>CM055118.1:195210487-195810487 GCA_029206835.1 Rana muscosa
ATGTACCGGGCCCAGGCCCCATCATTTCAACTGGTAGGCCAAGAGAAATGAGGGGACTCTTCAAATACCTTTGGACACGTCAATTAATTTCAGCGGCTGTGGCTCCCAGTGAATAAATAAGTTACCCAGGCCCCTTTAGGTCAGTAGCAGCAGAGTAGTAGAACAGAGTGGGAACTATTTTTCAGGAGCAAACAGAGCAATCCTCTATAGCTCGGCTCCTAACAATTAAATTTAAACAAATAAAGTTTAGGCCACTTCTTTAAAGCTGGGTTCACATATGTGCAAATTGGATGCAGGTTTCCCCGCTTGCTCCTGAAAATGTGTAGATAGGTCTTCTCTATATACAGCCCCTATTTGCTGAATTGATGTGGATCGAACAGTGGCGTACCTAGGGGGTACGGTCCGCACTGGGGGAATGTTTATTTTATTTGTTTATCTTTGGCATTGTTGTCAGACAGGCAGAAGTGGCGCTGTACTGCAGGGCTGCTTCAGCCTCTCTGACAGCGAAAGTTCAGAGCCAAGGGAAGGCTTCTCCTCAGCTTCAGTCAAATGAAACAGCCAAAGGGAGGACTCCCCTCACTCTGAACTGCTGCTGATCGGTAAGGAGATCTGTACTAAAGCAGAGTCTGTACAGGGAGGGGGGGGGTGTAGGCTCTCTACTTTGGGGAGTCTGTACTGGGTTAGATCTGGACTGAAGGGTGACTGTACTGAGGGGGGGGGGACTGTACCAAGGGGGAAGGCTGTATTGGGGGGTTCTGTACTGGGGGATCCGCATTGAGGGGGTTTTGTTCTGGAAGGATCTGCATTGAGGGCATCTTTACTGGGGGGTCTGTACTGAGGGGAGTCTGTACCCAGGGGGGGGGGACTTTATTGAAGGGATAGGGTGGAAGGGTGGCCTGTGCAGGGGGGCTCTGTACTAATGGGTTAGGCTGGTGGGGTTTGTACTGGGGAAGGTCTGTACTGAGGGAAGGGGAGAGGATCTGTACTGAAGAGTTAGGCTGGGAAGGAGTCTGTACTAAGATAGTGGGCTGGGAGGGTGATTTCAGTCTGTGGGAGAAGGTCTGTACTGGGGAGAGATTGGGGCTGTTGACTGAAATCAGTACTGTGGGGGATATGAGCTTGGAGGGGGGGGGATATTAGTATTGACAGGAGGGGGTAATTCTTGGTTGTATTCTGTGTTATGCATTCCTGAAAGTGTAGGTAGAAGTACTTTGGCATATGTGTGCAGTCTATACAGTGATTAGGCTTTTTATTTAGACCATGATTCTTCAAGCCCCTTCCATTTGTTAGTGCAATTCGGCCACACCTAAAAAAGAATTGTTTTTTTTTGTGTGTGTGGGGTAATGGGTGTTGAAAAATGATCACCTCTGGGTGCCAGATATGCTAAGTACACCACTGGGGTGGATTAGTAAGCAAGGCTGCCATGTGCAACAGATTGGAAAAACGTAGGCAGGGGAGGATGAGGGGCCCTGTCAAGGAGGCTGTATATGGGGCCCCAATGGCAGCCCTGCCAATCCCTCCCACCAGGCATGACATATTTGCATTGCATAGACAAGCACAGGCACCCAGAGATGATGTCACTGGGACTAAAAATTAGGTAAATAATGAAAACAAAAAGGTTTAATATAACCACTTCCCCTCTGGAGCATTTTTTTCACTTTTCCACACATATGTTAAAAGCTGAATTTTTAAATTACCAAAACCCCCCAAACATTATACTGTATATTTTCTGCACGCAGAGGTCTTGCAGAAAAAATAGTTGATAGTTGTGTAGCGGCCTCCTCTCTCTCACTCCACTGTTGGCTGGTTTCTGCTTGTCTAGGGGTACCTTGGAGGAGAGAGTGCGGGGTCACCACGCCAAGCCTTCACCGCAGATGTTTATGTGGTGTAAGCAAAGTTCCTTTACCTTCGGGTCGGTGTTCAGTGCTAGAAGCCTCCGCTCCTTCTGTGGAACAGTGTCTGCCAGTAAATGAGCCCCACACCAATTAAAGTCCAACACTCCTTTATTCTTCAATGTCAGGATGGAACACAATCAGTTGGACTCCCTCAACGAACAGACAGGGGGTGTGGATACAAGTAGGCCCAGGCACAATGAACTCTCCTATTCCTCTATAAGTGAATAGGTTTGGCACATGATCTATGCCACTTGTTGAGAATCTTGGTCGCTGCCACCGACCGGATGAACGATGAACCTTCCTCCTGACTGCACTCGGCCCCTGTTTGGGAAGATACCCCTCCGGGCGGTCTCCTGAGGCTCACCCGACACCGGTAATCTGCTGCACCAGGTCTTCGGGTGAGTAGCTCCTCTGGTCCCTTACGCCTCTGGATTCGGGTACCCCACTCCCGGGATCCCCTAGGAAATCCTTCCCTCGCGGAGCCCAGCGGAGGACACTGGGCCCCAGGCCTCCAACCGAGTACCTCACCCCAGGCTGAAGGTGCCTGGGGTGGAACACGAGCTCCGGGTGTCCAGGCCTAGGCCGCCTGGACACCGACCACGAACCACAGCCCTCAGGCTGAAGGTGCCTGGGACTCCTCGAACGAACCCCGTGACCAAAATGGCCGACCCCTTTATACCCTCCCCCAGCAAGCCCAGCGGAGCCCCCGCCCCGCTGTACTCATGCTGCGAGAGGCCAAAAAGGGTGTGCCATTGCAACGATGGCTCAACCCCGGGCCCAAAGTGACAGCGCCACCCGCTGGGCCCCAGGGAACCACACATCACAGATCCCCCACCATATTTAAACATAATAGAAAAGCATATACCCGCTACAGTTGCTATTTTTTATGTTGCACAATATTTGTACAACTGTTTATCAAATCTATATTTTCAGGAAAAATGCACCAAAATGAATTTTAATGCACACAAAGACAAAATAATCCCCAAATTTCTTTGTACAATATAAAATCTGAGGCAGTGTTAAAGCTGAACTTCATCTTTTGTTAGACTTTACATAGTTCTTTGGGCCAACTTGGTCCAAATAAACGATGTCCCTCACTTACATCTGAGGTCGCTGGATGTGCGGTATAAGCTGTATGTAGTTGAGGCTACATACAACATACCGCACTGTGTTCCGGGTGCGAGCCGAGACTTCCTGTCTCATACCCGGAACACAGTAGAGTCTATCACAGTGGTGCTCAGTCACTCACAGAAAGCAGTGTATTCTATTAATGAGTACAAAGCTTCCTCTGATTGGCTGACATCATCAGCCTGCCCCTCTGACATTGATAGAATACACCGCTTTCTGTGAAGGAAACAAAAGTAAGGAACATAGTTTGTTTGGGCCAAGCTGACCCAAACGAACAATGTCCAACAAAAGATGGAGTTCAGCTTTAAATAAATTGATAACAAATCTCATCAGTTTGGAGTTACCATTAATGAAGGACCTAGAATTATTGCTCTCAATCTGGCATGCATGGCGATATATCAAATGTATAAGGCAATCATATACACACACACACATGTGTGTGATCTATGTGTGTATTTGTGTTTGTGTGTGAGCAAGATGATGGGGTGCTTTACATTTTTGAGTTGTTCTATTTATTTTTATTTTATATTAAATCTTTTTTTAGTTTATTTTTTTCCCCTTAACCACTTAAGCCCCGGACCATTTCGGGCCATTAGGACCAGGCCTGTTTTTGGGATTCGGCACTGCGCTGCTTTAACTGTAAATTGTGCGGACATGCAATGTTGTACCCAAATGAAATTTGCGTCCTTTTCTTCCCACAAATAGAGCTTTCTTTTAATGGTATTTGATTGCCTCTGCGATTTTTATTTTTTGCGATATAAACAGAAAAAGACTGAAAATTTTGAAAAAAAAAGATATTTTCTACTTTTTGTTATAAGAAAAATCGAATAAACTCAATTTTAGTCATACATTTAGGCCAAAATGTATTCAGCCACATGTCTTTAGTAAAAAAAATGTCAATAAGCGTATATTTATTGGTTTGCGCAAAAGTTATAGCGTTTACAAACTAGGGTACATTTTCTGAAATTTACACAGCTTTAAATTTATGACTGCTTATCTCATTTCTTGAGGTGCTAAAATGGCAGGGCAGTACAAAACCCCCCCAAATGACCCCATTTTGGAAAGTAGACACCCCAAGGAAATTGCTGAGAGGCATGTTGAGCCCATTGAATATTTTTTTTTTTGTCCCAAGTGATTGAATTATGACAAAAAAAAAAAAAATTACAAAAAGTTGTCACTAAATGATATATTGCTCACACATGCCATGGTTATATGTGGAATTGCACCCCAAAATACATTCTGCTGCTTCTCCTGAGTACGGGGATACCACATGTGTGGGACTTTTTAGGAGCCTAGCCACGTACGGGACCCCGGAAACCAAGCACCGCCTTCAGGATTTCTAAGGGCGCAAATTTTTGATTTCACTCCTCACTACCTATCACAGTTTCGAAGGCCATAAAATGCCAAAATAGCACAAAACCCCCCCAAATGACCCCATTTTGGAAAGTAGACACCCCAAGCTATTTACTGAGAGGCATGTTCAGTCCATGGAATATTTTATATTTTGCCACAAGTTGCGGGAATATGACAAACTTTTTTTTTTTTGCACAAAGTTGTCACTAAATGATATATTGCTCACACGTGCCATGGGCATATGTGAAATTACACCCCAAAATACATTCTGCTGCTTCTCCTGAGTACGGGGATACCACATGTGTGGGACTTTTTGGGAGCCTAGCCGCGTACGGGACCCCAAAAACCAAGCACCGCCTTCAAGGTTTCTAAGGGCATAAATTTTTGATTTCACTCCTCACTACCTATCACAGTTTTAAAGGCCATAAAATGCCAAGATGACACAAAACCCCCCCAAATGACCCCATTTTGGAAAGTAGACACCCCAAGCTATTTGCTGAGAGGCATGTTGACCCCATTGAATATTTTTTTTTTTGGCCCAAATGATTGAATAATGACAAAAAGAAAAAAAAAAAATGTACAAAAAGTTGTCACTAAATGATATATTGCTCACACATGCCATGGTTATATGTGGAATTGCACCCCAAAATACATTCTGCTGCTTTTCCTGAGTACGGGGATACCACATGTGTGGGACTTTTTGGGAGCCTAGCCGCGTACAGGGCCCCAAAAACCAAGCACCGCCTTCAGGATTTCTAAGGGCGTAAATTTTTGATTTCACTCCTCACTACCTATCACAGTTTCGAAGGCCATAAAATGCCAAAATAGCACAAAACCCCCCCAAATTACCCCATTTTGGAAAGTAGACACCCCAAGCTATTTTCTGAGAGGCATGTTGAGTCCATGGAATATTTTATATTTTGCCACAGGTTGCGGGAATATGACAAACTTTTTTTTTTTTGCACAAAGTTGTCACTAAATGATATATTGCTCACACATGCCATGGGCATATGTGCAATTACACCCCAAAATACATTCTGCTGCTTCTCCTGAGTACGGGGATATCACATGTGTGGGACTTTTTGGGAGCCTAGCCGCGTACGGGACCCCAAAAACCAAGCACCGCCTTCAAGGTTTCTAAGGGCATAAATTTTTGATTTCGCTCCTCACTACCTATCACAGTTTTGAAGGCCATAAAATGCCAAGATGGCACAAAACCCCCCCAAATGACCCCATTTTGGAAAGTAGACACCCCAAGCTATTTGCTGAGAGGCATGTTGAGCCCATTGAATATTTTTTTTTTTTGTTCCAAATGATTGAATAATGACAAAAAGAAAAAAAAAATGTACAAAAAGTTGTCACTAAATGATATATTGCTCACACATGCCATGGTTATATGTGAAATTACACCCCAAAATACATTCTGCTGCTTCTCCTGAGTACGGGGATACCACATGTGTGGGACTTTTTGGGAGCCCAGCTGCGTACGGGACCCCAAAAACCAAGCACCGCCTTCAAGGTTTCTAAGGGCATAAATTTTTGATTTCACTCCTCACTACCTATCACAGTTTTGAAGGCCATAAAATGTCAAAATAGCCCAAAACCCCCACAAATGACCCCATTTTGGAAAGTAGACACCCCAAGCTATTTGCTGAGAGACATGGTGAGTATTTTACAGCTCTCATTTGTTTTTGAAAATTAAGAAAGTCATTTTGTTTTTCTTTTTTTACATTTTCAAAACTTTGTGACAAAAAGCGAGATCTGCAAAATACTCAACATACCTCTCAGCAAATAGCTTGGGGTGTCTACTTTCCAAGATGGGGTCATTTGGGGGGGTTTTGTGCCATCTGGGCATTCCATGGCCTCCGAAACTGTGATAGGCAGTGAGGAGTGAAATCAAAAATTTACACCCATAGAAATCCTGAAGGCGGTGCTTGGTTTTTGGGGTCCCGTACGCGACTAGGCTCCCAAAAAGTCCCACACATGTGGTATCCCCGTACTCAGGAGAAGCAACAGAATGTATTTTGGGGTGTAATTCCACATATGCCCATGGCATGTTTGAGCAATATATAATTTAGTGACAACTTTTTGTACATTTTTTTTTTTTTTGGTCATTATTCAATCACTTGGGACAAAAAAAAAATATTCAATGGGCTCAACATGCCTCTCAGCAAATAGCTTGAGGTGTCTACTTTACAAAATGGGGTCATTTGGGGGGGTTTTGAACTGTCCTGGCATTTTATGCACAACATTAGGAAGCTTATGTCACACATCATCCACTCTTCTAACCACTTGAAGACAAAGCCCTTTCTGACACTTTTTGTTTACATGAAAAAAAAATTTTTTTTGCAAGAAAATTATGTTGAACCCCCAAACATTATATATTTTTTTAAAGCAAAGGCCCTACAGATTAAAATAGTCGGTGTTGCATTTTTTTTTCCACACAGTATTTGCGCAGCGATTTTTCAAACGCATTTTTTTGGGGGAAAAACACACTTTTTTTATTTTTAATGCACTAAAAAACACTATATTACCCAAATGTTTGATGAAATAAAAAAGATGATCATAGGCCGAGTACATGGATACCAAACACGACATGCTTTAAAATTGCGCACAAACGTGCAGCGGCGACAAACTACATTCATTTTTAAAAGCATTTAAAAGCCTTTACAGATTACCACGTTAGATTTACAGAGGAGGTCTACTGCTAAAATGACTGCCCTCGATCTGACCTTCGCGGTGATACCTCACATGCATGATGCAATTGCTGTTTACATATGACGCTAGACCGACGCTTGCGTTCGCCTTTGCGCAAGAGCAGGGGGGGACAGCGGTGCTTTTTTTTTTTTTTTTTTTTTATTATTTATTTGGCTTTTTTATTTTATTTTTAAACTGTGCCTTCCATATTTTATTTTTTTACCATTTTTATCGTTATCTCAGGTAATGTAAATATCCCCTATGATAGCAATAAGTAGTGACAGGTACTCTTTTTTTGAAAAAAATTGGGGGGTTAGACCCTAGATCTTTCCTCTGCCCTCAAAGCATCTGACCACACCAAGATCGGTGTGATAAAATGCTTTCCCAATTTCCCAATGGCGCTTTTTATATCCGGGGGGGGGGGGGACATTCCCTCCCACTGCTTGTAAAAGCAGTCTAGAGGCTAATTATCTGCTAGAATTGCTTTTACATGAAAGCCGGCTGCTGGCTGAAAAGAATGATACCAAGATGATACCTAAACCCGCAGGCATCATTCTGGTATAAACATTCAAAGTCCAGCAACATACCAGTAGTACGTTGCTGGTCCTTGTTGGACATGTATTGTAATCTTTTTTTTCATACAGCCTATTGGCTGAACGAAAAAAAGAGATTGATTGGTGGGTATGCCCACCATTAGAATACCTCCCTTCATCCACCCACTTCTAATGATGGGCATATATGCCGAAGCATGGGGGCATCCTCCCGCAAAAAAGTTATGCCGCGTACACACGGTCAAGCCTTCGTCGGAATTTCGACCGTATGTACGCGGCATAAAAGGTTATGCCGCGTACACACGG
Source organism: Rana muscosa (assembly GCA_029206835.1). Taxonomy (NCBI): domain Eukaryota; kingdom Metazoa; phylum Chordata; class Amphibia; order Anura; family Ranidae; genus Rana; species Rana muscosa. Next base: position 195,218,418 of record CM055118.1, read on the forward strand.
TCGGACTTTTCCACGGGCAAGCCTCCGTTGGAATTTCGACCGTATATACGCGGCATTAGGAGCAAAATCGCTCCTCCGCCCCTGCTGCCCCCATGCTTCGGCATATATGCTCTTTTTTTTAACTGTGGTGGTGAAATCACCTCCTACAGCACTGGAGTCACGGCTTTATGTATCGTGGGAGCAAACACTGTTGCTGTCAAGATAAATAGATCCGCGCTGCAACTGAATGGCGTACCTGCTAAGCAAATGGTGGTTAACATTAAAACAAAGTAACATTACAGTACAACAGTAAGACCTTACCATGCCATACCTGCAAAGCAAATACCAAAACAAAACCTAGTCAAAAATAAAAAAATGTTTTAACGCAACCTGTGCCTAAAATATATATATGCCGAAGCATGGGGGCATCCTCCCGCAAAAAAGTTATGCCGCGTACACACGGTCGGAATTTTCCACGGGCAGGCCTCCGTCGGAATTTCGACCGTATGTACGCGGCATTAGGAGCAAAATCGCTCCTCCGCCCCTGCTGCCCCCATGCTTCGGCATATATGCTCTTTTTTTTAACTGTGGTGGTGAAATCACCTCCTACAGCACTGGAGTCACGGCTTTATGTATCGTGGGAGCAAACGCTGTTGCTATCAAGATAAATAATTCCGCGCTGCAGTTGAATGGCGCACCTGAAAACAAAAAATTACATACCTGAAAAGCAAGCATGATAAAACATTGCAGAATAGAATACAGTAAAAAAGAGCAGAACAATAGAGAGAAAATAGAGAGAGAGAGAACAATAAAACGACAACTATTTTTGTTTTTTTTATTTTATATTTTTTTGTGTTTTGTTTTTTGCGTTTTTTTTTTCTTTTTTACACTTTTTTTTGTAACTTTACAACTGTAATGGTTCGGGTCTCTCAAAATGTAATGGCATCTTGGGAGACCCTGTGTAAGTGTGTCCTTGTCTGTGAAATGCTGTACCCTACGCTAAAACTTCACTTTTGAGTGGTAGCGTTCAAAACATTCACCTTGGCAAAGACCAGGCTTGTCAGGACAGAGTGGACAAAAACTACGGGTGTCACGCCTAAATCCGCGCTTGCTACAGACACGACATCTTTTTTGGGGGTGGCTTTGGGTAGGGGTACTCGGGAGGACATACGAATAATGCCTCTCATGCAGCCGGCTTACTGCATTTGGTAGGGGATGGTGAGGTGCAGAACCGCCTGGATACAGGAGTTCTGTGACTAGGGATGAGCTTCGTGTTCGAGTCGAACATACGTTCGACTCGAACATCGGCTGTTCGATCGTTCGACGAAGATCGAACGATTTGGGCCGTTCGCGCCAAATTCGAGTGACGCGAACGGCCCACAATGCACTACGCCATCGCAGTGTCATCCAGGCGCTGTGATTGGCCAAGCATGCACTGTGACCCCGCATGCTTGGCCAATCACAGCGCCGGCAGCGAGGAGAGCAATGATTGGCCACAGGCAGGATGCCTGTGGCCAATTATTGCTGAGGGTGTTTAGTACACGCCCCACACTATAAAAGGCCGCCAGCACGGCGGCCTAGTGTAGTGTGTTCCGGAGCAGGGAAAGACAAGCATAGGCAGGGACAGTGACATTTATTTCTTTCTTGCTTAACCTGGATTCCTTTAGTTTAGGGAAAGAGAAGGATAGGTAGGGAGAGTGTCAGTGTGTTTTACTGTGCGAGTCCTTGTTTCTAGGGACAAAGAAGGAAAGTGAGGGGATTTCTCCTTGTGCTATAGTGTGCTTTAAAAAAACATTTTTTCTAGGGACAGAAAACTGTAGGTAGGGAGAGTGTCAGTTTCTTTCACTGTGCCAGTCCTTGTTTCTAGGGACAAAGAAGGAAAGTGAGGGGAATTCTCCTTGTGCTATAGTGTGCTTTAAAAAAACATTTTTTCTAGGGACAGAAAACTGTAGGTAGGGAGAGTGTCAGTTTCTTTCACTGTGCCAGTCCTTGTTTCTAGGGACAAAGAAGGAAAGTGAGGGGATTTCTCCTTGTGCTATAGTGTGCTTTAAAAAAACATTTTTTCTAGGGACAGAAAACTGTAGGTAGGGAGAGTGTCAGTTTCTTTCACTGTGCCAGTCCTTGTTTCTAGGGACAAAGAAGGAAAGTGAGGGGAATTCTCCTTGTGCTATAGTGTGCTTTAAAAAAAACATTTTTTCTAGGGACAGAAAACTGTAGGTAGGGAGAGTGTCAGTTTCTTTCACTGTGCCAGTCCTTGTTTCTAGGGACAAAGAAGGAAAGTGAGGGGATTTCTCCTTGTGCTATAGTGTGCTTTAAAAAAACATTTTTTCTAGGGACAGAAAACTGTAGGTAGGGAGAGTGTCAGTTTCTTTCACTGTGCCAGTCCTTGTTTCTAGGGACAAAGAAGGAAAGTGAGGGGATTTCTCCTTGTGCTATAGTGTGCTTTAAAAAAACATTTTTTCTAGGGACAGAAAACTGTAGGTAGGGAGAGTGTCAGTTTCTTTCACTGTGCCAGTCCTTGTTTCTAGGGACAAAGAAGGAAAGTGAGGGGAATTCTCCTTGTGCTATAGTGTGCTTTAAAAAAACATTTTTTCTAGGGACAGAAAACTGTAGGTAGGGAGAGTGTCAGTTTCTTTCACTGTGCCAGTCCTTGTTTCTAGGGACAAAGAAGGAAAGTGAGGGGAATTCTCCTTGTGCTATAGTGTGCTTTAAAAAAACATTTTTTCTAGGGACAGAAAACTGTAGGTAGGGAGAGTGTCAGTTTCTTTCACTGTGCCAGTCCTTGTTTCTAGGGACAAAGAAGGAAAGTGAGGGGATTTCTCCTTGTGCTATAGTGTGCTTTAAAAAAACATTTTTTCTAGGGACAGAAAACTGTAGGTAGGGAGAGTGTTAGTTTCTTTCACTGTGCCAGTCCTTGTTTCTAGGGACAAACAAGGAAAGTGAGGGGAATTCTCCTTGTGCTATAGTGTGCTTTAAAAAAACATTTTTTCTAGGGACAGAAAACTGTAGGTAGGGAGAGTGTCAGTTTCTTTCACTGTGCCAGTCCTTGTTTCTAGGGACAAAGAAGGAAAGTGAGGGGATTTCTCCTTGTGCTATAGTGTGCTTTAAAAAAACATTTTTTCTAGGGACAGAAAACTGTAGGTAGGGAGAGTGTCAGTTTCTTTCACTGTGCCAGTCCTTGTTTCTAGGGACAAAGAAGGAAAGTGAGGGGATTTCTCCTTGTGCTATAGTGTGCTTTAAAAAAACATTTTTTCTAGGGACAGAAAACTGTAGGTAGGGAGAGTGTCAGTTTCTTTCACTGTGCCAGTCCTTGTTTCTAGGGACAAAGAAGGAAAGTGAGGGGATTTCTCCTTGTGCTATAGTGTGCTTTAAAAAAACATTTTTTCTAGGGACAGAAAACTGTAGGTAGGGAGAGTGTCAGTTTCTTTCACTGTGCCAGTCCTTGTTTCTAGGGACAAAGAAGGAAAGTGAGGGGATTTCTCCTTGTGCTATAGTGTGCTTTAAAAAAACATTTTTTCTAGGGACAGAAAACTGTAGGTAGGGAGAGTGTCAGTTTCTTTCACTGTGCCAGTCCTTGTTTCTAGGGACAAAGAAGGAAAGTGAGGGGATTTCTCCTTGTGCTATAGTGTGCTTTAAAAAAACATTTTTTCTAGGGACAGAAAACTGTAGGTAGGGAGAGTGTCAGTTTCTTTCACTGTGCCAGTCCTTGTTTCTAGGGACAAAGAAGGAAAGTGAGGGGAATTCTCCTTGTGCTATAGTGTGCTTTAAAAAAACATTTTTTCTAGGGACAGAAAACTGTAGGTAGGGAGAGTGTCAGTTTCTTTCACTGTGCCAGTCCTTGTTTCTAGGGACAAAGAAGGAAAGTGAGGGGAATTCTCCTTGTGCTATAGTGTGCTTTAAAAAAACATTTTTTCTAGGGACAGAAAACTGTAGGTAGGGAGAGTGTCAGTTTCTTTCACTGTGCCAGTCCTTGTTTCTAGGGACAAAGAAGGAAAGTGAGGGGATTTCTCCTTGTGCTATAGTGTGCTTTAAAAAAACATTTTTTCTAGGGACAGAAAACTGTAGGTAGGGAGAGTGTCAGTTTCTTTCACTGTGCCAGTCCTTGTTTCTAGGGACAAAGAAGGAAAGTGAGGGGATTTCTCCTTGTGCTATAGTGTGCTTTAAAAAAACATTTTTTCCAGGGACAGAAAACTGTAGGTAGGGAGAGTGTCAGTTTCCTTCACTGTGCCAGTCCTTGTTTCTAGGGACAAAGAAGGAAAGTGAGGGGAATTCTCCTTGTGCTATAGTGTGCCAAAGCATTCCTCATCAACCATCTTTGAAATACTTGTTTTTTGGACAGTCAGGGAAATTGTCGTTGTGCTATTCTGTGCAAAAGCAATAATCCTCAACCATATTTAGAAATCCTTAAGTAAAGGGACAGAGAAGGACACCTGAAGGTAGCCCTTATTGCTTTTTTCCCATCTCCCTGCAGGCCATCTATTAGAATGTCTGGAAACAAGGAGAGGCAGACAGTCAGGAGGCAATAAAAGAGGGCAAGCAGGCTCTGTGTCTGGGGGCAACAGTGCTGGTCGTGGACGCGGTGCATTGTCATCAGCACATGGCCATGGGACACGCTTGTCCTTCTTTTCGGCAGCTGGACATGTTTAGCCACATCATGCCGAAGACTTGGTAGAGTGGATGACCAAGCCCTCCTCCTCCTCCTCATCCTCTCTCACCCAGGCTCAGGGTACTGGCAAAGCAGCTGCCAAAGCGTCCTCTTCCCTGGTATCAATGTCAGACTCATCATCAGTCACTCCTTCCCTAGACCCACCATGTCCTCCTCCTGAGGAGTCCCCCGAACTGTTTGAGCACAGTGTTGGGTACATGCTCCAGGAGGATGCCCAGCGTTTCGAAGGGTCTGATGATGAAACCCAGCTACAGGAAGGCAGTAGCGTGAGAGCAGACAGAGGGGATGCTCAAGAAGGACACCAATCTGGCAGTCATGTTCCAGCAGCTGCAGCATACTGCCAGATTGGCTCCAGTGATGAGGAGGGAGGGGATGATGAGGTCACTGACTCCACGTGGGTGCCTAATAGGAGAGAGGAGGAGGAGGAGGATGAGGAGGAGGCACATCTCCAACGAGGCAGGATGCCCTTTGGTGGCCAGCGTAAGGGCAGTACACCGACGGAATCACACCGCAGAGCTCCGCCTGTGCAGGGCGCTGCCTCTGCCCGTCATTCAAAAAGTTCCTTGGTGTGGGCCTTTTTTGAGGCTAGTGCATCAGATCGCACAGCTGCTGTTTGCAACATATGTCTCAAGCGTATATCGCGTGGCCAAAACATCAGCCGCTTGGGTACCACATGCCTGACCAGACATATGTTGACCTGCCATGCAGCTCGTTGGCAAGCCTACCTCAAAGACCCACACCAAAGAACAAAGCGGACCTCTCCTTGCACCGCATCAGCTGGGATCTCCAACCCCACTATAACTTCAGTCCTCTCTGAAACATGCACTGAGAGGAATGAAGGTGTAGAATTAGGTGTGTCACAGCCAAGTACTTGCGGCCACTCTGCTAGCAGTACACCGACGTCCGATTCTAGCAGGCAAATTTCCCTGCCCCAGCTGCTGGACCGTCGAAAGAAGTTCACTCCCAGCCATCCACATGCCCAGCGGTTGAATGCTAGCTTGGCTAAATTGCTAGCACTTCAACTGCTGCCTTTTCAGTTGGTAGACTCGGCCCCCTTCCGTGAGTTTGTGCAATGTGCGGTTCCTCAGTGGCAGGTTCCCAAACGCCACTTTTTCTCACGGAAGGCTATTCCGGCTCTCTACCGGCATGTGGAAGGCAATTTCTTGGCCTCGCTGGACAGGGCGGTCAGCGGTAAGGTGCATATTACCGCTGACTCATGGTCCAGCAGGCATGGACAGGGACGTTACCTTTCTTTCACGGCCCATTGGGTCACTCTTTTGGCAGCTGGGAAGGATGTAGGACAAGGTGCAGTAGTGTTGGAGGTTGTTCCACCGCCACGCCTCCAAAATGCTACTACTGGTTGTGACACACCTCTCTCCTCCACCCCCTCCTCTTCTTCTTCCTCCATGGCCTCTTCCTGTGGTTTGTCCTATGAACCAGCGGTGCTCCGTAGCCGTTCACGGGGCTACGCAAGTACGCAGGCAAAAAGATGCCATGCCGTGCTTGCGCTGGTGTGTTTGGGGGACAGAAGCCACACTGGGGCAGAGGTCCTGTCTGCTCTGCAGGGCCAGGCCGAGAGGTGGTTGACGCCACGCCAGCTTAAGCCAGGAATGGTGGTTTGCGACAATGGCACCAACCTCCTCTCCGCCCTCCGACAGGGACAACTGACCCATGTGCCCTGTGTGGCTCACGTCCTTAACCTGGTGGTGCAGCGGTTCTTGGGCAGGTACCCGGGCATACAGGATGTCCTGAGGCAGGCCAGGAAAGTCTGTGTGCATTTCCGCAGATCTTATAATGCCAGTGCTCGCCTGGCTGAGCTGCAAAAGGAGTTGAACCTGCCCAAGAACCGCCTTATATGTGACATGCCCACCAGGTGGAACTCAACGTTGGCCATGCTGCAGCGGCTGCACACGCAGCAGAGGGCCATCAATGAGTACCTGTGCGACTACAGCACCAGGACAGGGTCAGGGGAGCTTGGTTTTTTTCTCCACGCCAGTGGGGCATGATCAGGGATGCATGCACTGTCCTGGCACCATTTGAGGAGGCCACGAGGATGGTGAGCAGTGACAGTGCATGCATCAGTGACACTGTACCTCTTGTCCACCTGTTGGAGCACACGCTGCGTGGAATAATGGACAGGGCACTTGAGGCAGAACAGAGGCAGGAAGAGGAGGACTTCCTTGCCTCTCAAGGCCCCCTTTACCCAGACAGTGTTCCTTCTGTCCCACCCATCGCACAGGAAGAGGAAGAGGAGGAGGAGGAGGAGGAGGAGGAGGAGGATTGTGTCAGCATGGAGGTGGAGGCTGGCACTCAGCATCATCAGCAGCAGTCTTTTAGGGATGATTTACAGTCCCAAGAAACCAGTGGACTTGTACGTGGCTGGGAGGAGGTGGCTGCGGATCATGTCGTCCTTAGTGACCCAGAGGACTCCGGAGCGAATGCCTCAGCAAACCTACGCTGCATGGCCTCCCTGATCCTGCAAAGTCTGCGGAAGGATCCTCGTATTCTTCGGATCAAGGAGAGGGACCATTACTGGCTGGCCACTCTCCTTGATCCACGGTACAAGGGTAAGGTTGCGGACCTTATGTTACCTTCGCAGAGGGAGCAGAGGATGAGACAACTCCGGGAGGCCTTGCAGAAAGGTCTGTGCAACGCGTTCCCAGAGACTGGGAGGTTACAAACTCCTGGTCCTGGACAACGAGTTGCTGAGGCTTCGGCCAGTCAAAGAAGGAGCGGTGGGGAAGGTGGCCGTCTGACCGATGCGTTCAGACAATTCTTTAGTCCGCAGCCCCAAAGTATGATCGGTTCCAGCAACCATCGCCAGCGTCTGATAAACATGGTGCAGGAATATCTAGGGGCAAGGTCAGACTTGGACACCTTCCCCACCGAAAATCCTCTGGCTTACTGGGTCTTGAGGATGGATCACTGGCCAGAGCTTGCACAGTATGCAATTGAGCTACTGGCCTGTCCTGCATCCAGCGTTCTTTCGGAACGCACATTCAGTGCTGCTGGAGGATTTGTCACGGATCACAGGGTGCGCCTGTCCACCGACTCGGTTGATCGACTGACTTTCATCAAGATGAACCAGTCTTGGATCACCACCAGCTACCACACACCTGATGCTGATATAACAGACTAATTGATTTTAACATGTCACATCCCTTCAAGACTGATGCTGATGCTGAGTGCCTGTGCTGTTATGTTGACTGGCTATCCTCCTCCTCCGAGTCCTCAATGATACGATTGATGATGATAGCTTGGAAGATCATTTTTGTTTATGGGTGCCGCCACCAGTGGCTAAGGCCCAATTTTTCAGCCCCTGTTTTACAGGGGCGTGTAATTACAATTTTTTTAGCAATAATTTGCCATAGGGCTCATTGCTGTGCTCCAAGTACAGTATCTGTGAGGGGTTGGAGTGTTGTGGCACCAGTGCCTAAGGCCCAATTTTTCAGCCCCTGTTTAACAGGGGCGTGTCATTACAATTTTTGAAGCAATACTTTGCAACAGGGCTCATTGCTGTGCTCCAAGTAACGTATCTGTGAGGGGTTGTAGTGTTGTGCCACCAGTGCCTAAGGCCCAATTTTTCAGCCCCTGTTCAACAGGGGCATGCAATTACAATTCTTGATCTAATAATTCACAGCAGGGCCCATTGCTGCACCCACCAAGAGTAACTCTGAGGGCTTACAGTGTTGTGGCAACGCCACCACCACCACCACCACCACCACGAAAGGCCCAATTTTTCAGCCCCTGTTCAAAAGGGGCATGTAATTACAATTCTTGATCTAATAATTCACAGCAGGGCCCATTCCTGCACCCACCAAGAGTAACTCTGAGGGCTTACAGTGTTGTGGCAACACCACCACCACCACCACCACCACGAAAGGCCCAATTTTTCAGCCCCTGTTCAACAGGGGCATGCAATTACAATTCTTGATCTAATAATTCACAGCAGGGCCCATTGCTGCACCCACCAAGAGTAACTGTCAGGGCTTACAGTGTTGTGGCACCAGCACCACCATCAAAGGCCCAATTTTTACTACCACTGTTCAACAATTATATGTAATTAAAATTCCTGATATAATAGTTGACAGCAGGGCGTTCCAGCACCAACCAAGAGTAACTGTGAGTGCTTACAGTGTTGTGCCAACACCAACAACTAAGGGGCCTATTTCTGCAGAGTATATACGGCAGGTCCCTACTTTCAAACATCCAACTTACAAACGACTCCTACTTGCAAACGCAAGAAGACAACAGGAAGTGAGAGGAAATCTACCACTAGGAAGGAAAATTCTCTCCTGTAAGAATAAATATGGGAGAAAGGTGTCTCCTCTGTACTGATGCTTTATCAGCAATCCTTGTTTCAAGAAAAACACCACATTTCAAAAACAGTTGTCATTGGGACGGAAAGTGAGGTGAAATGTTCTGAACAGGGGCACAGACAGCAAAACAAATGTTACAGGGGTGATAACCCTTACCTATGTTTTCCAAAAAGTTTAAAAATAGATTTTTGGGCTGGAGCTACACTTCAACAATGTACCTGTTCAAAATTACAAACAGATTCTACATAAGAACAAACCTACAGTCCCTGTCTTGTATGCACCGCCTGTATACGGCTGTTCAGAGTATATAGGGCCTTTTTTATTTTATGTGCGGGGTTCCCCTTAATATCCATACAAGACCCAAAGGGGCTGGTAATGGGCTGGGGTAGGGGGGGGGGGGGGGTCATGGGGTAGCTATGCCATTTTTCTTAAAGATTTTCATCCATATTACCGGGACCAGACATTACATTAAAGCCGCAAGCAGTTTTAAATGGCTTTTTTTTCCTTTAGAAGTGTCATTTTGTGCAGGGACAGTTCTAAACACGGGAAACACGTGGCACTTCACAGGCATACTTTAGACACCCCCCAGGTACGATATTTAAAGGAATATTTGACTTTTTTTTTTTCACTTTATGCATCATTAAAATGACTGCTCCCGAAAAACGACCGTTTTTAAAACTTCTTTTTGCATTGATACATGTCCCCTGGTGCAGAACCCGGGTTCCCAAACCCTTTTTAGGACAATAACATGCATAATAGTTGTTATAATTAGCACTTTAGAATTCGAACGTTCGCATCCATTGTATTTAATAGGGTTCTAATGTTCGTACGAACTTTCGGTCCGTTCGCGGGTTCTGGTGCGAACCGAACCCGGGGGTGTTCGGCTCATCACTATCTGTGACTATCTCATTCTGGAATTTTAGAAGAGATAACGTCCCGCCTGAAGCTCTGTATAGCACATGAGCGTTCAGCAAAGCCAATTGGAATAATGATAGAGACACTTTTTTGTACCAGCGTCTCGCCTTACGGTCAATTAGATACGGCGCCATCAACTGGTCGTTGAGGTCCACCCCTCCCATATTTTGGTTATATTCGTGGACACAGAGGGGTTTCTCCACAACACCAGTCGCCGTACGAATTTGGACTGTCGTGTCTGCATGAAGGGAGGTAAGAAGGAAAACATTCTTATTGTCCCTCCACTTCATAGCGAGCAAGTTATTACACTTCAAGCAGGCTCTCTCCCCCAGCCTAAGACGGGCATCTACAAGCCGCTGGGGAAAGCCCCGGCGATTAGGTCGCACGGTGCCACATGCTCCAATCTGATGATCAAACAAGTGACTAAACAGTGGCACGCTCGTGTAATAATTGTCCACATACAAGTGGTACCCCTTTCCGAATAAGGGTGACACCAAGTTCCACACTATCTTGCCAGCGCTCCCTATGTAATCCGGGCAGTTGACCGACTCAATCTGACTATCTTTTCCCTCATAAACCGTAAAGTTCACTACATAGCCTGTTGCCCTGTCACAGAACTTGTAGAGCTTGACCCCGTATCTGGCACGCTTGCTGGGAAGGTACTGCTTGAAAGACAAGCGGCCAGAAAATTTAATCAGGGACTCATCAACGCAGACAACTTGATCGGGAGTAAACAAGGCTGCAAAACGTTCGTTGAAGTGGTTTATGAGGGGCCAAATTTTATAGAGCCGGTCGTATTCAGGGTCCCCACGTGGACGACAAAGTTCATTGTCGTTGAAGTGCATGAACCGCAAAATCTGCTCGTATCGTGCCCTGGACATGGAGGCAGAGAACACGGGCATGTGGTCAATTGGGTGCGTGGACCAATAAGCACGCAATGACGGAAATTTATGTGTGCCCATGTTGAGGGAAAGGCCCAGAAAGGTCTTAAATTCGGAAACCGTAATTGGTTTCCAATTTCTGGCAATTTTAGGCAACTGGGGGTTAGCGGCGATAAATTGACCAGCATATAAATTACTCTGGTCCACAATAGATCTATAGAGATCTTCCGTGAAAAACAGCGAATAAAAATCAATTGGAATAAAATCAGCTGTTTCCACCTGAATACCGGGTTGGGCAGTGAATGGGGGAAGTACGGGTTCTGCAGAAGTGGTGGGGACCCAATCAGGATAGGCGAATTCTGCAGGAAGGGCAGTATTGGGCACGACGGGCCTGCCTTTGTCTTCTTGGTGGCAGCGGGACACTACTTGTGCTTGCCACCTCGCCAGCTTGAACTGCACTTATGGGACTCGCCACGTCACCAAGTGTTACTGCAGTGCTGGATGTACGTCCAGGCTGTACTAGGCCGCTGGTGCTTGCCAGTTCACCAGAAGGAATAGCGGCGCTAGTACTACTCTGCTCCATGATACGAGAGACCTGCGGTTCTTGCTCCTCAACAACCTCAGAAGATCGGGATCGGGTACACCTGACCTTAGCAGGGACCTCAACTTCGTCGTCAGAGCTATCTGACGTGGGGCCGCTGACGTCACTGTCTTCTACGGGAAGATATTCTGAGCCTGAATCTGACAGATACGTGACCTCCTCTTCACTATCTGTCATGCTCAGAATCTCGTAGGCCTCTTTACTAGTGTACCTTCGTCTTGCCATTTTGGGCTCTAAATTTAGGGGTACACTAGTAAGATTCACAGGAAAAAAAGCACCTGACTGTCGTCAGCAAATATATCAAACGCTACAAAAAAACTGTTAGCGATCGCAGGGATCAGGCCTGTCTCTGCGAACGCTGCAGTTATGTGTGTTGTGTTTGGTAAGTGACAGTGATCGATCGATACTGCACTTGGGTGGGCTGGGCTGGGCTGGGCTGGGCGGAGGGGCTAAACGCAGGCGCTAGCAGGTATCTGGGCTGATCCCGCTAACACTGCGTTTTTGGGAACCCTAAACCGCTGGGGATGCTAGTATAGATCTGATCAGATACTATACCACTAAGGGGGGTGTATGCTTTGCGCGTGGGTGTTAGCGTTACTGGCACTAACCTAACACTGCCTGGGGCGACGCAGACCCTCTCTGGCGCTAAAACCTAATTGATCTCACCCGCCGGGCGATCAGGGGGGTTAAACCTTTATTGGGTTATATACGGCGGGTGCCCTGATGCTATAAAAAGCAAACTAATCAACCAGCGTCACCCGTAACCTTTATATGGTGATCACTGGTGAAAGCGTTAACTAGGGGCAATCAGGGGGTTAAAACCTTTATTAGGTTAAATATGGGGGTACCTGACACTATATAAAAACCTGACGGGTAACCTAAATAACTAAATAACTTACTGGCTAACCAGTGACACCAGTGACGCTTATACGGCGATCACTGGTGAAAGGGTTAACTCTAGGGGCAATCAGGGGGTTAAAATAATATATGGGGGTACCTGACACTAATAAAAACCTGCGGCGAACCTAAAAAAAAATAACTGCCTATCTAAAACACCAGCGACACGAATACAGCGATCGGAAAAACAATCGCTTAGTGACGCTGAAGTTAGGGGGTGAAAGGGTTACCTGGGGGGTGATCAAGGGGTTAAACCTTTATTAGGGGGGGGTTAGGGGGCTACCCTGGACCTAAAGGGGCCTAATCCTAACTGCCCTGCAACTTTTTACAATCACAGATGACACTAAATGCAGTGATCAGTAAAATAAATGATCACTGCAATCAGTGACACTGTGATTGGGGGCTTTGGGGTGACCTGGGGGGTGATCTGGGGGTGACTGGGGGGTGATTTGTGTGCCTATGTGTACCTACGTGTCAGTGGACTGTTGGTGCACTAACCTGCTTCTTCTCTTCTCAGCGCCGGGAACGAAAAGACCGCGGCGAGGGAGATGACATCACTTCCTCCAGCCTGTGTTTACATTTCAGGCAGGAGGAAGCAATTTCATTCGCCGGGAGCGATCGCGAGGGGGGGGGGGCGGAATCGAGCGGCCGCCCCCTCATGCCTGATCGCTCCCGAACACTTAACGGCCGCTCACTGCAGTGAAGGGGAGTCCGGATGGACCCCCCAACTGCACAAAGGCGATCACGTAGATCTACGTGATTCTGCCTGTCGGTGCCATTCTGCCGACGTAAATCGGCGGTGGGCGGTCGTTAAGTGGTTAAAAAGGAAGTAAACTCGAAAATATTTTTTGTTTTTTTTCCTTCCCTGCAAAGTAAAGGCATAATGTGCTAGTATGCATCGCATTATATGACACTTACCTGAAAAGAAAGCCTGCGCCGTCCCCGCTGGAGGCCGCATCTATATTCATCAGTCTTCCATCCGGGATCGTGGACTCTGGCTGTGTGACTGGCTGGAGTTGCGTGAAGTCACGGTCACGGCACGCGCTATTGAAGAAACGGCACGGGCGACCGTTCATTCAGAGCGCATGTGCCGATTACATCATCAGCACAGTATACAGTAAATATCTCCTAAACAACACACGTTTAGGAGATATTTACAGTACCTATAGGTAAGCCTTATTTTAGGCTTACCTACAGGTACAAATATTTCAGGAAGGTTTAGAACCTCTTTAAAGTAGGGCTGTTACTGATTAAAATTTTCGTGTTTGATTAATCGATTTTTTTTTAAATCGATTAATCGACTAATTTCGATTATTTATAACGCACATAGATATCCAACTACTTTTAGCTGATCTCCTTGCAGGCCGATTCCCAGTGCAGCTACCAACCACTGGAAAAATCGATAGCAGGATACAAAAAACACACAAAGGCAGCGCTCGATGGGAATAGCATTAAAACTTTTATAGTCTTCAAGTAGGTAACAAAATAAATATTGCACTGGAGATGAAATCGATGTAGCTACTGTGACAGCAGGAAGGTAAAGTCACCTGGTTGCATCCAGGGGGGTAGATATATTTCGCCCAGATTCAGGCTTTACGCCGACTTATACAACTAGGTGGAGAGTTGTATAAGGCTAGTGGGCTCATGGATGACTCATACCTCTAGGGAGAGTGTGGGGCGTCGTGCAGACAGAGATGAGGAGACCAGCTGAACCTTGTCAGCTCATTTAGGCCTCTATAAGAACTCCCAGCTTCATTAGATGTTAGCTCATGCCTGGAACCAGACCTGTGTGGACTGTCTAGGGAGAGTGAACCCCTGTGCGGTGAGGCAAAGCCTGTGTGGCTATTTGTTTGGACTTTTACTAAACCAGGGACTTAGGGACTAGGACAGCACTAGGCTGATCCCAGTTGTTAGTTAGGAAACCTGTATGTTTAGTCAGAGGTCAACTTGACCAGGATTTATTTTGGTTATGTTTCTTTTGCTTTGCTGTGTTTTGTCACTGTAAATAGAAAATAAACCGCACCTTTTTTTTGATTTTGAAAACCACAACCTCCGTTTGCTGGGCCTGTTTTTGTGTGGGGAGCCCATCCCGGGGGTCACACACACCCGCTGCCAAGCTAACCCCCTCACAGTTGGTGGAGAACCAGTGGCAGTTTTTTTTTTAAGCCAGCATGGAGGAGATACTGAAGCAGCTGGCTCTAGCAAATGCCAATCAACAGCAGACAAATGCAGGTTTGCAAAAGAGCCTTGCAGCTCAACAACAGAACTTCGCAGCCCAGCAGCAAGCTCACCAACAGAGCCTAGAAGCTCAGCAACAAGCCCAGCAGCAATCTGAGGCCCGCTTCATAGACCTGTTACAGAAGCAAGAGCAGAGACTACAACAAATGGAAGCAGTAATGCAGCAACGTCCGCAGACCAGTGAGGAAAGCCGTCCCACTAATACCGCGTCCTTTGGGGTGAGTCGTTTATTGACAAAAATGACTGGAGAGGATGATCCAGAGGTATTTTTGACCACATTTGAAAGGACTGCTGAAAGAGAAAAGTGGCCTGAGGAGCAGTGGGCTGGACTGGTGGCTCCTCTGTTAACTGGTGAATCGCAGAAGGCTTACTATGACCTAGAGCCTGACCAAGCAAAAGACTATGTGATGCTAAAAGCTGAAATATTGGCAAGGCTGGGTGTCACCCAGGCTGTCCGGGCTCAGCGTGTGCATAACTGGACTTTCCAGCTTGGAAAACCCCCCAGGTCTCAAATGTATGATCTCATTCACCTGAGCAGAAAGTGGCTACAGCCAGAGACTTTGTCCGCACCAAAGATTGTGGAACGTGTTGTAATGGATCGGTTTTTGAGAGCTCTTCCTACTGCCATCCAAAAGTGGGTAAGCCATGGAGACCCAGAGACGGCCGATGGTCTTGTGGATCGTGTGGAGAAATACTTGGCTACAGAGAACCTGACGGCCTCTTCCAGAGACACTCGGACTTTCCACCCTAAGACCAGACCATCCCCAGGGGCGGATAAGAGGATTCCAAGGGGTGAGGGTGGAGAGAGTGAGAGGGTGGGAGCTCTACCCCAAGTTTGGCGAGAACAGCCTGGGAAATCAGCGGCTCAAGAGGCGGCAAGAAGGATCGTTTGCTACCGCTGCCGGCAAGCGGGACATATTGCAGCCAATTGCCCGGTTGTGGAGGAACCCATGCAGTGTGACTTTCTGATGGGAAGACGTCAGTCGCTGTGTGCGACAGTCGCATGCACTGCCATTCGAGGAACTGAGAAACATTTATGCAAAATGTGTGTTAATGGTAGAAATGTTGTGGTATTGCTGGATTCAGGTAGCCTTGTGACCCTGATAAAGGCTGAGTTAGTTAAAACAGAGGTCTCTGGGAATAGCAAGGTAGCTGTTATTTGTGTGCATGGGGACACCCGAGAGTATCCAGTGACTACAGTGTGTTTCGAGACCCCCAAAGGTACCCTCTCTCATCCAGTGGGCTTAGTATCTCAGTTACCGCATGACGCCATTGTGGGAAGGGATTTTCCGAAGTTCTGGGAACTGTGGGATGACCCTGAGCCCCCCACTGGTGCCCCTATGTACCAGGAATGGGATAGCCAGAAATCCCCTGAGAGTGGTGAGGACTCTCCGGAATTTCCCTTATCAGTATTGGCAGGGGAGACTCAAGAAACTGGAGAGGAGCCCACCTCCTCAGACGAAAACCTACCGTCTGTGGAGTTTTCTGATCTTGAGGTTCACAGGGAAAACTTTGCCACAGAACAGTTGAAAGACCCCGCCCTAATAAAGGCATGGGAAAACGTAGTGAAAATAGATGGCGAGTTAGTGAACCCAGATAATACCTGCACTTACCCATACTTCAGCGTAGAGAAGGACCTACTGTATCGGGTGGCAAAAAGGGCAGAAGAAACCGTTGAGCAGCTTGTGGTGCCCAAACCTTACAGGAAGTTGGTGTTGGAGTTGGCCCATGGGCACATTCTTGGAGGTCATCTGGGGACAGAGAAAACCCGAGAGAGGGTATTACAGAGATTCTATTGGCCGGGGGTGATAAAGGACATAGAAAATTATTGTTCCTCCTGCCCTGTGTGTCAGAGGTCGGCCCCGATGCCACATTTCCGTAGCCCGCTGGTCCCTCTACCCATCATTGAGGTCCCGTTTGAGAGGATCGCCATGGATTTGGTAGGTCCTATAATCAAGTCCGCTAGGGGGCACCAGTACATATTGGTTATAATGGACTATGCCACCCGTTATCCAGAAGCGATCCCTCTCAGAAATACCTCGGCCAAAACCATAGCCAAAGAGCTATCTCTTGTTTTTAGCCGGGTGGGTATTTGTAAAGAACTGCTTACGGACCAAGGTACACCCTTTATGTCCCGGGTTATGAAGGAGCTGTGTAAATTGTTCAAAGTGACGCAATTACGTACATCTGTGTATCACCCCCAAACCGATGGGCTGGTTGAAAGATTCAACAAAACCCTAAAGCAAATGTTGAAGAAAGTGGTGGATAGAGATGGAAAGGATTGGGACTGTCTACTTCCTTATCTGATGTTTGCTATTAGGGAGGTGCCCCAATCCTCTACGGGATTCTCCCCCTTTGAGTTACTGTATGGGAGACACCCAAGAGGGCTGTTGGATATTGCCAAGGAAACTTGGGAAAGTGAGAGTTCTCCCCACAGGAGTGTGATTGAGCATGTCGCCCTGATGCAAGACCGAATTGCACAGGTAATGCCCATCGTGAAGGAACATTTGGCCCAAGCGCAGTTAGCACAGCAGAGAGTGTACAACCGTGGAGCCAAGACCCGTACCTTTTCCCCGGGGGATAGGATACTGGTACTTGTCCCTACGGTTGAAAGTAAATTCCTTGCCAAATGGCAAGGCCCCTACGAGATAATGGAAAAAGTGAGCGAAGTGAATTACAAGGTCAGACAACCAGGAAGGCGAAAGCCCGAACAGATCTATCACGTTAATCTGTTGAAAGCCTGGAGGGATAGAGAGTCCCTAGTCGCAGACACTTGGTCACCAGCTCAAACTGGTTGCGTGATTCCTGAGGTTGGAATAGCAGCCACCTTGTCACAACCCCAACAACAGGAGGTTAAGGAGTTTGTGCTTCGCAACAAGGAGGTATTCTCTGAGCTGCCGGGACAAACATCTGGGGTAGAGCATGACATCATTACCCCGCCCGGTGAAAGGGTGAAGTTAAAACCCTATCGGATCCCAGAGGCCCGACGGGAGGCAATACGGGAGGAAGTACAGAAAATGCTGAACTTAGGGGTGATAGAGGAGTCCCAAAGTGATTGGTCTAGTCCCATTGTGTTGGTGCCTAAACCGGATGGGAGCTGGCGATTTTGTAACGATTTTCGTCAGTTGAACAAAGTTACAAAATTTGACACCTACCCCATGCCACGTATAGATGAGTTGATCGACCGGCTGGGAACAGCCCGATACATGACGACTCTTGACCTCACAAAAGGGTATTGGCAAATCCCCCTGGCCAAATTGGCCAAAGAGAAAACCGCATTTGTAACCCCAGACGGGGCGTTCCAATATAAAAGAATGCCGTTCGGGTTACAGAATGCGCCGGCCACATTCCAGCGGAAAATGGACCAGATGCTGAGGCCCCATCGGAAGTATGCTGCGGCTTACCTGGATGACGTAATTGTCCATAGCACAGATTGGGCCTCACATCTGCCAAAAGTGCAAGCAGTCCTGGACTCTGTTCGGGAAGCAGGGTTTACGGCTAACCCCAAGAAGTGTACCATTGGGCAGGAGGAGGCCAAATATCTTGGGTACACCATTGGGAGGGGA
Organism: Rana muscosa; assembly: GCA_029206835.1. NCBI lineage: Eukaryota > Metazoa > Chordata > Amphibia > Anura > Ranidae > Rana > Rana muscosa. The sequence continues at coordinate 195,236,480 of CM055118.1, forward strand.
GTAATAAAACCCCAACTCAACAAAGTCGAGGCCATCCAGAGTTGGCCACGTCCCAACAGCAAGAAGCAGGTACGAGCCTTTCTGGGAATCGCTGGGTATTATCGGCGATTCATTCCCCACTTTGCCTCTAAGGCTGTGCCCCTAACCAACCTAACGAAGGGGAAAGGGTCGGTCATGATTAAATGGACCCCCGAGGCTGAGGCAGCATTCCAATTCTTGAAACAAGCCTTATGTAGCCAGCCAGTGTTGTACTCACCCGACTTCTCTAAAGACTTTGTCGTACAAAGTGATGCGTCAGATGTGGGGTTAGGAGCAGTATTGTCCCAGGTCTGGAACGGGGAAGAGCACCCAGTCATTTACCTCAGCAGGAAGTTGAAGTCCCATGAGGTAAATTACGCCACCGTTGAAAAGGAGTGTTTAGCGGTGAAGTGGGCTCTAGATTCCCTTCGGTACTACCTGCTAGGTAGGCACTTTGACATGGTTACGGATCACGCTCCGTTAAAGTGGATGGCTCAAAACAAGGAAACAAATAGAAGAGTGAATAGGTGGTTCCTGGCCCTCCAGGAATTCAACTTCACAGTAAAGCATCGCCCTGGCGTTCAAATGGGGAATGTGGATGCTTTGTCTCGAGTACATGAATGCCTGATTGCTGGTGTTCCAACCCCGAGGTTAAAACAAGAGGGGGGGGGTATGTGACAGCAGGAAGGTAAAGTCACCTGGTTGCATCCAGGGGGGTAGATATATTTCGCCCAGATTCAGGCTTTACGCCGACTTATACAACTAGGTGGAGAGTTGTATAAGGCTAGTGGGCTCATGGATGACTCATACCTCTAGGGAGAGTGTGGGGCGTCGTGCAGACAGAGATGAGGAGACCAGCTGAACCTTGTCAGCTCATTTAGGCCTCTATAAGAACTCCCAGCTTCATTAGATGTTAGCTCATGCCTGGAACCAGACCTGTGTGGACTGTCTAGGGAGAGTGAACCCCTGTGCGGTGAGGCAAAGCCTGTGTGGCTATTTGTTTGGACTTTTTACTAAACCAGGGACTTAGGGACTAGGACAGCACTAGGCTGATCCCAGTTGTTAGTTAGGAAACCTGTATGTTTAGTCAGAGGTCAACTTGACCAGGATTTATTTTGGTTATGTTTCTTTTGCTTTGCTGTGTTTTGTCACTGTAAATAGAAAATAAACCGCACCTTTTTTTTGATTTTGAAAACCACAACCTCCGTTTGCTGGGCCTGTTTTTGTGTGGGGAGCCCATCCCGGGGGTCACACACACCCGCTGCCAAGCTAACCCCCTCACACTACATAAACAGTAAAAATGGTGCGAGTAATACCAAACGGTAGCAAAAGCAGTCATAAAAACATGTAGCTAAGTATGATACTGGTATAAAAATGTGTACAACGATACCACTGCTGAATCCAGATGAGGAGGAGTTAACATCAGTCCGTCGGCATGTAGATGTCCCGTGAAGGGAACTATCACAACTCCCAGTGGATGGCTGTAGAATCCCAGGTTGATAGAGGAAAGTGATAGAGGGAAGTGTAACAGCCCTTGTGTGTGGCAGATAGTAAGGTCCCACCGGCATGCAGATATGAAGGCACAGCAAAGGAGCCCTTCAGATGGACACGGCAAGCCCAAAGAATTTTGATCGATCAAAAGAATTTTGATCGATCAAAGCAATTAATCGAGGAATTAATAGTTAATTTCCACAGCCCTACTTTAAAGCAATAATAAACCCAAAAACAATATGTAATATATTACAGTTTACCAATCCTTGGATGTGGTAGCTGCTTTTTTTCACCTAGTGATTTGACCTGTAACACAATCCTGCCGAATGGTGAAGGGGAGGGAAGTGAGGTCACAGGCCTGACGAAGGGTTCATGAGCATTACCAAAACATTGTCTTTCTATATGATTATGCAAAAAAGCCAGGAAGCAGAGTTTTACACTTTGAAACAAGCTTGTTGGTGTACTGGTGACATAACTTATCATTGATCCAGAAAGATATTGTGAATGAAGCCACAGCCTCAGAGGAGGTCCCACAGGTAGGGGGTCTCGGTTCATGTTGTTTTGATGAATAAATTTACTAGCGTTTGAGCTTTCTTTAATGCAGTTGGTCTTCTTTGGATTTGTGATGACACAGAGATGCTTGTTCAATCTTCTAAACCAGTACACTCCCCTGACCAGGGCTTTTTATCTCAAACAATAGGTGCTGAAACTCAACCGCGACCGTCCCCCCAAAACCCCTCCCCAACACACACCCTCCAAATCACATCAAATAGTGGGTGTGGTCTGATTTCACAAACAGTGGGAGGATCTTAAAGGGGCATTAAATACCAGGATTTCATTACATACAGAGTGCAGAGTTCGGGAGGGTTGCACACAGAGTGCAGAGCTGTCACTTGTAAACACAGAAACCGGACTTCTGTGTTTACAAGTGATTGTGGTGAGCAGGCACCAAAGGGTCTGAGCCAGAGGTGGTGGAACTGAGTTCCACCAAGTTCCACTTGAAAAAAAGCTCTGCCCCTGACAATACCTTTCAGGCTAGAAAAGCAGCACCATATTTTTTCAACAATCATTCAACATCATCTGTATCCTGGACTAAAATCCTAACCCTATATGACAGAAGCATGGAAATTACAGATGCAGTGCAGTAGCTAAATGTATGAAGTCTATTATAGATTAGCACACTTTGCTTCTGCTCCTTGCTACAAAGTTACAATTATAGAGACTAGTGATCCATATGGAGAAGCTGAGGAAGGATGGGCTGAGATCTGATCTTACAGATCTTATCTTACAGATTCTGATAAGCCCCCCATGCCCGCAGACCCCTACAACCACTTTTTTTCCAGGTGTCTTTGGTCTGGCCCAGTGACATCACATGTATTCCTTTACCCTCCTCTGCCTCTGGTGATGGCCAGGTCGTAAATGGTGCAGAAGTGTCACCACATAAAATGATATATCTGCACTCCTCTGTGATTCCAGGGCAAGGGGTTGAGCCATGACACCCCAAGCTCAAAAGAAGTGGGTTGAATGACTTTGGATCTCATTCAACTTGGAAGAGGAGTGATGCTGCATCGGTGAGGAAAAAAGAGTTAGTATAGCAACTTTTTTTTATTTTTAAAAACTGCCAAGATGCCCAAACTAGAAAATGAGCTTTAACTATCAACCCACAGAATTACAATCTGAATCGACCTTTATATGCAAGGATAACTGAATCACAAGACTGGCTGAGAAAAATTACAAATCCATTGGCATGTAAGACAATCAACATTCATACTGTATCTTCTAGCTGTCAATTTAGCTTTGTGAGTGCAATTCTGCTTTATACAAGACTCATTTTATTTTAGGCCTCGTTCACAAGGGTGGCCTCCTGTGGCTGCTGGTGGCTTCTTGCCGGTAGAGGAACAGCTGCATGCACGTAGTATGTGGTGGCAATCAGATTTGTACAAATCAATGGCTGTTGCTGTTGGCACTTTGACCACCACCCATCCAAGCAGCTACATGCACTTAGGGTAAGGTGACCAGATTTTTAAAATGAAATCGGGGACATATTTTTTTTTTACTAGTAATGGCGGAAATCAGCGACTCTCTGCCTGTCGCCGCCGCCTCACAGCCTGTCAAGTCTTACTCTCCAGCCTACTACTGGGTGTGGAGCGGAAGAAGATCACTCCACCAGGGAAGGCAAGGAGATAAACAGGCAGGCGGCTGGCCGGGACTTGAGCCAAGGCAGAAGAACATGGGAGCGGAGCTAAATGGGCATGCGCCCAAAACTGAAGAAATATTCCCTCCACTCCGACCAGCACATGATCATCAGAAAGGAGCCCAGATAATGGAAAAAAAATACACCCCCCTAAGCTAGTAGGTGCGGCGGAGCGGAGGTGTGTGATTCAGAATTTTTTATTCTGCACTGACTGTCTTTAAAATTGCCCCTGCTCCTGTTCAAATCCAATCCGGGGACAAAACCGGGGACAGACTTGGTCCGGGGACAGTGTCCTCAATCAGGGGACTGTCCCCTGAAACTGGGGATGTCTGGTCACCCTAACTTAGGGGCTCTGACAGGCCCTGACAGTTTGCAACCAGGGCAGGCATGTCTGGCCGTACACTGGAACTAAACGGCCAGTTCATATGTGTCCATAGCACAGATTGCTGCTGCGCCCAGAGGTGGCATTTAGCCACCTGTGAATGCAGCAGCCTATCAGCCATAATTTTCTCATCTGAATCAGGCCTTAGGACTAGTTTACACTAGCGATCTGCGTTCGGAACGCAGAGAGCATTTGAGAGGCAGTGAGGGGGCATTATGTCACCTTCTCATTGCCTGCTGTAACCTTTTGAATGGGACCAGTGCACTGCAACTGCATTTAGCTGCATAGCGCTTGTGGGGCACCCCCTTTCAGATGAATGGGTAAATGCAACAGCAGGGATAATTTTTCCTGCACCGCAATGAAAAGCATCACGGCCCCAACATATGTCCGCTGCCTATCCAGCTAAATGTAAAGCAGTTGGGGGGGCAGTAAAACCGCACATGAGGTTTTACCGCCCCTCAACTGAAGTGTAAACAAAGCCTATAGCCTCGTACACACGAACAAGTTTCTCGGCAAAAACCAGCAAGAAACTTGCTGGCAGAGATTTTTTGCAGAGAAATTCGTTCGTGTGTATGGTTTCTCGTCAAGAAAAGCGACAAGAATCTCGACGAGAAAATAGAGAACCTGCTCTCTATTTTCTCGTCGAGATTCTCGTCAGCCTGTTTCTCGACGAGAAAATTGTGTGTGTGTACACTTACCTTTTCGCCGGGAAGCCCACGCATGCTCGAAATGACTTTGACGCATGCGCGGTAGCTTCCTAGGCATAGGTAGGGTGAACCAAGATGGGGGCGACGGCATCGAATGTGTCGAGCACATGCTCGTCGTATTCGATGACATCACCGCGTTCGCTCCATTCAAAGAACCGCGGGTTCTTTGAAAGGAGCGTGCGTACACTCGGCCGGGACAAGTTTTTTATCCAAGAATCTCGTCGAAAAAAACGACATGTTTTTTTAGACGAGAATCTCGGCCGTGTGTACGGGGCTTTAGGCTGGGTTCACACTAGTGCGACACGACAGCCGTCCTACTTTGGATCCGACTTTGCCCCTCGACATGAAGCCGACATATGTCCGACTTTCAATGAACGGGGATCCGTCTTGGATCCCCGCCAATACCAGGCACTGTGTTTGGTATGAATCTTGAGGGGAAACTCCAGGCCAAATTTTAAATAAAAAACCGGCATGGGTTCCCCCTCCAGGAGCATGCCAGGCCCTTGGGTCTGGTCTGGATTTGAAGGGGAACCCCTACGCCGAAAAAACGGCGTGGGGGTCCCCCCCCCCCAAGATCCAAACCAGACCCTTATCCGTGCACGCAACCTGGCAGGCCGCAGGGGAAGAGGGGGGGGACAAGAGAGCGGCCCCCCTCCCTCCTGAACCGTACCAGGCCGCATGCCCTCAACATGGGGGGTTTGGTGCTCTGGGGCAGGGGGGCGACCTGCGGCCCCCCCACCCCAAAGCACCCTGTCCCCATGTTGATGAGGACAGGGCCTCTTCCCGACAACCCTAGCCGTTGTTTGTCGGGGTCTGCGGGCGGGGGGCTTATTGGAATCCAGGAGCCCCCTTTAATAAGGGGGCCCCCAGATCCCAGCCCCCCACCCTATGTGAATGAGTATGGGGGTACATCGTACCCCTACCCATTCACCTGGTGGAAAAAAAATGTCAATAAAAAACACACACAGCTTTTTAAATTAATTTATTGCACAGCTCCGGGGGTCTCCGCGCTCTCCGGTTCTTTCTTCTGCCGGGCCTCCGCTATCTTCTTCCAGCTCTTTTGTTAGCGGGGCCCGGTCTTCTCCGTCGCCTTCTTCTTCTCCCGCTCTCCGGTTCTTCTCTCGCTCTCCGGTTCTTTCTTCCGCCGGGCCTCCGCTATCTTCTTCCAGCTCTTTTGCTAGCGGAGAGGCCCAGTCTTCCCGTCGTCTCATCCGGCTCTCCGTTGTCCTTCTGCCGGCCCCTCCACTATCTTCTTCCAGCTCTTCAAATCCAGACCAGACCCAAAGGCCTGGTATGCTCCTGGAGGGGGAACCCATGCCGGTTTTTTATTTAAAATTTGGCCTGGAGTTCCCCCTCAAGAGCAGAACAGCACAAGTCGCATGCCAAAGTCGGATCATGCAAGACTGCGGTCCGACTTTGATCCGACTTCAATGATAGTCAATGGGCTGAAGTCGGATCAAAGTCGTACCGAAGTAGTACAGGGAGCATTTTCAAAGTCGGACCAACATGTGTCGGACCAGTTAGGACGGCTCCCATAGGGAAACATTGATTTTCACACGTAATGCGACATGAGCTCCCAATGTCGGAGCGTTTGTCACCCCAGTGTGAACCCGGCCTTAGAGATAACCCTCCCATTGATTTTGCTATCAAGGCTGCCATTAGCGCTAATGTCAAATGCAGACCAGGTGGACAGAAAGCTTCAATTAAAAACAAAAAAAGACACATTTTTGGAGGAATCTTAAAAATATGAATTTTGGGTATAAACTAAGGACTTAGGCCATTTTCAAAACTAACCAACTAAATAATATAAAACTAAAAAACAATAATATGGTAATGTATTTGAAAATGTTGTCAAAGAGCAAGTCTTGAAAGGCTTTAAATGCAAGTAATTAAGCACGCCATATGTATGGCATTTGTTAGTAGGACTGCTCAGGTCCAGCCAGGGTTGCCTTGGCAACACTGGGATGTCAGTCCCTAGGTAGCAGAGGGCTGCATGAGGAAACAGTTTTCAGATAAGATGGCATCATTGTGAGAAGAAGGGAGGGGGGGGGTTTGGTGGCGGTACCAGCTCTTCTTCTTCCAATTCTGCCATCAATACCAGACTAGGTTTGGCATTAATTTAATAAAAGTATGTTCGGAATGGCAAAATGCATTTCGCAGCTAAAGGGTTAAAGTGCCAGCGGTGCCCGTGCAGCTTTAAGGGGCGGCTCCGGTGGGGGGATGCTGCCGTTGTGAGCCAGTCAGACGTTGACTAGATTTTGTATTGATGCCTCCATCTGAAGCCGCCCGGGAGGCTCATGTTTACTCTTGAATACGTGGACTGGTGCCAGGTTGGCACCGCTCTCTATGTTTATACATTGAAATTCAGGGCATGACTCTGACTTTCAAATGATCCTCTCAAATTAGTGCTCATTTCGCAGAATGCACAGGCTGCTTGTGACAACGCTGTGAACAGTCTAAGAAAAACAGCAGGGCTGAAATTTAACCCCCCAAATGCTGGGCGGACAGCTAGAAGTGCAGTGTAAGCACCCATGTGTAAAGCTTTCGGTATTTAAAGTGTATGTAAACCCTGACAAGGAACTTCTCTTATATAACAACACAGTTATGTGAACAGGGCACATAGAACATCATTGTTTTCTATGTGCCCTACATTGATCTGGTGCAGAAAAATGCAGGTCACTGAACATGGTGTGATCGAGCCTTAAATCTCAGCTTTCTAGGGTCTGGTGTTCTCTTTGCTATTGATGTGTGTGATGACATCATTGTCAAGATCAAGAGAGTTCTCTAAGGCCCTCGGAAAAAAGCTGCAAGAGTAAGATGCCTTTGAGCTTGGCAAGGGATTTTAAAATATTGCCAATTGATTTGGAATCAATTTTTCCATACCAAGGAAAATAATTTGTATAGATTTCAAATGACTTATTTGTCCAGGACTGGCCCAGCAAATGAAGAGTTGATCGTTTAAAGGAAATAAGTCGGCCCTTAAAAGGGGGGGTTCGGCGTAGTACACCTAAGCAGTTTTTACCTGACTACATTAGTTTGTTTATTCCATGTTGACCTGCTTAAGAGGTTTTACTATTTTGGGTCGGGGCGGCAATGCATGCCACCCAGTTGCGAGACTACTTCTCCTCTATGGAGGATGGTACCCTTGCAAACACAGTTCCGGATATTGGATATTCCCCACAATGTTGCTAACTGTCTCAGGTTAATTGAGAGTATTCATATAGGGCTACGGCCGAATGTTTGTTTTTCTTGTATTCATCTGTTTCTTTCTTTCCATTTTCTTCCCGCTTCCTTCCAGCCCCCCCCAGTTCTGGCTCCATACTCCACTATAACTATCTGGTCCTGGGTTAAGATGAAGCTGAAGACGCTTTCCCCAGCAGTCTCGTGTTCGCCCTGGATAACACAAGGTAAGAGTGCTCTGCCCTACCACGATGGCTAACAGTTATCCCACAGACTATTACATTATCACTCATAATGTGCATGGATTCAATACCCCCACTAAAAGAACCAAGGCTTTCCAATTTTACCATAAACAAAAAGCTGATGTCCTTCTATTACAAGAAACCCATTTTTCTAAAACCTTGGCCCCCTGGTACCTGAATGTTAAATATCCACAATACTATCTGGCCTGCAGTCCTGACAAGAGGGGTGGGGTGACGGTCTGCTTCTCGAAGCGGACTCCCTTCACGCCCCTCATGGTGGTGAAAGACAGGGAGGGCAGATATGATATGGTGGCTGGACGCCTCCATGATCAGCTGATCTCCTTTATATCATACTTTGCCCCGAACACAGGACGGACAGAATTATTTAGCAAAATGCTTAGGGTGTTGATGCCCAAGGTACAGGGACAGGTGATCCTGGGGGGAGATAGCAATATCCCGTTGGATAGGATTATGGACAAATCAGACCCCGCCAAACCAAGACTTAAAAGACCACCGACCGGCAGCAGTAGGGTAGCACGCCTCTTTCACCTCTATGACCTGATTGACTGGAGAGAAAGTAATCCCACAGCTAGGGACTATACACACTTTTCACAGGTACATCATACTTATTCCTTATAGACCACATCTTAGTGCGTACCCCCTTACTTCCATACCTGACGTCAGTTAAAATACTACCCACTCCCTGGTCTGACCATTCCCTGATTAAACTATCCGTAACGGGACTCTGGACCAAACCCAGCCCCTCTCCATGGAGACTCAATGCTAGCCTCCTCAATGACCCTATACTCTGCACGGAAATTGAAAAGGAGCTACGGGAATATTTTAGGACTAACAAATCGTCGGAAACTTCCCCTGCAATTAATTGGGTGGTCCACAAAGTCACGATACGGGGTAAATTAATTCAATTGGCGGACAGAGTGAGAAGGACCCGAGAACAAACAGTTAAGCAATTGGAAGCAGATTTAGACGTACTAATGGAGGAACAACGTAGAACCCCCCAGACAGACATTAGGCATAAGATAGATGGGGCGAGACTGGCATTAAATCTTAGTCTGACCACCCAAGCGGAGAAACATATTAGCTGGTCCAAGCATAAATACTACACGATGGGTGACAAACCCACCACTATGCTGGCTAGGAAATTAGTACCCCGACAACCCATACCAACGTTACCTAAATTGAGACTACCCACTGGAAACCCCACCCAGAACCCTGAATCCATTCTCAGGGAATTCCAAAAATTGTATGCCAAACTATATAGCCCACCAACTAATTACGAAAATGTCTAAAGCGGAACAGTTTTTCCACGATATCCAACTACCCCAACTAACACAAGATCATATGGAACAGATGGATAAAGAGTTTAGGGAATCAGAAATCTGGATGGCCATAAAAACTATCCATCCCTCTAAGGCCTCAGGGCCAGACGGCTTCACCGGCCATTATTATAGAAAGTACACTGAGATTCTTGCTCCTCATTTATGTTCCTACTTTAATGACTTGAGACAGGGAAATGCAATCCCCTATCATGAAAATGCAGCGTATCTGCATGTCATACCAAAACCGGGCAAGGATCATGGGGATTGTGCCAATTATCGCCCGATTTCCTTGATCAATATGGATCTAAAAATATTAACTAAAGTGCTGGCCTTTAGACTGAATGCCTTTTTCACAAACTATATTCATCCAGATCAGGCAGGTTTCGTTCCAAATAGACAGGCCTCAGATCAGACTCGCAGGATAATAAATTTAATTTCGGCAATCCAGTCAGACTGGGACTGTAAGGGACCTAAACGGGGAATGCTGTTTCGTTGGACATCCAGAAGGCATTTGAATCCCTCTCAAGGGATTACTTGTTTGATGTTTTACGTTGCTTTGGCGAGCGCTTTCTGACCCTCCTGCGGACGCTATATGATTCTCCATCTGCTTCATTAAGACTTGGGGGGTTATCTTCTCAACTTCTTGCGATTAGGAGGGGAAGTAGGCAGGAATGCCCGTTGTCCCTGCTGCTATTTGCTCTTGCGATAGAGCCTTTGGCCATCAGGATCTGCACGAGCCCGGATATCCGGGGCATCGTCTGTGGGGATGACAAACATAAGTGCTTGCTCTTTGCTGATGACCTCCTGCTGACATTGTCATTGCCAATTACCTCCCTCCCCAATTTATACGCTATCTTGCACCCATTCTCTGAGATCTCAGGTCTACAAATCAATCACAACCAGTCTAGGGCACTGAATCTCTCTTTACAGAAATCCACTCAGAAGACGCTAGAACAAACGTAACAATTTCTGTGGGAGCTGTAGGCTCTTCCATATCTTGGGATAAATCTGACCTCATCTATTCAAGCGCTATATAAAAAAAACTACCCTGCCAAACGGCAGACGGAGGACCTAGCTAGATGGCAGATTCATCCCCCATCGTGGTTCGGCAGATTACACTCGATAAAAATGAACATATTACCAAAGGTTCTATACTTATTTTGCACCTTGCCTGTGTCTCTAGTTTGAACCGAACTCCAAGCATTTCAAAATAAAATTCTTCAGTTTATATGGGGAGATAAGAGGCCTAGGGTGAATAGGAGTACACTGTACACCCCCCCAAAAAAGGGGGTCTGGGATTGCCTGACCTGCTGAAATACTTCTATGCAGCCCAGCTGGCCCAACTCTCTAGGTTCCATTCCCAAAAACCCAAAGCCATATGGATGACTATGGAATCATATTCCTGTCGTCCTGAACCAATTTCTCACATTATGTGGCTCCCTATGAAAGAGAAACCGATCATACTATGTCCTACTCTTTCCTTTGGGACAGACTCTCAAGGTCCCAGAAATTTAAATCACCCCATAACCCGCTTGCTCCTTTATTGAGAAATAGAGATTTCACCCCGGGCCTCACTCCCCCCGCATTTGAATGGTGGACCAACAAGTGCCTAATACAGATAGCTGATCTTTGTGACCATAAAGGGATGCTATCGGAATGATCTTTGGTAGAAAAGTATCACATGCCATCCACTGAATGTTTTAGATATACTCAAATATACAATTGTCTACAAACTGTAGCTCGTAAAGGCGATCTAGTAACAATGACTCCCATGGAACATATGTGCAGGCAATATGATAACATCAGGGGTCACCTTTCCGCTATATACACTATCTTGACATATGTTTCGATAAAACTGAGCTATATGCTCCAATGGGAGCAGGATCTTCAAGAAACTCTTGAACTAGATGAATGACACAAGTTGTCAGAAACAGCCTCTCGATCGCTTATAAATACCCTTATTATAGAGGCTAACTTCAAGGTCTTACTGAGATGGTATATGGTTCCGGACAGATTGGTCACCTTTGTACCCGGCGCCACTCCGGAGTGCTTTAGGGGATGTGGCCAGAGGGGATCAACCTACCATGTATGGTGGACATGTCCCAAGGTCAGGAGATTTTGGATCAGGGTGTACAATTTTATTTATACCCTTAACCAGATTAACTTGATTAAATCCGCAAAACATGCACTCCTGGGTGGCAGGGTAGCCGAAGCTTCCAGATCCCAAGGACAGCTCATTACATTTATTTTTATATCGGCAAAAATAACTATAGCCAGAAATAGGAAGTCTGCAGCCTTACCATTTGATCAACTTAAACGTAAACTGTCTTGGATAATATTGAATGAACGGTTAACAGCAATTGCACAAGATAAGATGAAGTTGTTCCACAAAGTTTGGGACCCATGGATTGGATATCTAGACAACGATCCCAGGACGATCGCAACTTAGATGCAGTCCTGAGGATTGCGGTGAGGGGCACGGAGCCACAGCTCCCTCCCCCTCCTATTGTCTCTTTTCTTTTTTTTTTCTTCTCTTGGTTTTGTTTCTCTTTGTTCTATCTCCCTCTCTCCTAATTTTTTGAAATCTATAATGATAGGTATCAATTTTTGTCTTTTACTCACTAATAGGTCATGTATGCTATGAGAGGAAGTTTCCTCAAGTGTATCGGTTTACTGACATGTTACCCAGATGATATAGTTTATTTCATAATGAAAAGATGACATTTTTGTGAGTTGTACTGTAAAACTTTAATAAAAATTATTGAACCATGAAGGAAATAAGTCTTCAAGAATCCCTAAATTTTATTACAGGCTGTTCAGGTAACTCTTGCAACAGTTGGGGTAAAAGTGAATGCAATCAGAAACAGATGTAACAATTCCCAATTCTACCTGCATAAGAAATGTGCTAAGAAAAAGCATTTGTTTTTCAAAAAGAACATTTGTGCACAATTACAATATGCCTTAAACATATAGGCAAAAACCAGGCCTTCTGAGACAATGTGTTGAAGACTGATCAATCAAAGATAGAGTTGTTTGGTCACAGTAACAGTAGTCAAGTTTGAAACCAATACTGAAGACAGTATTTTAAGTTAAGAGCACCATACCAACTGTGAAGCATGGAGGTGGAAATGTTGTGGTTTAGGGTACCTTTTCTGCTTTAGGGCAGCTTGCAGACATCGAGCCTACTATACATTCTGCATCATATCAAAGTGTGCTTGATGAAGATGTGAGACTTTCTGTCCAAAAATGTAAGTTTTACCAGAAATGGGTCTTTCAACACAATAATAATCCAAAACATGCTAGCAAATCCAACAAGGAATAGGTAAAAAATAAAAAATAGAGGGTCATGCACTGCCCTAGTCATAGCCCTGATCTGATTCCATTTAAAATTGTGTTGGGGGATTTGGAAATGAGCAATTCATGCAAGGAAAACCACAAACATCTTGTAACTGAAGGAATATTTATTTAAAAATACATTTGATAACATTTTTATTGAGTATATCACTGGACTGAAGTTTTTTTTATTGTTTGCCTGGAGTTACACTTATTGCTTTTTTAAAACTCAAAAGTAAAATATTTCCTATTTTACAGCTGTGACATATTTTTAGTGTATAGCGATCCAAAAGTTTAGACTTGGATAGTGTGGGAAGAGGATAAAACCCATATCAGGTTTTTACTGCTATCCAGGGCTCTCTTTCCTACTCTATCCAAAACCAAAATAAAAATAAAAATGTACTTAATATACTCTTTCTTCATTTTCTTATTTATAACCAGTTCTTAAAGGGGTTGTAAACCCTCCTGTTTTTTCACCTTAATGCATCCTATGCATTAACCACTTAAAGGGGTTGTAAAGGTTCATTTTTTATTTTCTAAATAGGTTCCTTTAAGCTCGTGCATTGTTGGTTCACTTACCTTTTCCTTAGATTTCCCTTCTAAATATTTTTTTCCTTTGTTTTCTTTGTCTGAATTTCTCACTTCCTGTTCCTCCTCAGTAAGCTGTTCTGGCTGACTCCACACCACTCGGATGATGGTGTGAAGTTTAGTGAGGAGAAACAGGAAGTGAGAAATTCAGACAAAGAAAAAAAACATTTAGAAGGTAAATCAAAGGAAAAGGTAAGTGAACCAACAATGCACTAGCTTAAAGGAACCTATTTAGAAAATAAAAAACTAACCTTTACAACCCCTTTAAGGACCTTGCCTGTTTTTCATACTCAGTGTTTACAAGTTTAAATATTTTTTTTTGCTATAAAATTACTTTGAACCCCCAAACATTATATATTGTTTTTTTCTAACACCCTAGGGAATAAAATGGCGGTCATTGCAATACTTTTTGTCACACCATATTTGCGCAGCAGTCTTACAAGTACACTTTTTTGGGAAAAAAAAACACTTTTTTGAATTAAAAAATAAAAGACAACAGTAAACTTAGCCCAATTTTTTTTTATATTGTGAACGATAATGTTACGCTGAGTAAATTGATACCCAACATGTCACGCTTCAAAATTGCGCCCGCTCGTGGAATGGCGTCAAACTTTTACCCTTAAAAATCTCCATAGGCGACGTTTAAAAAATTCTATAGGTTGCATCTTTTGAGTTACAGAGGAGGTCTAGGACTAGAAATGTTGCTCTTGCTCTAACGATTGCGGCCATACCTCACTTGTGTGGTTTGAACACCGTTTTCATATGTGGGCACTACTCACGTATGCGTTCGCTTCTGCACGCAAGCTCATCGGGACGGGGCGCTTTAAAAAAAAAATTGTTTTTGTTTTCTTATTTATTTTACTTGATTTTATTCATTTTTACACTGTTTAAAAAAAAAAAATGGGTCACTTTTATTCCTATTACAAGGAATGTAAACATCCCTTGTAATAGAAAAAAGCATGACAGGTCCTCTTAAATATGAGATCTGGGGTCAAAAAGACCTCAGATCTCATATTTAGACTAAAATGCAATAAAAAAAATGTCCCTTTAAGTCGTATGGGCGGAGCTGATGTTTTGACATTGTTTCTGCCCTGCTATGGTATAGAGATGGGTGGGGGCCATCTTCCCCTCACTCGTATCCATATTACAGAGGGATAAGGACCTCATCGCTCCTGCCGCTACCGACGGCTCCGGTAAGCGGCGGGAGCCCTCTCTTGCCACCGACAACGGTGATTTCGTGGCGAATCCACCGCAGAGACCACCATTATCGTAAACAGAACCGCTCACAGAAAAGATGGATATCTCAGTTGTGGCAGCAGCTGCTGCCGTTACCGAGATATCCATCTTTAAAGTGCCGACGTATATGTGAGCTGGTCGGCAAGTGGTTAAGGTGAAAAAACATCTGACAATTACATGCCCCTCCGTTTTACCTACCTGAAGCCTGGAATGTCCCACGACGAGGACGTGCTGCATCTTTACCCGGGGTTCTCGGCTCTTGATTGGATAGATTGATAGCAGCGCAGCCATTGGCTCCGGCTGCTGTCAATCAAATCCAATGACGCGGGCGCCAGGGGGCGAGGCTGAGTCCTGGCTATGGCCGCCGAATGCTGGACTCGGGAGCGCGCCCGCAAGGTAACCCCCTTGGGAGAGCGCTTCCCAGAGGGGGTTATTTGATGCGGGAGGAGCCGAGAGAGCCGCCGGGGGACCCCAGAAAACAATGTTTGGGGCCACTCAGTGGAGAGTATGACATGTTTGTTATTTTAAAAAAAATCGGACTTTTAGTGTCACTTTAACACTGCCCCTCTTCCAAGATACGTTTTTAATATGCTTTGTCTTTATGAGCTCCGCCCAAATTTTAAAACAAGGGGAATGCCAGCCAAAACATTCATGCCCCTTTCACATGGGGCAGATTCCATTCCAAGAAGCAGAGGATCAGCTCACACATTCCCTGCTGATTCTGCAGAACAGACACGGACAGAGCTTGCTCTGCTGTATGGGTGTAAATGGACTCTGCTTGAGTTTTTTTTAGTGGATCTGATCGAACCCTGAGATAGGCTGGTGTAAACGGACACAAGTCCGTTTACACCCCCCTGTCCATAGGGATAAATAAACCTTCCAATCAAGTCCGCCTGAAAAACTGACAGAGGGACCTGATTAAAACGCCTGTGTAAAAGGGGCCTTAAATTAACTTTTTAGAAGAAGGTTTGGTAAGTGTTAGGTCCTCTGCTAGATTGTAATTCTGGTCTGGGGTGATTTTTTTCTCACTTCCTGTGCTGGTAACAATTGTCACAAGTTTAGCACATATTTGAAAATGTACTTTTTGATGGACCAACTCTTTAAATTATTGTACACGTTTAAACAAAACAGCTGAACCCATGGCGGTCATCTATGACGATCTTGACGGATGGATTTGTTAACTTCCTTCCCCTCGCTGAAACTTCCAATGAACACACAGATTGCATGGCATGTATTTAACCTCCCTGGCGGTATGATTCTGTCTGGAATTATGTACCGAAAGCGGTACAATTATTTTGCATGGAAATTTGGTGTTACAGGTATGTATTGTAGGCCTGCAATTCTTAGTAATTACTTACTTAAACCTGACCAAACAAGACTCTAGTAGACATCCCAGATGTGATAAATTTGAAACACAAAACCATGAATTATAATCTAATAAATACAGTAATATAATTTTATTCAATAATGTAGAAGAAAATAATGACATTTGTCAAACAAAGAAAATTCAATAAACATCCTGAGTGTGATACATTTTAAAGCATGGAACTAGACAAAGTCCAACGTCACAATCTGGACAATGGTACCTTGTTTCTTTTCGGACTTTCTTTCCATTGCCATCTCTCTTTAAACAGCAGACTACGCACATCCTGGTAGGTGCTTCCTTTTTTGCGGTTTGCGATATGTAGTCCAAAAAATGACGACCAGTCAGGCGTTCTGGGTTGACAACGCCAACAGCACGTTGTCCGGGTCTGTTCACAGCTACTGATGGCGTCTGGTGGTTGACAAAAATCTGCTCAGCCACGTTCCAGATAAAGTCGGAATGAACAGGAGGCATTCCACACTTTGCTTTGTATAGGATATACGCATTCCAAAGGCATTGTTCCAGAAGATGCCTGAAAATCTTTTTATAATATTTTTTTTGCTGTTTGCGCATAGCCGGGTAAAATGTCATTGCCTGATCGGCTCTGTCGACACCTCCCATTGTATTATTATAGTCCATCATGACTTGCGGCTTCAGCAGATCTTTCTCACCTTTTGTGTGGACCATGGCAGTGGAGGTATTGTGCACAGTACTCATGAGACACACGTCCTTCTTGTCTCGCCATCGCATTGCCATCATCTTACCCTTTTGCCAGGCAACCATTTCTCCGGTTTTTAGTTTTTTCTTGCCAAACATAGATGGCATGCCACGTCGGTTAGGCCTAACGGTACCATACCCATCAGTTTTGTTTTGTAGCAAAACCTCAAAAAGTTCCGGAGACGTGTAAAAATTATCCGTGGTCACACAATATCCTTGGTTCAGCAATGGCTCCAGCAGTGTAAGGACAGATGATGTGGCCATCCCATAGCCGCTGTACCTGGGGTTGAACTTCGTGCCTTTACCGGTGTAAATGACCGAATTCCAGATGTACCCTGTGGATGACTCGCAGAGCATGTAGAATTTGATGCCAAACCGCGCTCTTTTGCATGCATTGTACTGTATCCAGCTTAGGCGTCCCTTGTAGGCCATCAAACTTTCATCCACGCTGACGTCCCTTTCTGGCACTTAGGTCTGCTGGAAATTGGTCACAATCATTTGGCATACCTCCCAGATTTTTTTTAGTTTGGGCGCAGGATGTGTGGCCTCATCAAACTCTTCATTGTTCGTGAAGTGGAAATACTTCATGATGAGGGAAAACCGGTATTCTGACATCACAGTGCCAAAAAACGGAGTGGCCATTAGCTTATTGGTGGTCCAGTACCATTTCTGGAGCGGTTTCCCCACCACCCCCTGAAGAATGATGAGTCCCAGAAACTTCCAGATGTCCTCTTTCGTCACCGGTTCCCACTTTCTGCTTCGGGAAAATCTGGCATGCAGCGTAGCAGATTGCTGATCATGGTAGCGATTTGTCTCTGTGACAATTTTTCAATTACCTCTTCAGTGAGGAATAATTGCAGGTATGCCAGAGGGTTGTCACACTCAACATCTACCTTCATCCCAGGTGATCCAGTGAATGGAAATCTTGGGGGCGCTACCTGGTCCGTATCGGAGTCTATAGGGCACCAAGTGCGCACATCGCTGAGGTCGCTGAGGTCAGGTGCAGGATCATCACCGTTGTCACTTGCCAGATCCGTGTCAGTGTCAGACGACAAATCTCCCCACGACTCACTATCGCTCACTTCTGCGAGCAACTCCGTGTCGCTGCCGCTGTCACTCATCTGGTCCAAAAGCGCCCTTGTGGTAAAGTGGTGCTTTTTTGATGCCATTATTTAATGGGCACAGATGACAGGCAAGGGGCACTGTACAGGGCACTGTACAGTGATCAGAGATGATACAGTGTAATACAGTGTAATCAGATACAAACTAACCTCTTTTATTTTTGTGTTTGTGTTGTGTGAACTTTTGAATTTGCTGCCCAGTTCCGCTCCCATGCGACGCTGCGGCTCGCAGGGAACGGAACCAGGAAGCGCCGACACTCGCCGGTGATCTCGCTGGTGATCACAGCAGAGTACATCGCTGGATCGCCAGGAGAAGGTAAGGAAACTCCGCTGCAGGCTCTGCAATGTTACCCGGAGCGTGACTCTGGGTTACCGATCCTAGCAGAAAAAAACAGCCCCGAGTCACGCTCGGGATTACCGCCAGGGAGGTTAAAAGATAAGTTCGCCTTTTGTAACATGTTACACCAATATATAGGGTGTGTAGCACACAGATCCCTGTCCTGCTTGCCTCCACTTGCAGGATAGGACACACCATGCCACATGCCCAGTTTCCTCCGTTGCGAAGAGGTTGAGCGGTGTTAACAGTTTTGGGTCCTGCAGCGAGTTACCTCCCTCCGCTGGTTCTCGTCCCTAGAGTGTAGGGAAAAGTCTATTTTCTCTAATAAAGAAGGCCAATGCCCAGACAGTGTTAAACTCCAACAGACAAGTTTATTTTCTTTTTGCTAGTAACTTAGTAAGAAAGTTGAAGATAGAGATGGATAGGGAGGCAGGTTCAGGCATGCGGTACTTATTTACCCTCGTCGCCACTCAAGCCTGAGTGGGTTTTGCTCAGTTCCCTCTCACGGTCCTAGCAACCGGAGTGAAGCACAAACAATTACTTTAGCTTTGTTTCTCCTAGGGACGTGTCAGGAAGATCCTCTGCCACAGAACCTTTTAGCTCCTAAGTCCCGAACTTTTCAGCACTTGTAACTAGAGACCATAGGTGCCAATGGGGCACGTTACAAGAGCTTAAGGTGTATCACAGAAGCCTTCCCTCTGACAGGTAACCAGGCCTCTCCCGAGACGGCGACATCCTTCACCGATCCCCTTAGAAAGGTCCTCCCCTGGTTGCCTCTCCTTCAGAATGGGTCACTCTCCCACGGGCACCCTGGGATTCCGTTGCTTGGTTGTAAGCCTCAGTTAAAGGTACTGGGCCTACCTGGAACGATGGGGCCTCGGGCTAAAGGTGCCGGGACCAAACACATTCACACGCACCCCTGGCTATGAGGGCCACCAAAGGTTGGGTACGTGCCGAGGACGAAGAAGAAGACCCTGACCCCAATGGCATCTGCCCCTTAAGTACCCTCTCCCGGCATGCACAGCAGGTAGACCACGCCCACTGTACAGCCACCAAGAGAGGACACCCAATCACACCACAATGCCACCTGTGGTTCGACCCGAGACCTGGGCAACAATGCCACCTACAGGTCAAAGGGGGACTATACACCCAGGCAACACCACAGCAGAGCAGAGTCCAATTTAAGGACATTCAACAGCCCGAGCCAAACTATTGCTCAGGCGACCCTCTAAATTTCAGGCATAGCAACCCCAAATTTGGGGGTCCGCTACAGGTGTAACATGTAACATGTTACTGTGCCCCAGTCCCCGCACTACCCTGATCCCCTGCTGTGACCGCGGGCAGGGGATCCTCTCCCTGCACCAACTGTTACATTTTAAAAATAAAACTCAAGAAAATGCTGAGTCTGCGTTTAGTGGACAAAGAAAGCAGTTAGCACCAGAGAATAACATGCTCAATTCCCCTCAATATATGTAAAGATATATGGGTGTTCTGTCTCAACTACAAAGCGATAAAGTTCATCTCCAGGTTTAAGTAGGCCTTACTCAAGCTGGTTTGATATTCATCCCTTGCATCGATACAGGCAGTTTAACTCAATGAATAAACTCACAGTTAGGACGACAGACGATGAATCCTTTCGAATGTTCCGTTTAATGATGGATATTCATAGATAGAAAAACGTTGCAGTTGTAAGCCACATGTAAGATGTTTAGCATGGAAGATATACAGGAGTAATGACCAGAATCAGGAAGTGGAGGAGATATATAAAGAACTACGGTGAGAGAGAGAGTTCAGCTAGAAAGAAGGGGACAGATCTTAAAGACACAGAGCAAGAATAATCACATAGTGTAACACAACACTCCCCGTCTGAAATCTTTAGATTTCATAACCTTAAACTAATATATATATTTTCAATAAGTCCAATACTGATAAATGTCCTGGAACCTGTAATGAAAAACATGCAACAAGCAAATAATAAACGTAAGTTCAACAGGATGAAGAACATAAAGTCACAGTATGATGTCTTCAAATAATTCCAAAGTTCTGAGTAGAACCTGTAGATGGCAGCAATGTACTCCCCGCCGTGCCAACAGCATGGCTAGTCCTTGCACAAGTCACTCACCTGGCAAAAGGAGTACTAACTCTGTAATTGGTCGACTAAAGGTTCGTGTCGATCCTCCCTTGGTTACCTTGACTTCTACCTTCCGGACTTTGTTATCGTCGCTGGGCATAACTTTAGTAATAAGACCCATAGGCCACTCATTCCGACAAACTTCCTTGTCTTTTAGAAGGATGAGGTCTCCAACCTTAAGATTCGGCTTAGATGATTGCCATTTGTTACAACCTTGAAGGTGGTGAAGATACTTCTTCCTCCAGCGATGCCAGAACACATTGGCTAGATGCTGCACCTGCTTCCATTGATGCCTGTAATGGTGTGACCGCAGCTTCTGTTTTGTACTTATAGAAGTGTGTAGTGAGATGTTCACAGTTCTTATTTCCTTATCATCTTCAGGGTTTACTAGTCCATAGGTGGTGTCGATACTTGATAGTGGGTGAGTGGGAGTCCTCACACAGAAACCTTGGAGGTGACAGCCATAAGCTGTCCTGAAGAGCAGCAGGTGACACGGCTCTGGTCCCACAGTCAGCTGGGTTGAGTTCAGTGGGAACGTGATGCCGTTGACTTGGTAGAGAGAATCTCTTGATACGTTCAACCCTGTTGCTGACGTACACATAAAATTGTTTTGTTTGGTTGTTTATGTAACCAAGTACTACCTTACTGTCTGTATAGAAGGTGAAAGAATCAATTGTAGTGTCCATTTCACTTCGTATGACCTCTGCAATTTCTACTGCTAGCACGGCTGCACAAAGTTCAAGTCTTGGTATGGTATGTGCAGGCTTGGGAGTGAGTTTTGCCTTGCCTAGGACAAAACTACAGTGTGATTCTCCATTCAGTTCAGAGGTCTTCAAATAGGCTACTGCAGCAATAGCTTCAACTGATGCATCAGAGAAAATATGAATCTCTCTCCGGTTAGCAGTTGAAATGGAACCCGGAACATAGCAACGGGGAATCTGAAGTTTTTCTACTGACTTCAAAGAATATCTCCACCTTTCCCACTTGTGTTGATTCTCACTAGGCAAGGGAGTATCCCAGTCTATGTTCTCAGTAGACAACTGTCTTAGTAAAATCTTACCTTGAATGGTAACTGGAGCAAAGAAACCCAGTGGGTCATAGATGCTATTCACCACGGACAGGACTCCTCTCTTAGTGAAGGGTTTGTCACAAATTGACACTTGGAAGGTGAATTTGTCTTGCTTGATGTTCCACAACAAACCCAGACTTCGCTGTACAGGAGGCACATCTGTACCTAAGTCAAGGTTTTTTAGACTAGTGGCATAGTCCTCAGAGTGAAAGGCATTCATAAGTTCCTGGCTGTTGGATATAATCTTGTGCAGTCTAAGGTTTGCTACAGACAGCATCTCCTTTGTTCTGGTGAGAAGATCAATTGCTTCTTTAGCAGTTGGAAAGGACTTAAGTGCGTCGTCAACGTAGAAGTTTCTTTCAACAAATTGACGGGCATCAGATCCATATTCAACTTCTCCAGTCTGAGCTGTTTTCCTTAGCCCATAAGTTGCCACTGCTGGGGAAGGACTGTTACCGAAGACATGTACCTTCATGCGATAATCTATAACTTCCTTGTTGAGGTCATTGTCCTTGTGCCATAGAAACCTGAGGTAGTTTATGTTGTCTTCTCTGACGATGAAGCAGTGAAACATCTGTTGAATGTCGGCCATTACTGCTACAGGCTCTTGTCTGAAACGAATCAAGACTCCTATTAGACTGTTGTTCAAGTTGGGTCCAGTAAGGAGCATGTTGTTAAGAGAAACACCTTCGTGCTGAGCACTGGAATCAAAGACAACTCTGATTTGGTCTGGTTTGCGTGGGTGATACACGCCAAAGGATGGAAGGTACCAGCATTCTTCTCCCTCCTTTAGTGGGGGAGCAGGCTCTGCATGATCTCTGTCAAATACATTTTGCATAAAGTCCACAAAGTGCTTTTGCATCTCTGGTTTCCTGCTTAAGTTTCGCTTTAAGGAGGAGAATCTACTGATGGCCTGCTGTAAGTTGTTGGGCAATCTCTCTCTTGAGAGACGAAAGGGTAGGGGTGCTACCCAGTTATTGGAGTCATCTTGAAAGAACTCATTGTCCATTACCTTGATGAATTCTTTGTCTTCCATTGAAGGAGCCAGTATGTCATCCTCACTGGTTGCATTAAACACTGTAGAGCCGAAGTCGCCATCATGGCAGGAGAAAGGGCTTGTGTCACCTGAGATACCATGTTGCCATTCGTGGCTGGCTATCTTCTCTTTCACCCAGTAGTGATGTGGGCATGGCTCAAAGTAAGTGTTTCGGCCATTTGGCAGAACATTTGTCTTGAATGATGAAATGTTGGTAGGTCTTTTCATTTTGCCTATGCAGACATTGCCTATGATGACCCACCCTAGATCCGTGCGCTGGGCAAATGGGGCATCTGGGGGTCCACTGACTTGTCTGTGTACCTTGTGAACTCTTAGAATGTCTCTTCCTAACAGAAGAAGGATCTGAGCATCTTTGTCAAGCGGCGGTATCTTATTTGCTATTACCTTGAGATGAGGGTGATGGAAAGCAGCAGCTGGAGTAGGGATTTCTTCCCTGTTAGCAGGTATCTGATTGCACTCAACAAGTGTAGGTAAGGGTAATTGCAAGTTACCTTTGAGAGAAGATACCATGAGTCCATGAGCCCTTCTTCCAGAAACCTCTATAGTTCCACTACAGCAGTGTCGGCCCAAGACATTGTGCTGCCTGGTACCAAAAATGAAATGCTGCCCCCCCCCCCCAAAAAAAAAATCACGCCCACCAAAATGCCCCCACATCCATTATTTTATATTATGATAACTAAAGTGGACCTGTCATGGCTCTATACATGTATATAAGAGTGTAAAGAGGACCTGTTATGGCTCTATACATGTATATAAGAGTATAAAGTGGACCTGTCATGGCTCTATACATGTATATAAGAGTATAAAGAGGACCTGTTATGGCTCTATACATGTATAGGAGTGTAAAGAGGACCAGTCATGGCATTATACGTGTATATAGAAGTATAATAAGGACCTTACATGGCTCTATACATGTATGTAGGAGTATAAAGAGGACCTGTCATGGCTCTATACATGTATGTAGGAGTATAAAGAGGACCTGTCATGGCTCTATACATGTATGTAGGCGTATAAAGAGGACCTGTCATGGCTCTATACATGTATGTAGGAGTATAAAGAGGACCTGTCATGGCTCTATACATGTATGTAGGCGTATAAAGAGGACCTGTCATGGCTCTATACATGTATGTAGGAGTATAAAGAGGACCTGTCATGGCTCTATACATGTATGTAGGAGTATAAAGAGGACCAGTCATGGCATTATACGTGTATATAGAAGTATAATAAGGACCTTACATGGCTCTATACAGGTATATAGAAGTATAAAGAGGACCTGTCATGGCTCTATACATGTATATTGGAGTATAAAAAGGACCTGTGCTTGGTCGGCAGCCGCGATGCCACCCACGATCGCTCCACAGAGAGCCAGAACGGGGATCTGTCAATGTAAACAGACAGATCCCCATTCTGACAGGGGAGGAGAGACAGATCTGCTGTTCCTAGTGATTAGGAACAGAGATCTCTCTCCTCCTCCAGTCAGTCCCATCCCCCCCAGTTAGAAACACCTCCCCATTTAACCCCTTTCCAGACAGTGACATTTACACAGTAATCAGTGCAGTTTTATAGCACAGATCGCTGTATAGATGTCAATGATCCCAAATATGTGTCAAAAGTGTCCGAACCTGTCCACCGCAATGTCGTAGATCACTGCCATTACTAGTAAAAAAGTTAATAATAAAAATGCTTGAAGTGCAGCGGGGAGTGGAGCGGGCAATTTGCCTCACAGTGCAGGGGGCAGTGCCGGGACAAAGTCAACCAGCACCCAGGGCGAACATGCCAAGCTGCGCCCCCCCATGACCAATTATCTTACACACACACACACACACACACACACACACAAATACATATATATATAGTGCAGAGGTCAGAATTGGATAGATTACAAAGTACAAGGATCAGGAGCAGTGTGTACAGTGTTCAGAGGTAGAGTATGTACAGTAATATACAATGTGCAGAAGTCAAGAGCAGTAAACTGCAGAGCACAGAGACCAGGAGTATATACACCCTAGTGTATAACAGTACCCCTATAAATTATATCAAATTTAGTGTATGTGTCATTATCAAATCTGACCAAGTGAAATATATAGCACATGAATATGGAACCAAAATACCAGTGCTGCAAACAAAATTATGAAGGGGTGAATCCCAAAACATATAATGCGAACAACTCATAAATATTCAATTACATATCACATGTGGGACCAAAATCCCTGTGCTGCAAAAACATTTTGTGAGGGAACTGTAAATAAAAAATGTAAAATACTATAACATATAATGTGAATAACTCCCAAATATTCAAATAACTCTAGTCAAATTCTTATGGTTCATTTGTACACAATTTGGTTTTGGAGTTACAACCAAACTCTCAGTGCTGCAAATCAAATACACAGTGCAAAGTAATATTAAAGTGCACTATAAAAAAACAGTCCACTAGAGCAGTGGTCTCCAAACTGCGGCCCTGGGGCCAGATGTGGCCCTTTGCTTGCCTTTATCTGGCCCTTGAGGCATTATTCCTGCCAATGACACCAATGATGGGGCATAATTCCTTCTACTGACAAAAAAAGGGGCACTATTCCTCCCAACGACACCAGATCGCACATTGTTAACTCCCACTGGGCACAGTTCGGCCCCCCTGAAGTCTGAAAGACAGTAAACTGGCCCTTTAGAGAGTTTGGAGACCCCTGCACTAGAGAGCAAGTGCTCTTGTGCACATTGCTGGATCGAGATGGGGCTCAAGCAAGTGGCTGACAGATTCCTCCATCCACACAAGTTGGATGGATGTGGGAATTGTATTCTGACAGCAGGGACTCTCCCCTATCAAAATACACTGATCAGCACTGCTTCCGTTTGGCTGCAAACAGCTAATTGAACAAGGATTTCCAGCAGAAGTGGATATAACAAATCGGTTTCTGTCTAACAGAGAGGGTTACACATCGATCAAAAATTCAGACCCTGCTGAACCCAATGAATTCTTTGCTGTGTATTCAGTTTTACCTTGTACTTTGCTTCAGCGGGCTCTCTGCAGTTCTGTTACTGGTCCCCTGCAGCTCCTGTGTCAGTTAGGAGTGACAGTGGTCACACTCCAGCCTCCAATTTAGACCATACAGGGTTAATCTTCCTCTATATGTGATAGGGAGGAGGAGGAGAGCACTGGAGCTGGCTGAAGCATAGAATCAAGTACAAAAAGACTATACAGTACCCCCCTTCTCCCCCCTCCCCCACACTGCAAGAGTGGACTTTCTTGAAGTTGGGCTGGGATAAGAAATCACCTCCTTTGCTGTGTAATGTTATATTCTTGAACAGGTTAGGGATTAGTGTGATATTTCAGGTGCTACATATATGTAATCCACATACACATTATATCTTATTAAAAAATCATTCTTTTTAGAAGATATAATGTGTATGTGGATTACATATAATGTAGCACCTGAAATGTCACACTAATTCCTAACCTGTTTAAGAATTTTACTTTCACTTTCAATAAACCTGCAGTGAAAAGTGCAGGGCACGTTTATAATCACAGTATATGGAATGCAGAGCAGTCGGGACTCACAGTAGAAGAGGATCCAGCCTGTCATCCGTGATTTACACATCTTCACTCTGCTCTGGAGGAGGAGCGCTGTGCTGTGTGCTGGGCGGGAACCAAAGATCGATGCTGCAGTGTGAGGTTCTCTTTCTACTCCGCCCACATGCACTTTCGCTGGGACTGTACCAGCTCCGATCCAGGGGGGGGGGGGGGGAGACTCATAGGAACACAAGAAGGGAGCCTAGAAAGGGGTGCATCTGCTGCCGCAGAGCAGTGAGCAGGAGCGCATAATCCTTAAATTAGGCAGGCAACAGGGGCATACAAGTTTTACAGCTACATTTTGTGGATAGATTTTTCTGCTTACAGCTTTGCCGCCCCCCTAAAAGTGCCGCCTGGTACAATGGTACCATCTGGTCCCATGGTAGGGCCGGCCCTGCACTACAGGTACCCAAGGTGTAAGGATGAGCTTCGCCTTTTATTTCAAATAGATTGAACAATTCCGATTTTGCAAGTGATCGATTGCTCTGATCGTCTAAGATAGCATATGCCTTTAGAGACTTTTCTGGTTGATCCTTGTGGTATATGTTCACCAAGCATATCTTAGCACAGGACTTACCACAGCGGTCTTCTCCACAAACTTCAGTGCAGGATGAAGAAATGATGGTAGAATTAGGCACTTGGTCTGTATTCTCCCCGCCATGCGTTAACCTGGGAGGAGTGTTGGCAGGTTGTGCAGAGCTGGGCTCAAGAGGATGGAGGGCTTGCACATGTTCTTCAGAGCCACACTCTATGCACTTGATGGACACATTACAGTCCCTTGGAAAATGTTCTGTAGAAGCACAGCACCTGAAACATACCCTAAATGTCTTTAAAAGCTCCTTGCGCTCTTCCAGAGGCTTTTTCCTAAAGCCGATACATTTATTGAGGGGGTGTGGCTTCTTGTGTATGGGACACTCTCTGTTAGGGTTTTCAATCTTCCTACTCTGTTCGTGGCCAGAACTGTGGTAGGAGTGGGAAGGATGTCAGTCTTTTTCACGGACACTGGGCCTCTATGGTTTCTATAGTTGCCCTGAAGACTGGTACTCTTAGGAAAGGGTGAGAAGAGGCTGTACTCACCGTAGGAAAAACTTGGATCGTTCTTGGTCTCTGCAATTTTCCTGATGAATTCACAGAAGAAAGAGAATGGAGGGAAGGAAACCTTGTTCTCTCTTTTGTATAATGACCCTAGTGCAGTCCATTTCTCTTGCAAACCATACGGGAGCTTGGAGACAATTGGGTTTACCCCTCTTGGAGTGTCAAGGTAACTGAGTCCAGGTAGTTTTGGGTCTGTCTTGGCTAGCTGAAGCTCAAGGAGAAGGTCACTCAGTCTCTGGAACTCCTTGTTGTCCTTACCGGATATCTTTGGGAAAGTTTCCAGACGCATGAACAAAGCATTTTCTATAGCTTCTGGACTGCCATAACTTTGCTCTAGTCGCTCCCATGCAGCTGTGAGGCCTGCAGTAGGATTGTCCATGAAAACCGATCTTAATGGCTTAACACGTGCAGCAGATAGAGGACCAAGCCATTTGATCAGCAGATTCAATTCTTGATCAGCTGTAATGCCAATATTGCTGATTGTAGTTCTGAAGGCACATTTCCAACTTCTGTAGTTCTCAGGTGGGTCATCAAAACTTGTAAGACCAGTCTTTGTGAGCTCTCTGCGAAGCATGTACCTCACAAACTCTTCTGTCTCAGTTGTCTCCGCCTTTATGTGAGATGCTGTTGGCTGTATGGTGCTGATTGCGTTATCTTTGACATTGTTGTTAAAGGACACAGGGAAATATGGTGCAGCAGATGCATCCAGGTGAGTTGCTTGCTTGAAGTCAGTTGTTCCAATGGTACGTTGATTCAAGGCTGTACCGATGACTGGAGATTGATGACTTGCTTGAAGCTTGCGCTGATGCTCTGTGACGTATGAAGGCAGGCAAGGTAGGCAGGTAGGAAATGCAGTGGAGTGATTTTGAGTGCAGGAAGTTGCTGGAACCTCTTTAACTTGAAGCTGTGAAGGAGTCTCTATGTAGTCGGGAGCATTGGAGACAATGGAGTGTGCACTGCAGTGGCTTAGGACATAGTCTTTAGTGCGTTTGAGGGGGTCTTCCATATCTGCTATGTTTAGGTTAATGCTGTCTTTCTCACTTGCACCTTCGTCTGCACTGATAGCTTGCTGTAGGACCCTTAGCTTTGCCATAGCTGCGTCATGTTTACACTGTTCATTTAAGGTTTCCATTGTTGCTCTTTGACGTGCTGACTGAGCTTCCGACTCTGCTCTCTGAGCTTCAAACTCTGCTCTTTGACGTGCTGACTGCGCTTCCGACTCTGCTCTCTGAGCTTCCAACTCTGCTCTTTGACGTGCTAACTGCGCTTCTGACTCTGCTCTTTGACGTGCTGACTGCGCTTCCGACTCTGCTCTCTGAGCTTCCAACTCTGCTCTTTGACGTGCTGACTGCGCTTCCAACTCTGCCCCTTGAGCTTCCAACTCTGCTCTTTTTTCTGCATATGCCACCTGCACTTTGCTGGCTTCCACTTCAGCGCGGGCATTAATAAGTCGCTCACTGAGTGTTGAGTATCTTGAACTATGGGATCTTGACGAGTTTTTAGAACGTCTGGTGGAAACAGATCTGTGAGATGCAGTGTCCTGTAACAGCTTTATTTTTGCTTCTGCCTTTAATCTGGTTTGCTGGATAAAACTGTCTCTTTCAATATTGAGAGCATTGACGCGCTTTAATTGCATCATCGCATTTTCTGACTTCATGTTTTGTAAGACATTAGTGAATTTGATGCTGGTAAGCTGATAAAGCTCATATGAGGCAGAAAGTTGTTTAATGGCGCCCTCTAGTGTCAGTAGTTCACGTTCAACAGACACTGTATTGGCTTCAGCAAGGATTTTCTCCCAGACTAATTCCAAGCTATTTGACAATTCAGTCCTTGAAGCTTCATAATTCTCCATTTCTTTCCAAGTGGGTTTAACTGAGCGTTTGGGTAACTCAGTTTCTTCAGGAATTTGTGAGGAAGGAGATGTGAGTTCACATGCAGAAGCTTGGTCACTCATGATAGCAGACTGACTGTGAAAGCAGGCAGGATCTGTGTGCTGAAATATGACACTGTGCAGATTGTCTCAGGCTATAAGGCTGCCATGTGCTGCTCTGTCCCTTCTGTCTTGCTATGAGGGCAGTAAATCTTGTCTGTTTCAGTACTGACATGCAGAAATCTTGTAATTAGGCTGTGAAACTCCGTTTTTCTACTGTTCTGTCTCAAATACAAAGTGATAAAGTTCATCTCCAGGTTTAAGTAGGCCTTACTCAAGCTGGTTTGATATTCATCCCTTGCATCGATACAGGCAGTTTAACTCAATGAATAAACTCACAGTTAGGACGACAGACGATGAATCCTTTCGAATGTTCCGTTTAATGATGGATATTCATAGGTAGAAAAACGTTGCAGTTGTAAGCCACATGTAAGATGTTTAGCATGGAAGATATACAGGAGTAATGACCAGAATCAGGAAGTGGAGGAGATATATAAAGAACTACGGTGAGAGAGAGAGTTCAGCTAGAAAGAAGGGGACAGATCTTAAAGACACAGAGCAAGAATAATCACATAGTGTAACACAACAATGGGAGTAGCACTCAACAAATTTTTATATCAAAAATGATATACCATTATCAGTGAAAAGACCTCAGTGCAAACAAAAAATATTATATAGAAAGAAATTCACAAGAAAAAATGTAAATGTGAAAAAATAATGCACATTGATCCACTGAGGTTGCACCAGACTCCACCAGCCCAGTAATCAGTCACTTCATCCCAGTGACATTGACCCATTACACTTACAGTGCCTTGACAAAGCATTCATACCCCTTGACATTTTCCACATTTTGACATGTTACAACCAAAAATGTAAATGTATTTTATTGGGATTTTATGTGATAGACCAACACAAAGTGGCACATAATTGTGAAGTGGAAGGAAAATGATAAATGGTTTTCAAAATATTTTACAAATGATGGCAGCATCATGTTATGGGAATGCTTTTCTTCAGCAAGGACAGGGAAGCTGGTCAGAGTTGATGGGAAGATGGATAGAGCCAAATAAAGGGCAATCTTAGAAGAAAACATGTTAAGCCCTGTACACACGGCCGAGAATCTCGTCTGCAAAAAAACTTAGTTTTTCTCTACGGGTTTCTTGTCAAGCTTGACGAGATTCTTGTCAAGCTTTCCTTGCATACACACTGTCAATCCAAAATCTCGTCGGTCTAAAGCGCGGTGACGTACAACACGTAAGACGGCAGTATAAAGGGGAAGTTCCATTCTCATGGCGCCACCCCTTGGGCTGCTTTTGCTAATCTCGTGTTACTGCGTGTTAGTAAAAGTTTAGTGAGAGAAGATTCGCGCTTTTCAGTCTTCGTGGTTTCAGTTGGTACAGCGTGACGAATGTGATATCTCCATTACAAACGCTAGTTTTACAAGAAGGTGCGTTTCCGTCTCATACTTGATTCTGACCATGCGCGGTTTTTGAAGACTCGGAAAAGCATACACACGAACGGTTTTCTCGTCCAAAAACAGTCTGACAAGAATCACGACAAGAAAAATGAGACTCCCGACGAGAAAAAAGAAAGCAGGTTTTATTTTCTTCTCGTCGAGATTCACAACAGTTTCCTCGACGAGAAACCATACACACGAACGTTTTTCTCGGCAAGAAAGCTCTCCCAACAGTTTTCTTGTAGTTTCTTGCCGAGAAAAACGGTCGTGTGTGCAAGGCTTGAGAGTCTGCAAAAGACTTGAGACTGGGGCGGAGGTTCACCTTCCAGCAGGACAACGACCCTAAACATACAGCCAGAGCTACAATGGAATGGTTTAGATCAAAGCATATTCATGTATTAGAATGGCCCAGTCAAAGTCCAGACCTGAATCCAATAGAGAATCTGTGGCAAGACTTGAAAATTTCTGTTCATGGACGCTCTCCACCCAATCTGACAGAGGTTGAGCTATTTTGCACAGAAGAATGGGCAAAAATTTCACCCAGCAAAGCTGGTAGAGACAAAAAGACTCACAGCTGTAATTGCAGCGAATGGTGGTTCTACAAAGTAATGACTCAGGAGGGCTGAATACAAATGCACGCCAAACTTTTCACATATTTATTTGTAAAAAAAAATGAAAACCAATTTTCATTTTCCTTCTACTTCACAATTATGTGCCACTTTGTGTTGGTCTATCACATAAAATCCCAATATAATACATTTATGTTTTTGGTTGTACCATGACAAAATGTGGAAAATGTTAATACTTTTTCAAGGCACTGTAAATACTTGGAAGCTCAACTTTGTACATAACCCATGCTTATTCTTTTCAAGGCCTCACTCCATCTTCTGTGACTTCTAGGCTGGGTCCTAGGATGCCCCATGCCAGGAGTTGGACCCAGTATTAGGATCAGTTGCTAGGGAAGGAACCCAAGCACCCAATCTCGTTAACTACCAGGGCCTTCGGTAACCTATGCTAAGTCACACTACTTCCTGAATGACTGGGGTCTAGGCACATGACAATAGTACTGTAGTCATTGGCAATGGCAATAAAAACTCCTCTAAATAGTTTCACTGCATGTTAGACATTGGTGCTACATCTTCTCTATCTGGTCCTATCCCCAGGGGAACCTGAGACCTTGCTTTGTGCACTGGTGCGCAGTCATGTTGGAACATGAAGGTGCCATACCCCCTAACTGTTCCCACAAAGTTGGGAGCATGAAATTGTCCAAAATTTCTTGGTGTGCCGATGCCTTAAGAGTTCCCTTCACTGGAACTAAGGGGCCAAGCCCAAACCTCAAATAACGACCCCACACCATAAACACCCCTCCACCAAATGATTTGGACCAGTGCACAAAGCAAGGTCCATAAAGACATGAATGAGCGAGTTTGGGGTGGAGGAACTTGACTGGCCTGCTCTCAACCCAATAGAACACATTTGGGATGAATTAGAGCAGAGACTGCAAGCCAGGCCTTCTCATCCACATCAGTGCCTGACCTCACAAATGCGCTTCTGGAAGAATGGTCAAACATTCCCATAGACACACTCCTAAACTTTGTGGACAGTCTTCCCAGAGGAGTTGAAGCTGTTATAGCTGCAAAGGGTGGACCAACTCATTATTGAACCCTATGGACTAAGACTGGGATTCCATTAAAGTTCATCTGCGTGTAAAGGCAGGTGTCCCAATACTTATATATATATATACAGTGGGGAGAACAAGCATTTGATACACTGCCGATTTTGCAGGTTTTCCTACTTACAAAGCATGTAGAGGTCTGTAATTTTTATCATAGAAAATCGCATTGTATGATTTTTAAGTAATTAATTTGCATTTTATTGCATGACATAAGTATTTGATACATCAGAAAAGCAGGACTTAATATTTGGTACAGAAACCTTTGTTTACAATAACAGAGATTATACGTTTCCTGTAGTTCTTGACCAGGTTTGCACACACTGCAGCAGGGATTTTGGCCCACTCCTCCATACAGAGCTTCTCCAGAACCTTCAGGTTTCGGGGCTGTCACTGGGCAATACAGACTTTCAGCTCTCTCCAAAGATTTTCTATTGGGTTCAGGTCTAGAGACTGGCTAGGCCACTCCAGGACCTTGAGATGCTTCTTACAGAGCCACTCCTTAGTTGCCCTGACTGTGTGTTTTGGGTCCTTGTCATGCTGGAAGATCCAGCCACGACCCATCTTTAATGCTCTTACTGAGGGTAGGAGGTTGTTGGCCGAGATCTCGCGATACATGGCCCCATCCATCCTCCCCTCAATACGGTGCAGTCGTCATGTCCCCTTTGCAGAAAAGCATGCCCAAAGAATGATGTTTCCACCTCCATGCTTCACGGTTGGGATGGTGCTCTTGGGGCTGTACTCATCCTTCTTCTTCCTCCAAACACGGCAAGTGGAGTTTAGACCAAAAAGCTCTATTTTTGTCTCATCAGACCACATGACCTTCTCCCATTCCTCCTCTGGATCATCCAGATGGTCATTGGCAAACTTCAGACGGGCCTAGACATGCGCTGGCTTGAGCAGGGGGACATTGCATGCACTGCAGGATTTTAATCCATGACGGCGTAGTGTTTTACTAATGGTTTTCTTTGAGACTGTGGTCCCAGCTCTCTTCAGGTCATTGACTAGGTTCTGCCATGTAGTTCTGGGCTGATCCCTCACCTTCCTCATGATCATTGATGCCCCATGAGGTGAGATCTTGCATGGAGCTCCAGACCAAGGGAGATTGACCATCATTTTGAACTTCTTCCATTTTCGAATAATTACGCCAACAGTTGTTGCCTTCTCACCAAGCTGCTTGCCTATTGTCCTGCAGCCCATCCCAGCCTTGTGCGGGTCTACAACCCTACGACCTACGACCCTGCCACCATCCTCGTGAGTCGGACCGCGGGTCCCGCGGACTCAATCGCCATGGGGATCCCCGTGATCGTCTCATGGAGGTATAGAGCAGGGAGATGCTTGTGTAAACAAGCATCTCCCTGCTCTGCCTAGTGACAATGACACGGATCGCGGCTCCGTGTACTCGAAGCGGAGATCGGTGTCATGTGACACAGAGCCCAACCCCCCTCAGTTAGAAACACAATGCAGGAAACACTTAAACCCTACAGCGCCACCTAGTGGTTAACCCCTTCACTGCCAGTGTCATTTTCACAGTAACCAGTGCATTTTTATAGCACTGATCGCTGTGAAAATTACAATGGTCCCAAAAATGTGTCAAAAGTGTCCGATGTGTCCGCCATAATGTCGCAGTCATGAAAAAAATCACTGATCGCCGCCATTACTAGTAAAAAAAAAATAATAATAAAAATGCCATAAAACTATCCCCTATTTTGTAAACGCTATAACTTTTGCGCAAACCAATCAATAAACGCCGATTGCGTTTTTTTTTTTACCAAAAATATGTAGAAGAATACGTATCCACCTAAACTGAGGAAAAAAAATGTTTTTTTATATATTTTTGGGGGGATATTTATTATAGCAAAAAGTAAAAAATATATATTTTTTTTTAAAATTGTCGCTCTATTTTTGTTTATAGCGCAAAAAATAAAAACTGCAGAGGTGATCAAATACCACCAAAAGAAAGCTCTATTTGTGGGGAAAAAAAGGACGTCAATTTTGTTTGAGAGCCACGTCGCACGACCGCGCAATTGTTAGTTAAAGCGACGCAGTGCCGAATCGCAAAAAGGGGCCTGTTCTTTAACCAGCCAAAATGGTCCGGGGCTTAAGTGGTTAATACAGGTAATAAGTGGAGAACAGGAGGGCTTCTTAAAGAAAAAATAACAGGTCTGTGAGAGCCGGAATTCTTACTGGTTGGTAGGTGATCAAATACTTATGTCATGCAATAAATCGCAAATTAATTATTTAAAAATCATACAATGTGATTTTCGTTTTAGATTCCGTCTCTCACAGTTGAAGAGTACCTATGATAAAAATGACAAACCTCTACATGCTTTGTAAGTAGGAAAACTTGAAAAATCGGCAGTGTATCAAATACTTGTTCTCCCCACTGTATATATATATATATATATATATATATATATATATATATATATATATATATGTAGCGGGTATGTACTTCCTGGGTGTAAATTTGAACTTGACAGAGACATTGGTGATGTGTAATTCCCTGCAGCCCAGCAGGTGGCGCTGTCACCTGGGTTGGGGTTGAATCATTGCTGTGTGTCGTGCCTCCTTTTTGTCCTCCCTCGGCAGCGGTATGGTGGGGCGGGGAACCCGGCGTGCTTGCTGGGAGAGGGTATAAAAGGGCCGGCCATCTTTCTCAAGGGGAGTCCAGGGCACCTTCAGCCTGTGGACGGTGGTTCGTGTCGGTTCTCTAGGCGGGTCTAGGCCTAGAGGACAGCCGGAGGTCGTGTTCCATCCCAGGCACCTTTAGCCTGGGGTGAGGTACTCAGATGGAGGTCCGGAGCTCAGTGCCCAACATTGAGTTCCGCGAGGGAAGGAGATCCTAGGGAACCCCTGGAGTGGGTACCCAAATCCGGAAGGCGTAATGGACCGGGGGAGCTCCTCATTCGAAGACCTGGTGCAGCA
The DNA here is from genome assembly GCA_029206835.1 of Rana muscosa. Taxonomy (NCBI): domain Eukaryota; kingdom Metazoa; phylum Chordata; class Amphibia; order Anura; family Ranidae; genus Rana; species Rana muscosa. The sequence goes on from CM055118.1 coordinate 195,271,629, forward strand.
GATTGCCAGTGATGGGTGAGTCTCTCACCGGAGACCGCCTGGAAGGAAATTCCCCCCTCGCTCGGAGACCGCAACCCACTTTCAGGAAGGAAAGTGGAGAATACATTGTGTCTGGGCCTATTCGCATCCACACCTCCTTGTCTGTTCTGTTTCTACCAAGGGAGTTCAACTGATTGTGTTCATTCGAGAAGAATAAAGGAGTGTTGAACTTTATTGGTGTGGGGCTCATTTCCTGACAGACATTGTTCAAGGTAACTCTTGGTGGAGGCTCCAGGTGCACAGCACTGACCCGAAGGTAAAATAACTTTGCTTGTATCACATTGACACCTGTGATAAAGGCCAGGCGTGGTGTCCCCGCTCCCTTCCCCTCTAAAAGATACCCCTAGACAAGAGAGAGACGAGCTGAAGAGAAAGAGGGGAGTGAGGAGGGTGCTACATATATATATATATATATATATATATATATATACAGTATATGCAGCTGAGAACAACACAAAATCTTTTTGCAGGCTAAAACTCACCCCCCGGCACTTTGAAACATTAAGAGTACAAAACGTACAGTTAAAAGAAAGAAAAAAAGATTTTTCCATTCAACGTGGGGGCTTTAGTGAAACAAGACATGGAGCCTGCAGCAGACAGTGAGAGAGCTGGGAGCTGGGAAAGACTACACACTGGATCCAGCTATACAGATGATGCACAGGCAGCAGGGGAGACAAGAGGGACAGGAATTGGCATGCAGTCATATCCTCCATTTTAATTCCAGCTGGTACCAAACTCCTTGTGTAACAGGGGGTAAGACTTGCCAGCTCAGGTTAGAGATAGAAATTCATTAGTAGAGAATATCTAACAAGACTGTATTAACTCATTCACCTCTCAGAGCATCCTAGGCTCCCCTGCTCCCTCTTTCCAGACCAGAAAACACACGTTTTTAGATAGAAATAAAACATAAATGTATTTTTGGCAGCAACAGTGGATGCAGAATTTTGTACTAACAGGGGCATTTCGCCAACGTGGAGCAAAGCTCGTTGCCAACGGCAACTACTTCCTGCCATTTTTAAGCCTAGGCTAGAACATGACAGCTTGAATCTGCTAGGATGATCAGCACAGCTTTGGGATGGATATAGACAGTTTGATGTTTGCAAGCAAGGCTAAAAATCTGAGCACTGTGTGCAACAATCTGGCAGTGCAAGAGTTACTTCTTAGCATTTACAAGCATTGAAGATGTTAAAAATCTTTGGGATTGTTAACCAGTTTATGTCCGAAAGTCATGACTGCTGAGGCCCAATGGACCCAGGTACAATTAACTGTAACATAGATGTATAGAAAACCTTCCCCCTTGCCCCCTTGCCCCCTCACCCCATTAAATAAATACACTTACAACCATTAGGTTGGAAAGGGGAAGGCCAAGCTTTATTAAAAACCAACACATAACATGTGCATACCTCCCAACTTTTTAAATGTCCTCTGCGGGACATTCATTCTATTCATTCTGATGTTGTTGGGGGGGGGCTGCGGGGGGGGGGGGGCGTTTTTTTTTTACTGATAGAAGAACGGACGATTTTAAACACAGAGATGGGGGGGGGGCGCGACGGGCTTTTACTTTCAAAGCTAATGAGCGGGGGGGGGGGGGGGGGGGCGCCGCCAGTAGGGGGGGGACTTCACAAGCCACACTAAAAGGGACGTCGCTCAGAACTTACCTCCTCCTCCTTCCTCTGCCTTCTGTGTCCTGCTGTGGCTGTGCGGGAATACAGAAGGTATCGCAGAAGTTGTGTCGCTGCGGGTAAAACCCACAGAATCCGTGCTGGTTGGGAGGTATGCATGTGAACGCTTTCAACTGGTGCCAGTCACAGTTTTACTGTGAGCACACAATTCCAAAAAGGGAGGGGGGCCTGTCCTTACCATAAGTGCTGGACAGGCCGCCTACTTCCGATTTCCATTAAGGGCATAGCCCATTACAGCCATTTCTTTCTCGTACATCACGGGACACAGAGCGACATAGTCATTACTAATGGGTTATATAGATACCGTCAGGTGCTGGCACTGGCAACTTCCAAAACCGGAAGTACCCTCCCCTATATAAGCCCCTCCCATCCGGGAGCACCTCAGTTTTTTGCCAGTGTCTAAGGTGTTGGCCAAGAAGAAACATGTGTTTTTCACTGAGCTTGCGTACAGGTTCTTTTGGGCCTCAGTAAGCTATTCCGGATCCGACCAAAAAAGCTTCATAGCTAAACGGTCGGTACCCGGGCCTTGCAGAGAAGAGCAAGGTTTTGCCTGTAATGCTTCTCTTAGGAGAGCTGGACCCTGGGATCCAGAGCTCTGGTCATACCCACGACCAAGATGTTTTCTGTGCAGGGTGCTATACAGGTCCAGGGGAGTGGAATCCTTGGGAACCCGGTCCCTGAAGGTTTGATTACAATGCCTGCCGTGATAGGTGAAGTTTGGGCTTTTGTGGACCAAACAAAGTCCTGCGGCGGGGAACAGGTAAGTGGGGGCCCCCAGGAACTTGGTTCTATTGGGGGACCCCCAAGCCTAATTTGTCTTTCTGTCTGTTACCTAATGGTATTCCCGCAAAATTCTGTGCATGCCTGTAACTACTAAAAAAATGTAATAATTTTTAATGGTGGTCAAGAAAAAAAAAAATATATATTTTTTTATATATATATTTAATATATTAGACTGCGGTACCTGTGTTTGTCCACTAGAGGCCGCTGTGGAATGTTTTCTTGTCATGTGGACTAGCTTCTTCTCAGCAGAGCAAAGTCCAGGCAGATGGTGAGTTCTCTTATAGGAAACTGCTTCCTCTGCCATGTTGCAGTGCTCGTCCATCCCCCGGCCTGCGGCAAAGAGGGGCCCTGGCTCCTGTCCCTTGTTACCATATTTGAAATTAGCGCCGAAGGCGCACGTGCCCGCGCGCGTGCGCGTGCCTCTATATATAGAGGTGAGCCGGGAAAGGGGGCGGAGCCTGGGGGATGACGCTCTGTGCGCGCCGCAGCGCTTCTGCGCATGTGCGGGCGTCCCAGCAGTTTTAAAAAAAACACAATATTGTAGTGAGCTGGCTATGAAGTACAGAGACAGAGCTGGCAACATTTAAAGGCATACAGCAAGCGGTTGATACAGGCATCCCCTAGAAAGGCACATTAGTAGACACCAACTGTGATATAGCAGCAATTGTGCTAGACTATTCTCAGTAAAAGTGGTGTATTACGGCTGGAATACCTCAGCTTTAGGCTTAGGAATATGCCGTCCAGAAGCTCCGGAACTGAATCTTCCAGGAAGCGAAGGGGGTCTCATCGGGCTCGGAGGATCTTGGGCATACTCCTGCTGCACCAGTCTCCCCTGAAGTTCAGAGGTAAGTGACCGTAGAGACCCCGCAGGGTACTTGGTACTGTGGCTGTCCTCAGTTCACCTGCTCCTGTGTATGTAACAGAGGAGGTTTTTTCCTCAGCTCTGGGAGGATTAGAGAGAGATTGTCAACATTTATCGCTGCCTCCCTGTCAGGGAAAGCACGCCCGATCTCCGTCTCCTCCTTCAGAGTACCTGTTAGCAGAGCAACAGTCCCATACAGGGATCGACCTGCCTGAAGGGGATCAGGATGAGGTTGATTCTGTTATAGAGGAATCAACAGTGGGGGAACCTTTTCTCAGCATCTTAAGCTGAAAGATTATGGGTTCAGTCTCTGACTAACATGGTCCGATCAGCATTTAAAAATGCACCTTGCGGAACCATCAACCACTACTGTATCCTCGTTGGGGTCGCTAGAAGCCCCCAGACTGTTTGTTCTTTTCCACTTCACCCTTTACTGAAAGGGCTCATTTACCAGGATTGGGAACGTCCTGAGAAAATATTTATTCCCCCAAGAGATTTCCGGTGGTCTATCCCATGGAGGATAAGTTCATAAAAAAAAAAAAAAATGGAAGGTCCCTACAGTGGACGCAGCCATCTCTTGTATGTATAAATCACTGACATGTCCAGTGGATAATGTCCAAATGTTCAAGAACCCAATAGATAAAAGATTGGAGTCCTTATGAAAATCTGCTTGGTGATACAACCAGCAGTAGCAGCTATTGGGGTCTGCTAAGCAGTGAAGGATCAGTTGAAACAGGTCTTGAGGGACTTGACAGATCAGCAGGCTTTGCCCTAGCTGATCTACCTAGAGCCTTAGGCTTTGCGGTTGACGCCATAGAGGATTCAGTCCATCAGGCCTCCCGCCTTACGCTGTCTATAGTACATATGCGTAGGCTCCTATGGCTCAAAAACTGGTCTGCTGAAGCTCCCTGTAAAGAATGGCTGGTTAGCGTCCCATTTCATGGTGAACGCTTATTCAGGGAAAACCTGGACAAATATATCCAGAAAATTTCCAGCGGTAAAAATACGCTTTTGCCGGTTAAAAGCAGAGTTAGAGGTCCCTCTTTAAGAGGCCTGCTTCTCCAGTCCCTGGGGCATCGGCTGTGTAACAGTTCAGACGGTCTCCTCGGTTAAATCCCGGGGGTAAAAAACAGGGACAGTAGCAGGGTAATGAGAAACCCTGGGTCAGGGGAGGTACAAAACCTCCCCCAAAGTTAAATTCATTGAAGCCCCCACTCAGTCGGGTGGGGGGAGGACTCCAGTTGTTCGCAAGAGACCTGGCGGGACACGATCAAGACAGATAGGTGCTCTCCGCAGTAGGTTTGGGATACAGTTTGGAGTTAAAAGACTCTCCTCCTTCCCATTTTGAGGTCAAACGTGCCAAGGGATCCCCGGAAGAGAGAGTCCCTCCTGTTGGCACTAGAACAACTATTGCTCCAAGGAGTAATTATGGAGGTTCCCCTGGAAGAATGAGGGTTCGGGTTTTACTCAAACCTCTTTACAGTCCCGAAGCAAACGCGGACGGGAGGCCCATATTAATTCTAAAAGGGCTATACAAATTCCTGTATATCAGGACTTTCCGATGGAGTCGATCCGATCGGTGGCCACTGCCCTACAAGGGGAGGATTGGTTAGCCACGATCGACATCAAAGATGCTTATTTGCACATTCCCATCTTTCCAGTCCACCAAAAATTTCTACGCTTTGCAGTAGAAGGGCGCCATTTTCAGAGCCTTACCCTTCGGTTTGGCCACAGCACCACGAGTGTTTACAAAAATTCTGGCCCTTTATTGGCCAATCTAAGAACACAAGGTGTAATGATAATGGCATATCTGGATGACTTGTTGCTGATAGACCACTCAGTGAAAAAACTAGACGTGGTCGTTCACAAGACGATCAAGTATCTGGAATCTCACGGTTGGATTATCAACCGAGACAAGTCAGCCCTAAAAACCAGTCAAAAGTCTGGAATACTTGGGGCTAAGGTTGGATTCAGGCCAGAGAAAAATATTCTTGCCTCGAGGAAAGGTGTTGTCTTTGAAAGATTTGATCCACTTAGTGGGTACAAAAAAGACAGCCGTCCATACGCCTGTATATGAGGCTGCTGGGAAAAATGGTGGCATCATTCGAAGCAGTACCCTACGGTCAATTCCATTCAAGGAATTTGCAAGGGGCCATACTGTCAGCCTGGAACAAAAAAGTTCAGGCCCTAGACTTACAATGTCCTTGTCCCCTTCCGTTCGCAAGAGCCTCCGTTGGTGGTTGGTTCTCCAGAATCTGGAAAAAAGGAAATCCTTCAGTCCGATTTCTTGGAAGGTGGTCACTACAGATGCCAGCCTTATAGGCTGGGGAGCAGTACTGGAGCAATAGTCTCTCCAGGGCAGATGGTCGGATGCAGAAAAGGCCCTGCCCATCAATCTCTTAGAGATACGAGCAGCCCGGTATGCCCTAGTAGCATGGACATCCAAACTCCAAGGGTCCCCTGTCAGAATTCAATCAGACAATGCCACAGCAGTGGCATATATCAATCATCAGGGGGGCACCAGGAGTCGTGCAGCCCAGAGGGAAGTAAATTACATCCTGAAATGGGCAGGAAAAATATGTCCCAGCCATATCTGCGGTATTCATTCCAGGAGTGGAGAATTGGAAGGCGGACTTTCTAAGTCGCCAGCAATTAGGCCCAGAGGAAGGGTCCCTTCACCCCGAGGTTTTCTGGACAATATGTCAGCGGTGGGGAACATCGGATGTAGATCTTCTAGCATCCAGATTCAATGCAAAGGGGGACAGGTTTGTCTCTCGGACAAGGGATCCCCTAGCTTGCGGCTCGGATGCCCTAGTGTTCCCTGGGGATCAGTTCAAGCTGATATATGCATTCACACCGCCACAATGGTTACCTCGATTACTCCGCAGAATCAGGGTAGAAAAGAAACCGGTGATTCCGGTGGCTCCAGCGTGGCCCCGAAGAGCGTGGTACGCGGAGATTGTAAAATTTCAGTGGGGAGTCCTTGGACTCTCCCACGTCGTCCGGCTTTCGCAAGGACCGATATACCACCCTTCCTTACCAGCCCTAGGTTTGACGGCCTGGCTATTGAAGCCCACATTCTAAAAAAGAGAGGGCTCTCTAATGCTGTGGTATCTACCATGATCAATGCCAGGAAGCCGGTATCCAGGCAGATCTACTATAGAATCTGGAAGGCGTACATCGCGTGGTGTGAGGCCAAGAAATGGCATCCACATAAGTACGTAATAGGTAGGATTCTGGACTCCCTACAGTGGGCTGTAGATAGGAAGCTTGCCTTGAGTACTATCAAGGGTCAGATTTCGGCCTTGTCAATATTTTTTCAAAGGCCCTTGGCTTCGCATTCACTAGTCAAAGCCTTTATACAAGGAGTGATGCGTATTAGTCCTCCGGTTAATATTCCCATATGTCCATGGGATCTAAACTTGGTTCTGTCGGTTCTACAGAAACAACCATTTGAACCATTACAGCATATTTCTTTGGTGCTTCTCACCAGGAAATTGATTTTTCTAGTAGCCATTTGTTCGGCTAAAAGAGTGTCGGAATTAGCAGCTATGTCCTGTAAGGAGCCATATCTGGTTATCCATAAGGATAGAGTAGTGTTACGTCCTCATCCAGCCTTTCTTCCTAGGGTGGTATCGAGGTTTCATTTGAACCAAGATGTGGTTCTTCCTTCTTTTTTCCCCAAACCTACTTCGGTAGAGGAAAAGTTATTGCATTCTTTGGATGTAGTAAGAGCAGTTAAAGCTTATCTAAAGGCCACTGCTCAGATTCGCAGAACGGATACTTTGTTTATTCTGCCGGAAGGCCCCAGAAAGGGTCAGGCAGCGTCAAAATCTACTTTAGCCAAGTGGATTCGACAGGTCATTATGCAAGCCTATGGCTTGAGAAGGAGACCGCCTCCGTTCAAAGTTAGAGCGCACTCCACGAGAGCAGTTGGAACTTCATGGGCAGTGCATCACCAGGCCTCCCTGGCTCAAATCTGTAAGGCCGCAACATGGTCTTCGGTACACACGTTTACTAGGTCCTACCAGGTGGACGTTAGAAGTCAGGAGGATGTCGCCTTTGGGCGCAGTGTGTTGCAGGCCGCAAAAGATCCTCATGTCTGATAGCGCTCAGCTTATATATGGTGTATCCCCCCCTCATTTGGCATTGCTTTAGGACATCCCATTAGTAATGACTATGTCGCTCTGTGTCCCGTGATGTACGAGAAAGAAAATAGGATTTTTATAACAGCTTACCTGTAAAATCCTTTTCTTGGAGTACATCACGGGACACAGAGCTCCCGCCCCTCTTTAGGGACACTTATTGCTTTGCTACAAAACTGAGGTGCTCCCGGATGGGAGGGGCTTATATAGGGGAGGGTACTTCCGGTTTTGGAAGTTGCCAGTGCCAGCACCTGACGGTATCTATATAACCCATTAGTAATGACTATGTCGCTCTGTGTCCCGTGATGTACTCCAAGAAAAGGATTTTACAGGTAAGCTGTTATAAAAATCCTATTTTTATGCTGGCAAGGTCAAGAAACCGCAGCAAGCTGTGACATACCATAGAAAAAAGGGGTGGGAGGGTGGGCAGCTCTTCCACCACGTTCCTTGAAAAGACCCAGAATTCCCTGGGCTAATACTTTTACAGAGCTCAGGCCCATCCCATCCCCCATACACAACCAATCTTGGTGACCACTCAGCCACCTTGCCCTGCACCTGGCCATGCCCCCATCAGTCAAGGCTCTCTTTCCCTAAGGGGTTCAAGAGGCCTTCATTAAAGCCTCAATGTTCAGGCCAAATTAAGCAGCATCAGTATGCGTAAGTTCACGTGACAATAGCTCTAACACTAGTTTTGATATACATAAATAATTTTGACATTATACTGTGATCCTGTCTCCAGACCATTAACTTTCCATAAGATTACATGCATACATACGTAATGCATAGAAATGTGCATTTAGCTTATGTTAAGCATGTAAATGTAGAAACCTCCTTAATGTAGACATCCAAGAGCCATGATACGGCTGCTGGGTGCCACCATCTTGAATGTGATGTCAGCAGCCCAAGCACACTTTGAGATGTCACTCATTCCTCCCATGGTAGCTACACAAAAGGTTATGAGGTCGCAGAGGGGCAGAAAAGCTGGACCAGCACAGACAGTAATTAGACACTCTCAGAAAAGAAGAGAGAGCTATGTGCAAGGAGTCTATACTAAGGAATTACCTTCTCCCGGAGTAGTCACGTTTCCTAGCAAGTTCAAAGACATACTGCATGTGAATAAAAAATTATTTATGCAAATGAAAAACACTGCAAGTAGGCATTTAAAATACTTGATTGTTCTATTTGTTTACGTGCTTTTTTTTTAAATTGTGACAAGATCTCTTTAAGAGCCGGTTCACACAGGGGCAACACGACTCTTTGGAGGCGACCTTGAAGCGACCTGGAAGCGACCTGAGCCTGCACCACAGCGTGACATAGGGCGACTTACAAGTCGCCTCCAGGACAGGAGGCATTCCAGTGGCCAATCAACCTTGAATCAGCTCTGTGGGAGGGAGGGAGGGGTTTTCTATTTTCACTTCCTGAAAAGTCGCTGCAGTAAAGACAGTGTTCCGACTTCTGAGGCAACTTCCATTGAAATCAATGGGTACAAGTCGCCTAGAAGACGGATTGAAGTCGTACAGGAACCTTTTTTGAAGTCAGAGCGACTTCAGCCGTGTACATTAAGATGGCTCCATTCACTTTAATTAGTTTTAAAAACAGCGCGACTTGGGGCGACTTCAAGTCGCCTCCCGAGTCGCCCCTGTGTGAACTGACTCTTAAGCCCTGTACACACGATCGGTTTAACCGATGAAAAACGTCCGATGGATTGTTTTCATCAGACAAACCGATCGTGTATGGGACCTATCGGTCTTTTTTCCATCGGTTTTAAAAAATAGAACATGTTTTAAATTTTTCCGATGGATAAAAAATCGATCGAAAACTCTGATCGTCTATGGGCAAGTCCATCGGATAAAAAACCCACGCATGCTCAGAATCAAGTCGACGCATGCTCAGAAGCATTGAACTTCATTTTTCTCAGCTCATCGGAGTGTTTTACGTCACCGCGTTTGGAACGGTCGGTTTTTTGACTGATGGTGTGTAGGCAAGACTGATGGAAGTCAGCTTCATCGGATTTCCGATGGACAAAACCATCGGATTAGAATCCATAGGATATCCGATCGTGTACACGAGGCTTAAGGGTGTTTTTGATTGGTACATTGTTTTATTGAATACTCTGCTCAGTTGTTTTTATTATAGGTTGAAAAAACAGACAAAACAAAGTTAAAAATGCAACAATGATCAGCTTGAAGAGCTTCAGTGCTTCCACTGTGAGCATTGAAAATAAATTTTTCCATAGTATCTGATGCTACAAAGATCAGTGAAGACTTGTTTGTAAGCTCATTTACTGCTTGCTTAAGCTCCATACACACGGTAGGACTTTTTGACAACAAACTTCAAAATGAGCAGGTTTTCAAAAAATCCTACCGTGTGTACGCTCCATCGGACAAAGTTTTTCGGTTCTCAATCAGACAAAAGTTCGCTCTGCAAACGGACAAACTTTTCGGCAACAAAAGTCCTACGGTGTAAAGTCCTATCGTGTGTACAGAAATCCATCAGACTTTAGTCCAAAGTACAAACATGCATTCCCAGAACCAATGTTAAAATCAACCAACAATAGCAGAAGTTGACCAAAGGGTGGCAGATATAGAGCAGAAAAACCATGTGATTTTGGGAAAGTTTGCAGAAAATGTCCTGCCGTGTGTATGCTATGGGTGTTCCCAGCCAACGCCCTTCAAACAAAAATCCACAGAAACGTTTGTTTGAAGCCCTATCGTGTGTATGAGGCTTAAGAATGCATAACTACTTGAATGTCCACAGCTGGGATATCTTTCCACTTTGATAAAATGCTTTTACCTTCTTATTCATTCTTTCCTGGCCTGACAGGCCCTTGACTAAACAATATTCAGATAAATGATATCTCTTGAAAATATGGGGACCAGTTTAGACACATACTGTACTTTATTATAAAACACCCTGTTCATCTGTAATGGCCCCCAGCATCTTTGTCCTGAGAAGTAGGTAGGCCTGTTTTTAACTTGTAGCGCCCTCCCCAAAAGGTTGGGACGCTATTTGAAATTTAGAGGGATGTCTGAGCCAGTAGTTGGGCACAGACGGTTGAATTACATTGAAATTGACCTCTGTTCTAGCTGTGGTTTGCCCGATAGCATTTTTCCTTTTTGCCTGTAGGTGGCGTTACCACCTCAGGCACTTGTTGGAACACGGCAAACCATGGTACATTGAGTGGCCCTTCTCGGCAGCGGTACGGTGGGAGTGGTCGCCCCGCTGTGCCTGCTGGGAGGGGATACTTAAGGGGCAGACGCCATTGATCGGGGTTTGTTTTCGCCTCTTGACCCTCCGGGCTCGAGGTGTGTGTGTGATCCTGGTCTCGGGGCCACATTGGCCCGAGGCTGCATCGCTATCTAGTAGGCCCAGCTAGTCTGGCTGGGGCCTACATCCGGAGAGGAGATCCCAAGCTGTCAATCTAAATGGGGAGGAAGCTATCTTAATGAGGGAGACCAGGGGAGGACCTGCCCTGGAGGAGACTGGCAAAGTGCTGCTGTCTCGGGTGAGGCCTGGCAACTTTATTAAGGAGGGATCCACTATACTACAAGCCCTGCAGTTCGCCGGATTGGCTTAAAGCAGTGGTTCTCAACTCCAGTCCTCAGGGCCCACCAACAGGCCAGGTTTGCAAGATAACTGAAATGCATCACAGGTGATATAATTTGCTGCTCAGGGATTGCAGTATTCTAGTCTGCATCTCACCAAGGTAATACTTAAAATCTGGCCTGTTAGTGGGTCCTGAGGACAGGAGTTAAGAACCACTGGCTTAAAGGCTCTTTCACTGCACGGCTGGAAGTTTGGGACTTTGAAATCCTGTGGCAGAGGATTCCTGGACTATCCATTCGCTCAACTTTAAAAGGTCTGTGGCAGAGACTTTGCTCACTTTAAAAAGGTCTGTGGCAGAAACTTTGTTCACTTTAAAAGGTCTGTGGCAGAGACCCCATTCACCTAGGGCAGTCTGTGGCAGAGACTGTGCCGTTGCTGATTCGTGTGTCATCCCGGCTGCTAGGCCATGTGAGAGGGGACTATCCGGGTGACCAATACCCACTCTAACATTGAGAGTGGTGAGTGACTTTGAACTGACACCTGTGTATTTTTGTGGCGAGTGCCTGAACCTTTCCCTACTCTTCTATACCTTCTACTTTCTCAACGTTTACTGCATAAGAAAATAAAGCCTGACTGTTTAAGGTTTTACATCTGTGTGGACATTGCATTACTACAGACTTTCCTACCCGGGCAACGAAGCTGAAGAGGTAACGTGCAAAATCCAAAACTAACCAGCAGCTCCTACGGGGGTAGTGCTACAAGTGGGGGCTCGTCCGGGATATTTGCCGTTGCCTCTGACAACTGGATTACTGTTCTTTTGCTATTTGGAAAGTCTGCCATTGAGAAAGTGTTGGACTGTGCGTTTAATGAGAGAAAAAGGAGTTAAGGGGCACAGATCGCATTGTTAGCTGCGTAGTTCGTGGGCGGGGCCAAAAAGAAGAAAGCCTGCGAGCTACGTGCAAAAAGAACTGAACTGGGCGGAGTTCCCGCCACCTGCGTGCTACACGTGAGTGTGTTTGGCGCCAAAGGGCAGAGATTGTTGGATTGAGCAAGAAGAGAAGCATGTCTTCGGTTTTATGGGCACAGCCATGTTGGGACCCAGGATGCTCCATATGCCTACTACTATGGACATTGCTCAGATTGGAGCCCCGCTTATGGATACGGGGATCCGACTCAAGCCCCGGGGCCGCTTCACGCTATACACAAGTTGGGATGTGGAGGCCCTGGGCATGCTCTACCCTGGATGCAGTGGACTGTCTGTGCAGTTGCGCCCCTTTGGACGATGCCTATCCTGCAGAGAATTTCTCTTTGAGGTGGAACAACCCACTGCACCACCCCGCGCTTATCGGGTGGACTGGATTACAGGCACCGTCACTCTTGAGGAGGCTGCCTCAGCCCCTGCGGTTCAGCCCATGCAAACTGCAGTTGCTACAGCAAGTGAGTCCGGAGTGGATGTCGCCACCATTACGAAGCCACCAGCGGACATCGCAGCGGACACTGCCACCGCCACAACTCGTGTCTCCATCCCGCCTGCAAAAAGGAAGGTGGGCTACGTTAAGGCCTCCCGCGGCCGCGGTCGAAGCCTACCCCAGCGCCTGCCGGAACCGGACTTCGTGAGCGGTGAAGTCTCCGGGAAGTCCACGTCAGGAACCGGTAAGGAGGCTGAGGATAAAGTGACTTTACTTGCCCATAACCATCTACCCGCCGAGGAGTTGGATTCCTCGGAATTGGAATTCTCCTCAGATGTTGGGGATGACGAGCTGATTGAGGCTGTATTTCTGGAAAAGGGATGGAAGCAGGGGAGGATCAGAGGAGAAACAATCACACAGCCTTTTTAAACAATGCAGGGGGATTAACCTCTTAGGTTCCACAGTGTGTATAACAAGCATGCTTTACTGCTTTTACAGGCTGATTTTACTGTTGCTGGTTTAGTAACTCTTTAAATGTCCATTCACATACATGTGGTTCATGGAAATACAGGTGCACTGGTTTGCATTGTATATATGCATTAGGGCGCCATTCAGAATGAATGGTAATGCAACAAATCACACCTTGTAGTGCATTGTGCATTTAAATGATATTTTAACATGTTCAACTGAGAAAGCAGAGTCACCAAAATAGTGCTTATCTATACAAATCTATCAAAAAATGCAGTTGACTCACTAAAGGCAAACAGACTGTGCATTTTTCAAGAGCAGGTGCTTCAGAGCTTAGTAAATCAGCATAAGCTCTGCTGGTTTTCATTATGCAATCATGTGCGAGCAAAAATTATAATTTTTTTGCTTGTTTTTTCCTTGCATGTGATTGGGTATTCTTCTCAAAAGTGAAGCTTTACCTCATTTACTAAGCTCTGGAGCAACTGCACTTTGCAAAGTGCACAGTCTATTTGCCTTTATTAAATCAACTCCAATGTATCATAGAAACACTGCTGCACAGTGCCTGAGCACTTTTGTAGCTGTCCGAGGAAGAAGAAAAAAAATTCTGTTGTTAAAAACTTCCCACTCTAGTCATAAAATAGCAGTGGTCATGAAGGGGTAAAGGAAAAAAAAATTTTTTTCAGCCAAATCACTTATTTGACCTTGCATTCCTACAGCTTTGCAGATCTAATAAAATATTTATACAAAATGGAAAAAAAGAAAAAACGTTTTGAGCTTTTGAATACCCACGCTGTTGCCACATGCCCTAAAACAAGCAACAAAACCCACCCGAGACAAAGCATCACTGCACAGAACCATGACATATTCATGATGGAGGAGAGCTGTCGAGTGCAACTGCTGGCAGCTCCTAGAATGGGGACGGCGGAGTGAGTTTACTGCAGACTGCCTCTCCTGACCTATAAATCCAATGCGACTGAAATAAATGCAAATGAACCTGACTTGTTTCGCATACCACAAAATGGTATTCAGACCAAGTTGTGTCTAGCAGACAGACAATAAGGCACTGTCCCATCCATGCAATACATGCAGCCTGGGAAAAAGAAAAAATGGCAATAGGGAAGAACGCTTGGCACACAAAAACTATTCCTGCAATCTTCTTTTCCCCTGGACTAGCTAGTGGGGCTACACAGTAACAGCGCGCCAGAGTTGCCGTTTCTTTGAAAGGTGTCGTCGTGAATGGGAAATTTAGAAAAGTAACAGAACCGACTTCTATTTGCATATGCAAATGAGGCTGGCATTTGCTTAATTAATGAAACTGGCAAAGACAATGCCGCCAAGGCACGCTGGATCACGCTAGAATGGTTGCATTAATGAGGGTGATTTGATATTTCCTTTCAGCGAGGCACCACAGAGAGAGGTATTAAAAATTAGGCATCGGAAGAGGGAACTGGCACGGGAAAGGCGCTTTGGGAACGGGGTGAGGAGTAGCAGAGGTGGGCTCCGAGTCATATCCTGTTCTTTAATCTGGAGCTAGGTACCAGGGTCCAGGCACAGCAGTGTATTCACAACAAGACTTAATAAAGAGCCATTATCAGAAGCTCGTAATGCTTGTTCCTCCAGGAAAATGCACAACGCAGTTGCTCTTTTGTTGGTAAATAGGGATCAGGTGGTCACGACACAAATGCAGCCCTCTCTTTTTTTATATTCGCAGGCTAATGAAAGGAAAATAAACCTTTATTACAGAGAAATGGCTGCAATTAAATACCTTTATGTACTAATTCCAGGAAATATGGATATAGGTTTTTCCAGAAATGTCATTATCCTATACAGTTCTAAATTACTGAGATAAGTGGCCTCTAATAAATGATAGAGGAGGGCGTACCAGACAGTTGACATCTTGCTGTTTTAAAGGGAGCTCATCATGCATTATCACCCAACATCCAAATCCTTTTTTGGGGCTATATTACCATGATTTGTTTAATGCGTAAAGGGGAAAGGGGGTACCCTAATAGCCAATAAAAAAACTAACAGGGGTGCTTATCCCTCTTCACTCTATCAAAATACAGGTGTATTTTAAATGATAGAGGCAGAATATCAACCAAAAATCCAGAAAAAACACATGATACAAATGTAATAAATTGAGTTGCAGTTCAGTGAGTAAAATAAGTATTTGATCCCCTAACAATCAACAAAAATTCTGTCTCCCACCGACTGGATACAGTATGTTCTCATGTGGTACACAGATTAGTCCTGTCAATGTAAGAAGAATGTGTTCCTAATGACAACTTGTTATGTGTATAAGACCCCTTCAACAGAATCTCTTTCATCCATTCAAACCTGATAATCATGGGCAAGACCAAAGAGCTGTCAAAGGACATCAGGGACAAGAGTGTAAACCTGCACAAGGCTGGAATGGGCTACAAGACCATCAGCAAGAAGATTGGTGAGAAGGAGACAACTGTTGGAGCGATTACTCGCAAATGGAAGAAATACAAAATAACCATCAATCATCCTCGGTCTGGAGCTCCATGCAAGATTTCACCTCATGGGGTAAGGATGATCATGAGAAAAGTGAGAGATCAGCCCAGAACTACACAAGAGGAGCTTGTGAATGATCTCAAGGCAGTTGGGACCACAGTCACCAAACAAACCATTGGTAACACAATATGCCACCATGGATTGAAACTCTGCAGCGCCTGCAAGGTCCCCCTCCTCAAGAAGGCACATGTACAGGCCCATCTGAAGTTTGCCAATAAACATCTAAATGATTCAGAGAAGGATTAGAAGAATGTGCTCTGGTCAGATGAGACCAAAATTAATTGGATGAGAACCTTCTTCCCTCAGCCAGAACACTGAAGATGGGTCATGGATGGGTCTTTCAGCATGACAAAAACCCAAAACATACCGCCAAGACAACAAAGGAGTTGTTCAAGAAGAAGCACATTTAGGTCATGGAGTGGAGTCTCCAGACCTTAATCCTATAGAAAATGTATGGAGGGAGCTGAAACTTTGATTTGCCAAGCGAAAGCCAAGATTTAGAGAAGATCTGTAAAGTAGAGTGGACCAAAATACCACCTGAGATGTGTGCAAACCTGGTAACCATATGCAAATAACATCATATTTCTATGCTTGCCAACAAGGGTTTCTCCACCAAGTACGAAGTCATGTTTTGCTTGGAGGATCAAATACGGCACTTATTTTACTCACTGGACTGCAACTCAATTGATAACATCTGTATCATGTGTTTTTCAGGATTTTTGATTGATAGTCTGTCTCTATCATTTAACCACTTAAGCCCCGGACCATTTTGTAGCTAATGACCAGGCCACTTTTTGCGATTCGGCACTGCGTCGCTTTAACTGACAATTGCGCGGTCGTGCGATGTGGCTCCCAAACAAAATTGACGTCCTTTTTTCCCACAAATAGAGCTTTCTTTTGGTGGTATTTGATCACCTCTGCGGTTTTTATTTTTTGCGCTATAAACAAAAATAGAGCAACAATTTTGAAAAAAAATTCAATATTTTTTACTTTTTGCTATAATAAATATTCCCTAAAAATATTTGTAGCGGGATATTACCTTTTTAAATCCCTCAGAGACTACATTATCCAGTACATTTTTAGGCACCCAGGGTGCCTTGCCCCGCGCAAGGACTGCTGGGGTGGACTTTATAAGGGAGAGGCGGAGCCCAGTTCTTTCTCTTTGGACACCGCCCGCCCAGCAAGCTGAACTGCCGCTTTAATTCCGGTGACTTTAGGCCAGAAGCCTGGCCTTTCTTTCCAAAGAGCCTTCCGTGCGCACCGAGGAGTCTGAGGGACGTCTCTTCTTGATACTGCACCTTTGCCAGGAGGACCAAAGACCCAGATGTCGATGGATCGGTGTGCTTAGACACCGCAGCGGAAGAAACGGGTGTGGACTGGTCTGGTTGGGTGAGAGAGCACGTGCTCATAGACAGACACAGTACCTTTGTTGCCTTGGTGGATTACAAATTCTGTTCTTCAAGTGCACCACCGTTGCTAGCGAAGATTTCCCTACAGAACTTCCATTTAGTTCAGTCAGGCCTGACTGGGTAGCGCAGACATTCCTGGGCTACATATTGTCCACGAGGGGAAGTAGCTGCAAAGGGGACTGTTAGAGTTGCATAGCATTGAATAGCTGTCTGTTTGTTTTAACACGGTTTATTGCAGGGCTCTGCATATGACTTGTACCCACCTGTTTTACTGCTTACCCACTAATATAAGTAAACATACAAGGGTTAAGTATATTGGTGTCTGTGTTCTTTACGGAAGAGATAGGTAAAGGAAGGTTTTAAAGTTTCACTGTGTGTCCTTGCCATAGGATTGTGCCGCTGTGAGTTACAGGCCTCACAATCCTATCATCCCCTACTAACTGTGCCAAGGGAGGTTAGAGCCGATTGCCAGGGGTTGACAGCAGTGCACTACAGGGCCCAAAAATCATACAGGCAGCCCTCTTAACTGGGGGTATCGCTACATATATATATATATATATATATATATATAAAAAAAAATTTCCTCAGTTTAGGCCGATACGTATTTTTCTACATATTTTTGTTAAAAAAAAAAATCGCAATAAGCGTATATTGATTGGTTTGCACAAAAGTTATAGCGTCTACAAAATAGGGGATAGAATTATAGCATTTTTATTATTATTATTTTTTTTACTAGTAATGGCGGCGATTTGCGATTTTTATCATGACTGCGACATTATGGCGGACACATTGGACACTTTTGACACATTTTTGGGACCATTGTCATTTTTACAGTGATCAGTGCTATAAAAATGCACTGATTACTGTGAAAATGACACTGGCAGTGAAGGGGTTAACCACTAGGTGGCGATGAAGGGGTTAAGTGTGCCTAGGGATGTGTTCTAACTGTAGGGGGGATGGGCTTACTATGACACGACAGTGATCACAGCTTCCGATTACAGGAAGCTGTGTACACTGTCCTGTCACTAGGAAGACTGGGGAAATGCTTGTTAACATCAGCATTTCCCCCTTCTTCCTCACCGTGACACGATCACGGGTATGCCCGCGGACACCAAGTCCGCGGCCGCCGCGGTTGGAGTCACAGAGCTTGCGGCGGGCGTCCACAATGCCGCGATCTTAAAGGGGATGTATATATACGTCCTTCTGCCTGTCTGTGCCATGCTGTCGATGTATATCGTGGTGCGCTGGTCGGCAAGCAGTTAAAATACAATATGTAAGTGGGCAAACGTACAAAATCTGCAGGGGATCAAATAATTATTTTCCCCACTGTAAAGTGGAGACAGGGGAGGGATCTCCAGTACACAGCCTGTGATTTACAGCCTCAGCTCTGTTTCTGTGTGATGTGTGAAGGCATGTGTCTCTTCCCTCCAATCAGCTCTCAGAGCTCTGCTCACTGAAATCTGCAGAGTGTAACTTCTGCTCTCCACCCCTTGCTTTCAGGAAGCTCAGACAAGCTTTATAAATTCTGGACTTTGAATGGATGCACCACTGTATCTCTTGGGGACAGGAAAACATAACAGAAGTGACTCATGCTGATAGCAGAGGAACGAGGCAGGAAACAGAAATTACACTTAGTGCTCTGGATTGAGACAAGTACATAGTATAGAGGGATATGCTTTGTTCATATTTCATATCTGAGGTTTACAACCACATTAAAACTTGAGAATGAGGGACATTTTATGGAGATGTTGACCTGCGACACACTAGGCATGACATGGCAAAAAGTGTGCGTGGTTAAATTATGCTGATATTGTGGAAGGGGGGCTTCAGAGAGTCTGATTAGAAACAACAAATAAACACAACCTCAAAGTTATCCCATATTAAATTCACCAACTGTACACACTCTCCGCACACATTTGATTCCTCCTACACATGTTGCATCCCACTGTGCACGCTGCCCCCTCCCTGCATACACTGCCCCATCTACACACATTGCACCCCTTCCTGTACACACTGCCCCCCTCCCTGTACATTGCCCATCTGCCTGTGCACACTGCCCCTTCTACACACATTACCCCTCCCTGCACAGACTTCCCCCCTCTAAACACATCACACCCCTCCCTGCACACACTGCCCCATCTACACACATTGGACGCCTCCCTACACACATTGCCCTCCTACCTGCACATCGCCCCCTCTACACACACTGCCTCCTCTACAAACATTGTGCCCCTCCCTACACATACTGCCCCTCTACACACATTGCACACTTTCCTGCACACACTGCCCCCTCCCTGCACATTGCCCCTCTCCCTGTGCACACTGTCCCTCTACACACACTGCCCCCTCCACACACACATTGCCCACCTCCTTGCACACACTGCCCTCCTCCCTGTACCCACTGCCCCCCCTTCCCCTGCACACTGCCCCCTCCCTGCACACATTGCCCCCTTCCCGGTATACACTGCTTCTCTTCCTGCACACACTTGCCCCCTCCCTGCAATCCCATACTAGGACAGTCCTGTGAAATCTAGGATGGATGGGAAGTATTCAATAAATTATTTACATTTTGGATAAAGTGGAGCTCTGGGCAAACAGTTGAAATATATATTTTACCTGCCAAAAGATGCGTAATTTAGTCCATCCAGTCCTGAGATTCACACAGCACTGCCACACAGAACAGCCAGGTCGATGACCTGACTTTTATCTGCTGCAGTTAGGCAAAACTGCCCAGCAACCTGTCCTCAGCTTGTGCTTAGACTTGTCAATAGCATTAAAGCAAATCAAACAATGATCAAAAAATACATTAAAAAAATTAACATTTCTGTGCTCCTTCTTCCTGTCAACATGATCCTTGTAAGCTTGTAGCACATACTGTGGAGTGCTGCCCATTCCTCATGCATTGTGGTTGAACTGTGGTGCACTGTAGCACAGGTGCTTTGTATATGTGCATTCAAACTATGTATGGGCAGGCTGAGTGTACCAATTTGCCTTAGGCACAAACAGCCTGCAGGACTTTGCAACCTGTGGTTGCAGGAAAGAAATTTGCTCCGTATATGGCCTGCATAAGGGTTCAATTCAAAATTTGTTGTAGTGCGCATGCGCGGGGACTCGGAGAAGGACGTGTGCTGACCGAGCTCCCGGCACCCCGACCCACCAGAGCTAACGATAGCGCAGGCACTGAGGTCCGTGAGCCAGGACCGATCCCACACCAGCCCCGAAGTGGCGATGAACCGTAGGGCACAGGGGCAGCCGCGGAAAGGACACAATACGCAAACTACAGCCCAGAAGAGAGCAGGGCCTTCCCCTACAGCACAGCCGCGATCCAAGATGGCGCCGGGTAAGCCAGACACACGAGGCAGCACGGCAGCAGCCAGATCCGACGGCGCTACACAGAGAGGAGACCGGCAGCTAAATCTGGAGCCAACTAGGGATCCATTCTCCTCACAATCCTCGGGAGAGGTGGAGACCGGACAGCGGGGTGAGTCACTATCACATCCCCCATCCCCAGCCATATACGCTGATAGACATGACTCTCCAAACTCCCCTGCCTCCCCTGCCTCCTCCATGGATAGGAACATGGCAGACTTAGCAGAAGTCCTCATTAGCCAATCCAGCCAATCCAGCCAGGATATGCCAATTCCCCAGCTCTCACACTATTCCCCTGATGCTGTACTGTTGGGCAGATTCTCCACCATGCTGCAGCAGGAGCTCTCTAAGGCCTGCACATTAATCACCACTGACCTGAAAAAAGACATCCATAGCTTGGGAGAGCGTTTTGAGCTAATTGAAACCAAAGTGGATGGAGCCATCAAAAGGGTCAACCAGAACTCAGCCATGGTGACAGACCTCCAGGATAGATTAGAAGAGGCATTCACAAAAATTGAAGATTTGGAGAATCGTTCTCGTAGGTACAATGTCCGCGTGCGTGGCCTCCCTGAAACTCACACAGATCTAGAGGGGGCTGTAAAAGACCTGATGAAAACCCTTATCCCTGATATAGCCAACCACCACATGGAAGTTGATCGCGTTCACCGAGCACTGACAGCCCCAAGGGCCGACGGCCTACCACGAGACATTATTGTTAAGCCACATCACTACCGCATTAAGGATAAGATGATGCTTGCGGCTCGCAACAGGCCGGACCTGTCGCTATTTGGAACACCAATACAGCTCTTTACAGATTTGGCGCCATCAACGGTCCAGAAACGCAGAAACCTACGGCCATTACTCCAGCAACTTATGGCCAAACAGATTAAGTATCGATGGTCGTTCCCTTTTAAGTTATCATTCACTTACAACGGAAAGTCCCACTCCTTTTCCACGTTCCAAGCAGGCGAGGACCTACTGCTTAGTCTCGGCATCATTGCACGGGACTCTCCGACTCCGATTTCATCTCCCCCTTGTCTGGATCATCGTCCCCTCTCCCCGATATGGCAGGATCGCACACGCTCACAGGCCAGAAATGCTCGCCGGAATACCTGAGTATTATTGCTCTTCTCTCTTTTTGCTTTTTTGCCCCCTTTTGGGAACTGTTAGTGCTTGATTGCACGGATATGGCCTGGGCCCATGGTGGACTATGGGCCTGATGGGGCCATCGTTACCGTTCACAGTTCACAGGTTACAAAGTCACGGGTTACAAAGTTACTGGAGTTCCTGGTTCTTCGGACTGGCTGCCAGCCGAATATTTTACAACCCCGACGGGCCCAACCTGGTCGAAGAAATTTTGCTTTTTGCTTTTTAGCAGTCTGGGGGCCTTAGTCGGACCGCAATGTGTTCCCCTGTTGGGCTGTGGCTCGGGGGCCGGAACGACCGATGGGGACCCTTCCGGCCCCGGCGCCACTGGCCTTGGGAATGCATGTTCCTATAGACAGCCTGTTATGTTAAAACTGTATTGATTGATTTTGTCATTTCCGATATGACCTCGAATAGCCTGCTCGTACAGAGTGTAATCATATTTGGGTCGGGGTGGTCATGCTTGCCACCCAACTGCAAGACTACCTATCCTACGACAAGGATGGTACCCTTGCACCTAATTTGCCGGATGTTGTCTCCGGCAGGGGTTATTCCCCATTCCTTCATTCATCAGCTAGGATTGAGTTATATTGGTTGTTTGGGCCTAAGGCCTATGTATATGTTTTTTTGCTTTTATTTTTGTTTCTCTTCTTCTCTAATGCCTTTTCCTTCTCTCCCTTCCCCCTCTTTCTTCGGAGCCTCGGTTCAGCGCCCTTCCCTTATGTCATGGTCTGAGAGGTCACATAGCCAAACAGTCATCATCATCGGGACCCTTCTCGCTTCATTCATTATGCAAGGTAAGAGTGCTCTGCCCTACCACGATGGCCACCACATATAACACAGACTATTCGATAGTTAGCCACAATGTACATGGATTTAACTCCCCTACTAAAAGAACTAAGGCTTTCCAGTTTTATCATAAACAGAAGGCTGAAGTCCTGCTATTGCAGGAAACTCATTTCTCCAATGTCTCAGCGCCCCGTTACCTCAATGGGAAGTATCCACAGTTTTACTTGGCAGGGGGTCGGGAAAAGAAGGGCGGTGTAGCCATCTGCTTTTCGAAACGGACCCCCTTTACCCCCATCGCTATCGTTAAGGACAAGAGAGGTAGATATATTATGGCAGTGGGGCGGCTCCATGACCAGGAGGTGTCCTTTATATCATACTATGCCCCGAATACTGGACAGCCGGAATTCTTTAGCAAAATGCTGAAGATTCTTATGCCCAAAGTCCAGGGTCAGGTCATTATGGGAGGCGATAGTAATATTCCCTTGGACAGAATTATGGATAAATCGGACTCCTCTAGACCAACATTGAAACGCCCACCGACTGGAAGCAGCAAGGTTGCACGTCTGTTTCATTTCTATGACCTCATCGACGCCTGGCGAGAAAATAACCCTACGGTCAGAGACTTTACACACTTTTCACAAGCCCATCATACTTACTCGAGGATAGACCACGTTCTAGTACGTACGCCTTTGCTACCATTTATTAAGTCGGTTAAGATTTTATCTACCCCTTGGTCTGATCATTCCCCGATAAAACTCTCTACTTCAGGGCTATGGACTAAATCTAGACCCTCCCCGTGGAGACTTAATGTGAGCTTGCTGAATGACCCTACAATCTTTTTAGAGATTCAAAAGGAAATACAGGAATACTTTAGACTTAATAAGGCATCGGACACATCCCCCGCAATTAACTGGGTAGCTCATAAAGCAGCGATTAGGGGCATATTGTTACAAGTGGCAGCCAGGATTAAACGCAATAGGGAACAGGCAAATAAGATTCTGGAAACTAACTTAGATAACTTACTTAGTGAACAGCACAGAAATCCCCTGGTAGATATAAGGCATAAAATTGACGAGGCTCGACTAGCATTAAATCTTAGCTTGACTACTCAAGCGGAGAAACATATTAGTTGGTCTAAGCACAGGTTCTATACGATGGGTGATAAACCTACCACAATGTTAGCTAGAAAACTGGTTCCTCGACTGTACACACCGACTTTGCCTAAACTACGACTATCCACGGGCCTAACCTCCCAGAACCCCGAACGGATAATTGGAGAATTTCACAAATTTTATGCTAAGCTGTATGGAGTGCAGGACAAGTTCGATTCATCTGAAGCGAGCACATTATTTCGCGACTTACAGCTGCCTAAATTGACACAAGCCCATGCGGAACTGATGGACGGTGCTCTTACAGAGCCTAAAGTCAGGGCTGCAATCAAAACCCTACACCCTACCAAGGCCCCTGGGCCAGATGGATTCCCGGGTCACTACTATAGGAAATATCACGATCTTCTGGCCCCACATCTCTGTACTTACTTTAATGACCTGAGAAGCGGCAGCAAGCTCCCCAGCCATGAAAATGTAGCCTATATAAGTGTTATCCCGAAACCAGGAAAGGACCATACAGACTGTTCCAATTATCGCCCAATTTCTCTGATCAATACGGATCTTAAGATTCTAACCAAAATACTGGCCCAGAGACTTAATACTTTTCTTCAGTGTTATATCCATCCTGACCAAGCAGGTTTTGTCCCGACAAGACAGGCATCGGACCAAACCCGCCGGATAATTAACCTTATCTCGGCAGTTCGGTCTGATTGGGATGGAAAGGGGACTAGGAGGGGAATGTTACTTTCATTGGATATCCAGAAGGCGTTCGATTCTATCTCCTGGGACTATCTTTTTGATGTTCTCACACGCTTTGGATTTGGGAGACGCTTTCTGGATCTCCTTCACATATTATATGATTCCCCCAGTGCCTCGCTAATGCTCAGAGGATATACATCCCAAACATTTCCTATCAGGAGAGGAACTAGACAGGGCTGCCCGTTGTCGCCACTATTATTCGCCCTGGCGATTGAACCACTAGCGCTCAAAATTCGCGCCTGCAGAGATATACAGGGCATTTATTGCGGAGACTATGAACACAAATGTTTACTCTTTGCGGACGACTTGTTGCTGACCTTGACCTCACCGATCACATCCCTACCTAACTTGTATGCTATTTTGCAGCCTTTCTCCAACATTTCCGGGTTGGCAATTAATCATAGTAAGTCAAGAGCACTGAACTTATCTTTGCTAAGCTCCACTCAGGCTACGCTTGAAAAATCATTTCAATTCCGATGGGAATCCACAGCTCTCCCTTATTTAGGCATACAGCTGACCTCATCTATTGGTGAGTTGTACAAAGAGAATTATCCAGCCCTTTTCAAACGGCTAACAGCTGACATGGCTAAGTGGCAGGTTCACCCGCCATCGTGGTTTGGCAGACTTCACTCAATTAAAATGAATGTTCTACCTCGATTATTGTATTTCTTCCGTACCTTGCCAGTTTCATTGGCCCGTGATGACCTTAAACGATTCCAGAATAAAGTACTACAGTTTATTTGGGGTGATAAGAGACCCAGGGTGAATAGGAGCACTCTATACACGTTGAAGCGGAGAGGAGGACTTGGTCTTCCAGACTTATTAAAATATTTTTATGCTGCCCAGATAGCACAACTTACAAGGTTTCACTCCCAACAGGCACAGGCCATTTGGATGGCTATGGAATCTTATTCCTGCCGTCCCAAACCTATTTCTTATATTTTATGGCTCCCTACCAAGGAGCGACCTCCTATACTTTGCCCTACTTTATCCATGTCACTGGAACTATGGGACAGACTCTCCAGATCTCACAAATTCAAATCTCCTCATTCTCCACTGACACCTCTGCTTCAAAATAAAGCATTCACCCCGGGTCTCACTCCACTAGCGTTCGAATGGTGGACTAATAAGGGTTTTAAGTGTATTGCTGACTTGTGCGATCATAGAGGTATGCTGACCGAACGGACTATGGCTGACAGGCATCAAATGCCTCCAACGGAGGGTTATAGGTTCGCCCAAATCTCACATTATGTACAAACCCTGGCTCGCAAGAGCAACCTAGCAACCCAAACTCCCATGGAACATCTATGCAAAAATTATGATAAAATTAAAGGACATTTATCTGCTATATATTCGATATTGCTGAGTGTATCGACAAAGCTGACTTATATGGTCCAATGGGAGACCGACTTGCAGGAAACCCTGGATCTGGACGAATGGCATAGGATAGCCGAGACAGCATCTCGTTCGCTCGTCAATACTTCAATAATTGAGGCCAATTATAAGGTTCTACTGAGGTGGTATATGGTGCCGGTCAGACTGGCAACTTTTGTCTCAGGAGCTACCCCGTTGTGCTTTAGAGGATGTGGCCAGATGGGCACCACCTATCATATTTGGTGGACATGCCCAAAGGTCCGGAGGTTTTGGATCAGGGTGTATAATTTAGTTTACTCCCTTACCCAACTAAACCTAACTAAATCAGCTAAGCAAGCACTACTGGGGGGAGGAGATGTGGAAGCCTCCAAGTCCTGCAAGAGGCTCTTGACATTTATTTTTATTTCAGCCAAAATCACTATTGCTAGGAACTGGAAATCGGCAGCTCTACCATTCGATCAGCTTAAAGGCAAATTGTCTTGGTTGATGCTAAACGAACGCTTGACCGCTCTGGCCCAAGATAAAATGAAACTGTTTCATGGAGTTTGGGACCCATGGCTTCGTTACCTAACTAATGACCCGGGGATGTTTACAGCATAGCCTAGGGGATTAGGTTGAGATGTCTGGATGCTGAATCGGGGCTCCTCCCCCCCTCCCTCCCCCCATTCCCCCCTCCTCAACTGTCCTTTCCTTACTCTGTCTCCTTCCTTCTATTCTTTGTCACTGTCCTCTTTCCTCTCTTTTGAAATTTGTTTATTGTTTATTTTTGGAGTCAGATCCAGACCTTAGAGGTTTGTGCTGCTCCCTGTTTTCTCAGCTCCTACGGGACCATTGTCAGTCTGATCAGACCTCTGGGCTGCCCACACGGCCGGCTGAGTTGCGCCCCCCCGATAGATGGATGGGGGGGCGGCTCATCTGGGTGGACGGTTCAGATATGATCTGCGATGCTAATAGGGGTTAACGGCTTTACGGAGCTTCGGACTACTCCAAGGACCCCTACACTTGGTGATCTTCATTGTGTTACCCCAAATGTTGATTGTGACTGTACAATGTTATGTGGCGACTTTTATACATTTTGTATGACAAAACTTGAATAAAAAGATTGAAACACAAAATTTGTTGTAACTGACTGTGCTGCAGTGCATGTTACCACACATATTACTGCACATGTTACCGCAGGGCACTACGTTTAAATGGACCAATGTCCAATGTTATTTTATTATTTAAACTCACTTTGCGAAGCAATATAATGGCCAACATTTTAAATCTATTTTCAGCTTATCTACAGTTGCAAAAAAAAGTATGTGAACCCTTTTGGAATGATATGGATTTCTGCACAAATTGGTCATAAAATGTGATCTGATCTTCATCTAAGTCACAATAGACAATCACAGTCTGCTTAAACTAATAACACACAAAGAATTAAATGTTACCATGTTTTTATTGAACACACCATGTAAACATTCACAGTGCAGGTGGAAAAAGTATGTGAACCCCTAGACTAATAAAATCTGGAGTGAGGTGTCAGCCAACTGGAGTCCAATCATTGAGATGAGATTGGAGTTGTTGGCTACAGCTGCCCTGCCCTATAAAAAACACACACCAGTTCTGGGTTTGCTTTTCACAAGAAGCATTGCCTGATGTGAATGATGCCTCGCACAAAAGAGCTCTCAGAAGACCAACGATTAAGAATTGTTGACTTGCATAAAGCTGGAAAGGGTTATAAAAGTATCTCCAAAAGCCTTTCTGTTCATCAGTCCACGGTAAGACAAAAATTGTCTATAAATGGAGAAAGTTCAGCACTGCTGCTACTCTCACTAGGAGTGGGCGTCCTGTAAAGATGACTGCAAGAGCACAGCGCAGACTGCTCAATGAGGTGAAGAAGAATCCTAGAGTGTCAGCTAAAGACTTACAAAAGTCTCTGGCATATGCCAACATCCCTGTTAGCGAATCTACAATACGTAAAACACTAAACAAGAATGGATTTCATGGGAGGATACCACAGAGGAAGCCACTGCTGTCCAAAAAAAACATTGCTGCACGTTTACAGTTTGCACAAGAGCACCTAGATGTTCCACAGCAGTACTGGCAAAATATTCTGTGGTCAGATTAAACCAAAGTTGAGTTGTTTGGAAGAAACACATAACACTATGTGTGGAGAAAAAGAGGCACAGCACACCAACATCAAAACCTAATCCCATCTGTGAAGTATGGTGGTGGGGGCATTATGGTTTAGGGCTGCTTTGCTGCGTCAGGGCCTGGACGGATTGCTATCATCGAAGGAAAAATGAATTCCCAAGTTTATCAAGACATTGAACTTGGCCCCAACTAGGCCGGCAATGGCCTCTTCAGTGGATGTTGGCTCCTGGAGGGTGGCATGTGCCTCTCTAATAAGGGCCATTGCTGCCTCACTTGTGCTCCTGTCCCTCCTGGTTCTTTTAGGAAGGCGGATGGGAGGCACCTGAGATCTGGTCCTGCTACTTGGCCCAGCCACCTCCTGTGTGCCACTGGGCCCTGCCACCTCCTGTGTGCCACTGGGCCCTGCCACCTCCTGGCTCACAGTGGGCCCTGCCTCCTCCTGGCTCACAGTGGGCCCTGCCTCCTCCTGCCTGACACTTTCCAGACCCTCCTCCTGGCTGATGTCATCCTGTGTATGAAAAAGGGACATAGTTTTAGTTGTTGGTTCATCATTTACACACAAATTATAGCCCATGTCTTTTGCAAATTTAATGTAAATCAATAGAAAAGACTATTATTATGACCCCATCAGTTTTCATTCTTCTCCGCCAATTTTGGGCCCACTACTGTCTATTGATATTGAGATCACTTTTTGCTCCCAATTTTGGGGGGTATTTACATATTATCTTATTTTTCATGCATTAATTTTATCACAATACATTTTATGAAAATACTATACCTGGCTCCAGATGTCCAAATCAGGTTCTTCCAGGATGGCTGCCTCCTCTTGCTCCAGAGAAGGCTCAGATTGGCTGCAGGGAAGTCTGGGGGGAAGACTGGACAGTGATGGCCTTGCCTCAAGGTGGTCGTTCAGAAAGGACATCCTGCTGTAGTACCACAAAGTCGGGACATATACATCAGCTGCTGCTGCTCCTGACCTCTGAGAAGCCAGGACCCTAAAGCGCTCAGTCCTGTATGTGCCTCTCAAGCTCCC
Source organism: Rana muscosa (assembly GCA_029206835.1). NCBI lineage: Eukaryota > Metazoa > Chordata > Amphibia > Anura > Ranidae > Rana > Rana muscosa. The sequence goes on from CM055118.1 coordinate 195,300,228, forward strand.
AATTTTACTGTCCACCTGTTGTGTGGTTGCTGTGGGTACCTTGGTCTGCACAAATGGGAGCAGGCTCTCCAGCGCTGCTTTCCTCACACCTTTTTTCCGGTGAATGGGGTTTTTGGTCTCCCACAGAGCAGGCAGCTCCCTTACCCGGTCTATAAATTCACCCAGGAATTCCCTATCGCTGATGAAAGCATTCATTTTGGGCCTGCAAGCCAAAACACAAGACCAAAAAAGTAATGTCAGTCACAAAGTCTAAACTCATGTAAATCTGATTCCCCATATATATCCTCCAACAATCTCTAGGCAGTATAGGCCACCGATTTCACAAAGTATAAAAATCACATACCTTTGTTCTCACGTCCGTCACTTTTCCTCCTCTCTCCGCACACGTAGTAACGTCAGATGTGTGTTTGCTTTATATACACCATGCATGCGTGAAACTCTGCACACGTCGCCCGCCCATGACGTTCACAGTATCAACTTTTCCCCGCCCCTTCTCTTTCGGCGCGCAGACAGATATGGCAGAGTCACAGCAGGTGTCTGCTAATTCTTCCAATAACGAGGAGGAGACCAGCCCAGACCGTGAAACGTCACGATCAAGGAGAAGATTCAAGGCATCTAATATGTCTTACGCGGAGATGGCGGAGATGGTGGACATATTGCTAAAGTCAGATTATGATGCAAAGCATGGGCCGTATACCCACCCTAATCTAATTATCCCGAAGGCATTCGCCACGACTCTTCGGGCCCTGGCCAGCCGGTAGTTGAACACCCTCTTCTCCGGGGTCAGGGTCCTCTGGGGAAATGGCCTCATGAGATGCGGTCAAAGTCCAAAGGCTTCATCAGCCAAAAACACAAAGGGGAGTCCTTCAACATTCCCTGCATCCGGTGGCAATGCAAGGTCATCACTCTGGAGACGGAGGGCAAACTCCGTCTGGCTGAAGGATCTCCCATCGGACATCCGGACATTCTTCCCCACATCCACATAGAGGAATTCATACCGTGCTGACACCACCGCCATCAGCACAATACTATGAAACCCCTTGTAATTGTAGAAGTAGGACCCAGAACGGGGTGGCGGCACGATGCGGACGTGCTTCCCGTCAATGGCTCCACAGCAGTTGGGGAAGTCCCACCGCGTGGAAAACTCAGATGCCACAGTCTGCCATTCCTGTGGCGTGGAAGGAAGCTGTGGAGTCAAACAAGATAAACAAATATTGGTACTTTTGCACATAACATTGCAAGCAGATTATACTAAAATACATTCTAGCCCAACATCATTCTAAGTTTCCGTTTAATGTGTTTTTAAATACTCAAATAGAAGGCTCAAGTATCATATTCATCACCCCCTCTGATGGTCCATTGTAAAAATATTTGGGGGGGGGCTAGATGAGTTTGGGAATGCTCAAAAATAATGACAATTAACATTTTGACAAATTTTAGGGGGTGATTAGGGGGGGGGAGGGTAAAGCACTACAATGGAGCAGAAAAAATACATTGGGAAGTGACTCGGCTAGGTGTGTTTGGGCCCAGGATAGCATTGCAGTGGCGGTGCGTCCATAGTGGGCGCAGGAGCGCTGCCCCTTCTCTCTCTCCTGCGCCCGTCACTCAGAACAATACATAGGTTCATGCCTTGCATGAACCTATGTATTGTCGATGCCGCCCACTATTCAGGTGGATGGCCCCCTGTTGAGCGCCGGCCATCTGAATAACAGCGGCTGGTTGGTTTTTGGAAGTGCCTATCAGAGCCAGCGGCTGTGATAGGCTTCCCGATTACAGCCTGAGGGCTGTAATTGGCTTCAAAAAAGTTAACCAGTAGACGCAGGGGGGGTGCGTTCCTTGGTTAAACACTGACAGGCTCCTCTGCCAATTATGTTCACCGGGTCTGTTTAAAGGTAACCTGATTGGCTGATGCAACATCAAGGGCGGGAGAAGACATAGAGGAGAGAAGGACGGCGCTGACCAGAGGAAGGTAAGTGCAGGGCTGTGGGGGGAACTGCCTGTATTTGTGGACAAACTGGCTGCATTTGAGGGGGCAAACTGGTGGCGTTTAATGGGCACAGTGGCGGAAATTTATGTTTTTTTTTTGGCTGGCCCCCCAAACATTTTGAGCACCAGCCGCCACTGCTGGAGAGGTTAGTGAAGGGAAATATGCATGGAGGAGAAAAAAGGGGCATTTAAAAGCTTACAGCATGCATGAGGACAAAGGGGACATTCTCAGCATATTACAATCATGTATAATGGAAAAACTACTGCGCAAGTCAGAAAATAGAAAATGAAATAAATAAAATAATACCACCGATGACAAATAGTGGCCGCTGCTGCGACTGAAGATGTGGATATACACAAATAAAGCAATATAGGAAAAATACCAGTAGCGCTGCGTGGCAATAGCACACTAGTGACAATAAGACATAACGTCTTATAGATGTGACATAAATGTGATACACCATATTACAATAAAAATGAATACTGTAAAAATGAATATATACCAAATAAATCAAGAAAACTGTGTGACTTCTAGCCATGTCGGTTAGTAATTGCAATATTCAAATAAAAAAACTCAATTGACATGCAGTTTATCTAATGAATGTCCAAAAAAAGAGCTAGGAAATGACATATCTCATGGTAAAGAAAGTTCCAAGGTAACGTTGGTTCAAAAATGTTCTATTAGGTGAGTGAATATTGGTGACTTCACACTTAAACACCCAAGAAGAAGTGAAGTATTGATAAAGACAAAGATCCTCCACCTCCAATGTCGAATCTCCTTACCAGCTCATGTGGATCCCTGGTAAAAGAGATCATAAACACCTGTGGCTATTTTCCCCGCCAAGGGTCTTTCTGTAGTACCAAAGATTATCTTCCTCCACACTAAAGGCTCCTCAGTATAATCCCCGGATACATAATTCCAAAAGAGATATAAAGGCCACCATGGTGAAGTACTTCAAAACTGTTTTAATCAAGAAAGATAAAAATACACTTACGGAAAAGTAGTGATATAAAAGCGTGTGTAAAATAGTTTGTAAGCCGGCCGGCATAGACTATCCGCCCGTCCTTCCGGGATAGCGCTGTTTGTTCGTTGGTGACGTCAGCACGCCGCTACTCCCTACGCCGTTTCGTCAGAGATGACGTCTTCCAGGGGCACGAGCGGCGTGCTGACTCACTGCTTTTTATCGTACATGATGCACTCGACACGCCCGGCTCTGACCTCGGGGAAGTACCTGCACCAATCCGCCATCTTTGTTGGGGGATTCTTGTCCACATTTAGCGATGATCACTAATGCCCAATAATGAGCAAGGGCAGCCTAACATTGGCATTTGCTGGGTAATGACAGAATTATCAGCCAATTTTTACCATCTAAACCCCAGGTAATCTTCAGGGGAGTACCCTCTCTTCAAGACAGGGTGGCTCCCAATGTGGTGCATCCTCCGACTAAAAAAGTTTATTTTTTCCAAAGAGGATTATCCGGGTATCATCAGTGCCGAAGGTGCCAAGTATGTAGTCTTAATAAGACCAAAATAAAGAAAACTGAATCTTTTCATTCCACCAGTTCCTTAAAGGAGCACACTATAGAGCCTTTCATTACATGCAGCTCAACGGGCATTGTTTATTTGCTACAATGTCCATGTGGGCTCCAGTATATATGTAGGACAAAGAGATCAATGCAGGTGAGACTAGGTGAGAATATCACTAACATCAAGACAGGATTTCAAAACCATTCAGTTTCAAAACACTATGACATGCATCATGATCGCAATCCAGCGAATACGTTATTCTTAGGGATAGATAAATTTGAGCCACATTGGAGGGGTAGCTCCCTGGTCAGGGAGCTATCGAGGCTAGAAATGGCCTGGATTTACCGGGTTCGTTGTTATAGCCCCCATGGCTTGAATATTGACACAGATGTCAATGCGTTCATTGACAATGGGTGATTGGACGTTCCATATTAGGGAGTAGCGGCGTGCTGACGTCACCAACGAACAAACAGCGCTATCCCGGAAGGACGGGCGGATAGTCTATGCCGGCCGGCTTACGAACGATTTTACACACGCTTTTATATCACTACTTTTCTGTAAGTGTATTTTTATCTTTCTTGATTAAAACTGTTTTGAAGTACTTCACCATGGTGGCCTTTATATCTCTTTTGGAATTATGTATCCGGGGATTATACTGAGGAGCCTTTAGTGTGGAGGAAGATAATCTTTGGTGATATACTACAGAAAGACCCTTGGCGGGGGAAATAGCCACAGGTGTTTATGATCTCTTTTACCAGGGATCCACATGAGCTGGTAAGGAGATTCGACATTGGAGGTGGAGGATCTTTGTCTTTATCAATACTTCACTTTTTCTTGGGTGTTTAAGTGTGAAGTCACCAATATTCACTCACCTAATAGAACATTTTTGAACCAACGTTTCCTTGGAACTTTCTTTACCATGAGATATGTCATTTCCTAGCTCTTTTTTTGGACATTCATTAGAGAAACTGCATGTCAATTGAGTTTTTTAATTTGAATATTGCAATGACTAACCGACATGGTTAGAAGTCACACAGTTTTCTTGATTTATTTGGTTTATATAAATTTTTACAGTATTCATTTTTATTGTATATGGTGTATCACATTTATGTCACATCTATAAGACGTTATGTCTTATTGTCACTAGTGTGCTATTGCCATGCAGCGCTACTGGTATTTTTCCTATATTACAATCATGGTAATTAGGGAAGGATGAAAGAAATACAATACATTAGCATACATGAAATACATAGAATGTGATGTTAAAGGAGAAAACTTACCCTAATATAGTCCTCCTGCAGGACTTGGATAATGGCAGAACAGGTCTCTGGGATTATGACGCCCAGAGCCTGGGGGGAAATGCCTGTCGTGAACTTCAAGTCCTGCAGACTTCTCCCTGTCGCCAGGTAGCGTAACGTGGCGATGAGCCTCTGCTCAGCACTGATGGCTTCCCGCATAACGGTGTCCTGCCTGGTAATATAGGGGGACACCAAAGCCAACAGATGCTGAAAAACGGGGTCAGACATCCGCAGTAAATTCCTGTAGTCCTCAGGATTATTCTCCACGATCTCCCGCAGCAGAGGCATATGACAGAATTGGTCCCGCTGGAGCAACCAATTCTTGGTCCATGAACTCCTCCTCACCCTGTTCATGGACTCGTCTTGATCCAAGACAAGCAGACCAACACCAAGCGCACGCACAGCACAAACTCTACGACGAGAACGTACCCGCGACATGGCTAGGAGACGGTCGTCTGATCAGAACGTACTAAACAGAACACACTTAAGAACAGCAAAGCCTATGAAGAACGAACTGAAAATCAGAAACGAACGGGCAAGAACGCACTGTAAAACAGATACAACCTGCCTACACACCCTGAAAGACAAGATACTAACCCACAAGTACAAACTGAACCGCAGAAAACGAACTGAAAGCACGAAGACTGAAAAGCGCGAATCGTCTCTCCCAAACTTTTACTTCACACGCGGTAACACGAGATCAGCAAAAGCAGCCCAAGGGGTGGCGCCATTGAAATCGATCTTCCCCTTTATACTGCCGTCGTACGTGCTGTACGTGACCACGCAGAACAACGACGAGATTTGGAATTGACAGTGTGAATGCAAGGAAAGCTTGACAAGAATCTCGTCAAGCTTGACAAGAATCTCGTCGAGAAAAACAACGGGTTTTTTACGACGAGAAACTCGGTCGTGTGTACGAGGCCTGACTGTCTATTGTTGTGACTTAGATGAAGATCAGATCACATTTTATGACCAATTTGTGCAGAAATCCATATCATTCCAAAAGGGTTCACATATTTTTTTTGCAACTGTATGTGCAAATACTGTCTCAGTATATCATATACTTTTTACAAATGTTTACTAAACTGGGATGTAGATATTTTTTGCATTTTAAATGCTGCTTTCCAATAAATGTGAACTGAATTAAACAAGAGAGCATTATTAGGAAAACAATTCATCATTCAGAAAAATATATTTTTAGCACTAACCATTAAAACCGTGATTGCAATGTGTGATTTGTATTTTTAGTCTTGATTAAAACCCCAAATGGGATGAGCCCCTCTTTCCCTATATCATAAACAGCATACCGTAATCATAACTTAAATAACGTGAATATCAGCTGTCTGTGCAGAAAATTGCTCACTTTTAGCATGTACTTAATGTTACATTTTAAAGCAAAAGCTGGCCAAAGTATTCCGACATGCTTTCATAATCTGGCAGTCATATTTTTTTTTCTATTTCACCATTAGATGAATAAACATAAAATGATCAGACAACATCTATGCCTTCAGTAGACACTCTGGCACCAGACATATCTCAAGAGAACAAAAAGAAAATAATTAAAGCTGGACTCCAGGCAAACAGCTAAATACACAGATGAAATGCATCCACCTGCTCAAGCAGTTGTATTTCTGCCAATCCATTCCTGGGATTGTCACTACACTGTCACAAAGCACAGCCCTGTCTGGCAGATACCTCATTTTTCTCTGCTGCTGTTAAAGTGGTTGTAAAGCCTAAACATTTTTTACCTTAAAGTGGAGTTCCACCCTAAAAATAAACTTTCTATTAACAGCTTGCCTTTAATGTAAAAACTAAAATAAAAATAATTTATTTTTTACTTACTTCTATCTGGCCGTTACTAGGCAGATTTCGTAATCTGCCTAGTTCCTGGTCCTAGGTGGTTCAACTTCCTGTCCTAAGACCCCATTGCCTCCTGGGAAATGATGACACTCATTTCCCTGGAGTCTCTGGGCATTACTGTGCCTAAAAAAATCGCCCAGCATGCACCTCTCCCTGAAAACCAGGAAGAAAAAGGAACTGGGCTTCACATGCCCACACATATGATGGATACGGCCACAACATGAGCTGGAGGATATAAGGCAAGTGTTTGCAATGATTTCTGGAACGATTTGGGAGCTATTAATATGTTTTAGGGACTATTTAATGTGATTAATTTTAGCTTGCAAAAAAAATATTATGCCCGGAACCCCGCTTTAATGCATTCCTTGCATTAAGGTAAAACATTTTTAGGTGTCAGCAGCCCTCATTCAATGCAGATCTTCTCTCCCCTTACTTCTGGGTTACATAGTTACATAGTTAGTCAGGTTGAAAAAAGACACAAGTCCATCTAGTTCAACCAAAAAAAATATATATATATATATTAATTATAATACACTCCGATATACAGAATCCTTCACCCACAGTTGATCCAGAGGAAGACAAAAAAAAAACCCTAGCAAAGCATGACCCAATTTGCTACAGCAGAGGAAAAAATTCCTTCCTGATCCCCGAGAACTCTACCTATAAATGTCAGTACAGGCATACCCCGCTTTGAGTACACTCACTTTACATACACTGGCGAGTAAGTACATACCCCCAAGTGTATGCAAAGTGCCTCACAAGTACTGTACAGACATTTTGCAGCCGCAGTAGAAGGACCTGACTCTGAGAGCATAGCCCGCCTTGTTCCAGTGTGCCCCTGACACCCCCACTACAGCCCCTGAGACCTCAACTACAGCTCCTGACACCCCCACTACAGTCCCTGACCCCCCAATACACCCTAGAAGTGAAAAAAGGTATTGTTTCACTTTAAGTACATTTTCGTTTTACATACATGCTCTGGTCCCATTGTGTACTTAAAAGTGGGGTATGCCTGTACTCAGTTATATTCTGTATATTTAGGAAAGAATCCAGACCTTTTTCAAAGCAATCTACTGAGCTGGCCAGAACCACCTCTGGAGGGAGTCTCTTCCACATTTTCACAGCTCTTACTGTGAAGAAACCTTTCCATATTTGGAGATGAAATCTTTTTTCCTCTAGACGTAAAGAGTGCCCCCTTGTCCTCTGTGATGACCTTAAAGTAAATAACTCAACACCAAGTTCACTATATGGACCCCTTATGTATTTGTACATGTTGATCATATCCCCCCCTTAATCTCCTCTTCTCAAGATGATAAATTCAGTTCTCACTGGCTTTGCTGGGGCAACGGGAGCCCCTGGCTCCCAGTTAGTGATGAGCCGAACACCCCCGGGTTCGGTTCGCACCAGAACCCGCGAACGGACCGAAAGTTCGTACGAACATTAGAACCCTATTAAATACAATGGATGCGAACGTTCGAATTCTAAAGTGCTAATTATAACAACTATTATGCATGTTATTGTCCTAAAAAGGGTTTGGGAACCCGGGTTCTGCACCAGGGGACATGTATCAATGCAAAAAGAAGTTTTAAAAACGGTCGTTTTTCGGGAGCAGTCATTTTAATGATGCATAAAGTGAAGAAAAAAAAGTCAAATATTCCTTTAAATATCGTACCTGGGGGGTGTCTAAAGTATGCCTGTGAAGTGCCACGTGTTTCCCGTGTTTAGAACTGTCCCTGCACAAAATGACACTTCTAAAGGAAAAAAAAGCCATTTAAAACTTCTTGCGGCTTTAATGTAATGTCTGGTCCCGGTAATATGGATGAAAATCTTTAAGAAAAATGGCATAGCTACCCCATGACCCCCCCCCCCCCTACCCCAGCCCATTACCAGCCCCTTTGGGTCTTGTATGGATATTAAGGGGAACCCCGCACATAAAATAAAAAAGGCCCTATATACTCTGAACAGCCGTATACAGGCGGTGCATACAAGACAGGGACTGTAGGTTTGTTCTTATGTAGAATGTGTTTGTAATTTTGAACAGGTACATTGTTGAACTGTAGCTCCAGCCCAAAAATCTATTTTTAAACTTTTTGGGAAACATAGGTAAGGGTTATCACCCCTGTAACATTTGTTTTGCTGTCTGTGCCCCTGTTCAGAACATTTCACCTCACTTTCCGTCCCAATGACAACTGTTTTTGAAATGTGGTGTTTTTCTTGAAACAAGGATTGCTGATAAAGCATCAGTACAGAGGAGACACCTTTCTCCCATATTTATTCTTACAGGAGAGAATTTTCCTTCCTAGGGGTAGATTTCCTCTCACTTCCTGTTGTCTTCTTTCGTTTGCAAGTAGGAGTCGTTTGTAAGTTGGATGTTTGAAAGTAGGGACCTGCCGTATATACTCTGCAGAAATAGGCCCCTTAGTTGTTGGTGTTGGCACAACACTGTAAGCACTCACAGTTACTCTTGGTTGGTGCTGGAACGCCCTGCTGTCAACTATTATATCAGGAATTTTAATTACATATAATTGTTGAACAGTGGTAGTAAAAATTGGGGCTTTGATGGTGGTGCTGGTGCCACAACACTGTAAGCCCTGACAGTTACTCTTGGTGGGTGCAGCAATGGGCCCTGCTGTGAATTATTAGATCAAGAATTGTAATTGCATGCCCCTGTTGAACAGGGGCTGAAAAATTGGGCTTTTCGTGGTGGTGGTGGTGGTGGTGGTGTTGCCACAACACTGTAAGCCCTCAGAGTTACTCTTGGTGGGTGCAGGAATGGGCCCTGCTGTGAATTATTAGATCAAGAATTGTAATTACATGCCCCTTTTGAACAGTGGCTGAAAAATTGGGCCTTTCGTGGTGGTGGTGGTGGTGGCGTTGCCACAACACTGTAAGCCCTCAGACTTACTCTTGGTGGGTGCAGGAATGGGCCCTGCTGTGAATTATTACATCAAGAATTGTAATTGCATGCCCCTGTTGAACAGGGGCTGAAAAATTGGGCCTTAGGCACTGGTGGCACAACACTACAACCCCTCACAGATACTGTACTTGGAGCACAGCAATGAGCCCTGTTGCAAAGTATTGCTAAAAAAATTGTAAGTACACGCCCCTGTAAAACAGGGGCTGAAAAATTGGGCCTTAGCCACTGGTGGCGGCACCCATAAACAAAAATGATCTTCCAAGCTATCATCATCAATCGTATCATTGAGGACTCGGAGGAGGAGGATAGCCAGTCAACATAACAGCACAGGCACTCAGCATCAGCATCAGTCTTGAAGGGACGTGACATGTTAAAATCAATTAGTCTGTTATATCAGCATCAGGTGTGTGGTAGCTGGTGGTGATCCAAGACTGGTTCATCTTGATGAAAGTCAGTCGATCAACCGAGTCGGTGGACAGGCGCACCCTGTGATCCGTGACAAATCCTCCAGCAGCACTGAATGTGCGTTTCGAAAGAACGCTGGATGCAGGACAGGCCAGTAGCTCAATTGCATACTGTGCAAGCTCTGGCCAGTGATCCATCCTCAAGACCCAGTAAGCCAGAGGATTTTCGGTGGGGAAGGTGTCCAAGTCTGACCTTGCCCCTAGATATTCCTGCACCATGTTTATCAGACGCTGGCGATGGTTGCTGGAACCGATCATACTTTGGGGCTGCGGACTAAAGAATTGTCTGAACGCATCGGTCAGACGGCCACCTTCCCCACCGCTCCTTCTTTGACTGGCCGAAGCCTCAGCAACTCGTTGTCCTGGACCAGGAGTTTGTAACCTCCCAGTCTCTGGGAACGCGTTGCACAGACCTTTCTGCAAGGCCTCCCGGAGTTGTCTCATCCTCTGCTCCCTCTGCGACGGTAACATAAGGTCCGCAACCTTACCCTTGTACCGTGGATCAAGGAGAGTGGCCAGCCAGTAATGGTCCCTCTCCTTGATCCGAAGAATACGAGGATCCTTCCGCAGACTTTGCAGGATCAGGGAGGCCATGCAGCGTAGGTTTGCTGAGGCATTCGCTCCGGAGTCCTCTGGGTCACTAAGGACGACATGATCCGCAGTCACCTCCTCCCAGCCACGTACAAGTCCACTGGTTTCTTGGGACTGTAAATCATCCCTAAAAGACTGCTGCTGATGATGCTGAGTGCCAGCCTCCACCTCCATGCTGACACAATCCTCCTCCTCCTCCTCCTCCTCCTCCTCTTCCTCTTCCTGTGCGATGGGTGGGACAGAAGGAACACTGTCTGGGTAAAGGGGGCCTTGAGAGGCAAGGAAGTCCTCCTCTTCCTGCCTCTGTTCTGCCTCAAGTGCCCTGTCCATTATTCCACGCAGCGTGTGCTCCAACAGGTGGACAAGAGGTACAGTGTCACTGATGCATGCACTGTCACTGCTCACCATCCTCGTGGCCTCCTCAAATGGTGCCAGGACAGTGCATGCATCCCTGATCATGCCCCACTGGCGTGGAGAAAAAAAACCAAGCTCCCCTGACCCTGTCCTGGTGCCGTAGTCGCACAGGTACTCATTGATGGCCCTCTGCTGCGTGTGCAGCCGCTGCAGCATGGCCAACGTTGAGTTCCACCTGGTGGGCATGTCACATATAAGGCGGTTCTTGGGCAGGTTCAACTCCTTTTGCAGCTCAGCCAGGCGAGCACTGGCATTATAAGATCTGCGGAAATGCACACAGACTTTCCTGGCCTGCCTCAGGACATCCTGTAAGCCCGGGTACCTGCCCAAGAACCGCTGCACCACCAGGTTAAGGACGTGAGCCACACAGGGCACATGGGTCAGTTGTCCCTGTCGGAGGGCGGAGAGGAGGTTGGTGCCATTGTCGCAAACCACCATTCCTGGCTTAAGCTGGCGTGGCGTCAACCACCTCTCGGCCTGGCCCTGCAGAGCAGACAGGACCTCTGCCCCAGTGTGGCTTCTGTCCCCCAAACACACCAGCGCAAGCACGGCATGGCATCTTTTTGCCTGCGTACTTGCGTAGCCCCGTGAACGGCTACGGAGCACCGCTGGTTCATAGGACAAACCACAGGAAGAGGCCATGGAGGAAGAAGAAGAGGAGGGGGTGGAGGAGAGAGGTGTGTCACAACCAGTAGTAGCATTTTGGAGGCGTGGCGGTGGGACAACCTCCAACACTACTGCACCTTGTCCTGCATCCTTCCCAGCTGCCAAAAGAGTGACCCAATGGGCCGTGAAAGAAAGGTAACGTCCCTGTCCATGCCTGCTGGACCATGAGTCAGCGGTAATATGCACCTTACCGCTGACCGCCCTGTCCAGCGAGGCCAAGACATTGCCTTCCACATGCCGGTAGAGAGCCGGAATAGCCTTCCGTGAGAAAAAGTGGCGTTTGGGAACCTGCCACTGAGGAACCGCACATTGCACAAACTCACGGAAGGGGGCCGAGTCTACCAACTGAAAAGGCAGCAGTTGAAGCGCTAGCAATTTAGCCAAGCTAGCATTCAACCGCTGGGCATGTGGATGGCTGGGAGTGAACTTCTTTCGACGGTCCAGCAGCTGGGGCAGGGAAATTTGCCTGCTAGAATCGGACGTCGGTGTACTGCTAGCAGAGTGGCCGCAAGTACTTGGCTGTGACACACCTAATTCTACACCTTCATTCCTCTCAGTGCATGTTTCAGAGAGGACTGAAGTTATAGTGGGGTTGGAGATCCCAGCTGATGCGGTGCAAGGAGAGGTCCGCTTTGTTCTTTGGTGTGGGTCTTTGAGGTAGGCTTGCCAACGAGCTGCATGGCAGGTCAACATATGTCTGGTCAGGCATGTGGTACCCAAGCGGCTGATGTTTTGGCCACGCGATATACGCTTGAGACATATGTTGCAAACAGCAGCTGTGCGATCTGATGCACTAGCCTCAAAAAAGGCCCACACCAAGGAACTTTTTGAATGACGGGCAGAGGCAGCGCCCTGCACAGGCGGAGCTCTGCGGTGTGATTCCGTCGGTGTACTGCCCTTACGCTGGCCACCAAAGGGCATCCTGTCTCGTTGGAGATGTGCCTCCTCCTCATCCTCCTCCTCCTCCTCTCTCCTATTAGGCACCCACGTGGAGTCAGTGACCTCATCATCCCCTCCCTCCTCATCACTGGAGCCAATCTGGCAGTATGCTGCAGCTGCTGGAACATGACTGCCAGATTGGTGTCCTTCTTGAGCATCCCCTCTGTCTGCTCTCACCCTACTGCCTTCCTGTAGCTGGGTTTCATCATCAGACCCTTCGAAACGCTGGGCATCCTCCTGGAGCATGTACCCAACACTGTGCTCAAACAGTTCGGGGGACTCCTCAGGAGGAGGACATGGTGGGTCTAGGGAAGGAGTGACTGATGATGAGTCTGACATTGATACCAGGGAAGAGGACGCTTTGGCAGCTGCTTTGCCAGTACCCTGAGCCTGGGTGAGAGAGGATGAGGAGGAGGAGGAGGGCCTGGTCATCCACTCTACCAAGTCTTCGGCATGATGTGGCTCAACATGTCCAGCTGCGGAAAAGAAGGACAAGCGTGTCCCATGGCCATGTGCTGATGACAATGCACCGCGTCCACGACCAGCACTGTTGCCCCCAGACACAGAGCCTGCTTGCCCTCTTTTATTGCCTCCTGACTGTCTGCCTCTCCTTGTTTGCCTTCCAGACATTCTAATAGATGGCCTGCAGGGAGATGGGAAAAAAGCAATAAGGGCTACCTTCAGGTGTCCTTCTCTGTCCCTTGAAACAAGGACTTGCACAGTGAAAGAAACTGACACTCTCCCTACCTACAGTTTTCTGTCCCTAGAAAAAATGTTTTTTTAAGCACAATATAGCACAAGGAGAATTCACTCACTGTCCTTCCAGGTCCCTAGAAACAAGGACTTGCACAGTGAAAGAAACTGACACTCTCCCTACCTACAGTTTTCTGTCCCTAGAAAAAATGTTTTTTTTAAGCACACTATAGCACAAGGAGAATTCACTCACTGTCCTTCCCGGTCCCTAGAAACAAGGACTTGCACAGTGAAAGAAACTGACACTCTCCCTACCTACAGTTTTCTGTCCCTAGAAAAATGTTTTTTTTTAAGCACACTATAGCACAAGGAGAATTCACTCACTGTCCTTCCCAGTCCCTAGAAACAAGGACTTGCACAGTGAAAGAAACTGACACTCTCCCTACCTACAGTTTTCTGTCCCTAGAAAAAATGATTTTTTTAAGCACAATATAGCACAAGGAGAATTCACTCACTGTCCTTCCAGGTCCCTAGAAACAAGGACTTGCACAGTGAAAGAAACTGACACTCTCCCTACCTACAGTTTTCTGTCCCTAGAAAAAATGTTTTTTTTAAGCACAATATAGCACAAGGAGAATTCACTCACTGTCCTTCCAGGTCCCTAGAAACAAGGACTTGCACAGTGAAAGAAACTGACACTCTCCCTACCTACAGTTTTCTGTCCCTAGAAAAAATGTTTTTTTTAAGCACACTATAGCACAAGGAGAATTCACTCACTGTCCTTCCCAGTCCCTAGAAACAAGGACTTGCACAGTGAAAGAAACTGACACTCTCCCTACCTACAGTTTTCTGTCCCTAGAAAAAATGTTTTTTTTAAGCACAATATAGCACAAGGAGAATTCACTCACTGTCCTTCCAGGTCCCTAGAAACAAGGACTTGCACAGTGAAAGAAACTGACACTCTCCCTACCTACAGTTTTCTGTCCCTAGAAAAAATGTTTTTTTTAAGCACAATATAGCACAAGGAGAATTCACTCACTGTCCTTCCAGGTCCCTAGAAACAAGGACTTGCACAGTGAAAGAAACTGACACTCTCCCTACCTACAGTTTTCTGTCCCTAGAAAAAATGTTTTTTTTAAGCACAATATAGCACAAGGAGAATACACTCACTGTCCTTCCAGGTCCCTAGAAACAAGGACTTGCACAGTGAAAGAAACTGACACTCTCCCTACCTACAGTTTTCTGTCCCTAGAAAAAATGTTTTTTTTAAGCACAATATAGCACAAGGAGAATTCACTCACTGTCCTTCCAGGTCCCTAGAAACAAGGACTTGCACAGTGAAAGAAACTGACACTCTCCCTACCTACAGTTTTCTGTCCCTAGAAAAAATGTTTTTTTTAAGCACACTATAGCACAAGGAGAATTCACTCACTGTCCTTCCCAGTCCCTAGAAACAAGGACTTGCACAGTGAAAGAAACTGACACTCTCCCTACCTACAGTTTTCTGTCCCTAGAAAAAATGTTTTTTTTAAGCACAATATAGCACAAGGAGAATTCACTCACTGTCCTTCCAGGTCCCTAGAAACAAGGACTTGCACAGTGAAAGAAACTGACACTCTCCCTACCTACAGTTTTCTGTCCCTAGAAAAAATGTTTTTTTTAAGCACAATATAGCACAAGGAGAATTCACTCACTGTCCTTCCAGGTCCCTAGAAACAAGGACTTGCACAGTGAAAGAAACTGACACTCTCCCTACCTAAAGTTTTCTGTCCCTAGAAAAAATGTTTTTTTTAAGCACAATATAGCACAAGGAGAATTCACTCACTGTCCTTCCAGGTCCCTAGAAACAAGGACTTGCACAGTGAAAGAAACTGACACTCTCCCTACCTACAGTTTTCTGTCCCTAGAAAAAATGTTTTTTTTAAGCACAATATAGCACAAGGAGAATTCACTCACTGTCCTTCCAGGTCCCTAGAAACAAGGACTTGCACAGTGAAAGAAACTGACACTCTCCCTACCTACAGTTTTCTGTCCCTAGAAAAAATGTTTTTTTAAGCACAATATAGCACAAGGAGAATTCACTCACTGTCCTTCCAGGTCCCTAGAAACAAGGACTTGCACAGTGAAAGAAACTGACACTCTCCCTACCTACAGTTTTCTGTCCCTAGAAAAAATGTTTTTTTTAAGCACAATATAGCACAAGGAGAATTCACTCACTGTCCTTCCAGGTCCCTAGAAACAAGGACTTGCACAGTGAAAGAAACTGACACTCTCCCTACCTACAGTTTTCTGTCCCTAGAAAAAATGTTTTTTTTAAGCACACTATAGCACAAGGAGAATTCACTCACTGTCCTTCCCAGTCCCTAGAAACAAGGACTTGCACAGTGAAAGAAACTGACACTCTCCCTACCTACAGTTTTCTGTCCCTAGAAAAAATGTTTTTTTTAAGCACACTATAGCACAAGGAGAATTCACTCACTGTCCTTCCCAGTCCCTAGAAACAAGGACTTGCACAGTGAAAGAAACTGACACTCTCCCTACCTACAGTTTTCTGTCCCTAGAAAAAATGTTTTTTTTAAGCACAATATAGCACAAGGAGAATTCACTCACTGTCCTTCCAGGTCCCTGGAAACAAGGACTTGCACAGTGAAAGAAACTGACACTCTCCCTACCTACAGTTTTCTGTCCCTAGAAAAAATGTTTTTTTTAAGCACACTATAGCACAAGGAGAATTCACTCACTGTCCTTCCAGGTCCCTGGAAACAAGGACTTGCACAGTGAAAGAAACTGACACTCTCCCTACCTACAGTTTTCTGTCCCTAGAAAAAATGTTTTTTTTAAGCACAAAATAGCACAAGGAGAATTCACTCACTGTCCTTCCAGGTCCCTAGAAACAAGGACTTGCACAGTGAAAGAAACTGACACTCTCCCTACCTACAGTTTTCTGTCCCTAGAAAAAATGTTTTTTTTAAGCACAATATAGCACAAGGAGAATTCACTCACTGTCCTTCCAGGTCCCTGGAAACAAGGACTTGCACAGTGAAAGAAACTGACACTCTCCCTACCTACAGTTTTCTGTCCCTAGAAAAAATGTTTTTTTTAAGCACAATATAGCACAAGGAGAATTCACTCACTGTCCTTCCAGGTCCCTAGAAACAAGGACTTGCACAGTGAAAGAAACTGACACTCTCCCTACCTACAGTTTTCTGTCCCTAGAAAAAATGTTTTTTTTAAGCACACTATAGCACAAGCACAAAACACACTGACACTCTCCCTACCTATCCTTCTCTTTCCCTAAACTAAAGGAATCCAGGTTAAGCAAGAAAGAAATAAAAGTCACTGTCCCTGCCTATGCTGCTCTATCCCTGCTCCGGAACACACTACACTAGGCCGCCGTGCTGGCGGCCTTTTATAGTGTGGGGCGTGTACTAAACACCCTCAGCAATAATTGGCCACAGGCATCCTGCCTGTGGCCAATCATTGCTCTCCTCGCTGCCGGCGCTGTGATTGGCCAAGCATGCGGGGTCACAGTGCATGCTTGGCCAATCACAGCGCCTGGATGACACTGCGATGGCGTAGTGCATTGTGGGCCGTTCGCGTCACTCGAATTTGGCGCGAACGGCCCAAATCGTTCGATCTTCGTCGAACGATCGAACAGCCGATGTTCGAGTCGAACGTATGTTCGACTCGAACACGAAGCTCATCCCTACTCCCAGTGCTGTCAATGAAAGCCAGTGACGAGGGAGCGGGGGCTGAGTCCCGCTGTCTGTGTCAATGTGTCAATGCGTGCCCCCATGGGAATGGCTTTCCATGGGGCACAGAGGGGAGGGGCCAGGAACGCTGGTGGGGGACCCGAGAAGAGGAGCTTTGCGGCATAGAGAAGGTAAGTATAGACATGTTTGTTATTTTTTTTATTATTTACCTTTTACAATCACTTTAAAATGGATGTAAACCTGATTCATGAAATTTCTGCAGTATTTTGTTATCTCTCTTCAATGAGCCAAGTCCCGTAGCTCTCTCCTGAACTGTTCCTCTGTTATCAGCCTGATAACTCCTGACAAATTCTCAGACTTTTTAGACAAAAGCAGCTTGATTCTTTTGTCCGGGGAGGTTGCTAAAATAGATTAGCAGGGAGCTGGCCCTGTTACAAAACACCTCTGAGAGTCTCTGCCTATAATGAGAGAGGGTGTGTGCCTTTCCTCCAATCAACAATGTTAGCTATCTTGGCTGTATGCCCAGACATCACACTCTGTGTTAACCAGGTAGAGAAAATCTCCTAACAGGATCTGAACTTTCTAAACAGTATATAAATGTGAAGACAGCAGATATAAATATAAAACCTATGTAGGGAGATTGGTTTCATCCTTGTGTATCTTCTGAGGATGTTCACTTCACTGGGTGTATGGAGGGTTTACATCCACTTTAAGTAACACTTGCAGTTTTTATTCCTTCCCCCCACAATTGATTGTACCGCTTATCTCTCTCCCCGGTCTAAGCTCTGTTGTACAGGGAGTGCAAGAGGCTTATGCCAGTTCAAAGTAGGCACTTACACTGCTTGCATTAAAAATAACATTTAATAGAGTATTGGTTTATACAGAGCTGCATTAGTTTGTGTCTTTCATATCTTTCTGAAGTTCAGCTTTAAATTTGTTATCTTCATGCTGGGTGAAGTGGTTTCACCTACTAGCTGGAATGACACTACAGTGTGCCTATCACTGCATGTAAAGTGCACCTACACTATTAAACATAGACGTTTGAAGTCTGTCACATACAATATAACCACACAGATTTCAACTAAATTTATGAATTAAAGTGATCCAGTTCTAAAAATCATCAGGAATGAGGTGGCAGCCCTACCTCAGCAGCATAGCATATCTACAATGTGAGTTTAACTAATACACTGCTGCCTCTGGCCTGCAGCCCAACAGATTTCAACTGAGATCTGGTGATATCACCACTGTGCTGCTCAATGTTCTCCTTCCTGGAGAGGAAGCTGTACATGAGGACCTGCAGTGCAAGGATCTCCCTGCTTCTGCTTCATTCATTCTGTAGATCTGTGCTTTCTCCACCTCTCCTGCTGCTTCTGGAATTTCCCCCTACCAGTCATCAGATCACCAGTAATCTGGGCACAGCACTGACATGAGGAAACAAAGTCCTGTTCCTCCACCAGGATGGCCTCCTTCAAACAGAGGCACAGTGGCAGAGCAAAGCATGGTAACTTATCCAACCATGTCGTTATAGAGCTGGCTTTGTACACGGGGACACAGTCATGCTGGAACAGAAAAGGGCTTTCACCAAACTGTTATTACAAGGCTGGAAATGCACAATTGTTTAAAATGACTTTGTATGCTGTAGTATTGGCTGTGCCCTTCACTGGAAGCACATGAAGGGATGGTCACATATTTTTGGCCATCTAGTGTAGCTGCCAGTCAGTGACCACACAGCAAGTATAGAGAAAAAGAATTTCGATATACAGTGGAACCTCGGATTGCGAGTAACGCGGTTAACGAGCGTTTCGCAATACGAACAATATTTTTTTTTAAATCCTGACTCGGTTTGCGAGTGTTGTCTCGCAAAACAAGCAGGATTCAAGCCTCTGCAGTGTGCAGTACCACATTTGGCCAGAGGTCGTTCGGAAATACGCGGAAATACTCGGAGATACTCTCTGAGTGTTTCCGAGCCTTTCCGGGGTTTCCGAGGGCAGCCGAACGATCTCCAAGTATTTCCAAAACTCTCCAGTGCCCCCCCACCTCTGGCCACATGCGGTATTGCATGCCATAGAAGTCAATGTGGAACAAATTATTTTTGTTTCCATTGACTTCTATGGGGAAACTCGCTTTGATATGCGAGTGCTTTGGATTACAAGCATTCTCCTGGAACGGATTATGCTCGTAATCCAAGGTTCCACTGTACTATTCCACATCTGTGATATCGTGGAAAACATTTACCAAACACATCCGGGCAACAAACATTTCTTGGAAGTAGGCCAGCAATGGCAGTCCTCATTCTTCTCACACAACAGGTCCATGTTAAAATGACACTAAATTCTGGTTTAAAAGAATTCTATTCAAGTATGTTACTCTGTAACCAAAAAAAAGTACCTTCTATTGCTCTCAGTCTCCCCCCAATCTCCAAATTCCTTTTTTTTTGGCTGCTGTGACCTGACTTCCTGGCTAACAGGTGACATTACAAGAAGGCAGAAGAACACAGTAAAGCCCTGTACACACGATCGGATAACCTATGGATTTTCGTCCGATGGATTTGTCCATCGGAAATCCGATGAAACTGTTTTTCATCAGTCTTGGCCACACACCATCAGCCAAAAAACCGACCGTTCCAAACGCGGTGACGTAAAACACTCCGATGAGCCGAGAAAAATGAAGTTTAATGCTTCTGAGCATGCGTCGACTTGATTCTGAGCATGCGTGGGTTTTTTAACCGATGGACTTGCCCATAGACGATCGGAAATTCCCATCGGTTTTTTATCCATCGGAAAATTTTAAAACAAGTTCTATTTTTTACAACCGATGGAAAAAAGACTGATGGGTACCATACACGATCGGTTGGTCTGATGAAAACCATCCATCGGACGGTTTTCATCAGTCAAACCGATCGTGTGTACGGGGCTTATGAAACAATTTCATGAACAATAGATTACGGGGCCATTATGTAGTGGATGTGTATGGATTATTTTTGAAGAATAAGAACATAGCTTAGTGCCACTTTAACCACTTTAAGACCGCTCACTGCACATATACTGCGGCAGGGTGGCTCTATTGTGCAAAACGATGCGCGCCCCCAATGATCTGCATTGAGATCTGCTGTTCCTAGTGATCAAGAACAGCGATCTCTGTGTTGTCCCAGTGAGCCCAGCCCCCACACAGTGAGAACACACCCAGGGAACACAGTTAACCCTTTGATCGCCCCCTAGTGTTAACCCCTTCCCTGTCAGTGTCATTTATACATTGATCACTGCATTTTTTTTAGCACTGATCACTGAAATAATGTCACTGGTCCCCAAAAAGTGTCACTTGGGGTCAGATTTGTGTGAAGCAATGTCGCAGTCCTGCTAAAAATTGCAGATTGCCACCATTACCAGTAAAAACATTTAAAAAAAAGTCTATAAATCTATCCCCTATTCTGTAGACACTATAACTTGTGCGCAAACCAATCAGTATATGCTTATTGGGATTTTTTTTACCAAAAATATGTAGCAGAATACATATTGGCCCAAACTGATGAATACATTTGTTTTTTTATATATTTGTTGGGATATTTATTATAGCAGAAAGTAAATAATATTGTTTTTTTTTTTCAGAATTGTCTGACTTTTTTGTTTATAGCGCAAAAAATAAAAACCGCAGAGGTAATCAAATTCCTCCAAAAGAAAGCTCTATTTGTGGGGAAAAAAAGAACATAAAGTTTGTGTGGGTACAGCGTCGCTTGACTACGCAATTGTCAGTTAAACTGATGCAGTGCCGTATCGCAAAAAATGGCCTGGTCATTAAGGAGGTAAATACTTCTGGGGCTGAAGTGGTAAAGTGTTTGTTACCCCCAATACTTCATAATCCTGACATTTGCCTACTGTACTTGTGTGGGAAAGTATCCTGTTCTCTTTGTATTGCTTCCTTTATGTGAAATCCCTGGTGTTCCTGTTAAGCCCTTGTGAGGGGGTTAGCTCGGCAGCGGGTGTGTGTGACCCCCGGGATGGGCTCCCCACACAAAAACAGGCCCAGCAAACGGAGGTTGTGGTTTTCAAAATCAAAAAAAAAGGTGCGGTTTATTTTCTATTTACAGTGACAAAACACAGCAAAGCCAAAAGAAACATATAAACAAAATAAATCCTGGTCAACTTGACCTCTGACTAAACATACAGGTTTCCTAACTAACAACTGGGATCAGCCTAGTGCTGTCCTAGTCCCTAAGTCCCTGGTTTTAAATGTCCAAGCAAATAGCCACACAGGCTTTTTCTCACCGCACAGGGGTTCACTCTCCCTAGACAGTCCACACAGGTCTGGTTCCAGGCATGAGCTAACACCTAATGAATCTGGGAGTTTTTATAGAGGCCTTAAACGAACTGACAGGCTTCAGCTGGCCTCATCAACTCCCTGCCTGCACGACGCCCAGCCCTCTCCCTAGAGGTATGAGTCATCCATGAGCCCACTAGCCTTAGCTGGGCTTATACAACTCTCCACCTAGTTGTATAAGTCGGCGTAAAGCCTGAATCTGGGCGAAATATATCTACCCCCCTGGATGCAACCAGGTGACTTTACCTTCCTGCTGTCACATACCCCCCCTCTTGTTTTAACCTCGGGGTTGGAACACCAGCAATCAGGCATTCATGTACTCGAGACAAAGCATCCACATTCCCCATTTGAACGCCAGGGCGATGCTTTACTGTGAAGTTGAATTCCTGGAGGGCCAGGAACCACCTATTCACTCTTCTATTTGTTTCCTTGTTTTGAGCCATCCACTTTAACGGAGCGTGATCCGTAACCATGTCAAAGTGCCTACCTAGCAGGTAGTACCGAAGGGAATCTAGAGCCCACTTCACCGCTAAACACTCCTTTTCAATGGTGGCGTAATTTACCTCATGGGACTTCAACTTCCTGCTGAGGTAAATGACTGGGTGCTCTTCCCCGTTCCAGACCTGGGACAATACTGCTCCTAACCCCACATCTGACGCATCACTTTGTACGACAAAGTCTTTAGAGAAGTCGGGTGAGTACAACACTGGCTGGCTACATAAGGCTTGTTTCAAGAATTGGAATGCTGCCTCAGCCTCGGGGGTCCATTTAATCATGACCGACCCTTTCCCCTTCGTTAGGTTGGTTAGGGGCACAGCCTTAGAAGCAAAGTGGGGAATGAATCGCCGATAATACCCAGCGATTCCCAGAAAGGCTCGTACCTGCTTCTTGCTGTTGGGACGTGGCCAACTCTGGATGGCCTCGACTTTGTTGAGTTGGGGTTTTATTACTCCCCTCCCAATGGTGTACCCAAGATATTTGGCCTCCTCCTGCCCAATGGTACACTTCTTGGGGTTAGCCGTAAACCCCGCTTCCCGAACAGAGTCCAGGACTGCTTGCACTTTTGGCAGATGTGAGGCCCAATCTGTGCTATGGACAATTACGTCATCCAGGTAAGCCGCAGCATACTTCCGATGGGGCCTCAGCATCTGGTCCATTTTCCGCTGGAATGTGGCCGGCGCATTCTGTAACCCGAACGGCATTCTTTTATATTGGAACGCCCCGTCTGGGGTTACAAATGCGGTTTTCTCTTTGGCCAATTTGGCCAGGGGGATTTGCCAATACCCTTTTGTGAGGTCAAGAGTCGTCATGTATCGGGCTGTTCCCAGCCGGTCGATCAACTCATCTATACGTGGCATGGGGTAGGTGTCAAATTTTGTAACTTTGTTCAACTGACGAAAATCGTTACAAAATCGCCAGCTCCCATCCGGTTTAGGCACCAACACAATGGGACTAGACCAATCACTTTGGGACTCCTCTATCACCCCTAAGTTCAGCATTTTCTGTACTTCCTCCCGTATTGCCTCCCGTCGGGCCTCTGGGATCCGATAGGGTTTTAACTTCACCCTTTCACCGGGCGGGGTAATGATGTCATGCTCTACCCCAAATGTTTGTCCCGGCAGCTCAGAGAATACCTCCTTGTTGCGAAGCACAAACTCCTTAACCTCCTGTTGTTGGGGTTGTGACAAGGTGGCTGCTATTCCAACCTCAGGAATCACGCAACCAGTTTGAGCTGGTGACCAAGTGTCTGCGACTAGGGACTCTCTATCTCTCCAGGCTTTCAACAGATTAACGTGATAGATCTGTTCGGGCTTTCGCCTTCCTGGTTGTCTGACCTTGTAATTCACTTCGCTCACTTTTTCCATTATCTCGTAGGGGCCTTGCCATTTGGCAAGGAATTTACTTTCAACCGTAGGGACAAGTACCAGTATCCTATCCCCCGGGGAAAAGGTACGGGTCTTGGCTCCACGGTTGTACACTCTCTGCTGTGCTAACTGCGCTTGGGCCAAATGTTCCTTCACGATGGGCATTACCTGTGCAATTCGGTCTTGCATCAGGGCGACATGCTCAATCACACTCCTGTGGGGAGAACTCTCACTTTCCCAAGTTTCCTTGGCAATATCCAACAGCCCTCTTGGGTGTCTCCCATACAGTAACTCAAAGGGGGAGAATCCCGTAGAGGATTGGGGCACCTCCCTAATAGCAAACATCAGATAAGGAAGTAGACAGTCCCAATCCTTTCCATCTCTATCCACCACTTTCTTCAACATTTGTTTTAGGGTTTTGTTGAATCTTTCAACCAGCCCATCGGTTTGGGGGTGATACACAGATGTACGTAATTGCGTCACTTTGAACAATTTACACAGCTCCTTCATAACCCGGGACATAAAGGGTGTACCTTGGTCCGTAAGCAGTTCTTTACAAATACCCACCCGGCTAAACACAAGAGATAGCTCTTTGGCTATGGTTTTGGCCGAGGTATTTCGGAGAGGGATCGCTTCTGGATAACGGGTGGCATAGTCCATTATAACTAATATGTACTGGTGCCCCCTAGCGGACTTGATTATAGGACCTACCAAATCCATGGCGATCCTCTCAAACGGGACCTCAATGATGGGTAGAGGGACCAGCGGGCTACGGAAATGTGGCATCGGGGCCGACCTCTGACACACAGGGCAGGAGGAACAATAATTTTCTATGTCCTTCATCACCCCCGGCCAATAGAATCTCTGTAATACCCTCTCTCGGGTTTTCTCTGTCCCCAGATGACCTCCAAGAATGTGCCCATGGGCCAACTCCAACACCAACTTCCTGTAAGGTTTGGGCACCACAAGCTGCTCAACGGTTTCTTCTGCCCTTTTTGCCACCCGATACAGTAGGTCCTTCTCTACGCTGAAGTATGGGTAAGTGCAGGTATTATCTGGGTTCACTAACTCGCCATCTATTTTCACTACGTTTTCGCGTGCCTTTATTAGGGCGGGGTCTTTCAACTGTTCTGTGGCAAAGTTTTCCCTGTGAACCTCAAGATCAGAAAACTCCACAGACGGTAGGTTTTCGTCTGAGGAGGTGGGCTCCTCTCCAGTTTCTTGAGTCTCCCCTGCCAATACTGATAAGGGAAATTCCGGAGAGTCCTCACCACTCTCAGGGGAGTTCTGGCTATCACATTCCTGGTACATAGGGGCACCAGTGGGGGGCTCAGGATCATCCCACAGTTCCCAGAACTTCGGAAAATCCCTTCCCACAATGGCGTCATACGGTAACTGAGATACTAAGCCCACTGGATGAGAGAGGGTACCTTTGGGGGTCTCGAAACACACTGTAGTCACTGGATACTCTCGGGTGTCCCCATGCACACAAATAACAGCTACCTTGCTATTCCCAGAGACCTCTGTTTTAACTAACTCAGCCTTTATCAGGGTCACAAGGCTACCTGAATCCAGCAATACCACAACATTTCTACCATTAACACACATTTTGCATAAATGTTTCTCAATTCCTCGAATGGCAGTGCATGCGACTGTCGCACACAGCGACTGACGTCTGCCCGTCAGAAAGTCACACTGCATGGGTTCCTCCACAACCGGGCAATTGGCTGCAATATGTCCCGCTTGCCGGCAGCGGTAGCAAACGATCCTTCTTGCCGCCTCTTGAGCCGCTGATTTCCCAGGCTGTTCTCGCCAAACTTGGGGTAGAGCTCCCACCCTCTCACTCTCTCCACCCTTACCCCTTGGAATCCTCTTATCCGCCCCTGGGGATGGTCTGGTCTTAGGGTGGAAAGTCCGAGTGTCTCTGGAAGAGGCCGTCAGGTTCTCTGTAGCCAAGTATTTCTCCACACGATCCACAAGACCATCGGCCGTCTCTGGGTCTCCATGGCTTACCCACTTTTGGATGGCAGTAGGAAGAGCTCTCAAAAACCGATCCATTACAACACGTTCCACAATCTTAGGTGCGGACAAAGTCTCTGGCTGTAGCCACTTTCTGCTCAGGTGAATGAGATCATACATTTGAGACCTGGGGGGTTTTCCAAGCTGGAAAGTCCAGTTATGCACACGCTGAGCCCGGACAGCCTGGGTGACACCCAGCCTTGCCAATATCTCAGCTTTTAGCATCACATAGTCTTTTGCTTGGTCAGGCTCTAGGTCATAGTAAGCCTTCTGCGATTCACCAGTTAACAGAGGAGCCACCAGTCCAGCCCACTGCTCCTCAGGCCACTTTTCTCTTTCAGCAGTCCTTTCAAATGTGGTCAAAAATACCTCTGGATCATCCTCTCCAGTCATTTTTGTCAATAAACGACTCACCCCAAAGGACGCGGTATTAGTGGGACGGCTTTCCTCACTGGTCTGCGGACGTTGCTGCATTACTGCTTCCATTTGTTGTAGTCTCTGCTCTTGCTTCTGTAACAGGTCTATGAAGCGGGCCTCAGATTGCTGCTGGGCTTGTTGCTGAGCTTCCAGACTCTGTTGGTGAGCTTGCTGCTGGGCTGCAAGGCTCTGTTGATGAGCTTGCTGCTGGGCTGCGAAGTTCTGTTGTTGAGCTGCAAGGCTCTTTTGCAAACCTGCATTTGTCTGCTGTTGATTGGCATTTGCTAGAGCCAGCTGCTTCAGTATCTCCTCCATGCTGGCTTAAAAAAAACTGCCACTGGTTCTCCACCAACTGTGAGGGGGTTAGCTCGGCAGCGGGTGTGTGTGACCCCCGGGATGGGCTCCCCACACAAAAACAGGCCCAGCAAACGGAGGTTGTGGTTTTCAAAATCAAAAAAAAAGGTGCGGTTTATTTTCTATTTACAGTGACAAAACACAGCAAAGCCAAAAGAAACATATAAACAAAATAAATCCTGGTCAACTTGACCTCTGACTAAACATACAGGTTTCCTAACTAACAACTGGGATCAGCCTAGTGCTGTCCTAGTCCCTAAGTCCCTGGTTTTAAATGTCCAAGCAAATAGCCACACAGGCTTTTTCTCACCGCACAGGGGTTCACTCTCCCTAGACAGTCCACACAGGTCTGGTTCCAGGCATGAGCTAACACCTAATGAATCTGGGAGTTTTTATAGAGGCCTTAAACGAACTGACAGGCTTCAGCTGGCCTCATCAACTCCCTGCCTGCACGACGCCCAGCCCTCTCCCTAGAGGTATGAGTCATCCATGAGCCCACTAGCCTTAGCTGGGCTTATACAACTCTCCACCTAGTTGTATAAGTCGGCGTAAAGCCTGAATCTGGGCGAAATATATCTACCCCCCTGGATGCAACCAGGTGACTTTACCTTCCTGCTGTCACACCCTGTACACACGATCGGATATCCTATGGATTCTAACCCGATGTTTTTTTCCATCGGAAATCCGATGAAACTGTCTTCCATCAGTCTTGCCCACACACCATCAGTCAAAAAACCAACCGTTTCAAACGCGGTGACGTTAAACACTCCGATGAGCCGAGAAAAATTAAGTTCAATGCTTCTGAGCATGCGTCGACTTGATTCTGAGCATGCATGGGTTTTTTATCCGATGAAGTTCCCCACAGACGATATTAATTTGCTATCGGTTTTTTACCCATCGGAAAAATGTAAAACATGTTCTATTTTTTGACACCGATGGAAAAAAGACCGATGGGGCCCATACACAATCGGTTTGTCCGATGAAAAAAATCCATCGGACTGTTTTCATCGGTAAAACGGATCGTGTGTTCGCGGCTTCACTCCCTCGGCTTTCCTATCAAAAACGAACCACACTAAGCAGGAGAACACACCGTGGTCAGTTCTATAGCTTTGCTGGGAATTCAGTGTGCTCTCCTCCAATGATCAGACTTGTCCTGACCCCCCCTGCACAGCCGTTCACTGTGAAGATCAGTGTGCTGTTGCTTCTCTTCCCCCCAGCTCTTCTGCAGCTGAAAACAGAGGGAACAGAGAATGTGATCACTTATAAAAAAAAGGGGGAAAAAAGTATTTATATTTTTTTTTATATTTATACACAAATGTTTTGCCTTTCATTTCTATTTTAAACTGAATGGGTTGTTTTACAAGGCGATCGTTTACAATCACTTTAAGTCATGAAACCTTTATGAAACAATTAATACTGATATATAGATGTACTTACATTTATAGGCAATTGCAAATTAGACAATATCTGGAAAAAACTAATTTACACACAATTAACACATGCTCAGACCATTAGCCTTATAGTTAGACCTTGGAAAACTTACTGGCAAAAAGTGACACTCAAATTCAAGAGTGGAACATTTGTGTCGAGTTCATAAACGTTCTTATTTAAGTTGCTAGAATTGGACATGCTTATATTACTTTAGTTATAAAGCTGCAGATTCAAAAGAATTAAAATTTACTGTGAAAATAACTAACATTTTAAGACAAAACCTTAGTGATTGAGTTTACATACAGTACGGCGGGTAAAAAAGGTATTGAACACGTCACCATTTTTCTAGGTAAATATATTTTTAAAGGTGCTATTGACTTGAAATTTTTACCACATGTCAGAACCAACCCATGCAATCCACAAATACAAAGAAACAAAAACAAATAATTTCTGAAATTAGGTTATGTGTAAAAAAACTGAATGACACAGGGAAAAGGTATTGAACACATGACGAAAGGGAGGTACAAAAAGGTTCGGAAAGCCAATACACCAGCTGAAATCTATTATCAAGTAGTAAGCAATCCTGCCCATTGTCAGTGCAAATTAATATCAGCTGGTTCAGTCTCAACTGATGGCCTATAAAAAGGCGTCTCATTACCAAGGTGTCACACAAGAAACATCTCATGATGGGTAAAAGCAAAGAGCTCTCTCAAGAACTTCACAAACTTATTGTTGCAAAACATACTGATGGCATTGGTTACAGAAGGATTTCTAAACTTCTGAATGTTTCAGTGAGCACTATTGGGGTCTTAACCTGGAAGTGGAAAGAACATAATTTTACCATAAACTGGCCACGACCAGGTGGTCCTCACAAGATTTCTGACAGGGGAGTGAAAATAATTATCAGTAGAGTTGTCCAGGAGTCAAGGACCACTTGTAGAGAGCTTCAGAAAGACCTGGAATTAGCAGGTACAATTGTTTCAAAGAAAACAATAAGTAATGCACTCAACCGCCATGGCCTGAATGCACGCTCACGACACAAGACTCCATTGCTGTAGAAAAAGCATGTTGAAGTTAGTTTAAAGTTTGCTGCACAACATTTGGACAAGCCTGTGAAATACTGGGAGAATATAGTCTGGTCAGATGAGACCAAAATTTATCTCTTTGGATGCCATAATACACGCCATGTTTGGAGGTCAAATGGCACTGCACATCACCCCTAAAACACCATACCAACTGAAGTTTGGAGGTGGGAACATCATGGTGTGGGGCTGTTTTTCAGCATACCGTACTGGCAAACTTCATGTGATTGAAGGAAGGATGAATGGAAAAATGTACCAAGACATTCTTGATAAAAATCTGCTGCCATCTACCTGGATGATGAAGATGAAAGGAGGGTGGACATTTCAGCAAGACAATGATCCCAAACACAAAGCCAAGGAAACTCTCAATTGGTTTCAAAGAAAGAAAATAAAGCTGCTAGAATGGCCCAGCCAATCATCCGACTTGAATCCAATATAAAATCTATGAAAAGAAGTAAAGATCAGAGTTCATAGAAGAGGCCCACGGATCCGTCGAGATTAGAAGACTGTGTGGAAGAATGGGGCAAAATCACACCTGAGAAATGCCTGCGACTAGTTTCTCCATACAGGAGGCGTCTTGAAGCTGTCATTACCAACAAAGGATTTTGTACAAAGTATTAGTCATCTCTGACCCAAACTCCAGACTCCCACTTTTTTGTATTCAAATGAGGTCATACCCTGCAGCTTCTGTGAGGCAAGAAATGACTCAGCTCCCACCTCTATGACCCAGAGCCCCTCCAGGTGAACAGGGAGAAGCAAGCAATCAGGTAGCCTCCAGAACACAGACCAGAATAATCAAATCCAGCTCCACTGGTTACAGTGGACTAAACTAAATTTACATACACTAACACTTAACTATAAACCCCAGATAGAATTCCAGCTTCACTGGATACAGAGGGCCAAACTAAATTTGCCTAACAGAACAGATTAACCCCATCGACTACAATGGGCCCAAACTAAATTTACCTATCCTAGCACCTGACTAAGAGGGTGCTACAAAGCCTTCCTCCACCACTGTGATTCCCTGTGTGTTACATTGAGCCATTCACTACCAGCAACTGTGCACTCCTAGGCTGCTTCCTGCTCTGTGCCTGTGCACTTTTTTTAAAGGTGTTTATGTTTTGCATGGGAAAAACAGAAAAGACAAAAGGGCTCAAGTCCCTGTGTACTTTAACCTTCTCTAAATGATCCTGTGTGTCTCTGTGCACATCTACCCATACCCAGTGTCTCTCTGTGCTTTCATGCACATATGCCAGCTCTGGCTGACTACCTACTGACATGTGAATTCAGCATCTCAGTGCTGCAAGAGACTCTTGTCTACATATCAGCACTCCCAGTAGTAGCAGTTCCCAGTAGCTGCCCTGCTAAGGTGAGTAAGAGGGCTGCAAGCTACTGTAGGTGCTGTCTGCCGTAAAACCAATCTCCACCTTCAGGACCTCTGGTGAAGAGAAGGCAGCTCCTTAGACTCCGCACCTTGGCCCTTCTAAAGGCTTTCACCTTTGCTGTACGAACAGGCAAACTGGGCTCTTCATGGCCAGCACCGCTGCCTAGCTTTAGATATTACAACTAACTTCTGGTTAGCCAGTTTGCCCTTTAGTGGGTACAGACTCCTGCCCTTGAAATAAGGACTGATAAGCTGAAATATATTACATTTTATTTTTAGTTTAGATATGCTTTAGGCTTAGTGGGCTGGTGGTATGTAAAGTATCCCGTGTTCAGCTAAGGTATAAATATAGAGTCTTTCTTTATTTTGCATGCCTTCTATTTTAGGAAGGCAGAAGAAATACATTTTGGGCAATACGCTAACTAACATGTCAGTCTGGAATGTGGAAGTCATCCAATGTGTTGTTTCAGAGACATTTAGATATGTAAGGATGTGACACAAATTATAAGACACTGACACATCTTAAAGCGGAGGTTCGGCGACCCTTTTTTTTTTTTTTAATCATACAGACACGCACCCACTCATGTAATACTACTCACTTGTTCTGTCTTTCAATGCAGCATCTGGCCTTTTTCGTGGCAAAGATCTTATATAACTGTACCCCGGCCGTTCCCATTTTGCTTGTGGGCATGTAAAGCCCACAAACATTGATTTCCGCTATGCGGTGAATGCTGTGCTCCCAGCATTCACCGCTCGTTCCCACGCATTTCCAGTGTTTACGGCGATCGGTGCTGTAAACACTGAGTGTTGCCATCACAACGGGCGTGTAATCCCACGATAACTAGTAGCAAGCCTCCGCAATGAATCCTCGGAGCAATGACAAAAGCTCCCAGGAGACAGTGCGGGTACAGGAAGTGACAAACTACCCACAGACTACCCGCACATTAGACAGACAGAAAGCTGGGGGAAAGATGTGGAAAACAAAAGGTACTGTACTTGAAAAATAAATAAAAAAATAAAGTTTGGTTTTAACATGCATTGCGATACGATTGAGCTAATGTATACAAATAGGGTGGAGCTCCGCTTTAATGAACGGTACCCACAGGCCATAAGGAAAGACCTTGGGCTAACCATGTCTAGTTACCACTTTGGCATTCCCAAGTGTAATATTGAGAAAGAGAAAGGAGATGCCAGACAGGGCTTTATTTTGAAAAGAGACTTGATAAAAGCCTCCTGGATGAACGTCTACATAAATTGGTTCAGATCCCCAAGGAGCTATTTCGAGAAAGAAAGCAAAAAAAATATCTGTAGCATACAAAAGGCAAATACTGTTTCTGATCTATTTCTAAACACTTGGAGCATAAGCGCATCAAAGCCAATAAATGAGGAGAAAGAAGAGAAAAAGAAAAGAAAAAAGGCAGGAAACCAAATCATGCTGTACTTTTAAAACAATATTTACAAGTTATGTTTAGCTTTTGTATTTTTTGCCATGCCAAGCCACCGCTAGTCTCTTGTAGATAAATCAAACAGTGGAACTTAAGGGAGAGTGATGCCAAGAGAGAAATTAGAGGACTCTCCACAGCACAAGTAACACACCACCATCTTTTTTCATACTACAGTGATGTTTCTAGCATACTAACTGTATGCATTCTCTAGGAAAAATATAACCCCCCAGTTGAATGAATAGGGTGCATGTACTTTTTAATAGATTGTGCAAGCATATCCTTTCTATTTGTTGGTATTAAAGATGGTAAAGGTGCCTAGCCTCTATGCCCAGAGGGGAGGGCACCTATTTCATTCTACTATAACTAATACTCATAGTCTACCGTTGGTGACAGCCTCAATCCAGGTTCTTGGGGATGGTTTTCCAGGCACAGTATGCTCCCCTTAGGAGTGCGGATGAGCCTCCCAGAACCCAAGGTTCAGATATCCTAGTAGTGTGAGTATACTGCGGACATTTTAGTATCGCCTTAGACCTCCTAGCCTAAACATTTGTTAACTGTTTGTTTTTTTTGTATCCGTAAAATGTAGGCTCTTTCAATGCCTCGTAAGAATTTTGTATTTCCTATATGACTGTTCTGTTTTTTTGAAAGAAAAAAAATCTTTGAAAGTAAAAAAAGATGGTAAAGGACACAGAAGACCATTGTTTATTCCTCTAAAACAAATCAGCTGGCAATACTAAAAGGATCATACCATGAGCCCCTTTAGGAGTATATTGGCAGGTTGAACTACAATCTGACTCAGTAGCTCATCAATTTACATGAGAGGTGCAATTACTAACGCAAAGATCAGAGTTTCATCTACCAGTTTTGTTCACTAGCAAAATCTGAATCTAAAGCTTAAATAAAATAACAATTCTCAATTATATAACTTAGCAAGCACAAGTTGAAGCCACACACCACTACAAAGGCTTCTCTGAAAGTATGGTCCTACGTGCATCTTTCTAGCTGCTTATAAATTGATGAGTGGGCTAACAATTTTCAACTATAATATTTGTTATCCACGACAGGTCCTCAACTGCAACAACAACTAATGCCGCGTACACACGACCGTTTTTCCCGTCGGGAAAAATTAAATTTTTTCCTTTGGACGAGAAAAACGATCGTCTGTGGGCATTTTGTCATTTTTCCCGACGGGAAAAACGGCATTAAAAAACGACGAGAAAAATTAGAACATGCTCTAATTTTTCTCGTCGTTTTTCCCGTTGTTTTTTTCTGCGGCAGTTTTCCCATAGGGAAACACTGCCGCGGAGCCCACACATGGTCGTTTTTCACGACCAAAAAAAAAATGTTGGGAAAAACGGACGTGTGTAGGGAACCTAGCGGTTCCCTCGTTTTTCCTGTCATTAATCACAGCGTTTTTTTAACCGCCGTGAATAATGATCGTGTGTATGCGGCATGAGTCTGGTCTTCTTATCTATACCTTTCTGGAGGACTAGGGTAACCTCTAGGTAGGCTTTAGCCTCAACGTGATCATGGTTACATAAATATGTATCCACACAGACAACAGTAGGGCTACACTCGCTAAGGCACTTCACTTGTGGCCTATGATTTCCAAATTAAATGTACAAAATCATGGAATTGATAACATTTAATTGTACATGTTCATATTACGAAGAAGAAAAAAAGCTGGTAATATATACCATAGGGGCAAAAGTTTGTGGACGCCTGACCTTCACACCTACTATAGAATAAAAAGTGTGTGGATACCCCTCCAAATATTTGAGTTCAGGTGCTTCCAGCCAAACGGCTGAGGATATCTCCCCTATTCTCCATTCCGCCATCTTGGCCACTTCTGTGCTTCCATCTTTAAGCCCATACTTCATGTACCTGCAAATATTTTGTAATAAGGAATAGTCCATACCGGTTTCTAATGCTTTACTTGAGCCCTAGCAAATAGTTCCAGAACACAACACATTACCAGTCTTCGGTCCCTCCATTTCATCAGATCATATAACTCTAAAGCCGCGTACACATGATCGGTTTTACCGATGAAAACAGTCCGATGGATTTTTTTCATCGGACAAACCGTTCGTGTATGGGCCCCATCGGTCTTTTTTCCATCTGTGTCAAAAAAATAGAACATGTTTTAAATTTTTCCGATGGATAAAAAACCGATAGCAAATTCCGATCGTCTATGGGCAAGTCCATCGGTTAAAAAACCCACGCATGCTCAGAAACAAGTCGACGCATGCTCAGAAGCATTGAACTTAATTTTTCTCGGCTCATCGGAGTGTTTTATGTCACC
Organism: Rana muscosa; assembly: GCA_029206835.1. Lineage (NCBI taxonomy): Eukaryota > Metazoa > Chordata > Amphibia > Anura > Ranidae > Rana > Rana muscosa. Next base: position 195,333,909 of record CM055118.1, read on the forward strand.
GCGTTTGGAACGGTCGGTTTTTTGACTGATGGTGTGTAGGCAAGACTGATGGAAGTCAGCTTCATCGGCTTTCTGATGGAAAAATCCATTGGTTTAAAAACCATAGGAAATCCGATCGTATGTACAGGGCTTTAGGGCCAGGGGTTTCACACGGTCTTTCAGAATACCCCATTGCTTCTCTCCTTAATTTAGGTCCTTTCAAATAGACCTGCTCCAGAGGGGTTGTTCCTAAACCTTCTAATGGTCTACAACAGGGGTGTCCAACTGTCCTTCAGATTTTAGGAGGGCCAGACCAGAGCCAGTGGGAGTAGAAAACGTCCTGACATCTAGTTGGAGTAAACAATGCCCTATCTTTGGTGTCAGTGGGAGGACTAGTGCCCCATTGTTGGTGCCAGTGGAAGGAATAGTGCCCCATTATTAGTGCCAATGGAAGGAATTCTGCCCCATCGTTGGTTTCTGTATGAGGAATTGTGCTCTTTTGTTGGTGTTGATGGGAGGAACAGTTTCCCATGTTTGGTGTCAGTGGGAGAAATAGTGTCCCATCATGGGTATCAGTGGAAGGAATTGTGCCCCATCGTTGGTGTCAATGGAAGGAATTCTACCATATTGTTGGTGTCAGTGGCAGGAACTGTGCCCTTTCATTGCTGTCAGTGGGAGTAATTATGCTCTATTGTTGGTGTCGGTGGATGGAATAGTGCCACAAGGGCCAGATAAAAGCAAGCAAAGGGCCGCATCCGGCCTCCGGACCACAGTTCTGAGACTGCTGGTCTACCTGATGTCCATCTGAGACTAACTCCTTCCACATGTCTCTGAAACTCCTCCTCCAAGTAGACATTATATAGACAACAGGCTGACCCACCCCTAGGCAGACTTAAATATGCAGAGGCTTGACCCCTGCCTACAAGCTGAAAACCTGATGATTTTGAACACAAGCTGCTTGCCAGGTCTTCACATCCTAAATCTGTGACTGGCTTCATAAATGCTCCTTTGGCTGAATGGGTACAAATTCCCCAAGACACACTTCAAAATCCTAAGGAAAGTCTTCCTGGAAAAATGGAGGCTGTTAAGGCCACAAAGGGGTTCCATCTCCATATCAATGCCAATTGGCCATGGTTCTGAAATAGAACCATGGCTGTTAATATGATCTGAAACAAGATCATATACTGTAGGTGTGATTGTCATGTGTCCAAAAACCTTTGGCCATATAGTGTATATAAAAAAAAGAATTGGTGATTTGCACTTGCAGAATCATTTGAAGGAAAAATATTTGTTCTGGGTCCAAAAAAAATCAGCATATTATTTCCTAACATTTTGGTTTCTAATTCAAGAATTAAATCTTGCTTTCATAGCACAGAACTTTCATAAAATAATTATACAATTTTGGTCAGTTTATTATGACGGTATGGTATAGCAGACTATGAGCTTTTTCTTCATCCACAGTAAATTTGACCTCAACATTTTGAATTTTCTTGGCAAGTATTTGTACCTCACAGCTGTCCAAATATCCTCCACGAAAAAGCAAATTAAAGTTACAGGAGCCTCTACTGAGAATGAAATTATTGACTGAAACTAAAAAGTGTCCTTGCTGCTCCACAAAAATATTAGAAACGTTATTTTATTTTTTTCTAACTGAGAAAAGGCTACAGTAATCAACTAAGGGCTTGGGGTGATCAGAGGTCTTTAAGATGTCTCTATTGTGGCTGCTGTCTGTAAACCCATCCATCAAATTGAAAAAGCTGAAAGTCAAAATGAAAAGTTTAAACTGCATTTTTTGTGCAACTAACAGAGCTGACAAGAGAAGGAAAGTAGATGAGCTCTGCAGCAGATTTTTACATTGGCAAAAAAAACACTAAAGCGCAAACTCAGCTTTGCTTACTGATCAGCTTGTAAGAAGTTTGCTTAAAAAAAAAAAATCTACCCTTTTTTATTTACAAGGTGTGTATTTTTTTTTTTTGGGGGGGGGGGGGTACCTTTTTGTATTTGATTATGTGTGTACTGTTTCTATGAAAAATAAAACAAAACAGAGTAATGACACTATGGGATAATTTTTGGGCACAAGAAAAGGTCCAGGATAGTTGAAAGGGGGTTCTGTTACCCTGGGAAGCCATTTAAAGCACCCTAGCACCCATTTAAATCTCAAACCAAAAATGTATGTCATTTTGCCTTTTGCATAGATTCCATTGCATTTTATTAAAATGGCGACGTTTAGCTGAAATCTCCTGATTTTTGCTTAAAATGCAGATAAATGAAAATTCTCAATTTCCTATATCCCCAGTCAGACCACGATCAGGATTATGGATGAGCCGAATACCCCCGGTTCGGTTCGCACCAGAACCTGCGAACGGACCGAAAGTTCACGCAAACTTTAGAACCCCATTAAAGTCTATGGGACTCGAACGTTCGAAATCAAAAGTGCTAATTATAAAGGCTAATATGCAAGTTATTGTCCTAAAAAGGGTTTGGGGACCCGGGTCCTGCCCCAGGGGACATGTATCAATGCAAAAAAAAGTTTTAAAAACTGCCGTTTTATCGGGAGCAGTGATTTTAATGATGATTAAAGTGAAAAAAAAAAAAAGTTAAATATTCCTCTAAATATCGTACCTGGGGGGTGTCTATAGTATGCCTGTGAAGTGGCATGTATTTCCCCTGTTTAGAACTGTCCCTGCACAAAATGACATTTCTAAAGGAAAAAAAGTCATTTAAAACTGCTTGCGGCTTTAATGTAATGTCTGGTCCCCCCCCCCCCTTTGGGTCTTGTATGGATATTAGAGGGAATCCCGCCCCCAGGCCCTATATACTCTGAACAGCAGTATACAGGCGGTACAAACAATACAGGGACTGTAGATTTGTTGTTACATAGAATCTGTTTGTAATTTTGAACTGGTACATTTTAAAAGTGTAGCTCCAGCCAAAAAATCAATTTTTAAGCTTTTTGGAAAACATTGGGAAGGGTTATCACCCCTGTAACATTTGTTTTGCTGTCTGTGCACCCGTTCAGAAGATTTTACCTCACTTTCCGTCCCAATGACAAATGTTTTTTGAAAATTTGGGGTTTTTAGTGAAACAAGGATTGGTGATAAAGCATCAGTGGAGAGGAGACACCTTTTTCCCATATTAACTCTTACAGGAGAGAATTTCCCTTCCTAGGGGTAGATTTCCTTTCACTTCCTGTTGTCTCCTTCCGTTTGCAAGGAGGAGTCGTTTGTAAGTTGGATGTTTGAAAGAAGGGGCCTGCCATATATACTCTGCAGAAATTTGGCCCTTAGGTGTTGGTGTTGCCACAACACTGTAAGCCCTCACAATTACTCTTGGTGGGCGCTGGAACGCCCTGCTGTCAACTATTATATCAATTGTAATTACAGGCCATTGAACAGTGGTAGGAAAAATTGGGCCTTTGGTGGTGGTGGTGCTGGTGCCACAACACTGTAAGTCCTCACAATTACCCTTGGTGGGCGCAGGAATGGGCCCAGCTGTGAAATATTAGGTCAAGAATTTTAATTATAAACACAGGGAAAATATTTGCGCTATCCGTAAGTGAAAAGTGAGTAGCAGCTAGCACAGTCTGTTGATAGCAAACACAAATAATAAAATTCAAAAAATGCAGCGCTACAGTGAAATAACAAATAAAAGTCCAAAAATTGAAAATCAATCAACATCATCTTGGATAGATGTAGAAATAAGGTAAATCCACCACCAAGCTTCAGTGTGCAAAAAAAAAAAGGATTTAAGGCACACCCCACCAACGTGCTCACAATCTGCTTACCAGAAAGTGGAAAATAACAGGCAATGTAATCATATGATGTAGAGGGTCAAACGTTGAAAGAAGAACACTCCAAAACAGGTGGATCAATCATAAGGAAGACCAACATCACTGGTATCAAGGCAATTTCCAGAGCTCAGAAGTTGGATGTGGATACTATGCAAATCTCAGCCAGAAGTTTTACCCCATATGAAGAAAAAAAGGCAGCATAGTGAAGCCCGTAAGGTAAAAAACATAAGCATTTATTGTAGTCTACTTAAAAGTGTGCAGATAACATCAAGGCATAAAAAACAATTCCGCGGCTCTCAGCGTGCTTGCATCGGCCAGCCTGACATGTTTCATCCAATGTGGATATCATCAGAGGCGTGCATGCCTCCTCACCACCTGTTTTAAGACTGTACATGCAGCATCACTACACCGCAACCCCATGCAATGCATACAGTTGGGGGTGGTTGCAGTACAGCCCCATTCACCCTGGGTATACCTCCAGCTGCAGCCACAGCATGTGTACACCCCCAGCTGCTGCCTCTGCAGCTAAAGGAGGAAAAGTTGGGGTTGGTAAAAACAGCTCAACCATGTGGTTTTACCGCCCCTCCAACCTGACATGAGAACAAGCCCTTGGTTCACATCTGTGTGGCTGTGTGTAGGGCAGCCTATTCATTTCAATGGGCTTTTCTACCCACAAAAATTGCACTGCACCAAAAGCACCCCAATGCGTGGGGTACCATTAAGAATTAATTGCACCCCTAAAGAGCAGAGCGCGATTTTGCGCGTGTTCCGCGACACACAGTAACGTGAACCAAGCCTTGGACTGGGGTGCCTCAAGAATGAAAATACTTTTTAAGGGCGCCCCGACTGGAAAAAGGTTGAGAAACACTGCTCTACATCATATGATTACATTGCCTGTTATTTTCCACTTTCTGTTAAGCAGATTGTGAGCACGTTGGTGTGGTGTGCCTTACCAGTGGCGTAGCATGGGGGGGGCCAGGGGGCGGTTGCCCCGGGCGCAAAATTTAGAGGGGCGCAGCGGCAGGCAACTGCGCTGTGCAGTCTAGGAGACTATGAGCTCTTCCACTTTGCTATGAGAAAGAAGTTGCGGTGCAGTCCCGGCTTAGGCTCCAGCGGTGACACTGACACAGCAGTGAGTAAATGTACACTGAAGACCATCCATGATGATCCCAGGGATCGTGACCATGCGGAGACTGGGGGGAAGGTGGAGGACAGTTTAGTGGTCAGTGTAGCAATCAGGCAGGTCAGTATAGGAATAAGGTAGATTAGTATTGTGGTCAGGTAGGTCGGTGTAGGAATCAGGTTGGTCAGTACTATTGTACTAGCCGAAGGGACTCAGAGAGTGCTAAAAATCCGCGGGTTAGGGGGCGCAAATCTCTTGCCCTGCCCCGGGCGCTGACAACCCACACTACGCCGCTGTGCCTTACATCCTTTTTTTTGCACACTGAAGCTTGGTGGCGGATTTACCTTATTTCTACATCTATCCAATGTTGATTGATTTTACATTTTTGGACTTTTATTTGTTATTTCACTGTAGCGCTGCATTTTTGGACTTTTATCAAGAATTGTAATTACATGCCCCTGTTGAACAGGGGCAGAAAAATTGGGCCTTTGGTGGTGGTGGTGGTGGTGGTTAGGGATGAGCTTCGTGTTCGTGTCGAACCCATGTTCAACTTGAACATCGTCTGTTTGGCTGTTCGCCGAATTGCGAATATTATGGGCCGTTCGTGCCAAATTCGAGTGGCACGTCACGGCCCATCAGTCACTGCAGCATCGCAGTGCATTGCTGGCTGATGATTGGCATGCTTCGCCAATCACAGCGCCGTAGGTACAGAGAGACGTAATTGGCTAAAGCCAGGGTGGCTTTGGCCAATTATGGCTCAGGGGGTTTAGTACACGCCCCACACTATATAAGGCCGCCGGCTTAGCGGCCTTGTGTAGTGTGTTGGAGTTGTTTAAAGAGAGAGATTACAGAGAGAGACAGTGTCATTTATATTGAGTTAGATAGAACAGGCAGGCGAGTCAGTTAGCTGCAGTTACAGTGTGTAGAAGATATATATGCATCCTAGGTGTTGTATATATATTTATACACTGTATTCAGTTTAGCTAGATCCGTTCCTGTTATTCTCTATAATGTGAGGGGCAGGCAGGTGATTGTGATAGCTGCAGTCAGTGTTTCACTTAGTGTACTGTGTGCTTTGCATAGCGTTCACCTAAAGCTTACCTGTATACAGTTAGTGATTAATAGTGGTGTTCTCATAATAAAACCACAGGCAGAGAGCTGCAAGTATTTTCAGTTAGTGTACTGTGTCCTCTGCACAGTTTTCACCTAAAACTAACTGAAGACAATTGCTGCTTTTCCCGTACTAATACCACAGCAGGCAATTGATTGTGATAACTGCATTATAATCAGTACAGATATATATATATATATATATATATATATATATATATATATATATATATATTACACATCCCACCTTTGTGCAGCTACATCTCACTGCAGGCCATTAGTATGTCTGGAAGGCAAACAAGGAGAGGCAGACAGTTACGAAGCAATAAAAGAGGGCAAGCAGGCTCTGTGTCTAGAGGCAACAGTGCTGGTCGTGGACACGGTGCATCCTCATCAGCACGTGGCCGTGGGACACGCTTGTCCTTCTTTTCGGCAGCTGGCCATGTTGAGCCGCAACATACCCAAGACTTGGTAGGGTGGATGACCAAGCCGTCCTCATCCTCCTCATCCTCTCTCACCCAGGCTCAGAGTACTTGGTCTGGCAAAGCAGCTGCCAAAGCGGCCTCTTCCCTCGACTCAATGGCATCAGTCACTCCTTCCCTAGCCCCACCATGTCCTCCTGAGGAGTCCCCAGAACTGTTTGACCACAGTGTTGGGTACATGCTCCAGGAGGATGCCCAGCGTTTTGAAGGCTCCGATGATGGAACCCAGCTGGAGGAAGGCAGTAAAGTGAGCCCAGAGAGAGGGGGTAGTAATGTGAGCCCAGAGAGAGGGGGTGCCCAACAAGGACAGCTATCTGGCAGTCATGTTCCCCCAGCTGCAGCATACTGCCAGATTTGCTCCAGTGATGAGGAGGGAGGGGATAATGAGGTCACTGACTCCACCTGGGTGCCTGATAGGAGAGAGGAGGAGGAGGCACATCTTCAACGAGGCAGGATGCCCTCCGAGAGCCAGCTTAAGGGCAGCACACCGACTGCATCACACCGCAGAGCTCCGCATGTGCAGGGCGCTGCTGTCTCTGCGCATTATTCCAAAAATTCTTTGCTGTGGGCTTTTTTTCAGACGTGTGCAGCAGATCGCACCGTTGCCATTTGCAACATATGTCTAAAGCGTACCTCGCGTGGCCAAAGCATCAGCCACTTGGGCACCACGTGCTTGACCAGACAAATGTTAACCTGCCATGCAGTTCGTTGGCAAGCGTACCTAAAAGACCCACACCAAAGAACAAAGCGGACCTCTCCTTGCTCCTCATCAGCTGGGATCTCCAATCCCATTATACCTTCAGTCCTCTCTGAAACCTGCACTGAGAGGAATGAAGGTGTAGAATTAGGTGTGTCACAGCCAAGTACTTGCGGGCAATCTGCTATCGGTACACCAACGTCCGATTGTACCAGGCAAATTTCCCTGCCCCAGCTGCTGCACTGCCGAAAGAAGTTCGCTCCCAGCCATCCACATGCCCAGCAGTTGAATGCTAGCTTGGCTAAATTACTAGCACTTCAATTGCTGCCTTTTTAGTTGGTAGACTCTGCCCCCTTCCGTGAGTTTGTGGAATGTGTGGTTCCTCAGTGGCAGGTTCCCAAACGCCACTTTTTCTCACGGAAGGCGATTCCGGCTCTCTACCAACATGTGGAAGGCAATGTCTTGGCCTCGCTGGACAGGGCGGTCAGTGGTAAGGTGCATTTTACCGCTGACTCATGGTCCAGCAGTCATGGACAGGGATGTTACCTATCGTTCACGGCGCAGCTGGGAAGGATGCAGGACAAGGTGCAGTAGTGTTGGAGGTTGTTCCGCCACCATGCCTCCAAAATGTTACTACTGGTGATTCTGACACACCTCTCTCCTCCACCCCCTCCTCTTCTTCTTCCTCCGTGGCCTCTACCTGTGCTTTGTCCTCGGAACCAGCGGTGCTCCATAGGCGTTCAAGGGGCTACGCAAGTACGCAGGCAAAAAGATGCCATGCGGTGCTTGAACTAATGTGCTTGGGGGACAGGAGCCACACTGGGGCAGAGATTCTGTCAGCTCTGCAGGGGCAGGCTCAGAGGTAGTTGACGCCACGGCAGCTTAAGCCAAGAAAGGTGGTTTGCGGCAATGGCACCAACCTCCTCTCCGCCCTCCGACAGGGACAACTGACCCATGTGCCCTGTTTGGCTCACGTCCTTAACTTGGTGGTGCAGCGGTTCTTGGGCAGGTACCCAGGCTTACAGGAGGTCCTGAAGCAGGCCAGGAAACTCTGTGGGCATTTCCGCCGGTCATATAATGCCAGTGCTCGGCTGGCTGACCTGCAAAAGGAATCCAACCTGCCCAAGAACCGCCTAATCTGTGACATGCCCACCAGGTGGAACTCTACATTGGCCATGCTGCACATGCAGCAGAGTGCCATCAATGAGTATCTGTTGCAATATGGCACCAGGACAGGGTCAGGGGAGCTTGGATTTTTTCCCCACGCCAGTGGGCCATGATCAGGGATGCATGCACTGTCCTGGCACCATTTGAGGAGGCCACAAGGATGGTGAGCAGTGACAGTGCATGCATCAGTGACACTGTCCCTCTTGTCCACCTGCTGGAGAACACGCTGCGTGGAATAATGGACAGGGCACTTGAGGCAGAACAGAGGCAGGAAGAGGAGGACTTCCTTACCTCTCAAGGCCCCCTTTATCCAGACAGTGTTCCTGCTGGCCCAGCTATCACACAGGAAGAGGAGGAGGAGGAGGAGGATTATTGTGTCAGCATGGAGGTGGAGCCTAGCACTCAGCATCAGCAGCAGTCTTCAAGGGATCAATTACAGTTCCAAGACACCCATGGACTTGTACGTGGCTGGGAGGAGGTGGCTGTGGATCATGTCGTCCTCAGTGACCCAGAGGACTCCGCACCGAATGCCTCAGCAAACCTACGCTGCATGGCCTCCCTGATCCTGCAAAGCCTGCGGAAGGATCCTCGTATTCGTGCGATCAAGGAGAGGGATCATTACTGGCTGGCAACCCTCCTTGATCCACATTCCAAGGTTAAGGTTGCGGACCTTATCTTGTCGTCGCAGAGGGAGCAGAGGATGAAGCATCTTCGGGAGGCCTTGCAGAAAGGTCTGTGCAACGCGTTCCCAGAGACTGGGAGGTTACAAATTCTTGGTCCTGGACAAAGTGTTGCTGAGGCTTCGGTCAGTCAAAGAAGGAGCGGTGGAGAAGGTGGTCGTTTGACCGATGCGTTCAGACAATTTTTTAGTACGCAGCCCTCAAGGTATGATCGGTTCCAGGAACAATCGCCAGCGTCTGGTTTACATGGTGCAGGAATACCAAGGGGCAAGATCAGACTTGGACACCTTTCCCACCGAAAATCCTCTGGGTTACTGGGTCTTGAGGATGGATCACTAGCCAGAGCTTGCACAGTATGCAATTGAGGTACTGGCCTGTCCTGCATACAGCATTCTTTCAGAACGCACATTCAGTGCTGCTGGAGGCTTTGTAACCGATCACAAGGTGCGCCTGTCCACCGACTCGGTCGATTGAGTGACCTTCATAAAAATGAATCAGTCTTGGATCACCACCAGCTACCAAGCACCTGATGCTGATGAAACCGAATAATTTTTTTTGAAATGTCAGATCCCTTCAAGACTGTCTATGCTGATGCTGAGTGACTATCCTGTTATGCTGAGTGACTATCCTCTTCCTCCTCAATGATCATGCTGATAGCTTGTAAGAACATTTTTGGTTCTGGGCACCGCCACCAGTGGCTAAGGCCCAATTTTTCAGCCCCTGTTTAACAGGGACGTGTAATTAAAATTTTTGATGCAATACTTTAAAGCAGGGCTTATTCCTGCGCTCCAAGTACAGTATCTGTGAGGGGTTGCAGTGTTGTGGCACCAGCACCAGTGCCTAAGGCCCAATTTTCCAGCCCCTGTTTAACAGGGGCGTGTAATTACACTTTTTAATGCAATACTTTAAAGCAGGGCTCATTCCTGCGCTCCAACTACAGTATCTGTGAGGGGTTGCAGTTTTGTGGCACCAGTGCTCTCAGAGAGCCTGAGGAAGAAGCACGCATGCTTCGAACGCAAGCACCTCCCCGCTGACCTTGTACCCGGAAGTGATGTCATCGCTGCCTGTGTTCCTGTGAATACTGTCTCCCGTCCACGTCTGCCGACAGCGCTGGGTTCCACCACCACCATCACAGCCAGGAGACTACACAGAGACCCGATACCACGGACATATGGTATACAGCAGCCCCCTGCTACAGCGCGGATGATCCACAGTACAGATAAGCCCATTTTAATTGCTCCTTTGTGAGTGTGATTCCTAATGCTTGTTTTTATGTTTAATTTGATTAAATTACTGTTCTGCTACGCTTAGAAGGCGCTGCTTTTTTCCTTGTATGCTGATACAATTCTCCTCCTCCTCCTCTTCCTGTGTGATAGGCGGGCCAGCAGGAACACTGTCTGGGTAAAGGGGGCCTTGAGTAGGGATGAGCTTCGTGTTCGAGTCGAACATACGTTCGACTCGAACATCGGCTGTTCGATCGTTCGACGAAGATCGAACGATTTGGGCCGTTCGCGCCAAATTCGAGTGACGCGAACGGCCCACAATGCACTACGCCATCGCAGTGTCATCCAGGCGCTGTGATTGGCCAAGCATGCACTGTGACCCCGCATGCTTGGCCAATCACAGCGCCGGCAGCGAGGAGAGCAATGATTGGCCACAGGCAGGATGCCTGTGGCCAATTATTGCTGAGGGTGTTTAGTACACGCCCCACACTATAAAAGGCCGCCAGCACGGCGGCCTAGTGTAGTGTGTTCCGGAGCAGGGATAGAGCAGCATAGGCAGGCACAGTGACTTTTATTTCTTTCTTGCTTAACCTGGATTCCTTTAGTTTAGGGAAAGAGAAGGATAGGTAGGGAGAGTGTCAGTGTGTTTTGTGCTTGTGCTATAGTGTGCTTAAAAAAAACATTTTTTCTAGGGACAGAAAACTGTAGGTAGGGAGAGTGTCAGTTTCTTTCACTGTGCAAGTCCTTGTTTCTAGGGACCTGGAAGGACAGTGAGTGAATTCTCCTTGTGCTATATTGTGCTTAAAAAAAACATTTTTTCTAGGGACAGAAAACTGTAGGTAGGGAGAGTGTCAGTTTCTTTCACTGTGCAAGTCCTTGTTTCCAGGGACCTGGAAGGACAGTGAGTGAATTCTCCTTGTGCTATATTGTGCTTAAAAAAAACATTTTTTCTAGGGACAGAAAACTGTAGGTAGGGAGAGTGTCAGTTTCTTTCACTGTGCAAGTCCTTGTTTCTAGGGACCTGGAAGGACAGTGAGTGAATTCTCCTTGTGCTATATTGTGCTTAAAAAAAACATTTTTTCTAGGGACAGAAAACTGTAGGTAGGGAGAGTGTCAGTTTCTTTCACTGTGCAAGTCCTTGTTTCCAGGGACCTGGAAGGACAGTGAGTGAATTCTCCTTGTGCTATAGTGTGCTTAAAAAAAACATTTTTTCTAGGGACAGAAAACTGTAGGTAGGGAGAGTGTCAGTTTCTTTCACTGTGCAAGTCCTTGTTTCCAGGGACCTGGAAGGACAGTGAGTGAATTCTCCTTGTGCTATATTGTGCTTAAAAAAAACATTTTTTCTAGGGACAGAAAACTGTAGGTAGGGAGAGTGTCAGTTTCTTTCACTGTGCAAGTCCTTGTTTCTAGGGACTGGGAAGGACAGTGAGTGAATTCTCCTTGTGCTATAGTGTGCTTAAAAAAAACATTTTTTCTAGGGACAGAAAACTGTAGGTAGGGAGAGTGTCAGTTTCTTTCACTGTGCAAGTCCTTGTTTCTAGGGACTGGGAAGGACAGTGAGTGAATTCTCCTTGTGCTATAGTGTGCTTAAAAAAAACATTTTTTCTAGGGACAGAAAACTGTAGGTAGGGAGAGTGTCAGTTTCTTTCACTGTGCAAGTCCTTGTTTCCAGGGACCTGGAAGGACAGTGAGTGAATTCTCCTTGTGCTATATTGTGCTTAAAAAAAACATTTTTTCTAGGGACAGAAAACTGTAGGTAGGGAGAGTGTCAGTTTCTTTCACTGTGCAAGTCCTTGTTTCTAGGGACTGGGAAGGACAGTGAGTGAATTCTCCTTGTGCTATAGTGTGCTTAAAAAAAACATTTTTTCTAGGGACAGAAAACTGTAGGTAGGGAGAGTGTCAGTTTCTTTCACTGTGCAAGTCCTTGTTTCTAGGGACTGGGAAGGACAGTGAGTGAATTCTCCTTGTGCTATATTGTGCTTAAAAAAACATTTTTTCTAGGGACAGAAAACTGTAGGTAGGGAGAGTGTCAGTTTCTTTCACTGTGCAAGTCCTTGTTTCCAGGGACCTGGAAGGACAGTGAGTGAATTCTCCTTGTGCTATATTGTGCTTAAAAAAAACATTTTTTCTAGGGACAGAAAACTGTAGGTAGGGAGAGTGTCAGTTTCTTTCACTGTGCAAGTCCTTGTTTCTAGGGACCTGGAAGGACAGTGAGTGAATTCTCCTTGTGCTATATTGTGCTTAAAAAAAACATTTTTTCTAGGGACAGAAAACTGTAGGTAGGGAGAGTGTCAGTTTCTTTCACTGTGCAAGTCCTTGTTTCCAGGGACCTGGAAGGACAGTGAGTGAATTCTCCTTGTGCTATATTGTGCTTAAAAAAAACATTTTTTCTAGGGACAGAAAACTGTAGGTAGGGAGAGTGTCAGTTTCTTTCACTGTGCAAGTCCTTGTTTCTAGGGACCTGGAAGGACAGTGAGTGAATTCTCCTTGTGCTATATTGTGCTTAAAAAAAACATTTTTTCTAGGGACAGAAAACTGTAGGTAGGGAGAGTGTCAGTTTCTTTCACTGTGCAAGTCCTTGTTTCCAGGGACCTGGAAGGACAGTGAGTGAATGCTCCTTGTGCTATAGTGTGCTTAAAAAAAACATTTTTTCTAGGGACAGAAAACTCTAGGTAGGGAGAGTGTCAGTTTCTTTCACTGTGCAAGTCCTTGTTTCCAGGGACCTGGAAGGACAGTGAGTGAATTCTCCTTGTGCTATAGTGTGCTTAAAAAAAAACATTTTTTCTAGGGACAGAAAACTGTAGGTAGGGAGAGTGTCAGTTTCTTTCACTGTGCAAGTCCTTGTTTCCAGGGACCTGGAAGGACAGTGAGTGAATTCTCCTTGTGCTATATTGTGCTTAAAAAAAACATTTTTTCTAGGGACAGAAAACTGTAGGTAGGGAGAGTGTCAGTTTCTTTCACTGTGCAAGTCCTTGTTTCTAGGGACTGGGAAGGACAGTGAGTGAATTCTCCTTGTGCTATAGTGTGCTTAAAAAAAACATTTTTTCTAGGGACAGAAAACTGTAGGTAGGGAGAGTGTCAGTTTCTTTCACTGTGCAAGTCCTTGTTTCTAGGGACTGGGAAGGACAGTGAGTGAATTCTCCTTGTGCTATAGTGTGCTTAAAAAAAACATTTTTTCTAGGGACAGAAAACTGTAGGTAGGGAGAGTGTCAGTTTCTTTCACTGTGCAAGTCCTTGTTTCTAGGGACTGGGAAGGACAGTGAGTGAATTCTCCTTGTGCTATATTGTGCTTAAAAAAAACATTTTTTCTAGGGACAGAAAACTGTAGGTAGGGAGAGTGTCAGTTTCTTTCACTGTGCAAGTCCTTGTTTCCAGGGACCTGGAAGGACAGTGAGTGAATTCTCCTTGTGCTATATTGTGCTTAAAAAAAACATTTTTTCTAGGGACAGAAAACTGTAGGTAGGGAGAGTGTCAGTTTCTTTCACTGTGCAAGTCCTTGTTTCCAGGGACCTGGAAGGACAGTGAGTGAATTCTCCTTGTGCTATATTGTGCTTAAAAAAAACATTTTTTCTAGGGACAGAAAACTGTAGGTAGGGAGAGTGTCCGTTTCTTTCACTGTGCAAGTCCTTGTTTCTAGGGACCTGGAAGGACAGTGAGTGAATTCTCCTTGTGCTATATTGTGCTTAAAAAAAAACATTTTTTCTAGGGACAGAAAACTGTAGGTAGGGAGAGTGTCAGTTTCTTTCACTGTGCAAGTCCTTGTTTCTAGGGACCTGGAAGGACAGTGAGTGAATTCTCCTTGTGCTATATTGTGCTTAAAAAAAACATTTTTTCTAGGGACAGAAAACTGTAGGTAGGGAGAGTGTCAGTTTCTTTCACTGTGCAAGTCCTTGTTTCCAGGGACCTGGAAGGACAGTGAGTGAATTCTCCTTGTGCTATAGTGTGCTTAAAAAAAACATTTTTTCTAGGGACAGAAAACTGTAGGTAGGGAGAGTGTCAGTTTCTTTCACTGTGCAAGTCCTTGTTTCCAGGGACCTGGAAGGACAGTGAGTGAATTCTCCTTGTGCTATAGTGTGCTTAAAAAAAACATTTTTTCTAGGGACAGAAAACTGTAGGTAGGGAGAGTGTCAGTTTCTTTCACTGTGCAAGTCCTTGTTTCTAGGGACCTGGAAGGACAGTGAGTGAATTCTCCTTGTGCTATATTGTGCTTAAAAAAAACATTTTTTCTAGGGACAGAAAACTGTAGGTAGGGAGAGTGTCAGTTTCTTTCACTGTGCAAGTCCTTGTTTCCAGGGACCTGGAAGGACAGTGAGTGAATTCTCCTTGTGCTATATTGTGCTTAAAAAAAACATTTTTTCTAGGGACAGAAAACTGTAGGTAGGGAGAGTGTCAGTTTCTTTCACTGTGCAAGTCCTTGTTTCTAGGGACCTGGAAGGACAGTGAGTGAATTCTCCTTGTGCTATATTGTGCTTAAAAAAAACATTTTTTCTAGGGACAGAAAACTGTAGGTAGGGAGAGTGTCAGTTTCTTTCACTGTGCAAGTCCTTGTTTCCAGGGACCTGGAAGGACAGTGAGTGAATTCTCCTTGTGCTATAGTGTGCTTAAAAAAAACATTTTTTCTAGGGACAGAAAACTGTAGGTAGGGAGAGTGTCAGTTTCTTTCACTGTGCAAGTCCTTGTTTCCAGGGACCTGGAAGGACAGTGAGTGAATTCTCCTTGTGCTATATTGTGCTTAAAAAAAACATTTTTTCTAGGGACAGAAAACTGTAGGTAGGGAGAGTGTCAGTTTCTTTCACTGTGCAAGTCCTTGTTTCTAGGGACTGGGAAGGACAGTGAGTGAATTCTCCTTGTGCTATAGTGTGCTTAAAAAAAACATTTTTTCTAGGGACAGAAAACTGTAGGTAGGGAGAGTGTCAGTTTCTTTCACTGTGCAAGTCCTTGTTTCTAGGGACTGGGAAGGACAGTGAGTGAATTCTCCTTGTGCTATAGTGTGCTTAAAAAAAACATTTTTTCTAGGGACAGAAAACTGTAGGTAGGGAGAGTGTCAGTTTCTTTCACTGTGCAAGTCCTTGTTTCCAGGGACCTGGAAGGACAGTGAGTGAATTCTCCTTGTGCTATATTGTGCTTAAAAAAAACATTTTTTCTAGGGACAGAAAACTGTAGGTAGGGAGAGTGTCAGTTTCTTTCACTGTGCAAGTCCTTGTTTCTAGGGACTGGGAAGGACAGTGAGTGAATTCTCCTTGTGCTATAGTGTGCTTAAAAAAAACATTTTTTCTAGGGACAGAAAACTGTAGGTAGGGAGAGTGTCAGTTTCTTTCACTGTGCAAGTCCTTGTTTCTAGGGACTGGGAAGGACAGTGAGTGAATTCTCCTTGTGCTATATTGTGCTTAAAAAAACATTTTTTCTAGGGACAGAAAACTGTAGGTAGGGAGAGTGTCAGTTTCTTTCACTGTGCAAGTCCTTGTTTCCAGGGACCTGGAAGGACAGTGAGTGAATTCTCCTTGTGCTATATTGTGCTTAAAAAAAACATTTTTTCTAGGGACAGAAAACTGTAGGTAGGGAGAGTGTCAGTTTCTTTCACTGTGCAAGTCCTTGTTTCTAGGGACCTGGAAGGACAGTGAGTGAATTCTCCTTGTGCTATATTGTGCTTAAAAAAAACATTTTTTCTAGGGACAGAAAACTGTAGGTAGGGAGAGTGTCAGTTTCTTTCACTGTGCAAGTCCTTGTTTCCAGGGACCTGGAAGGACAGTGAGTGAATTCTCCTTGTGCTATATTGTGCTTAAAAAAAACATTTTTTCTAGGGACAGAAAACTGTAGGTAGGGAGAGTGTCAGTTTCTTTCACTGTGCAAGTCCTTGTTTCTAGGGACCTGGAAGGACAGTGAGTGAATTCTCCTTGTGCTATATTGTGCTTAAAAAAAACATTTTTTCTAGGGACAGAAAACTGTAGGTAGGGAGAGTGTCAGTTTCTTTCACTGTGCAAGTCCTTGTTTCCAGGGACCTGGAAGGACAGTGAGTGAATGCTCCTTGTGCTATAGTGTGCTTAAAAAAAACATTTTTTCTAGGGACAGAAAACTCTAGGTAGGGAGAGTGTCAGTTTCTTTCACTGTGCAAGTCCTTGTTTCCAGGGACCTGGAAGGACAGTGAGTGAATTCTCCTTGTGCTATAGTGTGCTTAAAAAAAAACATTTTTTCTAGGGACAGAAAACTGTAGGTAGGGAGAGTGTCAGTTTCTTTCACTGTGCAAGTCCTTGTTTCCAGGGACCTGGAAGGACAGTGAGTGAATTCTCCTTGTGCTATATTGTGCTTAAAAAAAACATTTTTTCTAGGGACAGAAAACTGTAGGTAGGGAGAGTGTCAGTTTCTTTCACTGTGCAAGTCCTTGTTTCTAGGGACTGGGAAGGACAGTGAGTGAATTCTCCTTGTGCTATAGTGTGCTTAAAAAAAACATTTTTTCTAGGGACAGAAAACTGTAGGTAGGGAGAGTGTCAGTTTCTTTCACTGTGCAAGTCCTTGTTTCTAGGGACTGGGAAGGACAGTGAGTGAATTCTCCTTGTGCTATAGTGTGCTTAAAAAAAACATTTTTTCTAGGGACAGAAAACTGTAGGTAGGGAGAGTGTCAGTTTCTTTCACTGTGCAAGTCCTTGTTTCTAGGGACTGGGAAGGACAGTGAGTGAATTCTCCTTGTGCTATATTGTGCTTAAAAAAAAAATTTTTTCTAGGGACAGAAAACTGTAGGTAGGGAGAGTGTCAGTTTCTTTCACTGTGCAAGTCCTTGTTTCCAGGGACCTGGAAGGACAGTGAGTGAATTCTCCTTGTGCTATATTGTGCTTAAAAAAAACATTTTTTCTAGGGACAGAAAACTGTAGGTAGGGAGAGTGTCAGTTTCTTTCACTGTGCAAGTCCTTGTTTCCAGGGACCTGGAAGGACAGTGAGTGAATTCTCCTTGTGCTATATTGTGCTTAAAAAAAACATTTTTTCTAGGGACAGAAAACTGTAGGTAGGGAGAGTGTCCGTTTCTTTCACTGTGCAAGTCCTTGTTTCTAGGGACCTGGAAGGACAGTGAGTGAATTCTCCTTGTGCTATATTGTGCTTAAAAAAAAACATTTTTTCTAGGGACAGAAAACTGTAGGTAGGGAGAGTGTCAGTTTCTTTCACTGTGCAAGTCCTTGTTTCTAGGGACCGGGAAGGACAGTGAGTGAATTCTCCTTGTGCTATATTGTGCTTAAAAAAAACATTTTTTCTAGGGACAGAAAACTGTAGGTAGGGAGAGTGTCAGTTTCTTTCACTGTGCAAGTCCTTGTTTCCAGGGACCTGGAAGGACAGTGAGTGAATGCTCCTTGTGCTATAGTGTGCTTAAAAAAAACATTTTTTCTAGGGACAGAAAACTCTAGGTAGGGAGAGTGTCAGTTTCTTTCACTGTGCAAGTCCTTGTTTCCAGGGACCTGGAAGGACAGTGAGTGAATTCTCCTTGTGCTATAGTGTGCTTAAAAAAAACATTTTTTCTAGGGACAGAAAACTGTAGGTAGGGAGAGTGTCAGTTTCTTTCACTGTGCAAGTCCTTGTTTCTAGGGACTGGGAAGGACAGTGAGTGAATTCTCCTTGTGCTATAGTGTGCTTAAAAAAAACATTTTTTCTAGGGACAGAAAACTGTAGGTAGGGAGAGTGTCAGTTTCTTTCACTGTGCAAGTCCTTGTTTCCAGGGACCTGGAAGGACAGTGAGTGAATTCTCCTTGTGCTATATTGTGCTTAAAAAAAACATTTTTTCTAGGGACAGAAAACTGTAGGTAGGGAGAGTGTCAGTTTCTTTCACTGTGCAAGTCCTTGTTTCTAGGGACCTGGAAGGACAGTGAGTGAATTCTCCTTGTGCTATATTGTGCTTAAAAAAAACATTTTTTCTAGGGACAGAAAACTGTAGGTAGGGAGAGTGTCAGTTTCTTTCACTGTGCAAGTCCTTGTTTCTAGGGACCTGGAAGGACAGTGAGTGAATTCTCCTTGTGCTATATTGTGCTTAAAAAAAACATTTTTTCTAGGGACAGAAAACTGTAGGTAGGGAGAGTGTCAGTTTCTTTCACTGTGCAAGTCCTTGTTTCTAGGGACCTGGAAGGACAGTGAGTGAATTCTCCTTGTGCTATATTGTGCTTAAAAAAAACATTTTTTCTAGGGACAGAAAACTGTAGGTAGGGAGAGTGTCAGTTTCTTTCACTGTGCAAGTCCTTGTTTCTAGGGACCTGGAAGGACAGTGAGTGAATTCTCCTTGTGCTATATTGTGCTTAAAAAAAACATTTTTTCTAGGGACAGAAAACTGTAGGTAGGGAGAGTGTCAGTTTCTTTCACTGTGCAAGTCCTTGTTTCTAGGGACAGAGAAGGACACCTGAAGGTAGCCCTTATTGCTTTTTTCCCATCTCCCTGCAGGCCATCTATTAGAATGTCTGGAAGGCAAACAAGGAGAGGCAGACAGTCAGGAGGCAATAAAAGAGGGCAAGCAGGCTCTGTGTCTGGGGGCAACAGTGCTGGTCGTGGACGCGGTGCATTGTCATCAGCACATGGCCATGGGACACGCTTGTCCTTCTTTTCCGCAGCTGGACATGTTGAGCCACATCATGCCGAAGACTTGGTAGAGTGGATGACCAAGCCCTCCTCCTCCTCCTCATCCTCTCTCACCCAGGCTCAGGGTACTGGCAAAGCAGCTGCCAAAGCGTCCTCTTCCCTGGTATCAATGTCAGACTCATCATCAGTCACTCCTTCCCTAGACCCACCATGTCCTCCTCCTGAGGAGTCCCCCGAACTGTTTGAGCACAGTGTTGGGTACATGCTCCAGGAGGATGCCCAGCGTTTTGAAGGGTCTGATGATGAAACCCAGCTACAGGAAGGCAGTAGGGTGAGAGCAGACAGAGGGGATGCTCAAGAAGGACACCAATCTGGCAGTCATGTTCCAGCAGCTGCAGCATACTGCCAGATTGGCTCCAGTGATGAGGAGGGAGGGGATGATGAGGTCACTGACTCCACGTGGGTGCCTAATAGGAGAGAGGAGGAGGAGGAGGATGAGGAGGAGGCACATCTCCAACGAGACAGGATGCCCTTTGGTGGCCAGCGTAAGGGCAGTACACCGACGGAATCACACAGCAGAGCTCCGCCTGTGCAGGGCGCTGCCTCTGCCCGTCATTCAAAAAGTTCCTTGGTGTGGGCCTTTTTTGAGGCTAGTGCATCAGATCGCACAGCTGCTGTTTGCAACATATGTCTCAAGCGTATATCGCGTGGCCAAAACATCAGCCGCTTGGGTACCACATGCCTGACCAGACATATGTTGACCTGCCATGCAGCTCGTTGGCAAGCCTACCTCAAAGACCCACACCAAAGAACAAAGCGGACCTCTCCTTGCACCGCATCAGCTGGGATCTCCAACCCCACTATAACTTCAGTCCTCTCTGAAACATGCACTGAGAGGAATGAAGGTGTAGAATTAGGTGTGTCACAGCCAAGTACTTGCGGCCACTCTGCTAGCAGTACACCGACGTCCGATTCTAGCAGGCAAATTTCCCTGCCCCAGCTGCTGGACCGTCGAAAGAAGTTCACTCCCAGCCATCCACATGCCCAGCGGTTGAATGCTAGCTTGGCTAAATTGCTAGCGCTTCAACTGCTGCCTTTTCAGTTGGTAGACTCGGCCCCCTTCCGTGAGTTTGTGCAATGTGCGGTTCCTCAGTGGCAGGTTCCCAAACGCCACTTTTTCTCACGGAAGGCTATTCCGGCTCTCTACCGGCATGTGGAAGGCAATGTCTTGGCCTCGCTGGACAGGGCGGTCAGCGGTAAGGTGCATATTACCGCTGACTCATGGTCCAGCAGGCATGGACAGGGACGTTACCTTTCTTTCACGGCCCATTGGGTCACTCTTTTGGCAGCTGGGAAGGATGCAGGACAAGGTGCAGTAGTGTTGGAGGTTGTCCCACCGCCACGCCTCCAAAATGCTACTACTGGTTGTGACACACCTCTCTCCTCCACCCCCTCCTCTTCTTCTTCCTCCATGGCCTCTTCCTGTGGTTTGTCCTATGAACCAGCGGTGCTCCGTAGCCGTTCACGGGGCTACGCAAGTACGCAGGCAAAAAGATGCCATGCCGTGCTTGCGCTGGTGTGTTTGGGGGACAGAAGCCACACTGGGGCAGAGGTCCTGTCTGCTCTGCAGGGCCAGGCCGAGAGGTGGTTGACGCCACGCCAGCTTAAGCCAGGAATGGTGGTTTGCGACAATGGCACCAACCTCCTCTCCGCCCTCCGACAGGGACAACTGACCCATGTGCCCTGTGTGGCTCACGTCCTTAACCTGGTGGTGCAGCGGTTCTTGGGCAGGTACCCAGGCTTACAGGATGTCCTGAGGCAGGCCAGGAAAGTCTGTGTGCATTTCCGCAGATCTTATAATGCCAGTGCTCGCCTGGCTGAGCTGCAAAAGGAGTTGAACCTGCCCAAGAACCGCCTTATATGTGACATGCCCACCAGGTGGAACTCAACGTTGGCCATGCTGCAGCGGCTGCACACGCAGCAGAGGGCCATCAATGAGTACCTGTGCGACTACGGCACCAGGACAGGGTCAGGGGAGCTTGGTTTTTTTTCTCCACGCCAGTGGGGCATGATCAGGGATGCATGCACTGTCCTGGCACCATTTGAGGAGGCCACGAGGATGGTGAGCAGTGACAGTGCATGCATCAGTGACACTGTACCTCTTGTCCACCTGTTGGAGCACACGCTGCGTGGAATAATGGACAGGGCACTTGAGGCAGAACAGAGGCAGGAAGAGGAGGACTTCCTTGCCTCTCAAGGCCCCCTTTACCCAGACAGTGTTCCTTCTGTCCCACCCATCGCACAGGAAGAGGAAGAGGAGGAGGAGGAGGAGGAGGAGGAGGATTGTGTCAGCATGGAGGTGGAGGCTGGCACTCAGCATCATCAGCAGCAGTCTTTTAGGGATGATTTACAGTCCCAAGAAACCAGTGGACTTGTACGTGGCTGGGAGGAGGTGACTGCGGATCATGTCGTCCTTAGTGACCCAGAGGACTCCGGAGCGAATGCCTCAGCAAACCTACGCTGCATGGCCTCCCTGATCCTGCAAAGTCTGCGGAAGGATCCTCGTATTCTTCGGATCAAGGAGAGGGACCATTACTGGCTGGCCACTCTCCTTGATCCACGGTACAAGGGTAAGGTTGCGGACCTTATGTTACCGTCGCAGAGGGAGCAGAGGATGAGACAACTCCGGGAGGCCTTGCAGAAAGGTCTGTGCAACGCGTTCCCAGAGACTGGGAGGTTACAAACTCCTGGTCCAGGACAACGAGTTGCTGAGGCTTCGGCCAGTCAAAGAAGGAGCGGTGGGGAAGGTGGCCGTCTGACCGATGCGTTCAGACAATTCTTTAGTCCGCAGCCCCAAAGTATGATTGGTTCCAGCAACCATCGCCAGCGTCTGATAAACATGGTGCAGGAATATCTAGGGGCAAGGTCAGACTTGGACACCTTCCCCACCGAAAATCCTCTGGCTTACTGGGTCTTGAGGATGGATCACTGGCCAGAGCTTGCACAGTATGCAATTGAGCTACTGGCCTGTCCTGCATCCAGCGTTCTTTCGGAACGCACATTCAGTGCTGCTGGAGGATTTGTCACGGATCACAGGGTGCACCTGTCCACCGACTCGGTTGATCGACTGACTTTCATCAAGATGAACCAGTCTTGGATCACCACCAGCTACCACACACCTGATGCTGATATAACAGACTAATTGATTTTAACATGTGACGTCCCTTCAAGACTGATGCTGATGCTGAGTGCCTGTGCTGTTATGTTGACTGGCTATCCTCCTCCTCCGAGTCCTCAATGATACGATTGATGATGATAGCTTGGAAGATCATTTTTGTTTATGGGTGCCGCCACCAGTGGCTAAGGCCCAATTTTTCAGCCCTGTTTTACAGGGGCGTGTACTTACAATTTTTTTAGCAATAATTTGCCATAGGGCTCATTGCTGTGCTCCAAGTACAGTATCTGTGAGGGGTTGTAGTGTTGTGCCACCAGTGCCTAAGGCCCAATTTTTCAGCCCCTGTTTAACAGGGGCGTGTCATTACAATTTTTGAAGCAATACTTTGCAACAGGGCTCATTGCTGTGCTCCAAGTACAGTATCTGTGAGGGGTTGTAGTGTTGTGCCACCAGTGCCTAAGGCCCAATTTTTCAGCCCCTGTTCAACAGGGGCATGCAATTACTATTCTTGATGTAATAATTCACAGCAGGGCCCATTCCTGCACCCACCAAGAGTAAGTCTGAGGGCTTACAGTGTTGTGGCAACGCCACCACCACCACCACCACCACGAAAGGCCCAATTTTTCAGCCACTGTTCAAAAGGGGCATGTAATTACAATTCTTGATCTAATAATTCACAGCAGGGCCCATTCCTGCACCCACCAAGAGTAACTCTGAGGGCTTACAGTGTTGTGGCAACACCACCACCACCACCACCACCACGAAAAGCCCAATTTTTCAGCCCCTGTTCAACAGGGGCATGCAATTACAATTCTTGATCTAATAATTCACAGCAGGGCCCATTGCTGCACCCACCAAGAGTAACTGTCAGGGCTTACAGTGTTGTGGCACCAGCACCACCATCAAAGCCCCAATTTTTACTACCACTGTTCAACAATTATATGTAATTAAAATTCCTGATATAATAGTTGACAGCAGGGCGTTCCAGCACCAACCAAGAGTAACTGTGAGTGCTTACAGTGTTGTGCCAACACCAACAACTAAGGGGCCTATTTCTGCAGAGTATATACGGCAGGTCCCTACTTTCAAACATCCAACTTACAAACGACTCCTACTTGCAAACGAAAGAAGACAACAGGAAGTGAGAGGAAATCTACCCCTAGGAAGGAAAATTCTCTCCTGTAAGAATAAATATGGGAGAAAGGTGTCTCCTCTGTACTGATGCTTTATCAGCAATCCTTGTTTCAAGAAAAACACCACATTTCAAAAACAGTTGTCATTGGGACGGAAAGTGAGGTGAAATGTTCTGAACAGGGGCACAGACAGCAAAACAAATGTTACAGGGGTGATAACCCTTACCTATGTTTCCCAAAAAGTTTAAAAATAGATTTTTGGGCTGGAGCTACAGTTCAACAATGTACCTGTTCAAAATTACAAACACATTCTACATAAGAACAAACCTACAGTCCCTGTCTTGTATGCACCGCCTGTATACGGCTGTTCAGAGTATATAGGGCCTTTTTTATTTTATGTGCGGGGTTCCCCTTAATATCCATACAAGACCCAAAGGGGCTGGTAATGGGCTGGGGTAGGGGGGGGGGTCATGGGGTAGCTATGCCATTTTTCTTAAAGATTTTCATCCATATTACCGGGACCAGACATTACATTAAAGCCGCAAGAAGTTTTAAATGGCTTTTTTTTCCTTTAGAAGTGTCATTTTGTGCAGGGACAGTTCTAAACACGGGAAACACGTGGCACTTCACAGGCATACTTTAGACACCCCCCAGGTACGATATTTAAAGGAATATTTGACTTTTTTTTTTCACTTTATGCATCATTAAAATGACTGCTCCCGAAAAACGACCGTTTTTAAAACTTCTTTTTGCATTGATACATGTCCCCTGGTGCAGAACCCGGGTTCCCAAACCCTTTTTAGGACAATAACATGCATAATAGTTGTTATAATTAGCACTTTAGAATTCGAACGTTCGCATCCATTGTATTTAATAGGGTTCTAATGTTCGTACGAACTTTCGGTCCGTTCGCGGGTTCTGGTGCGAACCGAACCCGGGGGTGTTCGGCTCATCACTAGCCTTGAGAGGTAAGGAAGTCCTCCTCTTCCTCCATCTGTTCTGCCTCAAGTGCCCTGTCCATTATTCAATGCAGCGTGTGCTCCAACAGGTGGACAAGAGGTACAGTGTCACTGATGCATGCACTGTCACTGCTCACCATCCTCGTGGCCTCCTCAAATGGTGCCAGGACAGTGCATGCATCCCTGATCATGACCCACTGGCATGGCAAAAAAAAACAAGCTCCCCTGACCCTGTCCTGGTGCCATATTGGCACAGATACTCATTGATGGCCCTCTGCTGCATGTGCAGCCGCTGCAGCATGGCCAACGTTGAGTTCCACCTGGTGGGCATGTCACAGATTAGGCGGTTCTTGGGCAGGTTAAATTCCTTTTGCAGGTCAGCCAGCCGAGCACTGGCATTATATGACCGGTGGAAATGCACACAGACTTTCCTGGCATGCCTCAGGACATCCTGTAAGCCCGGGTACCTGCCCAAGAACTGCTGCAGCACCAAGTTAAGGACGTGAGCCAAACAGGGCACATGGGTCAGTTGTCCCTGTCGGAGGGCGGAGAAGAGGTTGGTGCCATTTTTGGAAACCACCATTCCTGGCTTAAGCTGGCGTGGCGTCAACCACCTCTGAGCCTGCCCCTGCAGAGCTGACAGGATCTCTGCCCCAGTGTGGCTCCTGTCCCCCAAGCACACCAGCTCAAGCACCGCATCTTTTTGCCTGCGTACTTGCGTAGCCCCTTGAACGCCTACGGAGCACTGCTGGTTTTCGAGGACAAAGCACAGGAAGAGGCCATGGAGGAAGAAGAAGAGGAGGGGGTGGAGGAGAGAGGTGTGTCAGAATCACCAGTAGTAGCATTTTGGAGGCGTGGTGGTGGAACAACCTCCAACACTACTGCACCTTGTCCTGCATCCTTCCCAGCTGCCAGCAGAGTCACCCAATGCACCGTAAAAGATGGGTAACGTCCCTTTCCATGCCTGCTGGACCATGAGTCAGCGGTAATATGCACCTTACCGCTGACCACCCTGTCCAGCGAGGCCAAGACCTTGCCTTCCACATGCAGGTAGAGAGCCGGAATCGCCTTCCGTGAGAAAAAGTGGCGTTTGGGAACCTGCCACTGAGGAACCGCACATTCCACAAAATCACGGAAGGGGGCAGAGTCTACCAACTGAAAAGGCAGCAGTTGAAGTGCTAGAAATTTAGCCAAGCTAGCATTCAACCGCTGGGCATGTGGGTGGCTGGGAGCGAACTTCTTTGGCGGTGCAGCAGCTGGGACAGGAAATTTGCCTGGTACTGTGACAGACCTAGCCGGGACAGAGGCTTTTGGAGGGGACTGAATGCAAGCCTCTTGCCTTGCGACCATGGGCCCTGGCATTTGGGGGAACGGTGCTCTTTGTGAGCTGTATGCCTGGGGACCCTTGAGGGGGTGTTACTTTGGATTCAGGTCCATGTCCCCCCGAGACACACAGACTCTGGGGACCCTGTATATGCCATATTAGAGTGACTGATTCATACTGTTGGGACGTTCACACGTTCACTCTAAGGATATGCTAAAGACATCACCTCCAGCCATCTGTCTGTCCTCTGTGCTAATTGACCCTGCTAAGTGTGTGATGTTTACACTTATGATAATGTGTATTGTATAGCAAGTGAGCGAGGAGACGGGATGTCTACCCTGAAAGGTCATATCTATGAGTCACCTTGGCTGTCTAAAGGATTTAGTTAATTAGCTCATGTTAATTTATGTTCTGGTTACCTCCTCTGTTACTGTATATAAGACTTGATTTTGGTTCTAATAAAAAAGTCTCCTGTTGAATTTACATACAGCCTGCCTGGTGTTTGTTCTGAACGATCACAAATGGATTAGAATGGCACATAGCTGTAGTTTGAATCCTGGAGCACCGGATGATCCAGTAGAGCAGAGGAGTGTCGGGAGAGTGGAACCGAGCGAGCAAAGGGGCTTGTTACAGGTACAATCTGACGTCGGTGTACCGATAGCAGATTGCCCGCAAGTACTTGGCTGTGACACACCTAATTCTACACCTTCATTCCTCTCAGTGCAGGTTTCAGAGAGGACTGAAGGTATGGTGGGGTTGGAGATCCCAGCTGATGAGGAGCAAGGAGAGGTCCGCTTTGTTCTTTGGTGTGGGTCTTTTAGGTGTGCTTGCCAATGAACTGCATGGCAGGTCGACATATGTCTGATCAAGCATGTGGTGCCCAAGTGGGTGATGTTTTGGCCACGCGAGATATGCCTGAGACATATGTTGCAAATAGCAGCGCTGCGATCTGATGGACTCATCTCAAAAAAGGCCCACACCAAAGAACTTTTGGAATAACGCGCAGAGAAAGCAGCGGCCTGCACATGCGGAGCTCTGCGGTGTGATGCAGTCGGTGTGCTGCCCTTAAGCTGGCCCCTGGGGGGCATGCTGCCTCATTGGAGATGTGCCTCCTCCTCCTCCTCTCCCCTATCAGGCACCCACGTAGAGTCCGTGACCTCATCATCCCCTCCCTCCTCATCACTGTAGCAAAACTGGTAGTATGCTGCAGCTGGGGGAACGTGACTGCCAGATTGCTGTCCTTCTTGGGCACCCCCTCTCTCTGGGCTCACGTTACTGCCTTCCTCTAGCTGGGTACCATCATCGGAGCCTTCAAAACGCTGGGCATCCTCCTAGAGCATGTACCCAACACTGTGGTCAAACAGTTCGGGGGACTCCTCAGGAGGACATGGTGGGGCTAGGGAAGAAGTGACTGATGCCATTGAGCCGAGGGAAGAGGCCGCTTTGGCAGCTGCTTTGTCAGACAAAGTACCCTGAACCTGGGTGAGAGAGGATGAGGAGGATGAGCAGGGGAGGGCTGGTAGTCTTAGGCCTGGGGGGCAAGTCCAGCCAAATGGCCCACTGAACCGCCGAATCAGCTCACCATCCATGGCCCACCTGGTTTTTCAATGCAGCCTCACCAGTGCTTATCAGTGCAGCCAACTCCAGTGCCCATCAATGAAGCCTGATCAGTGGGGCAGGTTACATGGGGTGTATGGTGGGGGAGATGGTGGGGTCAGCTAGGGGTGTCAGGGTCTCTCACCTCAGCTATCTCAGCTCAGCAGGTCCTTGCACGCCACGGTCTCCTGGGGGGGGGTAACGCTCCTGATCCTGGGGTCAAGTTGCAGCCAGCGCCCAGCCCTGCAGCCCTGCATTCCGACTCCCTGGCACGCCCTGCCTCTGTCTGCTTCCAAGAATCTGGTCCCAGTGACTTGTAGTTTCCTCTGCGATTCTGTGTTTTCCACCCACCAGAAGCTTGAGCGCGGACTACAACTCCCGGAATGCAACAGCTAGTGGTCGGCCCGACTTCCTAGACCAGAATAAAAAAGAAAATGGTAGCGGGCAGCAGCTGCCGGCTATTTTGAACATAAGTTAGGGCAGCCTGGGAGGCAATTGCCACCCTGCCCACTGGCCCAGCCCTCCCCTGAGAATGAGGACGGCTTGGTCATCCACTCTACCAAGTCTTTGGCATGTTGCGGCTCAACGCGGCCAGCTGCCGAAAAAAAAAGGACAAGCGTGTCCCACGGCTACGTGCTGATGAGGATGCACCGTGTCCACGACCAGCACTGTTGCCTCTAGACACAGAGCCTACTTGCCCTCTTTTATTGGCTCGTGACTGTCTGCCTTTCCTTGTTGTCCTTCCAGACATACAAATGGCCTGCAGGGAGATGTAGCTGCACAAAGCTGGGATGTATATACAGTGGAGAGAACAAGTATTTGATACACTGACGATTTTGCAGGTTTTCCTACTTACAAAGCATCTAGAGGTCTGTAATTTTTATCATAAGTACTCTTCAACTATGAGAGACGGAATCTAAAACAAAAATCCAGAAAATCACATTGTATGATTTTTAAATAATTACTTTGCATTTTATTGCATGACATAAGTATTTGATCACCTACCAACCAGTAAGAATTCCGGCTCTCACAGACCTGTTATTTTTTCTTTATGAAGCCCTCCTGTTTTCCACTCATTACCTGTATTAACTGCACCTGTTTGAACTCATTACCTGTATAAAAGACACCTGTTCACACACTCAATCAAACAGACTCCAACCTCTCCACAATGGCCAAGACCAGAAAGCTGTGTAAGGACATCAGGAATAAAATTGTAGACATGGCCAAGGCTGGGATGGGCTACAGGACAATAGGCAAGCAGCTTGGTGAGAAGGCAACAACTGTTGGCGCAATTATTAGAAAATGGAAGAAGTTCAAGATGATGGTCAATCTCCCTCGGTCTGGGGCTCCATGCAAGATCTCACCTCGTGGGGCATCAATGATAATGAGGAAGGTGAGGGATCAGCCCAGAACTACACGGCAGGACCTGGTCAATGACCTAAAGAGAGCTGGGACCACAGTCTCAAAGAAAACCATTAGTAACACACTACGCCATCATGAATTAAAATCCTGCAGTGCATGCAAGGTCCCCCTGCTCAAGCCAGCGCATGTCCAGGCCCGTCTGAAGTTTGCCAGTGACCATCTGGATGATCCAGAGGAGGAATGGGAGAAGGTTATGTGGTCTGATGAGACAAAAATAGAGCTTTTTGGTCTGAACTCCACTCGCCATGTTTGGAGGATGAAGAAGGATGAGTACAGCCTCAAGAACACCATCCCCACCGTGAAGCATGGAGGTGAAAACATCATTCTTTGGGGATGCTTTTCTGCAAAGGGGACAGACGACTGCACCGTATTGAGGAGAGGATGGATGAGGCCATGTATCGCAAGATCTTGGCCAAAAACCTCCTTCCCTCAGTAAGAGCATTGAAGATGGGTCGTGGCTGGGTCTTCCAGCATGACAACAACTCGAAACACACAGTAAGGTCAACTAAGGAGTGGCTCCGTAAGAATCATCTCAAGGTCCTGGAGTGGCCTAGCCAGTCTCCAGACCTGAACCCAATAGAAAATCTTTGGAGGGAGCTGAAAGTCCGTATTGCCCAGCGACAGCCCCGAAACCTGAGGGATCTGGAGAAGCTCTGTATGGAGGAGTGGGCCAAAATCCCTGCTGCAATGTGTGCAAACCTGGTCAAGAACAACAGGAAACGTATGATCTCTGTAATTGCAAACAAAGGTTTCTGTACCAAATATTAAGTTCTGCTTTTCTGATGTATCAAATACTTATGTCATGCAATAAAATGCAAATTAATTACTTAAAAATCATACCATGTGATTTTCTGGATTTTTGTTTTAGATTCCGTCTCTCACAGTTGAAGAGTATGGGAGAAAAAGAAACCCTGGACTGCCGCACTCTGTATAGACAGTTATTTATTCCAAAATTTCAGGTAAAAAATCCAAATTCAAAATAAATCCATAAATCCAAAACAACAAATGCAGATGGTGTGCATGCAGGGAAGGGTGGCTAACGCGTTTCACGTCACGAATTGACGCTTACTCATAGCTAGGAGTTGAAGAGTACCTATCATAAAAATTACAGACTTCTGCATGCTTTGTAAGTAGGAAAACCTGCAAAATCGTCAGTGTATCAAATACTTGTTCTCCCCACTGTATATACTGATTATACTACAGCTAGCAGAATCAACTGCCTGCCTGTAGTATTATTAGTATGAGAACACCAGCAATTGTTTTCAGTTAGATTTAGTTGCACACTGTGCAGAGGACACAGTACACTAACTGAAAATACTGCAGCTCCCTGCCTGTGGTATTTGTATGAGAACACCAGCAATTGTATTGAGGTAAGATTTAGGTGCACACTGTGCAAACGACACTAAAGCAAAATACTGCAGCTCCCTGCCTGTATTTGTATCAGAACACCAGCAATTGTATTGAGGCAAGCTTTAGGTGCACACTGTGCAAAGGACACTAAAGCAAAATACTGCAGCCCCCTGCCTGTATTTGTATCAGAACACCAGCAATTGTATTGAGGTAAGCTTTAGGTGCACACTGTGCAGAGGACACTAAAGCAAAATACTGCAGCTCCCTGCCTGTATTTGTATCAGAACACCAGCAATTGTATTGAGGTAAGCTTTAGGTGCACACTGTGCAGAGGACACTAAAGCAAAATACTGCAGCTCCCTGCCTGCATTTGTATCAGATCACCAGCATTTGTATTGAGGTAAGCTTTAGGTGCACACTATGCAAAGGACACTAACGCAAAATACTGCAGCTCCCTGCCTGTATTTGTATGAGAACACCAGCAATTGTATGGAGGTAAGCTTTAGGTGCATACTGTGCAAAGGACACTAAAGCAAAATACTGCAGCTCCCTGCCTGTATTTGTATGAGAACACCAGAAATTTAATTGAGGTAAGCTTTAGGTGCAGACTGTGCAAAGAACACTAAAGCAAAATACTGCAGCTCCCTGCCTGCATTTGTATCAGAACACCAGCAATTGTATTGAGGTAAGCTTTAGGTGCACACTGTGCAAAGGACACTAATGCAAAATACTGCAGCTCCCTGCCTGCATTTGTATCAGAACACCAGCAATTGTATTGAGGTAAGCTTTAGGTGCACACTGTGCAAAGGACACTACTGCAGCTCCCTACCTGTATTTGTATCAGAACACCAGCAATTGTATTGAGGTAAGCTTTAGGTGCACACTGTGCAGAGGACACTAAAGCAAAATACTGCAGCTCCCTGCCTGTATTTGTATCAGAACACCAGCAATTGTATTGAGGTAAGCTTTAGGTGCACACTGTGCAGAGGACACTAAAGCAAAATACTGCAGCTCCCTGCCTGCATTTGTATCAGATCACCAGCATTTGTATTGAGGTAAGCTTTAGGTGCACACTATGCAAAGGACACTAACGCAAAATACTGCAGCTCCCTGCCTGTATTTGTATGAGAACACCAGCAATTGTATGGAGGTAAGCTTTAGGTGCATACTGTGCAAAGGACACTAAAGCAAAATACTGCAGCTCCCTGCCTGTATTTGTATGAGAACACCAGAAATTTAATTGAGGTAAGCTTTAGGTGCAGACTGTGCAAAGAACACTAAAGCAAAATACTGCAGCTCCCTGCCTGCATTTGTATCAGAACACCAGCAATTGTATTGAGGTAAGCTTTAGGTGCACACTGTGCAAAGGACACTAATGCAAAATACTGCAGCTCCCTGCCTGCATTTGTATCAGAACACCAGCAATTGTATTGAGGTAAGCTTTAGGTGCACACTGTGCAAAGGACACTACTGCAGCTCCCTACCTGTATTTGTATCAGAACACCAGCAATTGTATTGAGGTAAGCTTTAGGTGCACACTGTGCAAAGGACACTAAAGCAAAATAACGCAGCTCCCTGAGGTTCGACTTGAACTCGAAGCTCATCCCTAATCAGGATATAAACTAGTATTATAAATGTCATTATGCTCAAGGAAGGGACAGAGGCTGCAGATGTTTTTGTGATGGACACAGCAGGAGGTAGGTAGTGTGTAAATGTGATGTTTAAATGAGAGAGCAAGGACCCAATTTTACTTATATGAAACAAGCTTGGTGAACTGGAGTTTTTTTTAATAATTCCTTTATTTTCATAGAACGTACGGTTAAACAATACATATAGCAGAGATACATAATAATAATCATACAGAAAGATCAAAGGGGGTCATCAGATAGGGCACAAGAAAGTGGCACAGCACAGAAATAATATCAGCTTGTGCGACCGAAAACATCTGGCAATGTATGCAGAGCTATACATACAATACATTTTTTACAGTTTTACAGCTGTTTGGGAGGCAGGGCAACCCAAAGGACAGATGGGCCCAATCATGGGACACACAAAGTAATTAATGCTCAGTAGGATATTCACAGTATCTGATCAAAAAAGCCCATGACTGAGTAGTAACTATGGGGAAGGAACATGTGCAGGGAGGGGGGGGGGAAGGGGAAAGGAGTAGAGGGACATGAGGGGGAGGAAGGTAGAGGGAAGGAGAGGGGGGCAGAGAAAGAAGGGGGGGATAATCGGTTTCAAACGCAAATAATTGTGGTCCCCTGTTAGACACTTAAGGGGCCTTCACAAAGGTCCGCCCTAATGGGGGGTGGGTGGAACAGTAAGGCTTGCTCAAAACGAGCAGTAGTAGGTCAATAGAGAAAATAAACAATGCACGTGGAGATGCACGGGGTGAGAGCATTAAGAACCAAATGTTAAGTATCATAAGAGCAAACAAAATGATAGAAAAACATAAACCTAAGACCAAGACCTGAGCTGAGAGACTGAGTACCAATTGCTGGGAACGTACAGTAACGGCGGACCCGGGGGGGGGGGGGTTGCAGCAGGCCAGTGGGACCCCGCTTGGGCAACCGGCCCTACATGGTGGAACATATACCAAGACTAAGCACCCCCTCCAGAGCACCAGGACCGAGGGCCAGTATGCATGTAAAGACATAATCTGCAATGTAAAATCATAACACATTTAGCAAACCAAAGACAAAGGTAGCGGCCGGGCCCATCTCTTCGGTATCGCCATAACATCAATAGAAAGCTGTTGCTGTCGGGCAGGCCCCAATATCCCCTTACCAGTCATATAGCAGCAGCTAGGAAATGCCTGGGGGGGCAGGGGAAAGGTCCAGAGACCTTAAAGGCCGCCCAGGGGACCAGGATCCCAAGGAGCGGTACCGGGAGGGCCAGTCTGGAAACGGCCAGGTATGTCTGTGATGGCCTAGAGTAATGAGGCTTGGTGCCTGCCCGCAGAGCTCTGTCAAACACCCCAGTCACCCCAATCGCAGACCACTCGGCAGGCGAGCAGGGGAGAGTGGCACACAAAATAGTAGCATTAGTCTGACCGCAGCCCATAGCCATAAACTGTAAGGCAAGTAGGTTCCCCCCATGCAGCATAGAAAGCCCCCCCATGGGCAATGTTCCGTAGGAGATGATAGGTACTGGAGCCTACCGAGACAGGTGGAAATACTGGCCGGGACGGCCCAGGGAGTCCGTGCAGATGAGATCCAGGTGCATCAAAAGACTCAGGAAACAAACAGGACAGCCCAGGGGAAGTCTACAGGAACATCTACTGTAGAGTCTTACCATTCACTTGCATAAATGAAGGAGTCAAGCCTCGGAGGACATCGGATGAGATCTGGCAGCCTCACAACTGGGTGCGCGGGAGCGGGGTCGTCTGACCCGTGCCTCCTGGGATAGCAGGTAGTCAAACCAGTTAGGAACATTCACAGCAGGCTTGTTAATGAAGATGAACAGGTCGATGAGTTGATCCGGTGAGTGGAGATGGAACTCGGTTCCCTGCTTTCTCACAATCAGGTGAAAATTGTGGCCCCAACGATATGTAGCTTCAGCTGCACGGATTACCTTGAGGAAGGGGCACATAAGCTCTCGCATGGCCCGCGTTTGCCTGGAGATATCAGGGTAAACCCGAATCTGAGCCCCGTCAAAGTCAATCGGGCCTTTCTCCCAGGCCATGCAGAGGATTTCCTCCTTTATGGTGAAGAAGTGAACCCTGCAAAGAGCATCCCTTGGCTGGTCTGCGGCGACGGGGCCCTGCGATGATGACTGTGGAGCCCTGGGGCCGGGTATACGATGGACCCTGTCCAGCTCCAGCTCCGAGGTCGGGGGCTTGCCCAGGATTAGGTTCAGGATAGCCACCACAGTGACACTGAGATCTGTCCCCATGGTGGCCTCAGGGATGCCTCTGAGGCGTAGATTGTTCCACCTGCTTCTATTCTCGCCGTCGTCCAGCCGCAGCTGGACTTCCACAAGATGGCGACGGAAGGACCGTTGCTCTGTCTCCAGGCTAGTGATGCGTGCATCAGCGGTAGTGGTGGAGGACTCCAGAACAGTGACTCTCTCCTCCACTGTGTCCATCAGCTGGCGGAGATCGTGTAGCTCCCAGGTGAGGGCATTAACAATCGAGGTTGCCATGGCCTGCAGATCCTGCTTAGTGGGTAAGCCTGCAACTATGTCCCGGAGGGAGCCTTCCCCATGTTCGTCTGTCCCCCCTGTGAGAACAGAGCCAGGCTGTGAGTCTGAGTGCAGGATCGCAGGAGACAGTATAGGGGAGAGCGGTCTATCCATCTGTGAGGGCAAGTCCCCAGCCTCTGCAGGCCCCACCTGTGCGCCCCTCTTACTTGTGCCGGTGGTACTCGACGGAGTGGCTCGTGGCGGCGCCATCTTAGACTGTGCAGCAGGGGAAGAAACGGCATGCTGCCGCAGGAAATAGTGGTAGATTTTGGGTCCCCTCTGCTCCCCCGTGATCGGCGGGCATTTGCGGTCCCCAGGCATGTAAATGCAGAGTGCTTGGTTGTGTCAGTGGGTGGTTCTCGGCTCTCCCGTGCAGAGCTCCGGAAAGCACGTCCTCACACTTCCATCGCTAAGCCACGCCCCCGAACTGGAGTTTTTATGGTTTTGATAACAGTAGTTGTTATTTCAAGCAGGAAACAGACATAGATGGCATGTTACAGTGGGGAAAATAATTATTTGATCCCCTGCAGAATTTTAAGTTTGCCCACTTACAAAGAAATAAAGTATCTATCATTTTTTCATAGGTGTATTTTAAATGATAGAGACAGACTATCAACCAAAAATCCAGAAAAAACACATGATATAAATGTTATAAATTGAGTTCAGTGAGTAAAATAAGTATTTGATCCCCAACCAAAATATGATTTCGTACTTGGTGGGGAAACCCTTTTTGGCAAGCACAGAATAAGACGTTTCTTGTAGTTGGTTAGAAGGTTTGCAAACACCTCAGGAGGGATTTTGGTCCACTCTTCTTTACAGATCTTTTCCAAAATTTTAAAGGGGTTGTAAACCCTTAGGGTTTTTCATTTTAATGCATAAAATTGAAAAACCTTTTGTGCTGCAGACCCCCCTTTTTCTTACCTGAGCTGATTCTTTCAGCGATGGGGACTAGCACAGCAGCTCCAGCTGCTGTGTCGGGTCCTCATTGGATAGATTGATAGCAGCAGGAGCCATTGGCTCCCACTGCTGTCAATCAAATCCAGTGACACGAGAGGCGGGGGACAAGGCCGAAACCTGCTGTCTGTGTCAATGGACGCAGCAGCAGGACTCGGGAATGTGCTCGTACGAGTGCCCCCTTGGAAAGCGGCTCTCCGAGGGGGCAATCGAGAAGAGGAGGAGCCAGAAGCGCCACGGGGGAACCCCAGAAAAGGAGGATCAGGGTCGCTCTGTGAAAAACCCTTGCACAGAGGAAGCAAGTATAACATGTTTGTTATTTAGAAAAAAACAAACCTTTACAATCACTTTAAGGTTTCTTGGCTGTCGCTTGGCAACTCAAAGTTCCAGCACCCTCCATAAATTTTCTATAGGATTAAGGTCTGGAGACTGGCTAGGCCACTCAATGACCCTATTGTGCTTCTTCTTTAGCCACTCCTTTGTTGCCTTGGTGGTATGTTTTGGGTCATTGTCATGCTGGAAGACCCATCCATGACTCATCTTCAGTGTTATGACTGAGGGAAGAATGTTCTCATCCAAGATTTTACAATACATTGCCCTGTGCGTTGGCCCTCAATACAGCAAAGTCAGCCTGTACCTTTAGCAGAGAAACAGCCCCAAAGCATCATGTTTCCACCTCTGTGCTTGACTGTAGGGATGGTGTTCTTAGGGTCATAGTCAGCATTTTTCCTTCCTCCAAACATGGCGAGTCAAGTTAATGCCTCAATTTTGGCCTCATATGACCACAGCTCTTTCTCCCAATCCTTATCTGAATCATTTAGATGTTCAATGCACAGAGATACCGTGATGAGATCCTGAGGCCCATTGTTGTGCCATTCCTCCACGACCATCACCTCATGTTGCAGCATGATAATGCACGGCCCCACGTTGCAAGGATCTGTACACAATTCCTGGATGCTGAAAACATCCCAGTTCTTGCATGGCCAGCATACTCACCGGACATGTCACCCATTGAGCATGTTTGGGATGCTCTGGATCGGCGTATATGACAGTGTGTTCCAGTTCCAGCAACTTCGCACAGCCATTGAAGAGGAATGGACCAACATTCCACAATCAACAACCTGATCAACTCTATGCGAAGGAGATGTGCTGTACTGCGTGAGGCAAATGGTGGTAACACCAGATACCGACCCCCCAAACCCCCAATACAGTAAAACTGCACATTTTAGAGTGGCCTTTTATTGTGGCCAGCCTAAGACACACCTGTGCAATAATCATGCTGTCTAATCAGCATCTGGATTTGCCACACCTGTGAGGTGGATGGATTATCTCGGCAAAGGAGAAGTGCTCACTAACACAAATTTGGACAGATTTGTGAACAACATTTGAGAGAAATAGGCCTTTTGTGTACATAGAAAAAGTTGTAGATCTTGGAGTTCAGCTCATGATAAATAAGGGCAAACACAAAAGTGTTGCGTTTATAATTTTGCTCAGTGTATATAGCATTTATAAATGTTTTATCTTTTTATTTATTTACTTATTTATTTGTTACAAAAAAAAAAAAATCAGTGCCTAGAACATACTAGCAACAACACAACATAATTTCTCCCCAGTTACAGTACATACCACCAGAAAGCCTATGGGCTTCATACCAGTTCCACCAAGCCACCTGGTGGTATAAACCCACACCTTTGCAGTTAGAATATCTAATAGGCACAAATCTCATGTCGCGTACACACGATCGTGATTCACGGCGGTGAAAACACCGCCGTGAATCACGGCATGAAAAAAAATGAGAAACGAGGGAACGGCATGTTCCCCCACACACGACCGTTTTTCCCGTCATTTTTTTCTTTGACGAGAAAAACGACCGTCTGTGGGCTCCGCGGCAGTGTCTCCCTATGGGAAAACTGCCGCGGAAAAAAATGATGGAGAAAACGATGAGAAAATTTAGAACATGTTCTAATTTTTCTCGTCGTTTTTCCTGCCGTTTTTCTCAACGAGAAAAACGGCATAAAGCCCACAGACGATCGTTTTTCTCGGCGAAAAAAAAAAATGACATTTTTCCCGACTGGAAAAATGATCGTGTGTACGCGGCATAAGTGTGTGTATATCTATATATATATATATATATATATATATATATATATATATATATATATACACACACTCTTTGTAGAAAGCTGAATTTGCCACAGATAAGGAGACACAATTTTACTCACTAAACTGCTTTTTTGAAAGGTGTGGGATTTTTTTAGGGGTGCATTTAGAGTAGTTTAGTTTATTTCATTTAGTGCTCTTTCTAATTTTGTTTTTGAGTGTGTATTTGATCTTTTTTGTACCGACAACCATTTTTTTGCGGTCTATATTTTTCTTTCTATAAAAAATAGATTAAAGCTTGCTCTCCCCCCCCCCCCTCCTAACCTGCCGGGCTGCATGCTCATATAAGGGTCTAGTATGGATTTCGGAGGGACCTCACGCCATTTTTTTTTTGGTGTAGGGGTTCCCCTCAAAATCCATACCAAACCCAAAGGGCCTGGTATGATGGGGGGAGGAGAGAACCCAACACTGTTTTTTTTCTTAACTTTTCATTACCGACAATTCTTTTGCAGCAGTACGGTACAGTGAATTGACAGTTTCAGGATCAAATGCAGTATTTAGGGAAAATGTGTCTGGGAACCTACATACCGCATGCGATCTGGTTCTGTGAATGGAGCCAATGATCTTTTACATGGGTTTTCCCCTTTTATCAAGATTGTTGAAGTTATAATGTTAGTAAACTTTTCTGAAATAGAAGGAAGCACAGCTAGAACCGCTCATCTACTTTAGGTTGTTTAAAAGGTATGTACATGCAAGTATCATTTTTTTATATTCCCCATATCAGACCTGTCATTTGGGCTTTCCTGAACTGCAATAAAATAGCACTCTAATGTTAAAAAAAATTATTAGAAAAATTGGCACTTGTTAATGATTCACGGTGCTTGAGCAAACTTGATCTTGTTCAGTTAGTGTTAACTTGAATATTGTTAACCAGTGTGGATCCATGTACGTGGTTATTCATGTGCTATTTATTCAATGTCCTTTGTCCACATGAATCTGGTGATATGACTAAGTTTGCAAGAAAGTGAACATAGAATATACAGTATGTGTAAGACTTCAGGACTTACACAGCAGCCTTCATAGACACCAGGTGGCCAAACCTTCATTCGAAATGATTGAGTCAACATTTGGCCTACACAACCAGCCCATCATGTCTATTGTGTCTGGGCAGCTGCTCTCTCCGTGATCACCATCTAAGCCAAGCCAATGGAGGGTTATGGATCTCTGCCTCTGCCCTACCATGGATTGTCCGAGCTCAGCACAGATTTCTGGTTCCTATGCATGGCTTCACCAGGGACTTCTACAAGTGCAGCTGCTCTTTATCCTGCCAGAATATGATTTGATTACAGGGGCTTGTTTCCCAATTCTAAAAGAGTGGCCATATGACCTTATGAATGTACTGATGAAAAAGTGCACATTTTAACAGCCTGAGCTGTGAGCAAGGGAAGTCAATAAAATGGTAGCCATTGTCTTTTAAGATGTGTAGCAAAAATGGCAGCGTGATATTCTCATTGCCTGCTGTTGGCACTTATGGACCAAGTTATTCCAGTAATAACAGATGCATGAGCATGTATCAGCACTAATGTAACTATGTAATGGGTGGTCTTGTTGGCAGACTCTGAGGTGCAGAACCAAAGAGCCGTTGAATTGAGCATTGGTATTTTAAGCTGGTATCTACACCAGATTTTTAGGTTTCTAGGGTGCACCTGAAGATGACATAAGGTATGTCAAGACTGCCAAACAGCTAGCTGGGACAAGTGCATTTCAGCTCTACACAACCCTGATAAAGCGAGATCTTTGAAACCATTAAAACACTTTAAAAAATCTAGTTGACTGTTACAATTTATAAAATCTATTGTGAAAAAATACTAGTGAATTGGTGCTTTCATCATTTATTCTCCCCACAAGCTTCTACAAGGATTTCTTCAAAAGCTTCTGTATGACTGGAGAGCTGCAAGTATACTCAAACGTATTATCAGAATACACTCAAACAGAACCTTACATTTACGTAGTGCAGTTCCCCTAACTTCCTATCACAATAGGATATGTCAAAGCTACTTCTGGGTGTCTGTTCTTAAAGCGGAGGTCCACACAAAAATAGAGCCTCATCTTTTCTGAACCCTCCCCCCCTCCGGTGTCACATTTGGCACCTTTCAGGGGGGTGCAGATACCTGTATAATACAGGTATTTGCACCCACTTCCAGGCATAGACTCCCGCGGGAGTCACGCCCCCCCCCGCTGTCTTCTGGGAAACACACAGGTCCCAGAAGATAGCAGGGACCAGTTAGGGCGTGCTACATGACTCGCGCATGCGCAGTAGGGAACTGGGAAGTGAAGCCGCAACGCTTCATTTCCTGATTCCCTCACCGAGGATAGTGGCGGGGGCAGCTGAGAGCCGAGCGATTGCTCGACTTCGCCTGCTGACATTGCAGGCACCCTGGACAGGTAAGTGCCCATTTATTAAAAGTCAGCAGCTGCAGTATTTGCAGCTGATGGCTTTTAATATTTATTTTTTTAGGCGGACCTCCGCTTTAAGTCCTGATTGCAGCATACTTTCCGTGAGACTCCAGTGAGAATTCCTCATTATAGTTACTTGTACTACTCCCACTTACCTTGGAGTCTTGGATGTTCTCACCCTTCCTGGGGCTTTCCACTCCCTCTTTTGCTATCTCAGGCATATAAAATAAAGGAACCCTGTCATGACAAAGCCTCTCATTGCCGACCTTCTAAAAATGCTAAAGATTCATGTAAAATAAAGTTGGGCTTTAACAGCAATGCAACTTTAATTTGCCTATGGTAATCCAAAATATAACCCATATATATTAGCAAATGTAATTCCATTCTTTTAATTATTATTATTTATTTATTTTTGTTCTAATTAGAGATCTCCTTTAGTTGTATAGCAATGTAAGGACATGTTTGATTGCCCAAAATGGGTTAATAAAGTACAAGGAAGTCCAGATTTCCGGCGGCAATGGCTGCTTTCGGCAGGCGTTGAGATTTGCATTCGTGTCAAGCAAAATTTAGCATTTTCATTTTCCTAGCCTCGGTCACAGCTGCGTTCATGGTTTGGCCAGTAGCCATCTGAACGACAGTGGACCTCGGATGATAAGCTTGCATTAGATGAGCCGGGCTAATCATGTTTTCTAAAAGAGGCTCAGGTTTCAGGAAGCTGACAAAATATCTCCAACCGCTGGTGTATTAAAATATTAAAACAGCAGTGACTGAAAAGCATTGCATTTTCATTAATTGGGGGTTTGTGGGGAAGGAGACTGAAGTGTGTACTTGGAATGAATTCATTGAGGAGGTGAAAGGCATTGCATCGACCATCTATTCATGGACACGATATTGAAAAAGCTTGCCTTGGCATTGTAAAACGTGCTTTTATAGTTTATACATGTAAGGGAGACAAAAAAACCCTGGCAGACAGGGATCCACAAGAATTCCTAAGCAAATAAGTTTAATGGCTGGGCATTGGAAGTAGGACAAAGGCAGGCAACAACGAGGGGTCAGGCGCAAAGCAGAAGGGGGCGATTGTTTCAGTCACACCAGTTTTGGGGGGTTTTGTGTAAAGAGCCCGGCTGTCAACATTTGACACATTTGTTAGTCAAATGAAGCCACCTACAACCTTTCAGAAAGGGAAAATAAGGACATGGCCAAAGTTAAGCACATCCCATTATGAGCAGTGTTGAGAATAACCATCAATAACCATTTCTTAGGTTTGACTGAAAAACTAGTATAAAAACAGGAACTAGTTATAGAGGAAATATATCCATAGAACAGTGTTCACTAATAAGACTTGGGAATCCTCTTACCTATTTTGGGATATTTGTGTTTGCCTTTCATAGGAATTAAAATAATTGTATTAAAATATTACAATAAAAAATGATACACAAAGAAAAAGCTTGTTCCGTAATTTGCCACTGCATAAAATTTAATAATTATCTAATATATGTAGAATATTTTTTTTTATTGCTTTTCATATAGGATATACAGGGCTTTTTTTCTCAGAGAATAGGTGCAGGAACTCCCCCCTTCTGAGTCATGACTTGTCTCCGCCCCCTACCCACCCCCGAACACCATCCCTTGGTTCCGCCCCCTACCCACCTTTCAGTACCGGCCCTTTTAGAGAATACAAACCAAATTTTATTTTGTGGCGCTTTTTATGGTATTCATTAATGATAACAAGAAATGCAGTAAAATAGATCCTCAACAGCCAGCAAAAAAAAGACCCCAGCCCAGCAACAATAGATCCCCCCAGCAATTTAAATTCCCCCAGCAACAACAGATCCCCCAGCTATAATAGATACCCCCAGTAACATTAGACCCACCCCAGCAACATTATACCCACCCCAGCAACTATATACCTCACCCCAGCAACAATATACCACACCCCAGCAACAATAGAACCCCCAGAAACAATATATCCCACAGTGCCAATAAATCCCATAAGTAATATTAGACACCCCCAGCAACACTAGACCAACACCAGCAACAATGGACCCACCCCAGCAACAATAAATCCTCCCAGCAATACTAAATATCCCCAGCAACACTAGAGCCCCAATGCAACATTATATCCCCCCCCCATGCAACAATGTACCACCTGTTACAAAATACCACCCTAGCAACAATAGATCCACCCCTGCAACAATAGAACCCCAGCAACAACAACAGATTTCCGAGCAGTCAGCATCAATAGACCTCTCCCTCAACAATTGTCCAACCAGCAACAATAGACCCCTAGCAGAAAAATAGATTCTTGCCAGAATACCCCAGTACCCATTGCCATTACATATATTCAGTGCTAGAGGTGCCGGAACTGCGTTCCCCCACGTTCCTGCTGAAAAAAAGCCCTGAGGGTATATAAACACAGTCACTAAATTCTCATATACACTTTAAAATGTAATTTCATTTCGAAAAAAGGTATTTTCTGTATTTTTATATCTGCAGCTTTATAATACACACTGCTTTAGCAAACCAAATATCATTCAGTTATTACTGAACTCTGGGATTTTATTTAAATGTATTCCTCCATACAGTGGGGATCGAAAGTTTGGGCACCCCAGGTAAAAATGTGTATTAATGTGCATAACAAAGCCAAGGAAAGATGGAAAAATCTCCAAATGGCATCAAATTACAGATTAGACATTCTTATAATATGTCAAAAAAAATAAGATGTT
Source organism: Rana muscosa (assembly GCA_029206835.1). NCBI lineage: Eukaryota > Metazoa > Chordata > Amphibia > Anura > Ranidae > Rana > Rana muscosa. Next base: position 195,376,088 of record CM055118.1, read on the forward strand.
ATTTCCATCATTTACACTTTCAAAATTACAGAAAACAAAAAAATGGCGTCTGCAAAAGTTTGGTCACCCTGCAGAATTTATAGCATGCTCTGCCCTCTTTGCAAAGCTGAGACCTGCCAGTGTCATGGATTGTTCTCAATCATCGTCTGGGAAGACCAGGTGATGTCAATCTCAAAGGTTTTAAATGGCCAGACTCATCTGACCTTGCCCCAACAAACAGCACCATGGGTTCTTCTAAGCAGTTGTCTAGAAAACTGAAACTGAAAATAGTCGACGCTCACAAAGCTGGAGAAGGCTATAAGAAGATAGCAAAGCGTTTTCAGATGTCAATATCCTCTGTTCGGAATGTAATTAAGAAATGGCAGTCATCAGGAACAGTGGAAGTTAAAGCAAGATCTGGAAGACCAGAAAAATATCAGACAGAACAGCTCGCATGATTGTGAGAAAAGCAATTCAAAACCCACGTTTGACTGCACAATCCCTCCAGAAAGATCTGGCAGACACTGGAGTTGTGGTACACTATTCCACTATGAAGAGATACTTGTACAAATATGGTCTTCATGGAAGAGTCATCAGAAGAAAACCTCTTCTACGTCCTCACCACAAAAATCAGCGTTTGAACTTTGCAAATGAACATATAGACAAGCCTGAGGCATTTTGGAAACAAGTTCTGTGGACCGATGAGGTTAAAATAGAACTTTTTGACCGGAATGAGCAAAGGTACGTTTGGAGAAGAAAGGGCACAGAATTTAATGAAAAGGACCTCTGTCCAACTGTTAAGCATGGGGGTGGATCAATCATGCTTTGGGGTTGTATTGCAGCCAGTGGCACAGGGGACATTTCACGAGTAGAAGGAAAAATGCATTCAATAAAATTTCAGCAAATTTTGGATGGTAACTTGATGCCATCTGTGAAAAAGCTGAAGTTAAAGAGAGGATGGCTTCTACAAATGGATAATGATCCTAAACACACCTCAAAATCCATGGGGGATTACATCAAGAGGCGTAAACTGAAGGTTTTGCCATGGCCTTCACAATCTCCTGACCTCAACATTATTGAAAACCTATGGATAGACCTTAAAAGAGCAGTGCGTGACAGACAGCCCAGAAATCTCAAAGAACTGGAAGACTTTTGTAAGGAAGAATGGGCAAAGATACCTCAAACAAGAATTGAAAGACTCTTGGCTGGCTACAAAAAGCGTTTACAAGCTGTGATACTTGCCAAAGGGGGCAGTACAAGATATTAACTCTGCAGGGTGCCCAAACGTTTGCAGACGCCATTTTTTTGTTTTCTTTGATTTTGAAAGTGTAAATGATGGAAATAAAATCTAACTTTTTTTGACATATTATAAGAATGCCTAATCTGTAATTTGATGCCATTTGGAGATTTTTCCATCTTTCCTTGGCTTCGTTATGCACATTAATACACATTTCTACCTGGGGTGCCCAAACTTTCCATCCCCACTGTATCTACAAAGGATATAACTACTTCATGTGCACCAAATACCTTTACAAACCCAGATGTCACCACAGCAGTGACATCATCACTGTACTTTACTTAGTCCGATCAGGGAGCATAGCTGTGAAAGGGACCCAGGCCTATCCACTACAGACTGTCTACAAAAAAAAAACACACACACAAGAAGGTGGATACAAGACCAGTCACTGAGCACAAGAAGAGAGATCAGCAGTGCCCATATTTATTACAAGAAGCTCCTGCACAGAGGAGACGTTTCACACTAGGTTACTGCACAGATCTGGAAGAAATTCACAAAGCACACCAAGATTGAAGTAAAGCTGTCCATACACTGATTGAAGTTCGGCCAGTTCCTGATGAACTTGCCAAACTTGCTCAGTGGGTGGCAGGGCAGTCTTTAAGGCAGGGCAAAAGGGGCAGCTACCCTGGGCCCTGTCATTGTTGTGGGGCCCAAAGCAGCTGCCTCATACTTGCCAACTATCCCAGTTTATATTCCCTTGTCCCTTGCAGTTTTAGTCCTGTGCTGTGTCCTGAGTTCTCAGTGGGAAGTGCTGGTACTAATGCTGCCCAGCTCTGCCCTATTGTTGTTTTCAGGTGACTCACCTGCAGACCCTGTGTTTACATGTAAATAACCACCATTCATATGTAAATAACTGTAATATTCATATGTAAATAGTGGCAGCATTCATATGTAAATAGCAGAGGCCGGCTGCATTCATATGTAAATAAAGGCGGCATTCTTATGTATGTAGCACTACCCCCGTAGGAGCTGCTGGTTATATTTTTGGGTCATACCGTTACCTGTCTGTTCCACCGTATCCGTCATAGGGGTTCCATTGAAGAGTTTTCACAGATGTCAGCATCAACACATAGTCTCTTTTTCAATGGTTTTATTAAAGAAATAGTCATTTTGAGGGATGGAGGGTTAGGGGAGATTCAGGTACCTTGTATTTGCGGATTACAGGTACTTTCTCAATCCAGAGGACAAACAGTTTCCACACTGGATATAGCAACCACCGGATAGGCCTCTCTCACGGACCCAGCAGCCGGTGCGGTGCTCGGTCCAAAGTCTCTGCCACAGACTTGAAGAATGCACTTAGTCTCTGCCCAATCCTCTGCCACAGGATTGTATGATCCAGATCCTTTTTCAATGTCTAAGTACAATCACACAGTACCAGTTTCTTTCAGCCCATCCAGCAATACTGTGAGGTAGATAGGTCAGGATGCGTCCTCCAATTGAATCTCCAGGCTCTTCCTGAGATACCAACCCTTTTGGCTCGGTCCTCTCCTAGAAAAGTCCTCCCCTGGTTTCTTCAATTGCTCGGCTTCTTCCCCCAGGCAAGACAGCACAGGACCACCCCTGACTAGTAGGCCCCAGTAACTTCCAGTAACGAGGCCTCGGGCCAGCCGGCCCCAAGGCAGGAAGAACTGCTACAGTACACCTTAGGCCAGGAGGGCCATCAGGTCAGAGAGACCCGGAAGACGGTGTCTGTCCCTTAAGTACCCTCTCCCAGAATGCACAGCGGGGGGACCAATCCCACTGAGCTGTTTCTGGGCAAGAGGTACCCAATACATCCAGCCTGCTGCATTTCCAACCTTGACCTGTGGTGACAGCGACACCCACAGTCAAGTGGAAGAAGGCGCAACACAGCTGGACTGGAACTGAAACCAGAAATTTACACAATTATTCTGAGCTAACTACAGCTCAGACAACTACATTTACAACTAGCTCCCAATAGGAGCAGGGCGCTACATGTATATCATGCCCCTCTACAGTGAAGAGATGATGTGCTGTAACCTCTAGCAACCAATAAGTATTACTGTACAGTATTCTCTAGCAACCAATCAACAAGAAGAAATCATGTTCTGTAACCTCTAGCAACTAATCAGTGGGCCGTAATGTGTGCTGTGACCTCTAGCAACCAGTCAGTAAGTGGTAATGAGATGCTGTAACCTCTGGCAACCAATCACAATCACTGCCTGATCTGATACAGTAAACTGATTTTAAGTCTAGCTGATATTTATTGTATGTCTCAGATCAGGTGGAGAGCAAAATTGCATGGGGGGGGGGGGGGCAGAGAATTTTTTTGCCCAGGGTCCAATTAACATTAAAGATGGCCCTGGTGGGTGGCCCTGTCAACTGCTATGGAATCAAAGGAGCGAGGCAGAAAACTGTCAGCCGAACAGTGGCTGCATCTGATTGGATTGCATTGAGTTATGGCTGTGTCTAAAAACAAAACATTTAAATACCATTAGTGTCAAAAAAGACTGTGACATTTTTACTCCATTATATGGTAATAAGGGGTCTTATACAACTCCAATTCCAAAAAAGTTGGGATGCTGTGTAAAATCTACACAAAACAGAATGCAATGTTTTGCAAAGCTCATCAACCCATATTTTATGGAAATGGAAAATAGAAGATATATCAAATGTTTAACCACTTTAATACAGGGCACTTTCCCCCCTTCCTGCCCAAGCCAATTTTCAGCTTTCGGCGCTGTCACATTTTAAATGACAATTGCGCAGTCATGCTACACTGTACCCAAACAAAATTTTTATCATTTTGTTCCCACAAATAGAGCTTTCTTTTGGTGGTATTGGATCACCTCTGCGGTTTTTATTTTTTGCTAAACAAATAAAAAAAGACCGAAAAATTTAGAAAAAAAATAAAGTTTTTCTTTGTTTCTGTTATAAAATTTTGTAAATAAGTAAGTTTTTTCCTTCACTGATTGGCACTGATGAGGCTGCACTGAGGGGCACTGATAAGGTGGCACCGATGAGGTGGCACCAATGAGATGGCACTGATGATGGGAACTGATAGGCGGCACTGATGGGCACTGATAGGCGGCACTGATATGCAGCACTGGTGGGCATTGATAGGCGGCACTAATGGGCACTCATAGGTGGCACTGGTGGGCACTGATAGCTGACACTGATGGACACTGAAAAGCTGTACTGATGGGTACTTATGGGTGGCGCTGATAGGCGGCACTGATATGCAGCACTGGTGGGTAGGGATGAGCCGAACACCCCCGGGTTCGGTTCGCACCAGAACCTTCGAACGGACCGAAAGTTCGCGCAAATTTTCGAACCCTATTCGTTATAATGGACGCGAACGTTCAAAATCAAAATTGCTAATTACAACGGCCAATATGCATGTTAATGTCATAAAACAGGTTTGGGGACCCGGGTCCTGCCCCAGGGGACATATATCAATGCAAAAAGAAATTTTAAAAACTAACGTTTTTTCGGGAGCAGTCATTTTAATGATGCATAAAGTGAAAAAAAAAAGTGAAATTTTCCTTTAAATATGGTACCTGGGGGGTGTCTAAAGTATGCCTGTGAAGTGGCATGTGTTTCCCGTGTTTAGAACTGTCCTTGCACAAAATGACATTTGTAAAGGAAAAAAAGAAGCCATTTAAAACCACTTGCGGCTTTAATGTCATGTCTTGTCCTGGCCGCCATATGGCTGAAAATCCTTGAGAAAAATGGCATGGCTACCCCATCACCCCCCCCACCCCAGCCCCTTTGGGTCTTGTATGGATATTAAGGGGGACCCCGCACCCAAAATAAAACCCTATACCTACAACCCTATATACTCTGAACAGCAGTATATAGGTGGTGCAAACAAGACACTGACTGTAGGTTTGTTCTTAAGTAGAATCTGAACAGGTACATTATGAAGTGTAGCTCCATCCCCAAAAAATCTATTTTTAAGCTTTTTGGAGAACATAGGGAGGGGTTATCACCCCTGTAACATTTGCTGTCTTTGCACATCTGTTCAGAACATGTCACCTCACTTTCCGTCCCAATGACAAATGTTTTTGGAAAAGTGGGGTTTTAATTGAAACAAGGATTGGTGATAAAGCATCAGTAGAGAGGAGATACCTTTTTCCCAAATTAAATCTAACAGGATAGAATTTCCCTTCCTAGGGGTAGATTTCCTCTCACTTCCTGTTTTCTCTTGCCGTTTGCAAGTAGGAGTCGTTTGTAAGTTGGATGTTTGAAAGTAGGGGCCTTCCGTATATACTCTGCAGAAATTTGCCCTATTAGATGTTGGTGTAGCCACAAGACTGGTGGGCACAGGAATGGGCCCTGCTGTGAGTTAATAGATCAAGATTTGTACTTGCATGCACCTGTTGAACCGGGCAGAAAAATTGGGCCTTTGGTGGTGGTGGTGGTGGTGGTGGACGGTGTTGCCACAAGACTGTAAGCCCTCACAGTTACTCTTGGTGGGTGCAGGAATGGGCCCTGCTGTGAGTTATTAGATCAAGATTTGTAATTGCATGCACCTGTTGAACAGGGCAGAAAAATTGGGCCTTTGGTGGTGGTGGTGGTGGTGGACGGTGTTGCCACAAGACTGTAAGCCCTCACAGTTACTCTTGGTGGGTGCAGGAATGGGCCCTGCTGTGAGTTATTAGATCAAGATTTGTAATTGCATGCACCTGTTGAACAGGGCAGAAAAATTGGGCCTTTGGTGGTGGTGGTGGTGGTGGACGGTGTTGCCACAAGACTGTAGGCCCTCATAGTTACTCTTGGTGGGCGCAGGAATGGGCCCTGCTGTGAACTATTAGATCAAGATTTGTAATTACACGCCCCTGTTAAACAGGGGCTGAAAAATTGTGCCTTAGGCATTGGTGCTGGTGCCACAACACTGCAACCCCTCACAGATACTGTACTTGGAGCACAGCAGTCACACCTGTTGCGAAGCATCTTTTTAAAAAATTGTAATTACACGCCCCTGTTATACAGGGGCTGAAAAATTGTGCCTTAGGCACTGGTGCTGGTGCCACAACACTGCAACCCCTCACAGATACTGTACTCTGAGCACAGCAATGAGACCTGTTGCAAAGCATTGCCTAAAAATTGTAATTACACGCCCCAACAGGGGCTGAAAAATTGTGCCTTAGGCACTGGTGCTGGTGCCACAACACTGCAACCCCTCACAGATACTGTACTTGGAGCACAGCAGTCACACCTGTTGCGAAGCATCTTTTTAAAAAATTGTAATTACACGCCCCTGTTATACAGGGGCTGAAAAATTGTGCCTTAGGCACTGGTGCTGGTGCCACAACACTGCAACCCCTCACAGATACTGTACTCTGAGCACAGCAATGAGACCTGTTGCAAAGCATTGCCTAAAAATTGTAATTACACGCCCCAACAGGGGCTGAAAAATTGTGCCTTAGGCACTGGTGCTGGTGCCACAACACTGCAACCCCTCACAGATACTGTACTTGGAGCACAGCAGTCACACCTGTTGCGAAGCATCTTTTTAAAAAATTGTAATTACACGCCCCTGTTATACAGGGGCTGAAAAATTGTGCCTTAGGCACTGGTGTGGTGGCATGGATCATTGAGGAGGAGGAAGAGGATAGTCAGTGAACATAACAGGACAGTCACTCAGCATCAGCATAGGCAGTCTTGAAGGGATGTGACATTATAAATTATTCCGTTATATCCGCTTCAGGTGTCTGGTAGCTGGTGGTGATCCAAGACTGATTCATTTTTATGAAGGTCAGTCGATCAACCGAGTCGGTGGACAGGCGCACCCTATGATCGGTGACAAATCCTCCAGCAGCACTGAATGTGCGTTCGGAAAGAACGCTGGATGCAGGACAGGCCAGTAGCTCAATTGCATACTGTGCAAGCTCTGGCCAGTGATCCATCCTCAGGACCCAGTAAGCCAGAGGATTTTCGGTGGGAAAGGTGTCCAAGTCTGACCTTGCCCCTAGGTATTCCTGCACCATGTATATCAGACGCTGGCGATGGTTGCTGGAACCGATCATACCTTGGGGCTGCGGACTAAAAAATTGTCTGAACGCATCGGTCAGACGTCCACCTTCCCGACCGCTCCTTCTGCTACTGACCGAAGCCTCAGCAACTCATCGTCCAGGACCAGGAGTTTGTAACCTCCCAGTTTCTGGGAACGCGTTGCACAGACCTTTCTGCAAGGCCTCCCTGAGATGTCTCATCCTCTGCTCCCTCTGCGACGGCAAGATAAGGTCCGCAACCTTACCCTTGTACCGTGGATCAAGGAGAGTGGCCAGCCAGTAATGGTCCCTCTCCTTGATCCGAAGAACACGAGGATCCTTCCGCAGGCTTTGCAGGATCAGGGAGGCCATGCAGCGTAGGTTAGCTGAGGCATTCGGTCCGGAGTCTTCTGGGTCACTGAGGATGACATGATCGCCAGCCACCTCCTCCCAGCCACGTACAAGTCCACTGGTTTGTTGGGACTGTACATCATCCCTAAAAGACTGCTTCTGCTGATGCTGAGTGCCAGGCTCCACCTCCATGCTCACACAATCCTCCTCCTCCTCCTCCTCCTCATCCTCTTCCTGTGTGATGGGTGGGACAGAAGGAACACTGTCTGGATAAAGGGGGCCTTGAGAGGCAAGGAAGTCCTCCTCTTCCTGCCTCTGTTCTGCCTCAAGTGCCCTGTCCATTATCCCACGCAGCGTATGCTCCAACAGGTGGACAAGAGGTACAGTGTCACTGATGCATGCACTGTCACTGCTCACCATCCTCGTGGCCTCCTCAAATGGTGAGAGGACAGTGCATGCATCCCTGATCATGCTCCACTGGCGTGGGGAAAAAAAGCCAAGCTCCCCTGACCCTGTCCTGGTGCCGTAGTCGCAAAGGTACTCATTGATGGCCCTCTGCTGCGTGTGCAGTCGCTGCAGCATGGCCAACGTTGAGTTCCACCTGGTGGGCATGTCACATATTAGGCGGTTCTTGAGCAGGTTCAGCTCCTTTTGCAGCTCAGTCAGCCGAGCACTGGCAATTATAAGATCGGCGGAAATGCACACAGACTTTCCTGGCCTGCCTCAGGACATCCTGTAAGCCTGGGATCCTGCCCAAGAACCGCTGCACCACCAGGTTGAGGACGTGAGCCATACAGGGCACATGGGTGAGCTGCCCCTGTCGCAGGGCGGAGAGGAGGTTGGTGCCATTGTCAGAAACGACCATTCCTGGCTTAAGCTGGCGTGGCGTCAACCACCTCTCGGCCTGCCCCTGCAGAGCTGCCAGAACCTCTGGCCCAGTGTGGCTCCTGTCCCCCAAACACACCAGCGCAAGCACGGCATGGCATCTTTTTGCCTGCGTACTCGCGTAGCCCCTTGTACGCCTACGGAGCACCACTGGTTCCGAGGACAGAGCACTCGAAGAGGACATGGAGGAAGAAGAAGAGGAGGGGGTGGAGGAGAGAGGTGTGTCACAACCAGTAGTAGCATTTTGGAGGCGTGGTGGCGGAACAACCTCCAACACTACTGCACCTTGTCCTGCATCCCTCCCAGCTGCCAATAGAGTGACCCAATGGGCCGTGAAAGAAAGATAACGTCCCTGTCCATGCCTGCTGGACCATGAGTCAGCGGTAATATGCACCTTACCGCCGACCGCCCTGTCCAGCGAGGCATGGACATTGCCTTCCACATGCCGGTAGAGAGACGGAATCGCCTTCCGTGAGAAAAAGTGGCGTTTGGGAACCTGCCACTGAGGAACCGCACATTGAACAAACTCACGGAAGGGGGCCGAGTCTACCAACTGAAAAGGCAGCAGTTGAAGTGCTAGCAATTTAGCCAAGCTAGCATTCAACCGCTGGGCATGTGGATGGCTGGGAGTATACTTCTTTCGACGGTCCAGCAGCTGGGGCAGGGAAATTTGCCTGCTACAATCGGACGTCGGTGTACTGCAAGTACTTGGTTGTGACACACCTAATTCTACACCTTCAGTCCTCTCAGAGCAGCTTTCAGAGAGGACTGAAGATATAGTGGGGATGGAGATCCCAGCTGATGAGGAGCAAGGAGAGGTCCGCTTTGTTCTTTGGTGTGGGTCTTTTATGTGTGCTTGCCAACGAGCTGCATGGCAGGTCGACATATGTCTGCTCATGCTTGTGGTGCCCAAGCGGCTGATGTTTTGGCCACGCGAGATACGCTTGAGATAAATATTGCAAATAGCAGTGGTGCGATCTGATGCACTCGTCTCAAAAAAGGCCCACACCAAAGAACTTTTGTGATAACGTGCAGAGGCAGCGCCCTGCACAGGCGGAGCTCTGCGGTGTGGTACAGTTGCTGTGCTGGCCTCTAGCTGGCCTCCAGGTGGCATCCTGCCTCGTTGGACATGTGACGCCGCATCCTCCTCCTCCTCCTCCTCTCTCCCTTCAGGCACCCACGTGGAGTCAGTGACCTCATCATCCCCTCCCTCTTCACCACTAGAGCAAACCTGGCAGTAAGCTGCAGCTGGTGGAACAGTACTGCCAGATTGCTGTCCTTCAGCATCCCCTCTCTCTGCGCGCACACTACTGACTTCCTCAAGCTGGGTATCATCATCCGAGCCTTCGAATCGTTGGGCATCCTCCTGGAGCATGTACCCAACACTGTGCTCAAACAGTTCGGGGGACTCCTCAGGAGGACATGGTGGGTCTAGGGAAGGGGGGAAAATATAGGAGCTCTGTGTGATGCCACTAACACACTAGAAGTCCTATGGGTGCTTCTGAGAAGAAAATATAGGAGCTCTGTGTGATGCCACTAACACACTAGAAGTCCTATGGGTGCTGCTGAGAAGAAAATATAGGAGCTCTGTGTGATGCCACTAACACACTAGAAGTCCTATGGGTGCTTCTGAGAAGAAAATATAGGAGCTCTGTGTGATGCCACTAACACACTAGAAGTCCTATGGGTGCTGCTGAGAAGAAAATATAGGAGCTCTGTGTGATGCCACTAACACACTAGAAGTCCTATGGGTGCTTCTGAGATGAAAATATAGGAGCTCTGTGTGATGCCACTAACACACTAGAAGTCCTATGGGTGCTGCTGAGAAGAAAATATAGGAGCTCTGTTTGCTGCCACTAACACACTAGAAGTCCTATGGGTGCTGCTGAGAAGAAAATATAGGAGCTCTGTGTGATGCCACTAACACACTAGAAGTCCTATGGGTGCTTCTGAGAAGAAAATATAGGAGCTCTGTGTGATGCCACTAACACACTAGAAGTCCTATGGGTGCTTCTGAGATGAAAATATAGGAGCTCTGTTTGCTGCCACTAACACACTAGAAGTCCTATGGGTGCTGCTGAGAAGAAAATATAGGAGCTCTGTTTGCTGCCACTAACACACTAGAAGTCCTATGGGTGCTACTGAGAAGAAAATATAGGAGCTCTGTGTGATGCCACTAACACACTAGAAGTCCTATGGGTGCTGCTGAGAAGAAAATATAGGAGCTCTGTTTGCTGCCACTAACACACTAGAAGTCCTATGGGTGCTGCTGAGAAGAAAATATAGGAGCTCTGTGTGATGCCACTAACACACTAGAAGTCCTATGGGTGCTGTTGGGGTGCAATGCTGTGCTAACAGCACTGCGGTTGGTACTACTGCAATACTGTACTAACAGTAAGCACGCACCAGACTAATCCCCAGCAGCAGCTAATAACACACTAACTGTGCAATCAGCAGCAATGAACGATCAATGACTTAGGTAGCAATGGTTTAGCAAAGAAATAGCCAATGGTTTAGCAAAGAAGAGCAAATCTTTCAGTATCAAGCAAAGACAGAATCAGCAGACTGATCTCTCCTAAAGCCGGAACTCATGTGACCGGGGCCGACGGCGTGGCGGCCTTTTAAATGGTGGGGCGTGTACTAAAGCCCCTGAGCTGTAATTGGCTACAGGTGTCCTGCCTGTAGCCAATTATTGCTCTCCGAGTTTCGGGCGCTGTGATTGGCCAAGCATGCAGGGTCACAGTGCATGCTTGGCCAATCATTAGCCAGCAATGCACTGCGCCGGCCGCGCCGGCCGCAATGCATTGCGGGGCCGCTCGCATCACACGAATGTGATGCGAACGGCCCAAATAGTTCTGGGCTCGCCGAGCGAGCGAAAGCCCGGTGCTCGATTCGAACGTGGGTTCGAATCGAGCACCGGGCCCATCCCTACTGGTGGGTATTGATAGGCAGCACTGATGGGCACTCATAGGTGGCACTGGTGGGCACTGATGGGCACTGATAGGCACTGAAAGGCTGCACTGATGGGAACTTATGGGTGGCACTGATAGGCAGAACTGATGGGCGGCACTGATAGATGCTACTGATAGGCATCACTGATGGCATTGGCACTGGCAGGCATTGCTGATGGTACTGATTGGCATCTGCCTGGGCACTGATTGGCATATCCCTGCTGGTCCAGGGTGGCATACCTGGTGGGTGTCCTTTGTGGCATCCCTGGTGGTCCTGGCGGCATCCTTGGTGGTCCTGGGCGGGCATCCACTGGGGGGGGGTGCGCTGATAAACAATCAGCACAGACCCCCCCTGTCAGGAGAGCCGCCGATTGGCTCTCCTCTACTCGCGTCTGTCAGACACAAGTGAAGAAAAGCCAATACACGGCTCTTCCTGTTTACACTGTGATCAGCCGTGATTGGACACAGCTGAACGCGTGGTAAAGAGCCTCCGTCAGAGGCTCTTTACCAAGATCGGTGTTGCGGTGTGTCAGAGTGACACACCACACCACTGATCGCTGCGCTGCGCGCCCCCCCCCTCCTGGGCGCGCGATCGCGGCTTATCCAGCTGGACGCCATATGACGCCCAGTCAGGATAACTGAACCACCACTCGGCCGTCATTTTGCTATAGGCCTGGCGGGAAGTGCTTAAACTGAGAAAACTTACCATTTAAAAAAATAAAATAAAGGTCATGTTGAAATTGATGGCAACAACACATGTCAAAAAAGTTAGGACAGGGCAACAAAGAGCTGACAAAGTAAGTGGTACTAACAAGGAAGAGCTGGAAGAACATTTTGCAACTAATTAGGGTAATTGGCACCAGGACTGGGGTTAAAAAAGAGCAATTTAGGGGTTGATTAACAAAATGCAAATAGACTGTGCACTTTGCAAAGCAGCCTTGTGAGTCAAGCCAGGGACCTCGCTAGTTAGCAGGGGTGAAGCTTGAGAAGTATCTGGAGTGCAAAGCTAGGAACCCAGCAGGGAAGCAGTGGTGACCCTTGAGGGGATACCACCGCAAACCTTGGAGGAGCTCAAGGGATTCAGAGTCAGTGAATCAGTGAGTCTAGAGGGGGCCGGGAGCTCAGTGTTGAAGAACTACAAGAGGCACTTGTAGTGAAGCTGGAAGGACTGTTACGTTTGAGTTAGGAACCATTAAAGACTGTTACCATAGGAGACAGCAATCCTGCAGTTGCAGATGTGGGTTCTTGCTGCGGCCATTCCCTGCACAGTTGTCCTCCTATTGAAGTCTCGGTGTCTGTCAATTGAATGTGCAACTACCTAAGGGTGTCCTGGCCCTAACCCTCTTTCCCCCAAAAATACAAAAGGACTGTAAAAAAAAACAAAAAAAACTCTTTTACATCCAAGAAGTGTCTGGCGCCCAATGACTTACACCAGCTTTGCACCCACTATGCTTTACAACCCACCACTTATTGAAGGATGTCAGCTAGCTTTAGCCTGGAAAGTTATCATTAGGCAGGACAAGGCCTGAGACCTTGCTACACTTCCTAAAATGACTGTCTATGAACACAGTTTTGCTGTGCCATCCAAAAATGGTAGTTAAATCTCTATCATGCAAAGAAGAAGCCATATCTGAATAAGATTCAGCAATGCTGCCATCTTCTCTGGGCCAAAGCTCATTTAAAAAGTGATCTGTTGCAAAGTGGTCAGACAAAATTTTACATTCTTTTTGGCAACCATGGGCACCGCATTCTCTGGATTAAATAGGAAAGGGACCTTCTGGTTTATCAGCACTAGAGTTGAGCGGGTAGCTGGATATTCGGGTCCGGCGGGTTCGGCCGAACTTCGGAAAAAAGTTCGGATTCGGGACCGAACTTTAACCCGAACCCGGACCCGGACCCCATTGAAGTCAATGGGGACCCGGACTTCTGACGACTAAAAAGGCTCTAAAAAAGTAATGGAAAGGGCTAGAGGGCTGCAAATGGCAGCAAAATGTTGTTAAGAACATGGCAAGTGCTCTGCAAACAAATGTGGATAGGAAATAACTTAAAAGAACATAAAAAAAATAAAAAAATAAAAAAAATATGCTGGAGGCCCGATTTTCAGCAGAAGAGGTACAGGAAGTCATTAAGAACCTCAGAAACTCAACGGCACGATGCGACACATATGGTGGGAATGCCCTAGAATACGCCCTTTCTGGAATAAATTATTTAATTTAATGGATAAGCTAGTGGGAAAATAAAATACTTTGAAATAAAAATGTAGCGGGGTGCTAAATTTAAGGAAAGTGTTTGAGTGGTAAATAGGCTCAAATACCCTAATTCTGTAGGATTCATGGACCATTTTGTCCTGGGGGGACAGTATTGGTGTGCAGTTCCCTGCGGCCTACAGGTGGCGCCTTTTGTGTCCCCTCTTGGCAGTAGTACAGCGGGGCGGGGAACCTGCTGTGCATGCCAGGAGAGCATATAAAAGGGGCAGACCTTTGGCAAGGGGGCTGATGTCCAGTGGGGTCCGCGCCCAGGTGCCTTCGGCCTGGGTGCATGTGTTCCTGTTCCATCTCGGGCACCTTTAGCCCGGGGTGAGGTACTATCCTGGAGTTCTTGCTGCCCTGGGTATGGAGGCCTAGGGGCGGGAGTAAAGCCTGGAGTCCAGAGCCGCCTCGTGTAGGGGACCCTGTTCCAGGGAAGGGAGGATCATTCTGATGGACCGATGCGGGAGTCACGGTGAAGGAATGGTCTGTTGACTCCCTGGAGAGATGTCTTCCCCTTGATATGGGCTAGGTTCGTAGAAGGAGAAGCTCAAGGTCACCTTGACTGTATCAGAGGCCTTATTCAACCGGCCCGTGGCAGGGGCCTTATACACCCTGGTCTGTGGCTGAGACCAAAGTTCTCCAGGCCCGTGGCAGGGGCCTTATACACCCTAGTCTGTGGCAGAGACCAAAGTTCTCCAGGTCTGTGGCAGGGGCCTTGTACACCCGGTCTGTGGCAGAGACCAACCTCAATGTCTGTGGCAGAGACCGTGCGCCAAAAACTGTTTGAGAAACCTAAGCAGTGAAGTGAATGTGCTACGTTTGTGCCTGGACCTCCTCCACACCTTAAGCTGTCCTGTTTCTTTGCTCTAACCTTTTCTATCTGAGTACAGTTTATTTTGCCATGAGAGAATAAGAGTTGGAGTTTCAGCTGGTGTGGACATTGACTTTACTGGCAATTAAAGGACTTGCCTCTACCTACAGTAGAGGTGAGAATCATCCTCTGGAGGAGTTTTGACTCCGGCTGTGGACACGGCCCGTCAAGTACACCGCTCAACCTCTTTATATAGGAGGATACGGGCTGGTAGTGCGGTGTGCCTTTCTCCCTCCTGCGAAGAGCCAACAACATAAAGGCAGGTAAGGGGGAAAGGATCTGTGCGCTACAAAAAAATAAAATAAAAATTTTAATCTTGGCCTAGCAGGACGACGTCCATATGGAGTAGGAGGTTGAGGTGGCGGTGGATGTGGCTGTGTAGGTGGAAGCGGCGGTGGAGGAGGACGAGGTAGCCAACACTGGTTCAAAAATACAACAATGGCTGGGTAAGGCCGGTGATGTGTCGAATTCTGTCCCCTGTCGAATAGTGTCCGCCCTGTACTGCGCTTGCTGAGTATGTAGGACAAGGGGATTTCAAAAATCTCCCAAGACTAACGGCGCCTGCGTGTTGAGTTCAGGTGAAGGCCACACCATCCATGGTTCAAGCCGAGCCAAGCAAGGCCGCGATCGAAGCGAGCCCGTGAGGGGCCCTGTTACTATGTGCTACCGTATGTCCTCTTGGATGGTGGGGCTTGAACCTGCACTCACAGCGCAGGCGCCGTTCATCTTCGGAGATTTTGTGAATCTCCTTGTCCTCTGTACTGCGCAAGCGCTGCGCCTGCGCAGTACGGGCCGGGCACAATCCGATGGCCGGACAGTTTGTCACAACACCGGTATACATGTCTATTCTGCACAAGGTACGGACAAGTCCTGTGGGATCCATGCCTGGTTCATTTTAATGAACGTGAGCTTGTCCACATTGGCTCTGGACAGGCGGCTGCGCTTGTCTGTGATAACGCCCCCTGCCGTGCTAAATACACGTTCAGATAATACACTGGCTGCAGGGCAGGCCAGCACCTCCAAGGCATAAACGGCAAGCTCAGGCCATGTGCCCAATTTGGAGACCCAGAAGTTAAAGGGGGCAGACCCGTCATCCAGTACGTGTAGGCCTGTGGACACATACTGCTCAACCATGTTGGTGAAATGCTGCCTCCTGCTAAGACGTTCCATCTCAGCTGGTGGTGCTGGTTGTTGTGGCGTGCTGACAAAGCTTTTCCACATTTCGGCCATGCTAACCCTGCCTTCTGAGGTGCTGCCGGTGCCCCGGCTGCGTTGGCGACCTCTTCCTCCTCCTCTGCCTTCGCCTTGTGCTTCCACCGTATGCCCGCTGTCAGGTGGGAATGCCACCAGCAGCGCGTCTACCAGCGTGCGCTTGTACTCGTGCATCTTACGATCCCGCTCCAGTGAGGGAATTAAGGACGGTACGTTGTCCTTGTAATGGGGATCCAGCAGGGTGGCCACCCAGTAATCAGCACCAGTTAAAATGTGGGCAACTCGGCTGTCGTTGCGGAAACACTGCAGCATGTAATCGCTCATGTGTGCCAGGCTGCCCAGAGGCAAAGAAAAGCTGTCCTCTGTGAGAGATGTATCGTCTGTGTCCTCTGTATCCCCCCAGCCACGCACCAGTAATGGCCACGAGCTGGTCTGAGTGCCACCCTGCTGTGAACATGGCTCCTCCTCCTCCTCCTCCTCCTCCATCTCCTCCTCCACCTCGTCATCCTCCAGAACTGTGCCCTTTCTGCCGGACAATTGTGTACCTGGCGTTTGTTGGTGCAGGAACCCACCCTCGTAGCCACTTGTGAAAGACTGCCCTGAAAGCCTTTGAAATGATCCCGCTTCCTCCTCCTCCTCCTCATCCTCCTGTGCCACATCCTCTTCCATCATCGCACGAAGCGTTTTTTCAAGGAGGCATAGAACTGGGATAGTAACGCTGAGAACGGCGTCATTGGCACTGGCCATGTTGGTGGAGTACTCGAAACAGCGCAACAAGGCACACAGGTCTCGCATGGAGGCCCAGTTATTGGTGGTGAAGTGGTGCTGTTCCGCAGAGCGACTCACGCGTGATTGCTGCAGCTGAAACTCCACTATTGCCTGCTGCTGCTCGCACAGTCTGGCCAGCATGTGCAAGGTGGAGTTCCACCTTGTGGGCACGTCACATATGAGGCGGTGAGCGGGAAGGCTGAAGTTACGCTGCAGCGCTGACAGGCGAGCAGCAGCAGGGTGAGAACGCCGAAAGTGCGCACAGACAGCCCGCACTTTCTGCAGCAGCTCTGGCATATTGGGGTAATTTTTAAGGAACCTCTGGACCACCAAGTTCAGCACATGCGCCAGGCAAGGGATGTGCGTCAAACCGGCTAGACCCAGAGCTGCTACGAGATTTCGCCCATTATCGCACACCACCAGGCCGGGCTTGAGGCTCACTGACAGCAACCACTCATCGGTCTGTTGTTCCATGTCCCTCCACAACTCCTGCGCGGTGTGGGGATTTTCCCCCAAACAGGAAAGTTTTAAAACTGCCTGCTGTCGTTTACCCCTGGCTGTGCTGAAGTTGGTGGTGAAGGTGTTACGCTGAATGGATGAGGAGGCGGTAGAGGATGAGGAAGCGGAGAAGGAGGAGTTAGCAACAGGAGGCAAACTGAAGCGCCCTGCAATCCTCGGTGGTGGAAGGACATGCGCCAAACCGCTATCTGCCTCAGGCATAGCCGCCACTGCATTTACCCAGTGTGCTGTTAGAGAGATATAACGTCCCTGACCGTGCTTACTGGTCCACGCATCCGTAGTTAGGTGGACCTTGCCACAGATGGCGTTGCGCAGTGCACACCTGATTTTGTCCCCCACCTGGTTGTGCAGGGAAGGGATGGCTCGCCTGGAAAAGTAGTGGCGGCTGGGCACGACGTACTGCGGGACAGCCAATGCCATCAGGCTTTTAAAACTCTGCGTCTCCACCAGACGGAATGACAGCATTTCAAAGGCCAGGAATTTTGAAATGCTGGCATTCAGGGCCAGGGATCGCGGGTGGCTAGGGGGGTACTTCCTCTTCCGCTCCAATGTTTGGGAGATAGAGAGCTGAACGCTTCCATGGGACATTGTGGAGATGGTTGGTGACCCAGGTGGTAGTGTTGCTGGCAGATCCTCTGTTTGCGGGGTGGCAGGTGCCACTGTCACTACAGAGGTGGATGAAGAGGCCGAGACTGCAGCAGAAGAGGAAGCAGGAGGAGCCAGAGACCGTTCTTGGTTTTTGAGGTGTCTACTCCACTGCAGCTCGTGCTTTGCACTTAGATGCCTGGTCATGCAGCTTGTGCTCAGGTTGAGAACGTTTATGCCTCGCTTCAGGCTCTGATTGCACAGCGTGCAAACCACTCGTGTCTTGTCATCAACACACTGTGTGAAGAACTGCCACGCTAGGGAAGTCCTTGGACCTGGCTTTGGTGTGCTCGGTCCCTTGCTGCGTTGGGCAGTAGCAGATGTACTGTCTAGGGGACGAATGCTCCGTTTTTGCACCCTGCTCCCTCTTCTGCTGTGCTGGTGGCTCTGTGCGACCACCGCCTCTTCCTCCGAACTACACTGGTCACCTGCATAACGTTGATTCCATGTGGGGTTGAGGACCTCATCGTCCTCCACATCATCTTCCACCCAGTCTTCACCCCTGCCCTCCATGTCTGTCTGCACAATTGCGAAAGCAGCAGCAGTTGGCACCTGTGTTTCGTCATCATCCGAGACGTGCTGCGATGGTCCTCCCATGTACCCATCATGAAACATAAGTGGTTGGGCATAGGTGCACTCAATCTCTTCCACTTCTGGGGCAGGGCTAGGTGGATGGCCCTGGGAAACCCTGCTAACAGAGTCATCGAAAAGCAGAAGAGACTGCTGCATGATTTGGGGCTCAGACTGCTTGGCTGATTTGCAAGGGGGTGAGGTGAAAGACTGATGGACATGGGCTTCAGGTGCCAACTCTGATCTTTCATCAGAAGAGTGGGTGGGAGACAATGTGAAGGAACCCGAGGCACTGTCAGCAACCCAATCTACTATCGCCTGTACTTGTCCTGGCCTAAACATTGGTACAGCCTCATTAGGCGCGACAAAATACCGCCGCAGGCTCGGTCGCCTACTCGCACCTGAGGAAGGTGTTTCACTTGTGCGTGTAGCTGGCACAGATCCACCACGTCCTCTCCCTGCAACAGGAGCTCCACCAGCAGCACCACGACCGGGGCCACCACGTCCCTTTGACCTTCCCCTCATATTTTCCAAATTTAGGATCTTGCCCTAAATGGCGTTTTTTGGAAGACCACAACACACCCACAGTATTTAACCGCTGAAACGCACAGCTACAGAACTGCAGAAAATGCTATTCAAAAAAAAAAAGGTTGTTTTTTTTAGTATAGCACAGTACAAGGAAAATATATAGAAATTGTTTATTTCACACACCTCCAGATGTGTATTTCACACTGCAAAATATTTTCTGTGGCCCTAAATGGCGTTTTTTGCCAGACCACAACACACCCACAGCACGTAACCGCTGAATCGCACAGCTACAGAAAATGCTATTCAAAAAAAAAGGTTGTATTTTTTAGTATAGCACTGTACAAGAAGAATATATAGAAATTGTATATTTTACACACCTCCAAGATGTGTATTTCACACTGCAAAATATTTTCTGTGGCCCTAAATGGCGTTTTTTGGAAGAGCACAACACAACCACAGTATTTAACCACTGAATCGCACAGCTATAGAAGTGCAGAGAATGCTATTCAAAAAAAATGTTGTTTTTTTTAGTATAGCACTGTACAATATATAGAAATTGTTTATTTTACACACCTCCACATGTGTATTTCACACTGCAAAATATTTTCTGTGGCCCTAAATGGCGTTTTTTGCCAGACCACAACACACCCACAGCACGTAACCGCTGAATCGCACAGCTACAGAAAATGCTATTCAAAAAAAAAGGTTGTTTTTTTTAGTATAGCACTGTACAAGAAGAATATATAGAAATTGTTTATTTTACACACCTCCACATGTGTATTTCACACTGCTATTTATTTTCTGTGGCCCTAAATGGCGTTTTTTGGAAGAGCACAACACAACCACAGTATTTAACCACTGAATCGCACAGCTATAGAAGTGCAGAGAATGCTATTCAAAAAAAATGTTGTTTTTTTTAGTATAGCACTGTACAATATATAGAAATTGTTTATTTTACACACCTCCACATGTGTATTTCACACTGCAAAATATTTTCTGTGGCCCTAAATGGCGTTTTTTGCCAGACCACAACACACCCACAGCACGTAACCGCTGAATCGCACAGCTACAGAAAATGCTATTCAAAAAAAAGGTTGTTTTTTTTAGTATAGCACTGTACAAGAAGAATATATAGAAATTGTTTATTTTACACACCTCCACATGTGTATTTCACACTGCTATTTATTTTCTGTGGCCCTAAATGGCGTTTTTTGGAAGAGCACAACACAACCACAGTATTTAACCACTGAATCGCACAGCTATAGAAGTGCAGAGAATGCTATTCAAAAAAAATGTTTTTTTTTTTTAGTATAGCACTGTACAATATATAGAAATTGTTTATTTTACACACCTCCAGATGTGTATTTCACACTGCAAAATATTTTCTGTGGCCCTAAATGGCGTTTTTTGCAAGAGCACCACAACCCCAACAGTATATAACCGCTGAATCGCACAGCTGCAGAGGCCAGAGAATGCTTTTTAAAAATAATGTTGTTTTTTCACACACCTCCAGATGTGTATTTCACACTGCAAAATATTTTCTGTGGCCCTAAATGGCGTTTTTTGGAAGAGCACAACACAACCACAGTATTTAACCACTGAATCGCACAGCTATAGAAGTGCAGAGAATGCTATTCAAAAAAAATGTTTTTTTTTTTAGTATAGCACTGTACAATATATAGAAATTGTTTATTTCACACACCTCCAGATGTGTATTTCACACTGCAAAATATTTTCTGTGGCCCTAAATGGCGTTTTTTGCAAGAGCACAACAACCCCAACAGTATATAACCGCTGAATCGCACAGCTGCAGAGGCCAGAGAATGCTTTTTAAAAATAATGTTGTTTTTTCACACACCTCCAGATGTGTATTTCACACTGCAAAATATTTTCTGTGGCCCTAAATGGCGTTTTTTGGAAGAGCACAACACAACCACAGTATTTAACCACTGAATCGCACAGCTATAGAAGTGCAGAGAATGCTATTCAAAAAAAATGTTTCGTTTTTTAGTATAGCACTGTACAATATATAGAAATTGTTTATTTCACACACCTCCAGATGTGTATTTCACACTGCAAAATATTTTCTGTGGCCCTAAATGGCGTTTTTTGCAAGAGCACAACAACCCCAACAGTATATAACCGCTGAATCGCACAGCTGCAGAGGCCAGAGAATGCTATTCAAAAATAATGTTGTTTTTTCACACACCTCCAGATGTGTATTTCACACTGCAAAATATTTTCTGTGGCCCTAAATGGCGTTTTTTGGAAGAGCACAACACACCCACAGTATATAACCGCTGAATCGCACAGCTGCAGAGAATGCTATTCAAAAAAAAGTTGTTTTTTTTTTTTAGTATAGCATAGTACAAGAAAAATATATAGAAATTGGTTATTTCACACAACTAGAGATATACACTGCAAAATATTTTTTTTGCCCAAAAATAGGTCTTTTTTGCGCACAACAAAGTGCCT
The DNA here is from genome assembly GCA_029206835.1 of Rana muscosa. Taxonomy (NCBI): domain Eukaryota; kingdom Metazoa; phylum Chordata; class Amphibia; order Anura; family Ranidae; genus Rana; species Rana muscosa. The sequence goes on from CM055118.1 coordinate 195,397,342, forward strand.
TTTTTTTTTTTTGCAACAGCACAATAAAGTGCCTTTTTTTTGGGGGGGGGGGCCCAAAAATGGGTCTTTTTAGCAAAAGCACAATAAAGTGCCTTTTTTTTTTTTTTTTTTTTCTGCCCGAAATGGGTCTTTTAGCAAGAGCACAATACAGCCACAGTATGGAATAGGTGTATCACTCAACGTAATGCAGTGCTGGTGCACTGAGCTTGCAACACAAACAGATAAACCTATGCAGATCGCTGAGCTATTATATCTCTCAATCTGGACTCCTATCTAAATCTCTCTCCCTGAAAGCACAAACAGGATCCTGCCCCTACACTACACTACACTACACTGTCTCTCTATCTTTTCTATCAGTAGATTGCAGAATCAGGACTAACTCCTATCATATAATTCTCTCCCTCACAGCAACAGCAGCCAGGATCCTTTCCCTACACTGTCTAAAAGCAGAGTGACGATCTGTGCTGTGTGCCTCTTGCTTATATAGAAGCTGGTCACATGCTGGGTCACATGTTGCACTGACCAATCACAGCCATGCCATTAGTAGGCATGGCTATGATGGCTTCTAAGGGCACACCAGCTAATCAAATGGTGATTGGCTGGCCCCTGAAGCATTTCTAACTGCGCCATTAAATTCCCGAATTCGGACCCGAACCCGGACTTTAGCGCAAAATCCGGGTCCGGGTCCGGGGTCGGGAAAAAGCCAAAATTCGGTACGGACCCGAACTTTACAGTTCGGGTCCGCTCAACACTAATCAGCACTCTTAAAAGCCTGCATCTCAGATCGTGTGGGGGTACATTAGTGCATATGGAATGGGTAGCTCGTACATCTGGAAAGGCACCATCATTGCTGAAAGATATATTCAGGTTTTAGAGCAGCATATGCTCTGATCTAGATGAGTCTTTTTCACGGAAGGCCTTGCATTTTCCAGCAGGACTGCATTTATGACAACAGCATGGCTTTATAGTAGAAGTGTCTGGGAGCTTAACTGGCCTGCCGGCAGTCCAGACCTTTCACCAGCTGAAAATATTCCTGGGTTCTTCAAACAACAAATACGACAAAGATGATCCAGGACAGTTGAGCAATTAGAATCCTATATCAGGCAAGAATGAACATCCTCTCCCAAAACTCCAGCAACTCTCCTTAGTTCCCAGACGTTTATGGAGTGTTCTTAAAAGAAGAACACTGTGGTACACATGGCCCTGTCCCAAATTATTGGAGATGTGTTGCTGCCATCAATTTCAAAATGATCTTATTTTTTTCTGTCTAGTGTTGCCAGACACTCAGTGGTAAAGTTTAACAAAAAATGCTCTATCTTACTATAAATGTGTTTTGGTAATACTGATCTGTTGCTTTGCTATATTTAAAGGTGTCATCCAAGTGTTATTTTAGATTTCGGTGAATATTGGTGGATTGAATGACCCAAATGCTTTTGATTTCATGTTGACTACACACAATTTCTGCTCCGGCCATGGTATCCTTTTCGTATAGATTTTGAGAAAAGTAAAAGACCACCATACACAGATTGATTCCCAACAATGTGGATGGGGAATCTCCACTGCCAGCCAAATCCTGCTGAATTCAAGCCATCCATGGGGACCTTAAGATCCCTATTTATAACACATAGTGGATACCACTATTCACAGGACACGGCAACATTTACTCCAAACTGTGCCTGTATTCCATTCATAAGATGCAGTCTGCAATGTTCCATGCAGTGTTCTCTGCATAATGCTGCAAAGAACACATGATGGGAGTGGCTGGTTACATGACTTTCACAGCTCCCTTCGTTTGTTTCCTATGTATTAATTTGCAACCCAAGAAGAAGCAAGTGAAGGGATGAACACATTTAGAGAACACTGGGCTGTGCTTTATAAATGTGCTTTTTTTTTAAAGCAGTAGTATGGCCACCCCACTGTTTTGTACATGGACTCTTCTTCAAGTCTTCCCACTGCATTCCAGACAAGGATTGGTGACACTCCCTTAGTTTAAATAAATTTGGCTAGATAGAGAACTGGTAACTAGGGATGAGCTTCGTGTTCGAGTCGAACATACGTTCGACTCGAACATTGGCTGTTCGATCGTTCGACGAAGATCGAACGATTTGGGCCGTTCGCGCCAAATTCGAGTGACGCGAACGGCCCACAATGCACTACGCCATCGCAGTGTCATCCAGGCGCTGTGATTGGCCAAGCATGCACTGTGACCCCGCATGCTTGGCCAATCACAGCGCCGGCAGCGAGGAGAGCAATGATTGGCCACAGGCAGGATGCCTGTGGCCAATTATTGCTGAGGGTGTTTAGTACACGCCCCACACTATAAAAGGCCGCCAGCACGGCGGCCTAGTGTAGTGTGTTCCGGAGCAGGGATAGAGTAGCATAGGCAGGGACAGTGACTGTTATTTCTTTCTTGCTTAACCTGGATTCCTTTAGTTTAGGGAAAGAGAAGGATAGGTAGGGAGAGTGTCAGTGTGTTTTGTGCTTCTGCTATAGTGTGCTTAAAAAAAACATTTATTCTAGGGACAGAAAACTCTAGGTAGGGACAGTGTCAGTTTCTTTCACTCTGCAAGTCCTTGTTTCCAGGGACCTGTAAGGACAGTGAGTTAATTGTCCTTGTGCTATATTGTGCTTAAAAAAAACATTTATTCTAGGGACAGAAAACTCTAGGTAGGGACAGTGTCAGTTTCTTTCACTCTGCAAGTCCTTGTTTCCAGGGACCTGTAAGGACAGTGAGTTAATTGTCCTTGTGCTATATTGTGATTAAAAAAAACATTTATTCTAGGGACAGAAAACTCTAGGTAGGGACAGTGTCAGTTTCTTTCACTCTGCAAGTCCTTGTTTCCAGGGACCTGTAAGGACAGTGAGTTAATTTTCCTTGTGCTATATTGTGATTAAAAAAAACATTTATTCTAGGGACAGAAAACTCTAGGTAGGGACAGTGTCAGTTTCTTTCACTCTGCAAGTCCTTGTTTCCAGGGACCTGTAAGGACAGTGAGTTAATTGTCCTTGTGCTATATTGTGCTTAAAAAAAACATTTATTCTAGGGACAGAAAACTCTAGGTAGGGACAGTGTCAGTTTCTTTCACTCTGCAAGTCCTTGTTTCCAGGGACCTGTAAGGACAGTGAGTTAATTTTCCTTGTGCTATATTGTGATTAAAAAAAACATTTATTCTAGGGACAGAAAACTCTAGGTAGGGACAGTGTCAGTTTCTTTCACTCTGCAAGTCCTTGTTTCCAGGGACCTGTAAGGACAGTGAGTTAATTTTCCTTGTGCTATATTGTGATTAAAAAAAACATTTTTTCTAGGGACAGAAAACTGTAGGTAGGGAGAGTGTTTTTTTTCTTTCACTCTGCAAGTCCTTGTTTCCAGGGACCTGTAAGGACAGTGAGTTAATTGTCCTTGTGCTATATTGTGCTTAAAAAAAACATTTATTCTAGGGACAGAAAACTCTAGGTAGGGACAGTGTCAGTTTCTTTCACTCTGCAAGTCCTTGTTTCCAGGGACCTGTAAGGACAGTGAGTTAATTTTCCTTGTGCTATATTGTGATTAAAAAAAACATTTATTCTAGGGACAGAAAACTCTAGGTAGGGACAGTGTCAGTTTCTTTCACTCTGCAAGTCCTTGTTTCCAGGGACCTGTAAGGACAGTGAGTTAATTTTCCTTGTGCTATATTGTGATTAAAAAAAACATTTTTTCTAGGGACAGAAAACTGTAGGTAGGGAGAGTGTTTTTTTTCTTTCACTCTGCAAGTCCTTGTTTCCAGGGACCTGTAAGGACAGTGAGTTAATTTTCCTTGTGCTATATTGTGATTAAAAAAAACATTTTTTCTAGGGACAGAAAACTGTAGGTAGGGAGAGTGTTTTTTTTCTTTCACTCTGCAAGTCCTTGTTTCCAGGGACCTGTAAGGACAGTGAGTTAATTGTCCTTGTGCTATATTGTGCTTAAAAAAAACATTTATTCTAGGGACAGAAAACTCTAGGTAGGGACAGTGTCAGTTTCTTTCACTCTGCAAGTCCTTGTTTCCAGGGACCTGGAGAGACATTGAGTGAATTGTCCTTGTGCTATATTGTGATTAAAAAAAACATTTATTCTAGGGACAGAAAACTCTAGGTAGGGACAGTGTCAGTTTCTTTCACTCTGCAAGTCCTTGTTTCCAGGGACCTGTAAGGACAGTGAGTTAATTTTCCTTGTGCTATATTGTGATTAAAAAAAACATTTTTTCTAGGGACAGAAAACTCTAGGTAGGGACAGTGTCAGTTTCTTTCACTCTGCAAGTCCTTGTTTCCAGGGACCTGTAAGGACAGTGAGTTAATTTTCCTTGTGCTATATTGTGATTAAAAAAAACATTTATTCTAGGGACAGAAAACTCTAGGTAGGGACAGTGTCAGTTTCTTTCACTCTGCAAGTCCTTGTTTCCAGGGACCTGTAAGGACAGTGAGTTAATTGTCCTTGTGCTATATTGTGCTTAAAAAAAACATTTATTCTAGGGACAGAAAACTCTAGGTAGGGACAGTGTCAGTTTCTTTCACTCTGCAAGTCCTTGTTTCCAGGGACCTGTAAGGACAGTGAGTTAATTTTCCTTGTGCTATATTGTGATTAAAAAAAACATTTATTCTAGGGACAGAAAACTCTAGGTAGGGACAGTGTCAGTTTCTTTCACTCTGCAAGTCCTTGTTTCCAGGGACCTGTAAGGACAGTGAGTTAATTTTCCTTGTGCTATATTGTGATTAAAAAAAACATTTTTTCTAGGGACAGAAAACTGTAGGTAGGGAGAGTGTTTTTTTTCTTTCACTCTGCAAGTCCTTGTTTCCAGGGACCTGTAAGGACAGTGAGTTAATTGTCCTTGTGCTATATTGTGCTTAAAAAAAACATTTATTCTAGGGACAGAAAACTCTAGGTAGGGACAGTGTCAGTTTCTTTCACTCTGCAAGTCCTTGTTTCCAGGGACCTGTAAGGACAGTGAGTTAATTTTCCTTGTGCTATATTGTGATTAAAAAAAACATTTTTTCTAGGGACAGAAAACTGTAGGTAGGGACAGTGTCAGTTTCTTTCACTCTGCAAGTCCTTGTTTCCAGGGACCTGTAAGGACAGTGAGTTAATTTTCCTTGTGCTATATTGTGATTAAAAAAAACATTTTTTCTAGGGACAGAAAACTGTAGGTAGGGAGAGTGTTTTTTTTCTTTCACTCTGCAAGTCCTTGTTTCCAGGGACCTGTAAGGACAGTGAGTTAATTTTCCTTGTGCTATATTGTGATTAAAAAAAACATTTTTTCTAGGGACAGAAAACTGTAGGTAGGGAGAGTGTTTTTTTTCTTTCACTCTGCAAGTCCTTGTTTCCAGGGACCTGTAAGGACAGTGAGTTAATTGTCCTTGTGCTATATTGTGCTTAAAAAAAACATTTATTCTAGGGACAGAAAACTCTAGGTAGGGACAGTGTCAGTTTCTTTCACTCTGCAAGTCCTTGTTTCCAGGGACCTGGAGAGACATTGAGTGAATTGTCCTTGTGCTATATTTTGATTAAAAAAAACATTTATTCTAGGGACAGAAAACTCTAGGTAGGGACAGTGTCAGTTTCTTTCACTCTGCAAGTCCTTGTTTCCAGGGACCTGTAAGGACAGTGAGTTAATTTTCCTTGTGCTATATTGTGATTAAAAAAAACATTTTTTCTAGGGACAGAAAACTCTAGGTAGGGACAGTGTCAGTTTCTTTCACTCTGCAAGTCCTTGTTTCCAGGGACCTGTAAGGACAGTGAGTTAATTTTCCTTGTGCTATATTGTGATTAAAAAAAACATTTATTCTAGGGACAGAAAACTCTAGGTAGGGACAGTGTCAGTTTCTTTCACTCTGCAAGTCCTTGTTTCCAGGGACCTGTAAGGACAGTGAGTTAATTGTCCTTGTGCTATATTGTGCTTAAAAAAAACATTTATTCTAGGGACAGAAAACTCTAGGTAGGGACAGTGTCAGTTTCTTTCACTCTGCAAGTCCTTGTTTCCAGGGACCTGTAAGGACAGTGAGTTAATTGTCCTTGTGCTATATTGTGATTAAAAAAAACATTTATTCTAGGGACAGAAAACTCTAGGTAGGGACAGTGTCAGTTTCTTTCACTCTGCAAGTCCTTGTTTCCAGGGACCTGGAGAGACATTGAGTGAATTGTCCTTGTGCTATATTGTGATTAAAAAAAACATTTATTCTAGGGACAGAAAACTCTAGGTAGGGACAGTGTCAGTTTCTTTCACTCTGCAAGTCCTTGTTTCCAGGGACCTGTAAGGACAGTGAGTTAATTTTCCTTGTGCTATATTGTGATTAAAAAAAACATTTTTTCTAGGGACAGAAAACTCTAGGTAGGGACAGTGTCAGTTTCTTTCACTCTGCAAGTCCTTGTTTCCAGGGACCTGTAAGGACAGTGAGTTAATTTTCCTTGTGCTATATTGTGATTAAAAAAAACATTTATTCTAGGGACAGAAAACTCTAGGTAGGGACAGTGTCAGTTTCTTTCACTCTGCAAGTCCTTGTTTCCAGGGACCTGTAAGGACAGTGAGTTAATTGTCCTTGTGCTATATTGTGCTTAAAAAAAACATTTATTCTAGGGACAGAAAACTCTAGGTAGGGACAGTGTCAGTTTCTTTCACTCTGCAAGTCCTTGTTTCCAGGGACCTGTAAGGACAGTCAGTTAATTGTCCTTGTGCTATATTGTGATTAAAAAAAACATTTATTCTAGGGACAGAAAACTCTAGGTAGGGACAGTGTCAGTTTCTTTCACTCTGCAAGTCCTTGTTTCCAGGGACCTGTAAGGACAGTGAGTTAATTTTCCTTGTGCTATATTGTGATTAAAAAAAAACATTTATTCTAGGGACAGAAAACTCTAGGTAGGGACAGTGTCAGTTTCTTTCACTCTGCAAGTCCTTGTTTCCAGGGACCTGTAAGGACAGTGAGTTAATTGTCCTTGTGCTATATTGTGCTTAAAAAAAACATTTATTCTAGGGACAGAAAACTCTAGGTAGGGACAGTGTCAGTTTCTTTCACTCTGCAAGTCCTTGTTTCCAGGGACCTGTAAGGACAGTGAGTTAATTTTCCTTGTGCTATATTGTGATTAAAAAAAACATTTATTCTAGGGACAGAAAACTCTAGGTAGGGACAGTGTCAGTTTCTTTCACTCTGCAAGTCCTTGTTTCCAGGGACCTGTAAGGACAGTGAGTTAATTTTCCTTGTGCTATATTGTGATTAAAAAAAACATTTTTTCTAGGGACAGAAAACTCTAGGTAGGGACAGTGTCAGTTTCTTTCACTCTGCAAGTCCTTGTTTCCAGGGACCTGTAAGGACAGTGAGTTAATTTTCCTTGTGCTATATTGTGATTAAAAAAAACATTTATTCTAGGGACAGAAAACTCTAGGTAGGGACAGTGTCAGTTTCTTTCACTCTGCAAGTCCTTGTTTCCAGGGACCTGTAAGGACAGTGAGTTAATTGTCCTTGTGCTATATTGTGCTTAAAAAAAACATTTATTCTAGGGACAGAAAACTCTAGGTAGGGACAGTGTCAGTTTCTTTCACTCTGCAAGTCCTTGTTTCCAGGGACCTGTAAGGACAGTCAGTTAATTGTCCTTGTGCTATATTGTGATTAAAAAAAACATTTATTCTAGGGACAGAAAACTCTAGGTAGGGACAGTGTCAGTTTCTTTCACTCTGCAAGTCCTTGTTTCCAGGGACCTGTAAGGACAGTGAGTTAATTTTCCTTGTGCTATATTGTGATTAAAAAAAACATTTATTCTAGGGACAGAAAACTCTAGGTAGGGACAGTGTCAGTTTCTTTCACTCTGCAAGTCCTTGTTTCCAGGGACCTGTAAGGACAGTGAGTTAATTGTCCTTGTGCTATATTGTGCTTAAAAAAAACATTTATTCTAGGGACAGAAAACTCTAGGTAGGGACAGTGTCAGTTTCTTTCACTCTGCAAGTCCTTGTTTCCAGGGACCTGTAAGGACAGTGAGTTAATTTTCCTTGTGCTATATTGTGATTAAAAAAAACATTTATTCTAGGGACAGAAAACTCTAGGTAGGGACAGTGTCAGTTTCTTTCACTCTGCAAGTCCTTGTTTCCAGGGACCTGTAAGGACAGTGAGTTAATTTTCCTTGTGCTATATTGTGATTAAAAAAAACATTTTTTCTAGGGACAGAAAACTGTAGGTAGGGAGAGTGTTTTTTTTCTTTCACTCTGCAAGTCCTTGTTTCCAGGGACCTGTAAGGACAGTGAGTTAATTGTCCTTGTGCTATATTGTGCTTAAAAAAAACATTTATTCTAGGGACAGAAAACTCTAGGTAGGGACAGTGTCAGTTTCTTTCACTCTGCAAGTCCTTGTTTCCAGGGACCTGTAAGGACAGTGAGTTAATTTTCCTTGTGCTATATTGTGATTAAAAAAAACATTTATTCTAGGGACAGAAAACTCTAGGTAGGGACAGTGTCAGTTTCTTTCACTCTGCAAGTCCTTGTTTCCAGGGACCTGTAAGGACAGTGAGTTAATTTTCCTTGTGCTATATTGTGATTAAAAAAAACATTTTTTCTAGGGACAGAAAACTGTAGGTAGGGAGAGTGTTTTTTTTCTTTCACTCTGCAAGTCCTTGTTTCCAGGGACCTGTAAGGACAGTGAGTTAATTTTCCTTGTGCTATATTGTGATTAAAAAAAACATTTTTTCTAGGGACAGAAAACTCTAGGTAGGGAGAGTGTTTTTTTTTTTTCACTCTGCAAGTCCTTGTTTCCAGGGACCTGTAAGGACAGTGAGTTAATTGTCCTTGTGCTATATTGTGCTTAAAAAAAACATTTATTCTAGGGACAGAAAACTCTAGGTAGGGACAGTGTCAGTTTCTTTCACTCTGCAAGTCCTTGTTTCCAGGGACCTGTAAGGACAGTGAGTTAATTTTCCTTGTGCTATATTGTGCTTAAAAAAAACATTTATTCTAGGGACAGAAAACTCTAGGTAGGGACAGTGTCAGTTTCTTTCACTCTGCAAGTCCTTGTTTCCAGGGACCTGGAGAGACATTGAGTGAATTGTCCTTGTGCTATATTGTGATTAAAAAAAACATTTATTCTAGGGATAGAAAACTCTAGGTAGGGACAGTGTCAGTTTCTTTCACTGTGAAAGTCCTTGTTTCAAGGGACAGAGAAGGACACCTGAAGGTAGCCCTTATTGCTTTTTTCCCATCTCCCTGCAGGCCATCTATTAGAATGTCTGGAAGGCAAACAAGGAGAGGCAGACAGTCAGGAGGCAATAAAAGAGGGCAAGCAGGCTCTGTGTCTGGGGGCAACAGTGCTGGTCGTGGACGCGGTGCATTGTCATCAGCACATGGCCATGGGACACGCTTGTCCTTCTTTTCGGCAGCTGGACATGTTGAGCCACATCATGCCGAAGACTTGGTAGAGTGGATGACCAAGCCCTCCTCCTCCTCCTCATCCTCTCTCACCCAGGCTCAGGGTACTGGAAAAGCAGCTGCCAAAGCGTCGTCTTCCCTGGTATCAATGTCAGACAAATCATCAGTCACTCCTTCCCTAGACCCACCATGTCCTCCTCCTGAGGAGTCCCCCGAACTGTTTCAGCACAGTGTTGGGTACATGCTCCAGGAGGATGCCCAGCGTTTCGAAGGGTCTGATGATGAAACCCAGCTAGAGGAAGGCAGTAGCGTGAGAGCAGACAGAGGGGATGCTCAAGAAGGACACCAATCTGGCAGTCATGTTCCAGCAGCTGCAGCATACTGCCAGATTGGCTCCAGTGATGAGGAGGGAGGGGATGATGAGGTCAATGACTCCACGTGGGTGCCTAATAGGAGAGAGGAGGAGGAGGAGGATGAGGAGGAGGCACATCTCCAACGAGGCAGGATGCCCTTTGGTGGCCAGCGTAAGGGCAGTACACCGACGGAATCACACCGCAGAGCTCCGCCTGTGCAGGGCGCTGCCTCTGCCCGTCATTCAAAAAGTTCTTTGGTGTGGGCCTTTTTTGAGGCTAGTGCATCAGATCGCACAGCTGCTGTTTGCAACATATGTCTCAAGCGTATATCGCGTGGCCAAAACATCAGCCGCTTGGGTACCACATGCCTGACCAGACATATGTTGACCTGCCATGCAGCTCGTTGGCAAGCCTACCTCAAAGACCCACACCAAAGAACAAAGCGGACCTCTCCTTGCACCGCATCAGCTGGGATCTCCAACCCCACTATAACTTCAGTCCTCTCTGAAACATGCACTGAGAGGAATGAAGGTGTAGAATTAGGTGTGTCACAGCCAAGTACTTGCGCCCACTCTGCTAGCAGTACACCGACGTCCGATTCTAGCAGGCAAATTTCCCTGCCCCAGCTGCTGGACCGTCGAAAGAAGTTCACTCCCAGCCATCCACATGCCCAGCGGTTGAATGCTAGCTTGGCTAAATTGCTAGCGCTTCAACTGCTGCCTTTTCAGTTGGTAGACTCGGCCCCCTTCCGTGAGTTTGTGCAATGTGCGGTTCCTCAGTGGCAGGTTCCCAAACGCCACTTTTTCTCACGGAAGGCTATTCCGGCTCTCTACCGGCATGTGGAAGGCAATGTCTTGGCCTCGCTGGACAGGGCGGTCAGCGGTAAGGTGCATATTACCGCTGACTCATGGTCCAGCAGGCATGGACAGGGACGTTACCTTTCTTTCACGGCCCATTGGGTCACTCTTTTGGCAGCTGGGAAGGATTCAGGACAAGGTGCAGTAGTGTTGGAGGTTGTCCCACCGCCACGCCTCCAAAATGCTACTACTGGTTGTGACACACCTCTCTCCTCCACCCCCTCCTCTTCTTCTTCCTCCATGGCCTCTTCCTGTGGTTTGTCCTATGAACCAGCGGTGCTCCGTAGCCGTTCACGGGGCTACGCAAGTACGCAGGCAAAAAGATGCCATGCCGTGCTTGCGCTGGTGTGTTTGGGGGACAGAAGCCACACTGGGGCAGAGGTCCTGTCTGCTCTGCAGGGCCAGGCCGAGAGGTGGTTGACGCCACGCCAGCTTAAGCCAGGAATGGTGGTTTGCGACAATGGCACCAACCTCCTCTCCGCCCTCCGACAGGGACAACTGACCCATGTGCCCTGTGTGGCTCACGTCCTTAACCTGGTGGTGCAGCGGTTCTTGGGCAGGTACCCGGGCTTACAGGATGTCCTGAGGCAGGCCAGGAAAGTCTGTGTGCATTTCCGCAGATCTTATAATGCCAGTGCTCGCCTGGCTGAGCTGCAAAAGGAGTTGAACCTGCCCAAGAACCGCCTTATATGTGACATGCCCACCAGGTGGAACTCAACGTTGGCCATGCTGCAGCGGCTGCACACGCAGCAGAGGGCCATCAATGAGTACCTGTGCGACTACGGCACCAGGACAGGGTCAGGGGAGCTTGGTTTTTTTTCTCCACGCCAGTGGGGCATGATCAGGGATGCATGCACTGTCCTGGCACCATTTGAGGAGGCCACGAGGATGGTGAGCAGTGACAGTGCATGCATCAGTGACACTGTACCTCTTGTCCACCTGTTGGAGCACACGCTGCGTGGAATAATGGACAGGGCACTTGAGGCAGAACAGAGGCAGGAAGAGGAGGACTTCCTTGCCTCTCAAGGCCCCCTTTACCCAGACAGTGTTCCTTCTGTCCCACCCATCGCACAGGAAGAGGAGGAGGAGGAGGAGGAGGAGGAGGAGGAGGAGGATTGTGTCAGCATGGAGGTGGAGGCTGGCACTCAGCATCATCAGCAGCAGTCTTTTAGGGATGATTTACAGTCCCAAGAAACCAGTGGACTTGTACGTGGCTGGGAGGAGGTGGCTGCGGATCATGTCGTCCTTAGTGACCCAGAGGACTCCGGAGCGAATGCCTCAGCAAACCTACGCTGCATGGCCTCCCTGATCCTGCAAAGTCTGCGGAAGGATCCTCGTATTCTTCGGATCAAGGAGAGGGACCATTACTGGCTGGCCACTCTCCTTGATCCACGGTACAAGGGTAAGGTTGCGGACCTTATGTTACCGTCGCAGAGGGAGCAGAGGATGAGACAACTCCGGGAGGCCTTGCAGAAAGGTCTGTGCAACGCGTTCCCAGAGACTGGGAGGTTGCAAACTCCTGGTCCTGGACAACGAGTTGCTGAGGCTTCGGCCAGTCAAAGAAGGAGCGGTGGGGAAGGTGGCCGTCTGACCGATGCGTTCAGACAATTCTTTAGTCCGCAGCCCCAAAGTATGATCGGTTCCAGCAACCATCGCCAGCGTCTGATAAACATGGTGCAGGAATATCTAGGGGCAAGGTCAGACTTGGACACCTTCCCCACCGAAAATCCTCTGGCTTACTGGGTCTTGAGGATGGATCTGGCCAGAGCTTGCACAGTATGCAATTGAGCTACTGGCCTGTCCTGCATCCAGCGTTCTTTCGGAACGCACATTCAGTGCTGCTGGAGGATTTGTCACGGATCACAGGGTGCGCCTGTCCACCGACTCGGTTGATCGACTGACTTTCATCAAGATGAACCAGTCTTGGATCACCACCAGCTACCACACACCTGATGCTGATATAACAGACTAATTGATTTTAAAATGTCACATCCCTTCAAGACTGATGCTGATGCTGAGTGCCTGTGCTGTTATGTTGACTGCCTATCCTCCTCCTCCGAGTCCTCAATGATACGATTGATGATGATAGCTTGGAAGATCATTTTTGTTTATGGGTGCCGCCACCAGTGCCTAACGCCCAATTTTTCAGCCCCTGTTTAACAGTGGCGTGTAATTACAATTTTTGAAGCAATACTTTGCAACAGGGCTCATTGCTGTGCTCCAAGTACAGTATCTGTGAGGAGTTGCAGTGTTGTGCCACCAGTGCCTAAGGCCCAATTTTTCAGCCCCTGTTTAACAGGGGCGTGTCATTACAATTTTTGAAGCAATACTTTGCAACAGGGCTCATTGCTGTGCTCCAAGTACAGTATCTGTGAAGGGTTGCAGTGTTGTGCCACCAGTGCCTAAGGCCCAATTTTTCAGCCCCTGTTCAACAGGGGCATGTAATTACAATTCTTGATCTAATAATTCACAGCAGGGCCCATTGCTGCACCCACCAAGAGTAACTGTCAGGGCTTACAGTGTTGTGGCACCAGCACCACCATCAAAGGCCCAATTTTTACTACCACTGTTCAACAATTATATGTAATTAAAATTCCTGATATAATAGTTGACAGCAGGGCGTTCCAGCACCAACCAAGAGTAACTGTGAGTGCTTACAGTGTTGTGCCAACACCAACAACTAAGGGGCCTATTTCTGCAGAGTATATACGGCAGGTCCCTACTTTCAAACATCCAACTTACAAACGACTCCTACTTGCAAACGCAAGAAGACAACAGGAAGTGAGAGGAAATCTACCACTAGGAAGGAAAATTCTCTCCTGTAAGAATAAATATGGGAGAAAGGTGTCTCCTCTGTACTGATGCTTTATCAGCAATCCTTGTTTCAAGAAAAACACCACATTTCAAAAACAGTTGTCATTAGGACGGAAAGTGAGGTGAAATGTTCTGAACAGGGGCACAGACAGCAAAACAAATGTTACAGGGGTGATAACCCTTACCTATGTTTTCCAAAAAGTTTAAAAATAGATTTTTGGTCTGGAGCTACACTTCAACAATGTACCTGTTCAAAATTACAAACAGATTCTACATAAGAACAAACCTACAGTCCCTGTCTTGTATGCACCGCCTGTATACGGCTGTTCAGAGTATATAGGGCCTTTTTTATTTTATGTGCGGGGTTCCCCTTAATATCCATACAAGACCCAAAGGGGCTGGTAATGGGCTGGGGTAGGGGGGGGGGTCATGGGGTAGCTATGCCATTTTTCTTAAAGATTTTCATCCATATTACCGGGACCAGACATTACATTAAAGCCGCAAGCAGTTTTAAATGGCTTTTTTTTCCTTTAGAAGTGTCATTTTGTGCAGGGACAGTTCTAAACACGGGAAACACGTGGCACTTCACAGGCATACTTTAGACACCCCCCAGGTACGATATTTAAAGGAATATTTGACTTTTTTTTTTTCACTTTATGCATCATTAAAATGACTGCTCCCGGAAAACGACCGTTTTTAAAACTTATTTTTGCATTGATACATGTCCCCTGGTGCAGAACCCGGGTTCCCAAACCCTTTTTAGGACAATAACATGCATAATAGTTGTTATAATTAGCACTTTAGAATTCGAACGTTCGCATCCATTGTATTTAATAGGGTTCTAATGTTCGTTCGAACTTTCGGTCCGTTCGCGGGTTCTGGTGCGAACCGAACCCGGGGGTGTTCGGCTCATCACTACTGGTAACCCCAACGTTTGAGATCTTACCACTGCAGTCCCTAAGATCATATGCATGGCAGTGTTGGCACTAAGAATTTCAGAAAAGCTTGTAAGCCATGTGTGTAAGCCAGCCTAAGCAGTATAAGAATCCAATGGATAATTTAGTGCGCCACTATCCATACATTGCTGACATTTCAAACTTGGGTGGCTTTTTAAAATAAAGAGTTTCAGTTGCTAGTGTAAAAGATCTGATGAAACCATATGCCTATAATTTGAACAATATGTATACAGATATACATATACAATATAATAAAAGGTAAAGGCCTTGCTGAGTTGACAATACACAAGGCAACTGCCACAAAGAAGTCAACACATAAAATATGAAACTGAGTACACAACCCCCACCCCCCCCCCCCCAAAAAAAAAAACCCCTAACATTTAATATACCTTTTAGCAAATGCTCTATCTGATGGTTGCTAAGCAACAGCACAAAACTTAGGGAAAGGAAAGCTGACAGTGTAATACTGGGGATCCTAAAGTTGCAGAGTGTTCTTATCTAATAGAAACAAACCATCAACGGAAAGAAAAATATTAACAGGGATTGGAAACGACTTACGTAGACCAATTATGATCTTTTGTCATATTGTGTTGTGCTCCTGTTTATTGTAGACAATTGTGTAATATCAGTAGAAAACATGCTCCCTAGCAAAATAGCTACAGTAATCCGTGAGAGGGAAAACGGAAAATTTATTACCAAATACTTACCGTAATTTTCCTTTCCTGATAGACTCCATGGCAGACTACGTGTGGGTTAACCCCGCCTCCTCTCCACAGCTATAGGACCCCATACCCATAAATTTGAGCTCACCTCCACAGACAGGTGTTCCGTAACTAGCCGACTCAAATTTCAACTTTCATATTTTTAATTCATGGGTGGGAACTCCGTCTGCCATGGAGTCTATCAGGAAAGGAAAATTACGGTAAGTATTTGGTAATAAATTTTCCGTTTTCCTGACAGACTCCATGGCAGACTACGTGTGGGAAATAACTAGCCAATTCACACGGGAGGGTATGCTGAACAAAAAATATTTTAATCTTTCCCGTCAACTGACAGGATTTTTCGACCAAAATTAACAGAGGAAAGGGAAGCAGGCTCAATACAATAATGAGACATAAATGTATGAATAGAAGACCACAAAGCTGCCTTGCATATCACTTCAGGAGCCACGTGTCGAGCTGCTGCCCATGAGGCTGCCATGCCCCTGGTGGAATGAGCCGTCACCGCCTCTGGAGGAGCCAAGCCCTTTGCCCTGTAAGCCTGTTGAATAGATTGGACGATCCAGGCTGCTATTGTTCTGGAAGAAGCCCTCTTCCCTTTGTTGCTACCGGTGTGTAACAAGAACAGGTAGTTCGAGCTTCTAAAAGATGAAGTAACTCGCAAGTATTCTTTCAGAGTCTCACCTACATCCAAGGGATGAGCATCTGCTGAATCTGGAGAATCGAAAGTAGGAAGGACTATTTCTTGGTTTTCGTGAAAAACTGATGTGACCTTTGGTTTTGACCCAAGCATGGGAATAAGGACCACTCGGTCCGGGAAGAAAGTCAAAAAGGGTTCTTGACAACCCAGGAAGCTTATTTCTGAAACCCTTTTGGCTGAAGTAATGGCCACTAGAAAGGCCAGTTTGATTGATAAGTCCTTAACAGAAAGATCCTTGTTGTTGAGTGCTGAAAGAGCATCAAGGACGAGTGGAAGATCCCATTTGGGGAATCTAGGTTTCCTCTGAGGCCTGATTCTCGATGCCCCCTGAAAGAACTGTTGAACCAGGGGATGAGTTGCCCATGACGTTCCCGAAAAAAGCTGATAAGGCTGATACTTGTACCCTGAGGAAACTAATCGATAAAGGCAGGTCTAAGCCTGATTGGAGAAAACTCAAGATGTCTTGAACACTAGGGTTTCTAGATGACTTTCCTGCAGTAGTCGTGAAGCTGACAAATCTGGCCCAGATTCTATTGTAAGTTTTATTTGTGTTGGACTTTCTGGAGCTCATAAGGGTAGAGATTACCCCTGAAGCACACCCAAGAGACTCTAGCCTCTCCCTCTCAAAAACCAGACCATCAGTCTCAGCATTGCTGGACAGGGGTGCAGGGTCGTCCCCTGAGAAAGAAGGTCCGGCCTGAGAGGAAGAGGCAGCGGGTCCCTGAAGCTCATTAGATTCAGGAGAGAAAACCAAGGTCTGCTCGGCCAGTATGGTGCTATTGTTACCACCTCGACTTTCTCCAACTGAAGCCGCTGTAGGAATTTTAGCATGATCGGAAGAGGAGGGAAGGCATATGCCCTGTTGAAGTCCCATTGACTCGTTAATGCATCTATTCCGAAGGCTTGATTGTACCGAGCTCAGGTGTAGTATCTGTCGATCTTGTAATTGCAGGGGGATGCAAACAGATCCACCTCTGGATCGAAATCCAACGATAGGATCCACTTGAAGGTTTGTGGATGCAGAGACCATTCGTTGTTGTCTAGCATGCTGCGTGACAGGAAGTCCGCTTGAATGTTCTGCTCCCCTGGAATGAAGACTGCTGTTAAGTTGAGCAGATTCCTCTGAGCCCAGGTCATAATGGGCTCGACCTCTTGGAGAAGGGCAGAGCTCCGAGTGCCCCCTTGTCTCTTCACATATGCCACAGCGGTGGTATTGTCCATTTTGAGTAGGACCGACTTCCCTTTCAGAAGGTGGGAGAAGGCTTGAAGGGCGCACCATGCCGCGCGCAGTTCCAGAATGTTCGAACCTGGAGAGTGGAGACGGGCATCCCATTTGCCCTGAGCCAGTTCTGCCCCACAATGTGCCCCCCAGCCCGTATTGCTGGCATCGGATGTAACAGTCACCCAATGGATGGGGGCAAGGGAGTGGCAAGTTGACAAGTTCTTGGTTTGAAGCCACCAGAGGAGACTGTTGCTCATTGACTGTGTTACCCGGATCCGCTGATTGAGATCGTCTGTCTTCCATTGCTGGAGGAATCCGGATTGAAAAGGACGAAGCCTCCACATCGCCCACTTGACCATGGGGGATGTGGCCACCATCGTGCCGATTATCTTCAGGCACTGTGATGCCCTTAGGTGAGAGAAGTCTAGAGCTAAGGAGATTCTTTCCCGAATGATCGGTATTTTTTCTTCTGGAAGAGAGATGGTGTTCTCTATGGTGTCGAACTGGGCTCCTAGATAGACCAAGCGCTGGGTCGGATCCAGCTGACTCTTCTCCCGGTTTAGGAGCCATCCGAACTCCAACAGTGTAGAGATCACCTGATCTTTGTGGACTAGCAGCTGCTGCTTGTCTTGGGACAGTACTAGTAGATCGTCCAGATAATGATACAGGCGCACACCCTGTACTCTGAGAAGGGACACAACTGCTAACAGCACCTTGGAAAAGACTCTTGGAGAAGTCGTTAGCCCGAATGGAAGACAAATAAATTGTAAGTGCTCTTGTTCGACCTGGAACCGCAGATATTTGTGAAAGTTTTCTGCCACCGGAACATGAAAGTACGCGTCTTTTAGATCTATTGAGATCAACCAGTCGCCTGGTTGAACTATTTTTTGGATGGTTGAGAGTGACTCCATTTTGAACTTCTCGTGCTTTATGTACTTGTTCAGGAAAGTGAGATCTATGACTGGACGCCAAGAGCCGTTCTTCTTTTGTACTAGGAAGAGGGGGGAGTATACCCCCTGGAATTCCTCGTCCTTTGGGACGGGCACCACTGCTCCTTGATCTTTCAGGACATTCACATATGAGAGAAGAACTTGTTGTTTCTCCTCTGACCGAGGAAGTGAAGTTTGCATTGGTCTGCATGGAGGGATCTTGGTGAAGGACCATGTGTGACCTGTTGAGACCGTCTTGATGGTCCAATAGTCCGAGATCGAGGCCACCCAGATGTGCCGGAAGAGACGTAGGCGAGCCCCTACCCGACCCGCCTGGGTGGGCCCAATCTCAAAAAGACTTGGTTGGTTCACGCCCACCGGGCGTCTGTTTCTTGCCGGACTTTTGAAAAGAAGATTGGCCTCTGTTCCAATTCCAGCTTCTCCTGAAATCCCGTCCGGGTTTATAGGAGCGTGCCTCTCTCGAGTGCTCTGTACTGCATCTCTGTTGAGGTTTTTTTCTGATTAAACTGGCGCCTGTCCTGGGGAAGAAAACCCGACCTTCCGCCTGTAGCTTTTGAAATGGCGTTGTCAAGTTTGTTCCCAAACAATGAAGTCCCTTCAAAGGGAATTTTGCACCATGCCTGCTTGGAGCCTGGATCAGCAAGCCAGGGGCGTAACCACAGTGCTCGTTTGGCCGTGACCGAGGACAACATCGATCTGGCCAGTAAACGGATGAGGTCAATTGAAGCTTCCCCCAAAAAGGCGACTGCCATCTTAAGTTCTTGCACTGCTGAACTTTGAGCCAGTTCTTCCGAGACACCTTTCAGAACGAAATCTACATTTTCCACCCATGCCTCCATTGCTTTGGAGGTCACTGCAAGGGCTAAAGCTGGTTTGCATGCCGTTCCAGCCAGGCTATATATTCTTTTGAGGTCCTGGTCGATCTTCCGATCCAGACCATCTTTAAATGATACGGTGTCATCTAGCGGGAGGGTGACATGCTTCGCTAGGCGCATTACTGCTGCATCTACGAGGGGAGCATTCTCCAGATGCTTGACATCCTCCGATTTAAAGGGATACAGTCTAGAGGTTTTGCTTAGCATGGAAACCTTCTTATCTCCCTTGCTCCATTCTTCCTCAAACACTCCTTTCAGCTCAGAGGGAAGTGGGAAATTGGAGCGTTCTTTCCCCAGTTGTTTAAACAGTTTTCTTTGTTTTTCTGGGGGGGCAGTGGTATCCTCCAACTTCAAAGTTTCCTTCACTGCCTTGATCAGCGGAGAGACTAAAGCGTAGTCGAATCCCACCGTAGAATCATCTCCCTCCATCTCGTCTTGCGAGGAATAATGGGAGGAATCATGGGGCTGGAATTGGCCGGGATCCTCCTGGGCCTCGTCAGCCAAGGAGCCAGACAAGGTGGTGGACTGGCTCCTTGTGTGGGGGGCAACTATTTATTTCATAGATTGCTGTACCACACGTTTCACAAGAGACTCAAGGTTTTGATTTTCCATCTCTTTCTCACCAACCGCTCGGGCATAACATGGGTCGCATAGCGATTTGCCCTCCGGGATTCTGGTCTTGCATCCCCAACAGGCTCTGTGGTCAGAGCGATCATCGCGGTGGTGGTGGCGGTGACTAGAGGAGGAATGGGAACATCTCCTATGTCTAGAGGGGGTATGTGAACGTCCCCTATGATGATGGGTCCTAGACGTAGTGTCGCGTCTAGACCTGGATGATGAGTGATGATGCGGCCTGGCAAGGTCCCTTTCTTGTGATCGATGAACTGAAGTTGCCGGGCTGTAAGAGATAATACAGACAGAGGGAGGGGGAAGGTGGGCAGGATGTAACCGTTAGCAACCACCAGATAGGCACAAAAGACACCACCCCCTTACCCACTCCGCACATACCTTGTGCGGGAGGGCTGGCCACATGGCGGTGAAGGAGAGTCCATGATGAGGCAAGACAAACGCACAAACTCAGAGACCACCTAGGACAAGAGTAAGCAACACCAAAAAAAAAAGAAAAACATTTTCATATTTTTTTTTTTTTTTAACTGTCTCTTTAAGAGACACTTGCATAACTACCTAAAGGATGTTGCTTACCTTGTCCCAGCAGAACCGAGCTCCGGGATGCTGCCGTCAAAGCCCACAGGTTATCCCACCTGTACAGGGCTCCACAGCGTTTAAATTCCCCGCTGTAGTGACGTCACGGCCGGTCCCGCTGCGCGCATGCGCCGAGGGGACCGGCTCACTGCACCTGTGCGGCCTCTGACCCCGCCGCCATACCGCGCATGCGCGAAAACCAAGCCTCGGTTTCGCCGCGGCTCTGCACATGCACAGACGTACGGCGGATCGGGAGGCAGGAAGTAGAGTGGCGTCCTGGAACGCAGAAGCAAAGACACTGAGGGGGAACAGACAACAGACAAAATACATACAAAAACGGTCTGCCATGTACATAATGAAGAAATCTTCAGACCTTGCCAGCCAATCCTTCGTCCATCCTGGTACACTGGGCCACATCCCTTCCACCATAGGGGTATTAACTGCCCGAAACCACTCGCCCGCTGATAGCTGGGCCCTGGGTGCACCGCACAACTTGTACCTAATCCGACGGACATCCTGGACTGCACCTGAATTGCATGATGAAGGGTCCATGTGAGGAGGATAGAAAAGGAACACCTGTCTGTGGAGGTGAGCTCAAATTTATGGGTATGGGGTCCTATAGCTGTGGAGAGGAGGCGGGGTTAACCCACACGTAGTCTGCCATGGAGTCTGTCAGGAAAGAAAAATTGACAAGATCACTTTTTGCACATTTAACTCAATGTCCTTTGATCACTGCACAAACACTTAACTTTAGTCCACTTCCAGCCTTGGGAAAGGCTTGAGAAAGGGACGTATGTCCCCAAAACCTGTTGCCTAGTTACTGCACATGATATAAAATCTGCGTTACTGTACTGCAGCACCTCCCAACCATCAGAACAAAAATATATTTAAATTGGGGTTTTGACCATATTCTACTCTATCTAAAACTTAAAACGTAACTCCATTTAATGTGCTACTAAACCCAGGCCACTCTATCTGAATTACATTAGTAAATATAAACTGCTATATAACTATTTTCTTAAGCAGTCTGGTTACAGCTTGTAGGAGGAGTTTTCATTCTCCTTTGACTGTCCTATGAGGCTGCAGGACCTCTGACCCACTGTCTGGACAGTGCCGATTGGCCCTAGGCCGATCACATGCACCCTCCCAAGAAAAACTCTCTAGCAATACACACCAAACTGAGAATGTGCAGAGTGCCCCCAAGGCTCTGTTCTATCAGGAGATGGACTGGGGACAATGGAAAGAGGGGAGGATCAGAGAAGACAGGATCAGACTTTTTACACAATGCAGCGGATTAACCCCTTTGGTTCCACGGTGAGTATACCAAGCATGCTTTACTGCATATACAGACTGGTTTACAGTTGTGGGTTTAGTAACACTTTAATGTCACTTTAAATAGTTTGTTTGGGCAAAGCTGACCCAAATGAACGATTTGCTGCATGTAAATAGGTGTGCTTTCTGTGCACATTATTTAAACTGTATGTAGCTGTATTCCGTCAGTGGGACGGCCATTCACAGGAAATTTTGTGTTTATGAATAAATACAAAGCTTCCTATGATTGGCAGAGAGGGGCTTGGATGACATTACAATTCCCATCTCTGCTAATCAGAGGAAGCTTTGTATTAATTCATAGAATACAAAGCTTCCCTTGAATGAATGAGCACCTCTCAGCCCAGCTCTTTGTTTTGTCCTACCTCCCGAACACAGTGCTGTATACTGTGTATAGCTGAGGTATATATGGTTATTACAGCACACGCAGCAAGCGCACCTGTTATGGCAGTAAAGATTAGGCGGGATAGGTAGGAGGAGTGGGGAAGGAACACTTTTAGTCTAGATTTACACTGATGCGGTGTGGGGAAAGGCATGTGATTCATGCCTTTCCCCGCTGAACCGACCAACAGACAGCAGGTGGACAGGCGGCACCTCTCTCCCCCCTGCCACCTGCTGTCTGTTGGTCGGTCCAGCTCTTACCCCATCTAGGTGGCGGGTGGCAGGTGGCAGGCAGCTGGCAGCGGCTTCTGCGTCCTCTTCTCCATCACAGGGGTTCCGCCGTACGTCTCCTCCCCTCCTCCTAGGCCTCCAATAGGATCGCCTGTCCTTTCAGCCAATCAGGTGACAGGTCTCAAGACTGATTGGCCAGGAGAAGTTTCAGTGTTACAAATAGCGAATATTAATTTGCTATTTTAACACACCTGGGTGGGCTCGGTTCGCATTCTCTGCGCTCGAGCCCACCCTATTTTGAAGCCTATTAGAGCCTCGGGCTCTAATTAGGTGCTTCAACCTCCCCCCCATTGGAATTCATGTGACCAGTGTCCTGCAAAGGGGCTGGACGCATGGATAGGGACAGGCTGTCCCTGCAGGTAGTGCTGATCTGGAAAGGTGCACAAGGAGGAGGATACTACAGTGGGAAATAATGCAGCTAAAAAACTTGATAGAAGTTTTGCAGAAAATTCCCAGAAAGAAAAAGAGAATAAAAAAGCCTCTCTCAGCAGAGAGCAAGATATCCATCACCTAAAAACATTAGCATCAGGTGATACACAGAGATATAACAAATCATCCTAAATATGTTCTACCTGTTTATCTGCAGCCATCTCTTTTCCACAGCCTCCTAAAGCATACATTTTGCAGGAAGAACGTACTTTTTTTTTTTTTTTTAAGGTATAATTTTTTATTGTTTAGGGGGCACGTATCTAATATTATACACTACACAGCTCTGAGGGAGAGCTGAATGTAATCTGAGATCTGAGTGGAGGGATTGGACACCCACACGCAATCTCATAGGGAAACATGATCAGCTCAGGCTGTCAATCACATGTGTTGGAGCTCCCCTTCCCCATTCCCATTGATCCCTCGGAGTTGGCACAGCCTGTCAGAAATGGCAAATAGTAGTGGAACATAGCAGCAGACAGAAATCACACTTGGTGCTTTGGACTGAGGCAAGTACACACTATAGAAGCATATACCTGTTTCATTATTCATGTCAGAGGTTTACAACCACTTTAAATTAAGCTGCATTCCCATTGGTTCCAGACTGGAATCCTGTTATGTACCATTAAAAAAAAAAAAATACCCAGTCTCAGTAAGACACAGGGTATCTGTCTCCAGCACCAACTTCTGGGGTGCTTTCAAATAATATGTGTAGCGCCCTGCTACTTTTAAACAGGCGCTATTCTGTAAATTTAGGGGTATCTGAGCTGTAAATAGCTCAGAGTGATTATGTAAATTGTTGGTTTCTGTTCCAGCTTTGGCTGTTGTACGTATTTCCCACTTTTGCCAGTAGGTGTCACTGTTGTCACAGGCCAGTGTGAGAAATACAGCCAGCTGAAGTGTATTGGATATTCTTTTCCCCAGAAAACAGCCCAATCAGGAGCTTCTTTGTAGCTGGGCATGCTGGGGAAGGATATTTAAGGGGCAGTACCATGTGCTTCGGGGTTCGTTCCTGCCTCCTGGCCCTCCAGGCCTGTGGCCACGCTGCTGGTTCCTTCTTGCCCCAAGTAACCTACCTCACAGTACTGCTGGATGGCTTAAAGGTCCAGGTACTGTGCAGCTAACCTAACTAACTGACTACTGGCTAAACATTCCTGTGGCAGGGGATTATCCAGGAGTTTCCACTTTTCAACCAAGTCTGTGGCAGAGACTTTGTCTGTGCTTCATACCGGCTGCTAGGTCGGTGTGAGAGGCCTATCCGGTTGTCGCAAGAAGCAGAGACAGAAAGCTGTTGTCCTCTGGATTCAAGAACCGCATTAGTGATCTGCAAAACCAAGGTATCTGAACTTACCCTACACTCTATCGTCCTACCTGAAGTGGTTTAATAAAGCAATTGAGAAAGAGACTGAAGTGACTGTCAATTACCTCTATTCTAATGACTTAACATAGACTCTTAAGTTCTGGGACGGTGAAATGTGGGGTAACAGCAGGACCCAAAATTAATCCAGCAGCCCCTTCGGGGGTATCGCTACATATGTCTATAAACTGTATGTTTTATTTCTAGAAGCCTAACTGTATGTTAGGTTTACAGGCATTTAAAATAGTGCACATCTAAGATAATTGGAGGTCAAATATGAATTTAATCAAATGCTGTGTATACAGATGGGATGTATGGTTACCAAGTCAGTGTATAGAGCAGGGGATGTAGTAAATGCTTAGAGGGCAAACATGCCTGCAGTCATTGATAGGATTTAATTGCAGCCGCTCCATAAGCAATGTGTAATTACCAGATAAGGGGTAATTCACAAAAGTGTTACTGAGAAACAATAGGAAAATCAATGCGTGCTAATCATAAGAATGTTTCTCACGGCTACATGCAAAATTATAAGGATGCAGCAATTATTCTAATGAGTTATATATAGGATAGGGTTCAATTGTTTCATCGCCATACATTGCTTATTCACTGCTGTATTTAACATTTTACCCGGAGAAGTCATAGGACAATACCATTCAGGTGAATACGATGCCTGCAGCTTGAAGGCTGCATTCTCCTAAATGGTTGATAGAAACATTTTGCAAGCCAGATAATGACAACATAAAAAAGCAGCTCATTAGTTATAGATATATGGACCTTTAAAGGATAAGTTCACCTTTTTGTTTTCTTCTAAATTCCAGCTCCCCTATGTACCAATATAGCATTAACGTACTTTTTTTTTTGCAAAAATATCAAAGCTTTCGGTTAAATCTACAGACACTTAGGCCCGGTTCACACAGGGGCGACTCCTCAGGCGACTCGGTCGCCTGAGGAGTCGCGTCCCGGTCTATGCTATGGAACCGTTCTAATAGGAGCGACCTGAGTCGCTCCGACTTAGAAAAAGGTTCCTGTACTACTTTTGGGGGCGACGCAGGGCGACTTGCATTGACTTCTATACAGAAGTCATTATGCAAATCGCCTCGGCGGGCGTCTTAAGTCGTCTTGAGATCGCGCCGCCGAGGTCGCCCCCGAAGTCGTGCCGCCCCTGTGTGAACCGGGCCTTACTTCCCTTGTCCTGATCAATGTTTCCAAACGTATCAATTACTTCTACCTTACTTCCTGGATAAACTAGAGGTCATAACACAGGAAGGAGTTGACCAGCTAACCTCATTAGCACACACCCTGCATCATCTACTCTCCTACCTACCCACCCATTCCCAGCTGCACATTTTTTAAATGAAATGCAATCAATCAGTTATTGCACTTACTTCACTGTCCTCATGGATGTTTGTACAATCAGATTGTATAGTGTATGGCCATCTTTATACACCTAAAATTACCAGTTCTGCATTCAGTGCCATTAATTCTTAACGGCACACCAAACACAGAAGCAAACCCACAGTAAAAAACACGCAACCCACAAAACGCCAAAATGTCCCATAATTCACATGTACTTCAGCCAATTGAAATCAACAGGCTGCGCTCTGCGTGTCAAAGGAAAAACAAGCCAAAAAATGTGCGCTCCCACTATGCTAGATATGAATGGGGCCTAAAAGTGAAATTGGTGCGTTAACACAAGAACAATGAGGCTCCATTCACATCTGTGCTTCACCAATAATCACATTTAAAAACGTATCAAGCTCCGCTCTGAAAAAAACTCCTGCAGCTTCTTTGGGCCAATTGTTGTATGTAGGGCAGCCCATTCAGGTGGATGGGCTGCCCTATGTGTGAAGAGTAAAAATGCTCCAAAAGGCCCCCCCCCTCGCAAAAAAACCCCCAAAAAACGCATGTGGGAATGCGAGTTCCTGCTATGCAGAGATGTGAACGGTGTTTGACAACTGAGTGTTTCTGTCCACTCCCTCCAATGTACTTGTATGAAGATGGCCATACACTATGAAATCTGATTTCTTCTGCCCACATGAAGAAAATGTATCTATCATTAAATAAATATATATAAATAAATCCCCCTATACACATGATCAAACTTAACACTGTTCACATAATTGTACTAACAGTTATTTGTTTAAATGACTCACATTTTCATTGAGGCTCGGTTCACACCTATGCGAATTGAATGTGCGTTTATCCGCTTCCAACTCGCATAGCAGGAGAATGTGACTGGCTCTCTATGGAGCCGGTTCACATATCTCCGCAGCGTTTCAGGTTCGATTTCAGCCCAAAATTCAGGCTGAAATCGGACCTGAAAACGGTGAACCAGCACGCACCAGACCCCTACTATGCGACGGATGCGGTGACGGTGTGAACCAAGCCTTAATGTTCAGTGTTTCCTGTTTATCGAACGTCAATGATCTTAAACTAGTCTTATGTTTTTGTAATATAGTGATTTAAAATCGTAAACAACGTATTAATTTATTGTTAGTTTGTTGGTTCCATAAAAAAAAATAAAAAAATGCAAATGAATATTTAAAAAGAAGAAGAAAATGAATTAACTTTTTAGTGATCCTTTTGACTTCCTATTCTTGACCCTGCTTGTTGCCAGCTTGTGTTTTGCTTTGAGCAAGGCTGTAAAAGGCACACTGTCACCCACATAAGAAACAGTTTGATATTTGCAAACTATTTTAGATGCCTTCTCACATAACGTAATATCTGTTTTAAATGCCCACTGCAGGCTGGGCACCCATTTCGCCACCTCTCTTCTTTTTTTTTTTTTTTTTGCACACCCTTCCACAAATGTTTTTGTTATTTTTTTACTCACATACATACATTTTCTTACAGATCCAGTCGTGTCTAACAGGTCATCTTCCTCCTTCGGTACTGGGCAGATCCTCACATATTGAGGTGGCACTGTTGTCTGACACATTCTTCTGTCCAGAGGGTGGGGGCTTTGAGATTCTGGGTTTACAGAAAGTGGGTTGAATGATGTAGGGCATCATTCAACCTGGAAGAGGACTAAAGATGCATTACAGAGTGGTGACTTTGTGGGGTGTAGCAGTGCCTTGAAAAAGTATTCATACCCCTTGACATTTTCCACATTTTGTCATGTTACAACCAAAAACTTAATTTTTTGGGGGGGATTTTATGTGATAGACCAACACAATGTGGCATGTACATCACAATGTGGCACATACAGTCAGGTCCATAAATATTGGGACATCGACATAATTATAATCTTTTTGGCTCTATACGCCACCACAATGGATTTGAAATGAAACAAACAAGATGTGCTTTGACTGCAGACTTTCAGCTTTAATTTGAGGGTATTTACATCCAAATCAAGTGAACGTGTAGGAATTACAACAGTTTTTATATATGTGCCTCACACTTTTTAAGGGACCAAAAGTAATAAGACAATTGGCTGCTCAGCTGTTCCATGGCCAGGTGTGTGTTATTCCCTCATTATCCCATTTACAAGGAGCAGATAAAAGGTCCAGAGTTCATTTCAAGTGTGCTATTTGCAGTTGGAATCTGTTGCTGTCAACTCTCAATATGAGATCCAAAGAGCGGTCACTATCAATGAAGCAAGCCATCATTAGTCTGAAAATACAAAACAAACCCATCAGAGAGATAGCAAAAACATTAGGTGTGGCCAAATCAACTGTTTGGAACATCCTTAAAAAGAAAGAACGCACCGGTGAGCTCAGCAACACCAAAAGACCTGGAAGACCACGAAAAACAACTGTGGTGGATGACCGAAGAATTCTTTCCCTGGGGAAGAAAACACCCTTCACAACAGTTGGTCAGATGAAGAACACTCTCCAGGAGGTAGGTGTATGTGTGTCAAAGTCAACAATCAAGAGAAGACTTCACCAGAGTGAATACAGAGGGTTCACCACAAGATGTAAACCATTGGTGAGCCTCAAAAACAGGAAGGCCAGATTAGAGTTTGCCAAACAACATCTAAAAAAACCTTCACAGTTCTGGAACAACATTCTATGGACAGATGAGACCAAGATCAACTTGTACCAGAGTGATGGGAAGAGAAGAGTATGGAGAAGGAAAGGAACTGCTCATGATCCAAAGCATACCACCTCATCAGTGAAGCATGGTGGTGGTAGTGTCATGGCGTGGGCAGGGCCGGCCCTACCATGGGACCCGATGGTACCTTGGTCCCAGGCGGCACTTTAAAGGGGGCGGCAAATTGCCGCCCGCCTGCCAGCTAGCCCATTCCGCTGCTTATCTGATTACGAGCAGGGCCAGTGTTCTGCCGAGAAAGGTCCCGGCATTTTTTAAATTCATGCCTTATGTGGCTGTGAAGACATCCCGGACGCCAGACGGACCACTCTATCCCCAGCCTGCAGTGCCGCCCTACCAGCTGCAGTGAAAAGTTAGGGGGAGAGAGCCGGGATGAGGAGCAGCTGGCCGGAAATGCTGCATGATCAGTGGAACCGGCTGGGGTAGATGATATGGAAGCCCTGCATCATGTAACTACGGGCTTGCCGCGATATTCCGCCCCCCCCTCCCCTCCTCCTGGGCACTCTGGGATCTGTTGCGGGAGGACAGGCAGGCAGCAAGCCACCACCTTCACTGGCTCAGGTATAGTGGAAGCTCAGTGCTGCAGCCTGCACCCATTCACAAGAAACAAAAAATGTACTCTGCTGTCAGTTTATAGTGCATTGCACTATGTACAGAGGGGGAACTGATATGTGTGTGGGGGGGAGGGGGAACAGATATGTGGGGGAGCAGACGTTCGGTTGGGGTACAGATATGTGTGTGGGGAGGGACAGATGTGCAGGGGGTACAGATATGTGTGGGGGGGCAGGTGTGCAGGGGGGTACAGAGGGGGAACAGATATGTGGGGGGGGCAGGTGTGCAGGGGGTACAGATATGTGTGTGGGGGGTGGGACAGGTGTGCAGGGGGTACACATGTGTGTGTGTGGGGGGTGCAGTGGGGTACAGAGGGGGAACAGATATGTGTGTGTGGGGGGGGGGGGCAGGTGTGCAGGGGGTACAGATATGTGTATGTGTGGGGGGGGGGACATGACAGGTGTGCAGAGGGTACAAATATGTGTGTGTGGGGGGAAAGGTGTGCAGGGGGTACAGATATGTGTGTGTGTGGGGGGGGACAGGTGTGCAGGGGGTACAGATATGTGTGGGGGGGGTGGGACAGGTGTGCAGGGGGTACACATGTGTGTGTGGGGGGTGCAGTGGGGTACAGAGGGGGAACAGATATGTGTGTGTGGGGGGGGCAGGTGTGCAGGGGGTACAGATATGTGTATGTGTGGGGGGGGGGACATGACAGGTGTGCAGAGGGTACAAATATGTGTGTGTGGGGGGAAAGGTGTGCAGGGGGTACAGATATGTGTGTGTGTGTGGGGGGGGGGTGTGCAGGGGGTACAGATATGTGTGTGTGTGTATGGGGGGGGCAGGTGTGCAGGGGGGTACAGAGGGGGAACAGATATGTGTGTGTGGGGGGGGCGCAGGGGGTACAGATATGTGTGGGGGGGGCAGGTGTGCAGGGGGTACAGAGGGGGAACAGATATGTGTGTGTGTGGGGAGGGGGGGAAACGGATGTTCAGGGGGGTACAGAGGGGGAACAGATATGTGTGTGTGTGTGTGGGGGGGGGGGGACAGGTGTGCAGGGGGGTACAGAGGGGGAACAGATATGTGTGTGTGGGGGGGGCGCAGGGGGTACAGATATGTGTGGGGGGGGGCAGGTGTGCAGGGGGTACAGAGGGGGAACAGATATGTGTGTGTGTGGGGAGGGGGGGAAACGGATGTTCAGGGGGGTACAGAGGGGGAACAGATATGTGTGTGTGTGTGTGTGGGGGGGGGGACAGGTGTGCAGGGGGGTACAGAGAGGAACTGATGTGTGTGGGGGAGTTTGAGGAGAACAGAGGTGCAGAGGGGAACAGGCATTCAGGGTGATACAGTGATGGGGTGATCTGAGGTGGGAAGGTGAAAGAATTGTGGTGATCTGAGACCTGAAAATACAGGAATTGGGGCGATTTGAGGTGTGAAGGTTCAAGTCCACCTTTGTAAAAAAATAAAATAAATGCAGATCTTTTTGCAGGTACAAAAATGTGCATTTATTATTATTTTTAGTAACAACCTGTAAAGCATCGTACAGACAGGCAGTTACACAGTTAGCCTCTCTGTATACTGCCCTAGCCTGTGGACCACGGCTGGCGTGAGGAAGCGAGCCAGTGCCATACACTATTTGTCTTTGGGCCGGGTCCAGAGGAATAGGTGCAAACCTGTGGACCACAGCTGCACTTCAATAAAAAAAAATTGCGATACGGCACTGCATCGATTTAACTGACAATTGCGCGGTCATGTGACGTTGTACCCAAACAAAATTTACGTCCTTTTTTCCCCACAAATAGAACTTTCTGTTGGTGGTATTTTTTCATCAGTTTAGGCCAATATGTATTCTTCTACATATGTTTGGTAAAAAAAAAAAAAAACACAATAAGTGTATATTGATTCGTTTGCGCAAAAGTTATAGCGTCTACAAAATAGGGGATAGATTTTATGGTATTTTTATTATTATTTTTTTTTTTACTAGTAATGGCAGTGATCTGCAATTTTCAGCGAGACTGTGACATTGCGGTGGACAGATTGGACCCTTTTGACACATTTTTGGGCCCAGTGACATTTATACAGCAATCTGTGCTATAATACTACTGTGTAAATGTCACTGGCAGGGAAGGGGTTAAATGTGTTCCCTGGGAGGTGTTTCTAACTGGGGGATGGGACTCACTGAAGGAGGAGAGAGATCTCTGTTCCTAATTACTAGGAACAACAGATCTGTCTCTCCTCCCCTGTCAGAATGGGGATCTGTCTGTTTAAATTGACAGATCCCCATTCTGGCTCTCTGTGGAGTGATCGTGGGTCCTTTTATTCTCCTATATACATGTATAGAGCCATGACAGGTCCTCTTAATTGATCATGATATAAAATTATGAATGTGGGGGCCTTTTGGTGGGCGTGATTTTTTTTTTTTTTTTGGGGGGGGGGCAGCATTTCATTCTTGGTACCAGGCAGCACAATGTCTTGGACCAGCACTGGGCGTGGGCATGTATGGCTGCCAATGGAACTGGTTCCATTTATTGATGATGTGACTGCTGACAAAAGCAGCAGGATGAACTCTGAAGTGTTTCGGGCAATATTATCTGCTCATATTCAGCCAAATGCTTCAGAATTCATTGGACCGCGCTTCACAGTGTAGATGGACAATGACCCGAAGCATACTGCAAAAGCAACCAAAGAGTTTTTTAAGGGAAAGAAGTGGAATGTTATGCAATGGCCAAGTCAATCACCTGACCTGAATCCGATTGAGCATGCATTTCACTTGCTGAAGACAAAACTGAAGGGAAAATGCCCCAAGAACAAGCAGGAACTGAAGACAGTTGCAGTAGAGGCCTGGCAGAGCATCACCAGGGATGAAACCCAGCGTCTGGTGATGTCCATGCATTCCAGACTTCAGGCTGTAATTGACTGCAAAGGATTTGCAACCAAGTATTAAAAAGTGAAAGTTCGATTTATGATTGTTAATCTGTCCCATTACTTTTGGTCCCTTAAAAAGTGGGAGGCACATATACAAACTGTTGTAATTCCTACACCGTTCACCTGATTTGGGTGTAAATACCCTCAAATTAAAGCGGAGGTGCAGCCAGTTAAAAAAAAAAAAAAGAGTCAGCAGCTACTAACAGTGTAGCTGCTGACTTTTAATAAGGACACTTACCTGTCCTACTCGCCCGCGAGTGTTCGCTGCTGGCAGGTAAGGGCTCCTCCATCCTGACTAAGGGAAACAGGCAGAAAAACCTTACGGCTTCACTGCCCGTTTCCTACTGCGCATGCGCCACTCGCACGGCGCTTTGTGGATGGGCGGCTTGCCTCCTGGGATACACACAGTTCCCAGAAGGCAGCGCGCCCCATTCACAAGAAGAGGAAATGGAAGTTCTCAATCCGAGGACAAGGAAGAGGCACAGTAGAGGCAGATTAGAGGACATCCGCATAGCAACAGGCATTTCGGGTGAGTATAAAATTATTATTTTTTTCTATACATTTTTTTCTTTTTTTTTAGGAAGTAAAAAAAAAATTCTGGGTGGACCTCCGCTTTAAAGCTGGAAGTCTGCAGTTAAAGCACATCTTGTTCGTTTAATTTCAAATCCATTGTGGTGGTGTATAGAGCAAAAAAGATTAGAATTGTGTCAATGTCCCAATATTTATGGACCTGACTGTAAATGTGAAATGGAAGGAAAATGATAAATGGTTTTCATATTTTTTTATAAATAAATATGTGAAAAGCGTGGCGTGCATTTGTATTCAGCCCCCTTTACTCTGATACCCCTAACTAAAATCTAATGGAACCAAATGCCTTCAGAAGTCACCTGATTAGTAAATAGAGTCCACTTGTGTGTAATTAAATATCAGTATAAATAGGTCTGGGATAAAGTTGTAGAGAAGTTTAAAGCAGGGTTAGGTTAAAAAAAAATATCCCAAGCTTTGAACATCCCACAGAGCACTGTTCAATCCATTATCTTAAAATGTAAAGAGTATGGCACAGCTGCAAACCTACCAAGACATGGCCGTCCACCTAAACTGACAGGCTGGGCAAGGAGAGCATTAATCAGAGAAGCAGCCAAGAGTCCCATGGAAACTCGGGAGGAGCTGCAGAGATCCGCAGCTCAGGTGGGAGAATCTGTTAACAGACAACTATTAGTTGTGCACTCTACAAATCTGGCCTTTATGGAAGAGTGGCAAGAAGAAAGCCATTGTTGAAAGATAGCCATAAGAAGTCACGTTTGCAGTTTGCAAGAAGCCATGTGGGGGACACAGCAAACATGTGGAAGAAGGTGCTCTGGTCAAATGAGACCAAAATTGAACTTTTATGCCTAAAAGCAAAACACTATGTGTGGTGGAAAACTAACACTGTACAAGACCCTGAACACACCATCCCCACCGTGAAACATGGTGGTTGTAGCATCATGTTGTGGGAATGCTTTTCTTCATCAGGGACAGGGAAGCTGGTCAGAGTTGATGGGAAGATGGATGGAGCCAAATACAGGGCAATCTTAGAAGAAAACCTGTTGGAGTCTGCAAAAGACTTGAGACTGGGGTGGGGGTTCACCTTCCAGCAGGAGAACGGCCCTAAACATACCAATGGTAGTGCATCTATTAAGGGTGCACAGGCGCCGCCCCCTCTCTCCAGCCACCCCCTCTATAACTATTGGATAGATTCATGCATTCATACATTGCAGGGGATCTTTTAGGATTTGTAATTTATTGGCCCCTTCCTTGTCTTAATGAATAGAGTCAGTGATCGGTACCATTTTTTTTTATTCATAGCTGGGGCATATGTCTTAGTTTATGAATGAATGGGTGACTCTGTACAGAGCTATTCCTATTCATTCATTCTGTGCAGCTGAGGCTGTAGAGAAAGGGACTGATGAATCTTTCCTCATTCTCTTTCTCTGTCTCAAAAGTGAAACATCAGGGGTCTGTTTAGACCCCTGATGTTTCACCAAGGCCCCCCAAGGGGGGTCCTAAAAAATATGTAAAATATATATATATATATATATATATATATATATATATATATATAAAAATGGGAAAAAAAGATAGCAGAAATGTGGTCTACTGCGGGACTATAATAAAGGGTCCTTTGATGGGAGTAAAGGGCCCCAGGATCAGTGGGAAGGACCCTGGTCGGGGGCCAGGGGGGCACTTCATGGTTTCTTGCAACGGGGCCCTGAAGATTCTAGTTACGCCTCTGATTTAGAACCCTGCAAGTGCAGCAGCTGATTGATAAATTTAAAATCACTCCCATTCACATTCACTTTGTACATGGACACAGAAAACAAACTATTTCTTCAGAATAACAAAAAGTAGGACTTTTCTTCCTTGCAATGTACAAAGAACACCCAGAGAAAAATGTTTTCTTCTCAACAAAAGCGGAGTTATTCTTTAAAACGATGCTAAAGGAATTTAAAAATATTAATAAACATGCCATACTTATCGAATTTTGGCAATGGTTTTATTCTGGTCCTCCTTTTCTGGGGTCCCACGCCAATGCTCCTGGCTCTTCCTCCCCTCTGAGTGCCCCCACAGCAAGCTGCTTGCTATGAGGGCACTCGTGCATGCTTGCTCTCAAGCCATGCTCTGTGTTTCCATTGACACACATAGTTTGGCCCGCCCTCTGCTCTCTCCTCACTGGCTGTGATTGACAGCAGGGAGAGCCAATGGCTCTCTCTGTTGCCTTCATGGTCAGTGAGGAGGGAGAGAGCAGAGAGAGACTCTACTCTCGTGCATAGTGCTGGATCAATTAATGCTCACGTAAGTATAAGGGGCGGATGGGGGGAGCTACACACAGAGAATGCATTAAGGTAAAGTAAAAAAACTATTTAATATTATTATTTCTTTTTTTATTTATCTTCACACTTTTATCGTTATACTTATGGTTACATATTTATTTATTTTTCTTTACATGTTTGTTTTATGTTTATGGTTGTTCACTGAGACCTAAGTGCCTTATTTTGCTTCTTTCATATATAACATGTTTTTGAAATTACATAAAAATATCCTTGTCCTAACAATGGTTTAGCTAAAATTACTATTTAAAATGGACTTGAAATTTAAGAGTTAAGAATGGCTGTCTTTTAAGGAACATCTAGAAATGTTACTTGTGTCTCAGCAGTACCCTGAAAAGCCTTTTGTCTTGAATTTAACCTCAGAAAAAGCAGTGCATTTCCTGTACCTCGGAGCTGTATATCTGCAGTGTGAGATCTAAGGCACAGCTGCCTCTGATTGCTACTCTCAGGGGATTTGGATTGGGATTTGGTGATGCCACTACTGTTCTCCTTGCTGGAAGCTCTGATATAAGGAAGTAAAGCCCTGCCTCTACCAAGATGGCTGCTTCCACAAAGAGATACACGGTAGAATAAGGCCTCTGTCTGACTTTTTTTGGACATGGCTTCATGAGTTTAATTCCTCAATATATATTTAAATTATATGAACATAAGGCATGAGGTCCATTTTTGATGCACTAGACTTTTGCAGTATTTGCTTATTTGAGCTCACTTGCCTTTATTTGCATTCTATTGTCAATACTGTAAATATCTTTTACTCTCTTATATTAACAGGTATCTGAGCATACGTTGAATTTTTTTCTTTAGTGACACCTTCAGGAAGATGTCACCTTAACATCCTGTCTTTGTGGAAGCAGATCAAGAAATGAGGGGTGGTTTTGTCACCAGAACAGGAAGTCACCAATCTCGACTGTAGAGGCAGGCACAGTTGCACATGAGCTTTTTTTCTCCTGCCAGGTATATCCAAGAGCGTTGGTCCAATAGACACCTTGATGCTACATAGTCCAAGCCCTGATGAAGGGGGGTTTTTGAAGGAGGATTTTTTACTCTTTGCCTTCCTGTTATGATGTGGGATAATTATAAAGGATTTTGGACTCCTGAGATGGACTCCAAAATGAAAGAAAAAGTTGAAGTTTTAACTAAGTAAATTCTTTTAAAACAATGTGCATGCATATGAAATCACACAAAAAAAGCTTTTTTGACAAAAAACCTAATTTGAGGTTTACATATGAGCTGTTTGTTTCTTAATTTAACCATGTATGGTCATTTTAACCAATTAGCCTGGCTTTAAATAAAAAGACCTGCTGGCACATCAATTGGAAACACTACAGAGCAGTCATGACTTCTTAAGTTGTTTTCTTTCTCGCTCTTTTTTCTTTTTTTTTTTAACTTCGTGTTAGTGTGGAAACATCTTAAATAAAGAGGGTCCATTCATGAACATGTAATAGCCATGTCAATTCACGTTTTCTGCTAGCCGCATGGAAAAATCAGGCATCACCTTGGAGCCGTAAAGCTCACACAAAATGAGTCTTGTCTCGGAGAGGCTGGGTCTGCACAAGCAGAGCTGAAGAAGATGTATATTCAAGAGTTGTGTCCTGTATCCTCCAGTCACGGCAGCATACAATGTTAGTTTGGCTGCTACTGATTTCATTACTATTTGTGATGTCATAGCAAGAGAAATGGATACACCTCTATGTAGATAAAAAATACTTCGAAAATAAAGTTGACTACACTTCCTGGACAAGTTTATATATTTTTCTTAATTTTCTCCCAAATGTGCTTTTTCTAACTTGCTTGGGGGGAAAAGTGGTTCCCTGCCTCCCATAGGTTCCAAGTTTCCAAAGGCACATACAGCTGTGTAACCTTGAAATACAATGATACCCTATGGAAACAGCTTTAGTTTTGTGGTTGGACTTTACTCCAACAAATCCATCAAGTGCCTGTATGCTAGGAGGCTGTGGTAGTTGGGGACCCTTCTGTGTTACCAAACAGAGAAGACCCCATCAAACCAAGAATGTACAGTATTTGTTTGAGAATTAATAGACTTATTGCAGAAAGTTTAGAAGGTGGTTTATCAAGGACCAGTCAACAATAGACATCAGGGTAATTAGTTACAGTCCTGTAAAAGGATGTCATACTGCTGGTGCATGTTCTCAGTAAGTTTCTAAAACGCATTACTTCTCATAACTGGAAAACATTTTAATTTTAAAATGCCAAATAGTCAGTACAAATGACTTTCTTATAAGCTATGGCTATTGTGTTTTTTCACTCTCACTTCACTGGGATCCACTTCACTCAGATTGATACATTCATCCAAAAGCTCACATCCCTAGAAAGTCTCCTAATGACTGTGGTTATGATGCATAAACAACCATGTCAGAATTACAAACCACAGATTTCCAGGCCCTGAGTGACACCATCGAGTTTTACGATTTTTTTTTTTAGGTCTTGTGTACAGAGGACATATGGAGGTATATTACTGACAAAGAGCTTATAGTGGGAGTGACCGCTATCTACAAGCATGAAAAAAACCTCGTCCACAGAACATGCATTGCTAGAAAAAGGGACATAGAACCTGCTTCTCAAACAACCATGAAAACGATACTTTTATTTGCAAATGTATGTAGAAGGAACACACCATCACCAAGGCACATTTGCAAGTGAATGGGAGTGCTGGCATTGGGACATTACCGTCAGGAATCAGCAGCAGAGATGGCCAGACTCAGAAAACTGGGATCAGACTGTATATGCTTTAAGTAAAAAGAGAAGCCCGGAGCAAAAAAAAAGTAAAGCGACATAGGCGAAGGGCTGGGCATGACTAGGGAAACAGGGGACTGGAGAGGGAGCCATTGGCTAAGTAGGTGGGGGGGTAGGATTGGCTGAGCTGGAGTAGGGGGTAGGGCCAGAGGGCACATAAATATGTGGGGACCCCTCCCCCTGGCAACACAGAGGGGGTGAAAGTTCGCCATGTCACGCGTAGAGGACTTGCTGGCCCAGCTACGGGCTGAGGCGGCGCAGCATGGCCCAGGTTGGCTCCAGGAGACCTTGGGGCCAATGCTGGCGGTGCCGGCGGCGGATGCGGCCACGAAGGGGAGGGCATCGGCGCGAGCTCGGCAATCCAAGGCGCCGGAGCGCTTCTCTCCCGACCCCCCCCCCACGAGCTCAGCATCGTTCTGGGAGTCCCTATTCTAGGGCCCCTTCGGCCCCCCCCCGCGAAGCGAATAGCCAAGCCGGCGGAGGGGAGCGCCGGAAGGAATCCCCGTCGTGGACGGAGCTCGGCGGGCGGTCGTTCCGGGAGCTCCGGAGCGGCCACGCGGCCCGCGCATCGTGTGGAGTCGGACGCAGCGGGCCCCGCCCCCCGTGTGACGTCACCGGGGCGGGCGCTTCGGCGGGGGAGATCGGAGAGCGCGGTGGTCGGGCCTACCACCGCGGCCGGCGACCTGGCTACAGTGATGGGGGTGCGGCACTGCGCGGCAGGAGGGGGAGCGGCGGACGATGAGGCGGAACGTGGCGTCGGTGGAAAAGCGACAAGGAAGTCGGTGAACGGGTCCGGAGGGCGGAGTCGGATGGCGTCAGGACCCGCGGCAGCCAGGGATCCTTCACCTGGCGGGCCTTCTTCGGAAGAGGACGAGTTGGCGGTTCGGTCGGAGGGAGAACTGGTGGACTCGGAGGGCGATGGCGTTCCACAGACAAGGTCGGCGGCGGTGGAGTCTGGACGATCGGCTGGTGGGTCACTTCCTGGGCAGCCTGGTAAGTCAGTTTCTCATTTATTTTCCATGGGGTTCTCTGATGTGCGGCCAGCTAAGGTTGGTTCGTCAGGGGGTAATCAGGGGGTTCCCCGGGGGAGGTTGCTAGGGCCGGTTTATTGCAGGGAGCGGAGGAGTTGGATTCCGGTTTTAGGGGTTTTTTTGCGGGGATTAAGGAGCTCGTGGGTAAGTTTGAAAATCAGGGCAGTATCCCCGTTAACCCAGCTGCGGCGTGGGTCCCGCCGCATGATGGGGATGGGGGTCTGGTGGTGGCTGCGGCGGCGCCAGCAATTTCGGTGGCGGCGGTGCAGACAACAGCAGGGGTGGACACGCAGCAGGCTGCGGTTGGCAAGGGGGATGCGGGCAAACAGGACCTGGTTAGGTTGGCGGATTCAGCTAGAGGTGAGATGTACATTTGTTTTGCGGGGCCGCTTGGGGCGCATTTGAAGTCGGAAGTTCGGGAAAAGATTTGGGAAGGTGAGTATGTGGAGATTTTCTCACTGCTTCCGCTGGGGAAGTTTAATTTAGACAGGGTCAGGCCAGACGATTCCAAGAAGGAGGATGAAGAAAAGCGTAGGTATCGGCTGATTCCGCGGACGTTCATGAATTGGCTGCAAGCCTTTGCCGTCCTAGCTAGCGTAATTGGGCAAAAGGAGCCTGAGCATTGTTCGGGCCTTTTTTTGCTATCAGGATGTGGTTGGAGAGGCCTATAGGGTGTATGGGGGTTCGGCTTGGTTGAGGTATGACGAAGAGTTCAGACAAAGGATGGCGGTGCGTCCAGAGTTGAAGTGGGACCACAAGGACATTAATCTGTGGATCCGTTTGATGAACGCGCCGAGGGCTCCGAATCAGTTTTTTTTCAGGGGGGGGGGGCGGTGGATCGTCATCCCCAGGACAACCGGCCGGTAAGGCAAAAGGGGTATGTTGGCAATACAATTCGGGATCCTGCAAGTTTGGAGGGTCGTGCAGATTCAAGCATGAGTGCTCCGGTTGTGGGGGTTCCCATGCCCTGTCCAGATGTTTTAGGCAGGGGAAGGGGCGAGCTGGGGAGTCTGTGAACAAGAGGGAGGACCCCAGTGAAGGTGGCAAGGATGCGCCCGTTTCTCGGTAGGTATCCGGATAGACAGGCCGCTCACTTGTTGGAAAAGGGTTTTACGGACGGGTTTGAAATTCCGTGTGTTTTGGGGGCGGTTCCACCGGTGGCTCGTAATCTGCGCTCAGCTTTGCAACACCCGGAGGTGGTTTCGGAGAAACTGCGGAGGGAAGTTGCGTTGGGCCGCATGAGTGGCCCTTTTGCGGTTGTTCCACTGGCTGATCTGGTGGTGTCCCCACTGGGAGTGGTGCCTAAGAAGGAGCCTAACAAATTTTGGCTCATACACCACCTTTCGTTTCCAAAAGGGGGGTCGGTCAACGATGTTATCGATCCTCACGCTTGCACAGTGGGTTATACGTCCTTTGATGCAGCGGTGTTTTGGGTTAGGCACTATGGGCAGGGGGCATTAATGGCAAAATCGGATGTGGAGGCGGCGTTCCGCCTGTTGCCAGTGCACCCCGATAGTTTCCGTTTTTTGGGTTGCTCATGGAAAGGCGAATTCTATGTGGATCGATGCTTACCGATGGGTTGTTCCGTATCCTGCGCGCTGTTTGAGAAGTTTAGTTCTTTTCTGGAATGGGTGGTCAGGGATGTGTCGGGGGTAGGTTCGATCATTCACTATCTGGATGACTTTCAAAGGTCCAGGCCGAGCAGGGACTCCAGGCGACCAGTGTCGTTTGAGGTTCTGCAGGGCATTTTGGCTTGGTTATCGGAGGTCTGTGCCTCAATATACGAGATTTTCTTGTTCAGAGCTGCTTTTGCGTTGGCATTTTTTGGGGCATTTAGGATATGCGAGCTGATCAGCCCTTCCAAGAAAGTTCAGGGGGGTATTTGGGGTTCGGAGGTGCGCTGCCAAGCAGAAAGTGTGGCTGTATGGTTGCGGAAGTCCAAAACTGACCAAAAGGGGAAGGGTAAGTCTGTGCGGGTCTTCTCGCTGCCGGGCTCTCCACTTTGTCCAGTGGGGGCCGTGAGGGAGTTCATGGGGGTACGACCGCCGGCGGAAGGGTCGTTTTTGATACACGCCGACGGGTCCCCGTTATCAAAATTTCAATTTGTGTCGGTGTTCAGAAAATGTTTGAAGGTTCTTGGGTTAGACGATAGGGAGTTCGCGTCGCACTCTTTTAGGATAGGGGCGGCTACGGAGGCAGCTCGGTGGGGGTTGGACTCTGAGTCAGTAAAGCGCATTGGTAGATGGGAGTCCAACAGATTTAGCCTATACATCCGTCCCCAGCTATTAGTGCGGGTGTGAGGGTTGGGGGCGGGGGCTGATTGTCAAGCAATTTGGGGGGATTGCATGCTGGGTTTGTTGGGTCGGCTGTTGGTTACGGTGGTGTGCTTGTTCTTTCTTTCAGGTGCGGCGCCGGCCCTGGTCTGGATTTTGGGCCACTCATATGTGTTCTGGGGGGCGAAGAGGGCAGATGTTAGGCCAGGGGGCCGGCAATTGGGGTTTCCTAGACAGGAGGCCTGTGTCCGCTGGCTGGGAGTGCCGGGGATGTTGTGGAGTAGAATGATCCCGGAGGTGCATCGATTTGCACGTCTTGATCGGCCGCCTGACGTTTTAGTCCTGCACGTAGGTGGCAATGATCTAGGAGTCAGGTCTATGTTGGATGTGACGAAGGATATCAAGTTTGATATACTTCGTCTGCGCATGGCATTCCCGGACATGGTGATTGTGTGGTCTGACATGGTGGCTAGGACATCATGGAGGATGGCTAGGTCGCTAGAAGGTATCAATAGGGCCCGGAGAAAGATCAATCGGGATGTGGCTAGGTATTTAGTGAGGAATGGGGGGCTGGTGATACGGCATATGGAGTTGGAGGTGGATACATGGCGCTACCTTCGGGGCGACGGGGTGCACCTGAATGATGTGGGTATAGACATGTGGGCGTTGGGGATACAAGATGGCATCCAGAGGGCTCTTAGGGTGTGGAGGAGCACTCAATTGTAAAGGTTTTTACAATTGGGTGCTGTGGCGGGTGTCTGGTCTTTGCAGGGGAAGGAGGAGACCTCGGGAAGAAGAGTTCAGGACCCGTCGTTGGTATGGGTCCTGATTGGGGGTTGCCAGTTAACGGAGGTTTAGCTGCAAGCATGGATAAAGAGGGCACTGCGGTCATGGTTGTCTCTGAGCCAGCATGTCGGCTTGAGGCCTATTAACAGATTCGAGAGGTACCGCAGTGCAATAGTTACACAGATGGAAAAGAAATCGAGGTTCCTGCAAAGATCGACACTGGGAATTTTTGACTGATGGGTTTTTTCATAACTGACGTTTAGGTTATTGTTAATTAAAATATTATTTGAATAAATAAGGCTGCTACGGCCTATGTTTTCCCCAACGCCAGTGTGGTCTCGTTTACTTAGGTAAGGAGGGTTAATGTGGGGATTGTGAAGGGTTAAGTTAATGGAAGGTACATCTGTTATACTTTAGTCATGTATTTACAGCGAAAAGAAAATCCTTCCAAACACAGCAAACATGAAAATAAAGTATAAGCGGACCAAAAGCGCAGTGACAGAATACCTATCTAATAACTAACAAACAGAAACCTAACAGCTAACTATATACAATATATACAAAATAGGGAACACTGAAAAGTAGGGGAAAATTGGAGGTGCAGAGAGCAGATGGAAAGGGGGAAACAAAACTGGGATCAGGAACAAGGGGGAGCAAGCACAAAGCAGCAGGATACAGGGTACAGCCAACAGGGCAGGAGCAGAAACAGGATAAAGGCTAGCAGTACCTGGCAGCAAGCAAAACACTGGGGCATGAGGCACTAAGAGCAAAGGACTTAAATACCCTCCCAGTAGCCAGAATCATATGGAAACTGATTACTGGGATATTCTGGCTACTGGGAGACACCCGCTGGTGGACACTGGAATAACAAACTTTCGATCTTGGAACAGCAGTGCCATCAGCAGGTGATCCAGGTCCTGACATTTAGTCAAACGATAGCCAAGCTTACCAGGAGATTAGTCAGCCTTCCAGGATCTTTTGCCATCTGTGACAGGAGCAGCCTTTTAACACTGGCCCACTGGCTGCTATGTCCCTACGCATTGCAGAGACACAACATCTAGTCTTTAGTCTGCTTGTTATATGAAGAATGAACATCAGTGCTACTGTCTAAAAGCAAGGGTGGTCATCTGAGAAGTATAAGAGTAATTCTCCTGGCTATAGAGTGTGGAAGAAGTTGAACTGCTTGTTATGAGACTGGCTGAACAAATTACAAATACTTTGGTAGGCAAAATAGAAAACACCATGCCTTAGGCTCCATGTACACAGAAGCTAATAAACTGCAGTTTATTGGCGTTTTGGCGTTTTTTTAAAAAGCCCATTAACTGCACTCTATGTTAGCCTATGTGTTCATGTACACATAACGTTTTTTAGCTTTAATGAGCAGTGGAGTTAATGGGCTTTTTTCTGAACGCAAGAAATTCGCATTCAAAGTGCCGTTTTTCGGCAGAAAAAAAACGCAAAACGCCGAAAAACGCTCAAAAACGCTGGCCGCGAGCGTTTTTTTGGGTTTTTTGGTCCATTGAAAAAAAAAAAAAATTTTTACAGTTTTTTTTTTTTTTTTTAAAACGAAAAAACGCTACACTGAAAAACGCTAATAAAAGTTATTAAAAAAACACTGATAAAAGATAGCTTTTTCTGCTGCTTTAAAAACGTCAGTTTTTGAGCTTCTGTGTACATGAAGCCTTAAAGTGGTTGTAAACCTCAGACATGCGTTATGAGCAAAGCATATCCCTTTATAGTGTTTACTTGTCTCAATCCAGAGCACTAAATGTAATTTCTGTCTGCTGCTTCCTTCCTCTTCTATCTGTATGAGTCACTTCTGAAAAGTTTTCCTAACACCAAGAGAAAAAAAACTGGTGACAGGGGAGGGAGCTCCAGCAGATTGACAGCCTCAGCTCTGTTCCTGTGTACTGTGTGAAGGGAGGGGGGGGGGATGGTGTCCCTTCCCTCCAATCAGAGCTCTCCTCACTGATGTAACTTTAGCTCTCCACCCTCTTCTTTTCAGAGCTGAGAGATCCTGTGCAAATTCTGCACTTTGAATGGATGTAGGGGAAAGACGACCGTAGATAAACAGGTACCACATATGTAGGAGGATTTGTTTCATCTCTGTGCATCGCCTACGGCCAGTCACTTCACTGGGTATAAGTAAAGGGTTTACAACCAACTTAAGCTGCTTGCCTGGCATTCCAATTAAAGCCTAACTCGACCCACTCTCCTTCCTCACATCCCCCCACCCCCCAATCCCTGCAATTACTTTTGAATATTATTTTTGCCTTTTTCAAAAGTCTTTAGGCCAGTCTACTACAGGATCCTCTTTATTGGTGTTGGGCTGGCCCATGACACCCTACATTCACAGGAAGTATATTAACCACTTAACGACCGCCCACTGTAAATATACGTCGGCAGAATGGCACCGACAGGCAGAATCACGTACATATACGTGATTGCCTTTGTATAGTTGGGGGGTCCGATCGGACCCCCCTTCTTTACAGTGGGTGGTCGTTTTACCTTCGGGAGCGATCCGGCATGAGGGGACGGCCGTTCGATTCCGGCCCCCCCCTCTCGATCGCTCCCGGCGAATGAGAGAGCTTCCCCTGCCTGTGTACTGTTTACACAGGCAGGAGGAAGTGATGTCATTTCTCCTGCGGCACTCACATATACCGAGCGCCGTACAGGAGAAGATGCAGGTTAGTGCACAAAACAGCACACTGACACCAGGACACATAGGCACATAAATCGCCCCCCCAGGCCCCCCCAGACACCCCCAGATCACCCCCCAGCCCCCAGTCACAGTGTCACTGATTGCAGTGACCATTTATTTAGTGATCACTGCAATCAGTGACATTTGTGACTGTAAAAGTGTCACTACATTTAGTTTTAGGTCCAGTGTAGCCCCCTAACCCCCCCTAATAAAGGTTTAATCCCCTGATCACCCCCCAGATAACCCTTTCACCCCCTAGCACCGCCGTCGCTAAGCGATCATTTTTCTGATCGATGTCTTAGCGTCGGTGATGCTGATCAGTAGGCAGTACATTTTTTTAGGTTCGCCGCAGGT
This sequence comes from Rana muscosa, assembly GCA_029206835.1. NCBI lineage: Eukaryota > Metazoa > Chordata > Amphibia > Anura > Ranidae > Rana > Rana muscosa. The sequence continues at coordinate 195,441,421 of CM055118.1, forward strand.
TTTTATAGCGTCGGGTACCCCCATATATTACCTAATAAAGGTTTAACCCCCTTGATCGCCCCCCAGGTAACCCTTTCACCCCCTATCACCACTGTCACTAAGCGATAATTTTTCTGATCGATGTCTTAGCGTCGGCGATGCTGATCGGTAGCCAGTAATTTTTTTAGGTTCGCCGCAGGTTTTTATAGCGTTGGGTACCCCCATATATTACCTAATAAAGGTTTAACCCCCTTGATCACCCCCCAGGTAACGCTTTCACCCCCTAGCACCGCCGTCGCTAAGCGATCATTTTTCTGATCGATGTCTTAGCGTCGGTGATGCTGATCGGTAGCCAGTAATTTTTTTTAGGTTCGCCGCAGGTTTTTATAGCGTCGGGTACCCCCATATATTACCTAATAAAGGTTTAACCCCCTTGATCGCCCCCCAGGTAACCCTTTCACCCCCTATCACCACTGTCACTTAGCGATAATTTTTCTGATCGCTGTCTTAGCGTCTGTGATGCAGATCGGTAGCCAGTAATTTTTTTTAGGTTCGCCGCAGGTTTTTATAGCGTCAGGTACCCCGATATATTACCTAATAAAGGTTTAACCCCCTTGATCGCCCCCCAGGTAACCCTTTCACCCCCTATCACCACTGTCGCTAAGCGATCATTTTTCTGATCGCTGTCTTAGCGTCGGTGATGCAGATCGGTAGCCAGTAATTTTTTTTAGGTTCGCCGCAGGTTTTTATAGCGTCAGGTACCCCCATATATTACCTAATAAAGGTTTAACCCCCTTGATCACCCCCCAGGTAACGCTTTCACCCCCTAGCACCGCCGTCGCTAAGCGATCGTTTTTATGATCGTTGTCTTAGTGTCGGTGATGCCGATAGGTAGCCAGTAATTTTTTTTTAGGTTCGCCGTCAGGTTTTTATATAGCGTCAGGTACCCCCATATATTACCTAATAAAGGTTTTAACCCCCTAATTGCCCCTAGTTAACCCTTTCACCAGTGATCATCATATAAGTGTTACGGGTGACGCTGGTTAGTTAGTTTGCTTTTTATAGTGTCAGGGCACCCGCCGTATATAACCCAATAAAGGTTTAACCCCCTGATCGCCCGGCGGGTGATATCAATTAGGTTTTAGCGTCAGAGAGGGTCTGCGCCACACCCCAGGCAGCGTCAGGTTAGTGCCAGTAGCGCTAACACCCACGTGTTAAGCATACACCCCCCTTAGTGGTATAGTATCTGAACAGATCAATATCTGATCTGATCAGATCTATACTAGCGTCCCCAGCAGTTTAGGGTTCCCAAAAACGCAGTGTTAGCGGGATCAGCCCAGATACCTGCTAGCACCTGCGTTTTGCCCCTCCGTCCAGCCCAGGCCACCCAAGTGCAGTATCGATCGATCACTGTCACTTGCAAAACACAACACACATAACTGCAGCGTTCGCAGAGACAGGCCTGATCCCTGCGACTCCAGTGCTGTAGGAGGTGATTTCACCACCACAGTTAAAAAAAAAAAAGCATATATGCCGAAGCATTGGGGCAGCAGGGGCGGAGGAGCGATTTTGCTCCTAATGCCGCGTACATACGGTCGAAATTCCGACGGAGGCTTGCCCGTCGAAAAGTCAGACCATGTGTGTAAGGCATAACTTTTGCGGGAAGATGCCCCCATGCTTCAGCATATATAAATAGTGCATGTATGCCCATCATTAGAAGTGGGTGGATGAAGGGCGGTATTCTAATGGTGGGCATACCCACCGATCAATCTTTTTTTTTCGTTCAGCCAACAGGCTGCATGAAAAAAAAGATTACAATACATGTCCAACAAGGACCAGCAACATACTTGTATGTTGCTGGACTTTGAATGTTTATACCAGAATGATGCCTGTGGGTTTAGGTATCATCTTGGTATCATTCTTTTCAGCCAGTGGCCGGCTTTCATGTAAAAGCAATCCTAGCAGCTAATTAGCCTCTGGACTGCTTTTACAAGCAGTGGGAGGGAATGTCCCCCCCCGGATATAAAAAGCGCCATTGGGAAATTGGGAAAGCATTTTATCACACCGATCTTGGTGTGGTCAGATGCTTTGAGGGCAGAGGAAAGATCTAGGGTCCAATAGACCCCAGTTTTTTGAAAAAAGAGTACCTGTCATTACCTATTGCTATCATAGGGGATATTTACATTCCCTGAGATAACAATAAAAATGATAAAAAAAAAAAAATATGGAAGCAACAGTTTAAAAATAAAATAAAAAAGCAAAATTAATAATAAAAAAAATAAAATAAAAAAAAAAGCACCCCTGTCCTGCCCTGCTCGTTGTATGTATGTAGTTTGTCGCCAATGCGCATTTGTGCGAAATTTTAAAGCTTGTCGTATTTGGTATCTATGTACTCGGCCTAAGATCATCTTTTTTATTTCATCAAACATTTGGGCAATATAGTGTGTTTTAGTGCATTAAAATTTAAAAAAGTGTATTTTTTCCCCAAAAAATGCGTTTGAAAAATCGCTGCTTAAATATTGTGTAGAAAAAAAATCGCAACACCCACCATTTTAATCTGTAGGGCCTTTGCTTTAAAAATATATATAATGTTTGGGGGTTCAACATAATTTTCTTGCAAAAAGAAAATATGTTTTCATGTAAACAAAAAGTGTGAAAAAGGGCTTTGCCTTCAAGTGGTTAGAAGAGTGGATGTAAGCTTCCTAATGTTGTGTATAAAATGCCAGAACAGTTCAAAACCCCCCCAAATGACCCCATTTTGGAAAGTAGACACCTCAAGCTATATACTGAGAGGCATGTCGAGTCCATGGAATATTTTATATGTTGACACAAGTTGCGGAAAATAGACAATTTTTTTTTTTTTTTTTTGCACAAAGTTGTCACTAAATGATATATTGCTCAAACATGCCATGGGCATATGTGGAATTACACCCCAAAATACATTCTGTTGCTTCTTCTGAGTACGGGAATACCACATGTGTGAGACCTTTTGGGAGCCTAGCCGCGTACGGGACCCCAAAAACCAATCACCGCCTTCAGGCTTTCTAAGGGTGTAAATTTTTGATTTCACTTCTCACTGCCTATCACAGTTTCGGAGGCCATGGAATGCCCAGATGGCACAAAACCCCCCAAATGACCCCATTTTGGAAAGTAGACACCCCAAGCTATTTGCTGAGAGGTATGGTGAGTATTTTGCAGATCTCGCTTTTTGTCACAAAGTTTTGAAAATTAAAAAAAAAAAAAAAAATTTTTTTTTTCTTCATTTTCAAAAACAAATGAGAGCTGTAAAATACTCACCATGCATCTCAGCAAATAGCTTGGGGTGTCTACTTTCCAAAATGGGGTCATTTGGGGGGGTTTTGTGCTATTTTGGCATTTTATGGCCTTCGAAACTGTGATAGGTAGTGAGGAGTGAAATCAAAAATTTGTGCCTAGAAATCCTGAAGGCGGTGATTGGTTTTCAGGGTCCCGTACGCGGCTAGGCTCCTAAAAAGTCCCACACATGTGGTATCCCCGTACTCAGGAGAAGCAGCAAAATGTATTTTGGGGTGTAATTCCACATATAACCATGGCATGTGTGAGCAATATATCATTTAGTGACAACTTTTTGTAATTTTTTTTTTTAGTCATTATTCAATCACTTGCGACAAAAAAAAAAAAATATTCAATGGGCTCAACATGCCTCTCAGCAATTTCCTTGGGGTGTCTACTTTCCAAAATGGGGTAATTTGGGGGGGTTTTGTACTGCCCTGCCATTTTAGCACCTCAAGAAATGAGATAGGCAGTCATAAATTAAAAGCTGTGTAAATTCCAGAAAATGTACCCTAGTTTGTAGACGCTATAACTTTTGCGCAAACCAATAAATATACGCTTATTGACATTTTTTTTACTAAAGACATGTGGCTGAATACATTTTGGCCTAAATGTATGACTAAAATTGAGTTTATTCGATTTTTCTTATAACAAAAAGTAGAAAATATCATTTTTTTTCAAAATTTTCGGTCTTCTTCCGTTTATATCGCAAAAAATTAAAATCGCAGAGGCAATCAAATACCATTAAAAGACAGCTCTATTTGTGGGAAGAAAAGGACGCAAATTTAGTTTCGGTACAACATTGCATGTCCGCACAATTTCCAGTTAAAGCAGCGCAGTGCAAAATTCTGAAAACAGCTCTGGTCCTTTAGCTACAAAATGGTCCGGGGCTTAAGTGGTTAAATGATACTGGATGTCATTCAAGTGCATCAGAGCTAGATCACAAAGAAGCAGATTAGTCTGCGGTGGACAGCACAAGAGAGGAGATGAGTTTTGAAGCCTCAGTTTCGTTTTTGGTATTTTAACTATTGCTGGAACCATAATTTAAAAAAAAAAAAAAATCAGAAAGGGGAGTTGGACTTTAAGTGCCATAAGCAAAAGCTGCTCATAAAGTCTATGTCTGTTCTCCATATTACAGTGGGAGTATATGGCATATACAGTACATTTATATATAAGTTTATTCTTCACTGAATGTATATCTCAGACATGTAAGCCAGTATAGGTGGGTGCCAAAGAAAATAAAGTACAGGAAATATTTAACTACAGCCCGAGTTCACAAATTTTCTAAGATTCATCTCAGATACTGGGATCCTTATAAGGAGAGAGAGAATGCTTAATGAATATCATTATTAATTGAATCATGTGCAATACAATACCATGCTGAGACATGGCCCGCTCTGTTTCCTGATCTACAAATCTACCCTGTGGCTTTTATTATAATTTCCTATTGAGGAGCTAAAAGTACCAGCATCCTCTGTATTGCAGAGCTTCTCTCGGCTCCTTGGCCCTTATAAATAACGATTCAGTTAATGTAAGGAAAGCATCTTTTATTCTAGGTTTGCATGCTGCCATAGGAGTGAAATTTGTTAAAACTGAATTCTGGCCTCACCCCTCCCACCTCTTAACACTCCCCCTCACCTCCTGGAGGCCACCATGGCTGTAATTGTTGCTTTTTGTTTTGTTCTTACCTTTTTTCAGGTGGCTAACATGCAGGATTCGTTTACGCTTTAGCTCTTCTGTCAGGTGTTGTGGTGTCATCTCGTAATGGGACTGGCCCATGACACACAGCACTCCGAGAATGTCCTCAGTCTTTTAAGCTTTATTCAACCCAGAAGACTAAGGACATCTAGTGTCTGAAATGAATTCTTGCATGGAATATATGGGAATCAGCTTTATCAGGTGGCCACACCTGATAAGGCAGAGGTAGCTGGCCAAGTGATCTGCAGCCAGGTGAGGGGCCCTCCACTGTAAGAACAATCGTTTGGGCCGATGGGACAGAGCTTAATAGTATGCAGCTTCTCCAGAAGACCAAACCACTGCGGGGAGCCGCTTTTCGATTACCACAGCTACTAGGGTTGCCACCTGTCCGGGATTCACCTGGACAGTTCGGCATTTGAATCCTGTGTCTAGGTTTCAGACCGCCTGAAACCCAGACACATTTATTAGACTGGACTACGGCTTCCCAGGAGGGATACTGGCTGCAGTTGTCTAGGCTGAGAGTGTCTCTTACACTGTCTGTCACACTGCCCAAAGCCACACTAACAATACTAACAATCCCCACCCGCGCACATTGACGGGACAGGAGAAAGGGCTTGATTTGCTCCTCTTCCTCCCAGCAGTCGCAGATACATCTGTATAAGAGGTGCTGACTGCCAAGGGGGGGGTGAGTTTATCATCCATCCCTGTCTGTGACTGAAGTCTCCCCCCTCCCCCCTTCTCTCGCCTGTCTCTGAGTGAGTACACTAAGGTAAATCAGAGTTCTTAGAGCACCCCTTACATCAGTGTTCCCCTTTACACCAGAGGCCGCAGTGTTCCCCCTTAGATCAGAGTCCTCTCCATACATCAGAGTTTTCAGTGTTCCCCTTGAATCAGGGTTCCCAAGAGTCCCCAGAGTGCTCCCTTACATCAGAGTCTGCAGAGTCCCCCCCCCATACAATGTAAGGGAACTCTGCGAGTTCAGATATAAAGGGGAACTCTGCGGATTCAGATGTAAAGGGGGACCCTTTTGATTAACTTTATATGATTAGAAATGTTATTTAATCGCAAAATATATGTATAGTTTATACAAAAAATAAATAAATAGCTGTGAGCCGCTAAAGTGTTTGGGTTTGACTTGAAGAAAAGGTGGCAACCCTAACAGCTACCCTGGACTACACTGAGAGGGACACTGTTTATGAGGATAAGCCCAAGTAGCTGTTTATGTTATGAACTATTTTACTGAAGCTGTGATTCCAAGCTAGAATCTTTGTAGTTTTAGTCTTATAGAGTGTATGTTATGCAGCCACATGTTACCAGTAGTGTATTTAGGTTTTGTGCTGCCCTAGGCCTGACTAAACTCGTGCACCCCTAATTTAAATGTAGCGGGGTGTTCCCCTATATTGGGAAGAAACTACATTACCCATAACCCCATTCTTGTTGTGACGTTCCACCGCAGAGACTCATGGGAGGGGTTATAAAAGGAAGAGGCGGGGCCGGGCTCGGCCTCTTTGGCGACACGAGACTTCACGGACGGATCCTCCTGTGCGGATGTGTCGGAGGGGCAAGGCCTGAAGCCTGAGGCCTTGCTCTGCACCGAAGAGCCTTCCATCCTCCCCTCTGCAAGCCTGGGTGGCATCTGACTTTGTGAGCTACCGCCTTGTCGGATCGGGGACCCGATCGTTGGAGAGATCGAGAGTGTGTGACACGGCCGGTGGAGGTTTTCCCGGACTGGATCCGTAGTCCGGCGGGTGAGAGGGCATAAGCCCAGCTTAGATACTGTTGCTGTGTATAGGCCTATAGACTGCCGTGGCCTACAAGTTATTTTCATACCCCTTGGATTACAAAGTTATACTCTGTTTAAGTGCACCACCATTACAGACCTGCCGGTGAAGAAAGAAGGACTAAGCTAAATATTAGAACCAGGCCTGGTGGGGATTCTAGCGTGTTTGATTGCTGCGCCATAGGGCACTTAGTTAACGGTCGCCCGTATGGCGCACTTGTAGCGTGTGTTACTATATAGTGTGTTAGAGTGGCAGGACGCTGCCCTTAGGAGTGATTGTTTAGAACTGTGATTATTGTTACCCCTTTTATTCATATTGAGAATTGATGAGTAAAACACTTTACCTATTACAATTCATTACTGTGTCCTTGCTTAGTTATTCTATTGCATAGGACATATCATTGATTGTTAGTACTAGCTGTGCCAGAAGGGGATAGAGCCTATTGCCGGGGGTTGGCGGAGCTGCACTCAGGGCCCAAAATCTAATTCTGCGGCCTCCTTAGTTGGAGGTATCGCTACACGTGGGGGCTCGTCCGGGATCCTGATGCAGCAAGCGAACGCCAGAAGTGCCGGCATGGACCCCATGGATCCAAGAGCGGTAGAAGAGTGGTGCAAAGCCGCTAATACAGAGCCAAAACAGTCGATAGCCATTAGCCTTCCTGGCGAGAAATGGTCAAGTGAGACGGTAGAGGAACTGCTGAGTTCAGTGTCCCCAGATCACACACCGTGGGTGATAGACATGAAGACAGACCCAAACATCTCATATCAATACGCATTAGTGGAATATTGGGACGGGATGCCAGAGGCCTGTAAGCACAAGTGTCTGCGGACGCCAGACAACAGAACATTTAGGCTGGCGCACGCAATAACTGTAGAAAGGGAACCATCCCCTACGGGATCGCCACAGGCTGCGGCCCGAACTACACCTGAAAGAGAAGACAGGGCGCCACCTCCGGTGGCACCTGCATCGGCCACTGCTATATCACCAGAACTGATAAATGCAATAGGGGATTTGCTAGCCAAATGTCAGAAGACAAGTACGGTGCATGTGGAAACTAGCTACCGGAGACTAAAAATATTCTCAGGGAAGCTCCCTGTCCCGGCAGGGGAAGAAGATTTTGATACTTGGGTGGAACAGGCATTACAGGCAGTGGAGGCATGGGAGGTGCCGGAGGCACAGAAGAGGCAGCGAGTGTTAGAAAGCCTTAAAGGTGCAGCAGCAGAAGCAGTGAAAAGTTTCCGGTTTGGGAATGCAGGGTGCACGGCGCAGGATTGTCTAGCTATGCTGCAGGAAGAGTTTGGTCAATTAGACAAGGTGACAGAGACGGTCTACCAGTTTGAACACACTTTCCAAAAACCGGAGGAGAAACTTTCCGAGTATGTCAGAAGGCTAAACAGGCTGCTGTGCAAGATTGTGTTAAAGAAAGGGATGAAGCCCCAAGATGCCGATGCGGCAAGAATGAAGCAAGTCTTAAAGGGAGCGCTACGCTCCGATCCAGTCTGGCTGCACCTGAAAACCTTGGGAGGAGGAATGTTGCTGACTTATGCTGATTTAATAAAAATTATCAGAGATGAGGAGGCGCTGCAACAGGACCAGCAGAAGGATAAGACAAGTGTTGTACCCGCACAGGTGCTGGTCAATCCAGTGATGACCCCTGAAAGAGAGGCGGAGATAGACACCCTAAAAACTCAGATGTCCAAGGTATTAGAGATATTGACCTCTCTGATAGCAAAAGACACAGAGTGTCCCAAGAAGAAGGAAAGTCCAAGGAAGGAATTGTTCCCGATTGCCTCAGCACCCGAACCTTTACAAGAATGGGGAGATATAGTCTGCTTCAACTGTGGGGGAGTTGGCCACATTGCAGCCACATGTTCTAGTCCGAAGAAGAAGAGACCAGACAACCGCAAGCCGGCGGGAAACTTCAGAGGGCCCCGGTGAAGGAGTCAACCGGGTGCCCACCATCTTCAGTAAACTCCAAGCTGAATGCAAAGAAAAACAAAAAGAGAGATAGAACACCAAAGGGGAAACGTAATACCCCTCAACAAAGCTATACTCCAAGAAGAAGGGGGGAGACCCCTCAGGAGAGGCACAGCACCCCCCAAAGGAGGTGCCCACCCAAGAAAAATAATAGTACACCTCAGCGGGTTCCTACACCCATTAAAAGGAGGGAAGTCAGTGCATACCAGGCTCAAGAAAGGTTCAAGTCCAAAGGGAATAGGACAAGAGAGAGTCCAAAGGGAAAAGGTCTGAAGAAGGCAGCTCCTGCCGGACCATATCCAGAGAAGCTGGTAGGCCCATCCCCTATAGTGCCCATTCAAGTGGAGGGAGTCTACACCAGGGGCCTCCTGGACACCGGGGCACAAGTGACCCTACTATACCGGGACTTCTACGACAGGCACCTGAGTCATCTGCCTATCCAGAAGATAGAGGAGCTGGAAATATGGGGAATTGGAACCCAGAGTTTCCCTTACGACGGCTACCTTCCCGTCCAAATAACCTTTGACCCATCCGTGGCTGGGAAGGCCGAAGTGTTTGACACCCTGGCAGTTGTGTGTCCTAGGCCGCCTGGAGCCAACAAGAATTCCCTTATAATAGGGACGAACACGGACCTGGTCCGAAGACTCCTGACCCCTCTAGTGACGGAAGAAAGACAAGCAGCTACCAAGATCCATCCCATGCTGAAGACAGCCTACCAACGGCTGGTCCAAGAGCGGGAGACCCCTGGAGAGGAGATAGGGAAGTTGTGGAGACTTGGAAGAGAAGGGGTAGTGTTGCAGCCCGGTGAAGTAACCTGTCTCAGGGCCACTGTGAAGCTTACTTGGGAACAGCCTGGTCCCTTTGTCATGCTGGAGTCAGACCCAAGGGGTGAATCCTCAGGCCTGGAGGTGATACCGGAAGTGATTCCGCTGAAGGTCCTGAAGAAGGCCCATTATAGAGTTCCAGTGAGTGTTAGGAATACTACCAAAGACCCCATGGACATCCCAGCCAGAATGTTGCTAGGCCAGGTGAGCCCGGCGGCCCCTGTTACCCTGTCAGAAGTGAAGAGGACAGGTGAAGAAGCGGATGTTTGGGAGAAGCTGACCATGGAAAACCCGAATCTGTCCAGGGCTTGGAAAGAGAGAGCCAAGGCCCAGTTGAATAGATGGGAGAAGATCTTCTCTAGGGATGAATTTGATGTGGGGTGTGCAAGAAGTGCCACCCATCGGATCCGCCTCCAAGAAGATAAGCCCTTCCGAGAGAGAGTCAGGCGGGTCCCGCTAGCAGATCTGGAGGATCTGAGGGAACAACTTGCAGAACTCAAGAGGACTGGTGTGATACGGGAGTCCAGAAGCCCCTATGCCTCTCCCATAGTAGTGGTCCGAAAGAAGAATGGATCATTGAGGCTCTGTATAGACTACAGGACTCTCAACAGGAGAACCATACCTGACCAATACACCACTCCGAGGATAGAGGATGCCCTACAGAGCTTGTCTGGAGCCAAATGGTTCAGCGTTATGGATCTCAAGAGTGGGTACTATCAGATTCCGATGCACCCAGCAGACAAGGAGAAGACAGCTTTCATAACCCCAGTGGGGTTCTTCGAATTCGACCGGATGCCCCAAGGTCTGTCTGGAGCCCCAGCTACTTTCCAACGTCTCATGGAGAAGACAGTAGGGGACATGAACTTGATCAAAGTCCTTGTATACCTAGACGATGTCATTGTCTTTGGGAGAACCTTGGAGGAACATGAAGAGAGGCTGGAGAAAGTGTTGAGAAGACTCAGTGAGGAAGGACTTAAGCTTTCGCCTGAGAAGTGTCGGTTCTACCAGTCTTCTGTGAACTATCTGGGGCACATAGTATCTGAAGAAGGGGTGGCCACAGACCCTGAGAAATTGGAGGCAGTTACCTCCTGGCCACAGCCCACCACAGTAACAGAACTCAGATCCTTCTTGGGCTTCTGCTCCTACTATAGAAGGTTTGTGGAGGGATTTGCTCGAATTGCTAGACCATTGAATGAGTTGCTCAAGACTGAAGGAGAGGAGGATGGATCGGGGCCCAGGAGGCCAGGAGAGTCCATCAGAGATCAGTGGAATCAGAGGTGTGAAGAGGCTTTCCAGGAATTGAAGAGGAGCCTGACCACTGCACCAGTCTTGGCCTATGCAGACCCAACCAAACCCTATGAACTGCACGTGGATGCTAGTCACGACGGTCTGGGAGGAGTACTTTACCAAGAACATGAGGGGCAATTGCGGCCTGTTGCCTATGTGAGTAGAAGCCTGACCCCCTCTGAGAAGAACTACCCCACTCACAAGCTGGAGTTCCTGGCCCTCAAGTGGGCGGTAGTAGACAAGCTCAAAGACTACCTGTACGGAGCAGAGTTCACTGTGAAGACCGACAACAACCCCCTTACCTACCTGTTCACCACGGCCAAGCTGGATGCCACTGGACACAGGTGGCTAGCCGCACTGTCTGGATTCAACTTCAGCCTTAAGTATAGACCAGGAGTGGGGAATCGAGACGCAGACGCCTTGTCCAGAAGATCTCATTCCCCGACCATTGAAATAGAAGATTGGACCCAAGTGGCACCGGACGGGGTGCAGGCCCTTTGTCAAGGAGCTGCATTCCAAGCCCGAGGATGCTCCAGAGCAGAGGAAATAGGAGTTACCACGGTGGGAGTCCCCAAACACTACTGTGGAGTAGCTCAATTGGAAGAGGGCAACCTACCAAGATTGTCCAAAAAGGAATTAAGGTGTGACCAATTGGAAGACCCCATGGGGAGATTGGTCCTGGAGGCCTTGGAAAATCAGGATCCAAACATACTCATGCGTCAACCCTCCAAAGAAGCTGGCCTACTGAGGAAGGAGTGGGATAGGTTGCAGTTGCATCAGGGAGTGGTCTACCGAAGGGGCCCCTCTGATGATTCAGAAGATAAGTGGCAGATGTTCCTCCCAGAGAAACATCGGGAGACTGTTTTGATGGCCTTGCATGACAATCATGGCCACCTAGGGGCTGAAAGGACTTTTCAACTTGTCAGAAGTCGGTTCTATTGGCCCTGCATGAGGGCAGAGGTAGAGGAGTACTGCCACTCATGTGCGCGATGCATCCAGAGGAAGACTTTGCCCCATCAAGCTGCCCCAATGGGCCATCTACAGAGCCAAGGGCCTATGGACCTGGTGTGCATTGACTTTCTCTGCCTCGAACCCGACCTGAGTGGACTAGGAAATGTTCTGGTGATAACCGACCATTTCACCCGGTATGCCCAGGCCTTCCCCACCAAAGATCAGAAGGCCTCCACCGTGGCCAAGGTACTTATGGAGAAGTATTTTGTCCATTATGGGCTGCCACAGAGACTCCATTCAGATCAAGGGAGGGACTTCGAGAGTAAGCTGATCCGGAAGCTCTTGGATTCGTTGGGAATCAGGAAGACTCGAACTACACCTTACCATCCTCAGGGAGATGCTCAGCCGGAAAGGTTCAACCGAACCCTGCTCAACATGTTGGGGACTCTGGAAAGCGAGAAAAAGCAACATTGGAGCAAACACATAGCAGCCATGGTACATGCTTACAACTGCACCATCAGTGATGCTACAGGCTATTCCCCATATCGACTCATGTTTGGGAGAGAAGCGAGACTACCGGTGGACCTGGCTTTTGGCACCTCACTGGACCATTCCTCCGTCACCTCTCACAGAGGATATGTGGATAGGCTCAGACACAGCCTGAAAGTAGCCTATGAACAAGCTCAAGCGGCCTCAGATCAAAGGGGAGCTCGGAATAAAAAAAATTACGACCTGAAGGTCCGGGTACAAGACCTACAGCCCGGGGATCGAGTACTGTTGCGCAATCTGGGAGTCCCCGGAAAGCACAAGCTTGCAGACAGATGGAGATCTGAACCTTATGTCATCTGCAGGAAGTTGCCGGGCCTACCTGTCTACAAGGTGAAGCCAGAGGGAAAGGTAGGCCCACTGAAGACATGGCATCGAAACCACCTGCTCCCACTGACGGAGGCAGTTAGAATACCTTCCGTGGGAGACTCCCCTGCACCGGCCTCTATCTTGGATACTCCTAGACCGCACACTCGGTCACAGACCTCCCGAGCTGGAAATGGAGAAGCCTCCCAACTTAGTGGAGATGAAGAAGGAGAGCTTGATTGGCTGTGGTCTTCCCCAACTCCAGGAACTTCTATCATAGATCTTCCAGTCACCCAAGATACCACAGATGAAACGCTGAACCCAGAGGCTACAGAATTCATCCCTTTCAGTCCTTCAACAGATTACTGGGAAGATGCCCATGATAGTTACTCCGAGGAAGAGGAGCCTGAGGCGCCAGAGCCAGAGATTCCAAGAGAGCAAAGAGCTCGAAGAGTCATTCAACCTCCTAAGAAGCTGACCTACCCCCAGATGGGGAACAGTTCGGAAGACTCTGTGGTCACTGCTAGGAGAAATGCTGAGATTCCGGATCCCTCCACTGTCCATTTGGTGGAGGGCAACCCCAGCTCACTCTCTGGCACAGTTAGTCAGGCCACCCAAGATAATGTGACCTGTGGGCAAGGGAATTCAACCCCTCAGTTATGGTGGGAATCCCCTATCCCAACATCGTTTTCAGAATTGTCCAATGTTGTATATAGTTGTTGCTAAAATTTATCTTTGGGGACCAAAGAGTTTAAGTGGGGGGAGTGTGTAGCGGGGTGTTCCCCTATATTGGGAAGAAACTACATTACCCATAACCCCATTCTTGTTGTGACGTTCCACCGCAGAGACTCATGGGAGGGGTTATAAAAGGAAGAGGCGGGGCCGGGCTCGGCCTCTTTGGCGACACGAGACTTCACGGACGGATCCTCCTGTGCGGATGTGTCGGAGGGGCAAGGCCTGAAGCCTGAGGCCTTGCTCTGCACCGAAGAGCCTTCCATCCTCCCCTCTGCGAGCCTGGGTGGCATCTGACTTTGTGAGCTACCGCCTTGTCGGATCGGGGACCCGATCGTTGGAGAGATCGAGAGTGTGTGACACGGCCGGTGGAGGTTTTCCCGGACTGGATCCGTAGTCCGGCGGGTGAGAGGGCATAAGCCCAGCTTAGATACTGTTGCTGTGTATAGGCCTATAGACTGCCGTGGCCTACAAGTTATTTTCATACCCCTTGGATTACAAAGTTATACTCTGTTTAAGTGCACCACCATTACAGACCTGCCGGTGAAGAAAGAAGGACTAAGCTAAATATTAGAACCAGGCCTGGTGGGGATTCTAGCGTGTTTGATTGCTGCGCCATAGGGCACTTAGTTAACGGTCGCCCGTATGGCGCACTTGTAGCGTGTGTTACTATATAGTGTGTTAGAGTGGCAGGACGCTGCCCTTAGGAGTGATTGTTTAGAACTGTGATTATTGTTACCCCTTTTATTCATATTGAGAATTGATGAGTAAAACACTTTACCTATTACAATTCATTACTGTGTCCTTGCTTAGTTATTCTATTGCATAGGACATATCATTGATTGTTAGTACTAGCTGTGCCAGAAGGGGATAGAGCCTATTGCCGGGGGTTGGCGGAGCTGCACTCAGGGCCCAAAATCTAATTCTGCGGCCTCCTTAGTTGGAGGTATCGCTACATAAATATGACCCACCCCCTCCTGTAAAAGCCACACCCCTTTCTGTTTAAGACCCACCCTAAACAATTTGAGTGGGACACTAGTTCTGAGGGCCTGGGGGGACGGACGGAATGGATTCCCTTAATTTGCATAGATTTTCTCTCACTTCCCGTTTGGCTATGAGGCAGGAAGTGAAGAGAAATCTCTGCAATGGGACAGGGATGGTAAAAAATAAACTGTCAGGGGCTAAAACCCTTCCTTACTCCAAAATTTAAAAAAAAGTGTTGCGTATAGTCCTACTTTAAGCACAAATTTCTGATAATTTTATGGAGAGGACTAAGAAGATATAACCATGCCAATGGTGCAGCAGAAAACATATAGCACAGTGAGGAAGGTTTGTGATCCAGGATGATAGGACAGTTAAAATTATAAGCAGCAAACCCCCCCCCCCCCCACACACAGTTGCGGAATGCTGGCCGACCGCATACTAGAAGCAGTGTGGCTGCTTTATGGGGGCGCCAGATTAATTTGCCTCTCATGACTGGCACTACACTAACAGTGTAGCACAAGCCGGCGGGGACTCTTTCTGTGCTGCCCCCCTGCAAAGTGCTGCCCTAGGCCTGGGCCTTGTTGGCCTAGGCCAGGATACAGCGTTGCATGTTACCCTGATTCAGCCACAGAGATGTTGCTGTGAAGAGCCCATGTTCATACCTTCAAACTCTTTGGTATGGGACACCTATTAGCAAAAGTATGTGGGCATAGGACACACCCCCTGACAAACCCTTAAAGCAGAAAAATAAATAAAAAATAAAAAGACTAGTTAAACCCATAGTTGCCAACAGTCACGGATTGGCCGGGACATTCCCGGGATTCAAACCCTTTTCCCGGATTTATTTTGTCCCGGCCAATGTCCCGGCCAATTCGTTTTTTCCCGTTTTCCACGACTTTGGCCGCCGCGGGCCGACGCCGCTAGAGGTCAATGTCAATGTCTCCGCCGGCCGCCATTTTAAAGAAGACCAAAACCAGGATGTAGTACAATAGAAAATAAAGCTGCTGCGGCGCCGCCCATACCCCGCGTCTCCCCGTGGGTGGGCGGCGCCGCAGCAGCTTTATCTTCTATTGTACAACATCCGTGTTTTGGCTGGCCGGCCGGCCACCCCCCCGCCCCGCCCCGCTGCAGGTCTGTCTGTAATGGAAAGGGGCGGGGGTGGGCGGCGCCACAGCTTAATTTTTTGTGCAGCCACGCGGTCGGCTCCGCCTCTATTTTGTTCCCCCTCGGGGAAGGGGAAACAGTAATGGCGGTCGAGACAGGAGACACCTGGTTAAGGGGGGACTCCGCTGGGGATGCCTGATGTAAGGGGGGACTCCGCTGGGGACGCCTGTTGTAAGGGGGGACTCCGCTGAGGACACCTGATGTAAGGAAGGACTCCGCTGGGGACGCCTGACGTAAGGGGGGACTCCACTGGGGACGCCTGTTGTAAGGGGGGACTCCGCTGGGGACGCCTGTTGTAAGGGGGGACTCCGCTGGGGACGCCTGATGTAAGGGGGGACTCCGCTGGGGACGCCTGATGTAAGGGGGGACTCCACTGGGGACGCCTGATGTAAGGGGGGACTCCACTGGGGACGCCTGATGTAAGGGGGGACTCCACTGGGGACACCTGATGTAAGGGGGGACTCCACTGGGGACACCTGATGTAAGGGGGGACTCCGCTGGGGACGCCTGATGTAAGGGGGGACTCCACTGGGGACGCCTGATGTAAGGGGGGACTCCACTGGGGACGCCTGATGTAAGGGGGGACTCCACTGGGGATGCCTGATGTAAGGGGGGACTCCACTGGGGATGCCTGATGTAAGGGGGACTCCGCTGGGGATGCCTGATGTAAGGGGGGACTCCACTGGGGACGCCTGATGTGAGGGGGGACTCCGCTGGGGACGCCTGATGTAAGGGGGGACTCCGCTGGGGACGCCTGTTGTAAGGGGGGACTCCGCTGAGGACACCTGATGTAAGGAAGGACTCCGCTGGGGACGCCTGACGTAAGGGGGGACTCCACTGGGGACGCCTGATGTAAGGTGGGACTCCGCTGGGGACGCCTGATGTAAGGGGGGACTCCACTGGGGACGCCTGTTGTAAGGGGGGACTCCACTGGGGACGCCTGATGTAAGGGGGGACTCCACTGGGGACGCCTGATGTAAGGGGGGACTCCACTGGGGACGCCTGATGTAAGGGGGGACTCCACTGGGGATGCCTGATGTAAGGGGGGACTCCACTGGGGATGCCTGATGTAAGGGGGACTCCGCTGGGGATGCCTGATGTAAGGGGGGACTCCACTGGGGACGCCTGATGTGAGGGGGGACTCCGCTGGGGACGCCTGATGTAAGGGGGGACTCCGCTGGGGACGCCTGTTGTAAGGGGGGACTCCGCTGAGGACACCTGATGTAAGGAAGGACTCCGCTGGGGACGCCTGACGTAAGGGGGGACTCCACTGGGGACGCCTGATGTAAGGGGGGACTCCGCTGGGGACGCCTGATGTAAGGGGGGACTCCACTGGGGACGCCTGTTGTAAGGGGGGACTCCACTGGGGACGCCTGATGTAAGGGGGGACTCCACTGGGGACGCCTGTTGTAAGGGGGGACTCCACTGGGGACGCCTGATGTAAGGGGGGACTCCGCTGGGGACGCCTGATGTAAGGGGGGACTCCGCTGGGGACACCTGATGTAAGGGGGGACTCCACTGGGGACGCCTGATGTAAGGGGGGACTCCACTGGGGATGCCTGATGTAAGGGGGGACACCGCTGGGGATGCCTGATGTAAGGGGGGACTCCGCTGGGGACGCCTGATGTAAGGGGGGACTCCGCTGGGGACACCTGATGTAAGGGGGGACTCCGCTGGGGACACCTGATGTAAGGGGGGACTCCGCTGGGTACGCCTGATGTAAGGAAGGACTCCGCTGGGTAAAGCTGATGTAAGGACGGACTCCATTGGGGGCACCTGATGGCATCTGGTGGCAGGCGACGTGGCAGGTGACACACTTGGGGCTTACAGTGATTCGGCATTATGGTGAGTTGAATGATTTAATTTTATATTACAATGTAATAATAGAAATAATGCGCTTCAATCATCCTGACACCATAACAAACATGGTGTCGGGATGATTGAAGCGCCAACAGGTGTTTTGGAGTATACTTATCTGCCAATTTTGTTACACATTTCTATTGTGGTGTAGGATCTGGCTTCTTTCTTTCTATTTCTTTCTCTCTCTTTCTCTCACCTCGGACTGTAGCCACACCCCTTTAAACCACGCCCATTTAAGCCACACCCACTATCGTGCGTAAACCAGGCCCATTTTCCGCCGCGGCGCGCTTCGCATGACACGCCTACAAACGAATGCCCCGCCACCTAATTATAGCAAGGCTCCGCCTCAATACAAAAAAAGTGTCCCAGATGTTTTTTTTCCAATGTTGGCAACTATGGTTAAACCCATGAGTGTTTCTTTCTTTTTTTACCACGACCAGTATTCCTTTTATACTGGCTTTTGAAATTTACAAATGTAGCAATTTAAAAACTGGATGAAAGGTTTGGCACTGAAAAACACTTTTTGAAAGTTAAATAGTGCATTTTATATTCAACTATACAGATAAGACCAAAATGAGGGACAAAGGAGGAGGAAAGAGGAACTTTGTTCCAAAATCGGGCCTAGTCCCTCAAAATCAGGGACAGTTGGGAGTACTGTATGTTTGACAGCATTCATAATTTGTCTTTTCTTATTCCGCAGTGCATGCATGCTCTTTGAAACTCTGACCTTGTTTTGCATTCATGCTTCTAACTTTGCAGGTTACAGTTGCTGTATGTGTGATCAATCGACCTATTACATATTCTGTTAAAGCCTAACTGCTAACCAACTTTTTCCTTCACTAACAGACAGAGGCGGCTCTAGGCTTTGTGAGGCCTTAGGCAAAACTTGACATGGGGCCCCACTCACACCCATGATGGGAAAAATAATTCAAGGAAAAGAGCCTCTTCCCTCCCCCCCCCCACAACCCTGGCCGGTGGTTGTGGGGGTCTGCGGGCAGAGGGGTTATCGGAATCTGGAAGCCCCCCTTTAACAAAGTGGCCCCCAGATCCTGCTCTTTAATAACTAAGGGGCAGGGGGCACCCGGTGATGCCATCTGGTGAACCTGCCCCCTTGTGATGTCATTGACATCACAAGGGGTGGTGTCACCGATATTCACTGGCTGTTAGGGACGCTGGCGGCCCTGCTCCTGAGTCAGGGCCCTTAATGCTGCCTGAGCACAGCAGCGTTGAGGTCCCCTGTCCCTCAAAACTGGGGTAATGCATTGGGTAAGTTAGGCAGCCGTGAGGCCCCTGTGTGTGCGAGGCCTTAGGCGACCGCCTAATTTGCCTAATTAAAGAGCCACCTCTGCTAACAGACATGGTGGCTGTATGTAGCCTCAGCTACCTACAGTATACAGCACTGTGCTCCAGCAGCGGGATGGTAAAGAAACAAAATTGAGTTGCTCAAGCATTTACAGGGAGATCTGTATTTTCCGAATGAAGACAAAGGGGTGAATTTACCAAAGGCATATAGACTGTGCACTTTGCAAAGTTTAGTAAATGAGTAGAAGCTCTGCTGACTTCCATCATCCAATCATGCGCATGATTGGGTATTCTTTGAAAAGCTAAGCCCTACCTCATTTACTAAGCTCTGGAGCAGCTGCACTTGCAGAATGCAATTGCACTTTACAAAGTGCACAGTCTTTTTCCTTTAGTAAATTAACCCAAAGTTTCCCCTAACTGGCTGAGGCAGAGAGGCTTTGTCCAGGTTATACAGCACACACAGATGCTGAATCTGTTAGTGAAATAAATAGTTTGGACCAGTTTGGTCCCAAAAATACTTGTTAAACTTCACTAAAACCTGGAGTTAAAGCGGAGGTCCCACTAAAAAAATAAATATTAAAAGCCAGCAGCTACAAATACAGCAGCTGCTGACTTTTAATATATGGACACTTACCTGTCTAGGTCGCCCGTGATGTCGGTAGCCGAAGCCGATCTGTCGCTCGAGGATCGGCTGCTGCTGCCGCCATGCTCGGTAAGGGAATCAGGAAGTGAAGCATTGCGGCTTCACTTCCCAGTTCCCTACTGCGCATTCGCAAGTCGCGCTGCGTGTCCTCACTTGTCCCCGCTGTGTTCTGGGAGCTGTGTGTCTCCCAGAAGACAGCGGGGGGTACAGAGTAGGCGCCGGAAGTGGCGTAGATCACCGAGGTGATCTATGTCAGGAAGTGGGAGCAAATACCTGTATTAGACAGGTATCTTCTCCCCCCTTCCCCCTGAAAGGTGCCAAATGTGACACCGGAGGGGGGGGGGGAGGGTTCCAAAAAGTGGAAGTTCCATTTTTGGGTGGAACTCCACTTTAAGCAGGGACCGGCCAAATTTCAATCTATATATATGGTAGAGAGGTTGTACAGAAGGTAATCCACTGATTGACTTCTGTACAAACGCACTGTTGGATTTTCCCTGCTTGATCAGCACTGCAAGCTACAGCCTGCAATGCTGATCAGTGTGGTCTGATGGTGGGGAAGTCTCCATGCTGTCATAATAACAGCTCAGCCTGGATGATTCCCCTATCCACATCCATGTGTGTGTGGATGGGGGAATCAAATCAGCTTTTTTTTTATTGAACTAGAAAAACTGACTAATCTATGGTATATAATTAACCTCTATTCGGTTGCTAGTTACTTTTTTAATGCATGTTTGCTTTCCTTTATTATAGGAACGTATAGAAATAAAAATATATACTAACTGTAAAAAATAAAAAATAAAAAAATCCTCTCTTATTGATTGCCTCATGGAAATTTAATTTTGTTCTTTTGCATCCACCAAACATGGGCCCCTATATCCAAGATGTGCATGCAGCGTGTATACAATAAAATAAAACTTGTATTCTTTTCTAGCGCTTTATTTCCTTGTTAACTGTCTTGCTGCCACCTACTGACAGTTTTTCTTCCGACAAACAATTCTTAGTCCTCATACAAAACGTGTCCTATTGATCTAAGCCAACTGTGAGCGAATTTTTTCCGTGGACTTGGCCAGCCAATAAGGTCCTGTTACACTTCCAGGTCAGAAATTTCAAACAGCGACATACTGTATCCAGAGGTTAACTGGGGTTTTTTTTTTCTTTTATTGGCGTTGAAAAGTTTTCCTCTTCTACTGTACAGTGGAACATGGGCAAAGGCCAGCTCGAAAAGTCAGGCACATGGAACCGTGATGAGGGGGTGAAGGTCTTTTGCAATAACTGAGAAGGAAAAAAAGATGCTATAAAGGGTGTGTCAGCTTAAAACCCATGAGCACTAATTTGCATTTCAATAAGCGAAGCACATGGTAATAAAACTGGAGCAAACCACATTTAAAGTAAACTTTGCCAGCTGAGAAAGGCCAAATTTCATGTATGTAAAGGAGCTGAAAGTCCCTGGCTGTCTGTGCCAAACTGGTATTATCACTCCTGGTACACAGTACCACCTGCTGTTTAAGTCTGTAAACTTGTAACTGTTTGTCTGCTGAATAGGTCTTAGTAGCAAAATAGTGGGAAAAAAAAACATTCAGAAATTATAAAAACTTTGACATTGTGTGCCTACAGTGAAAAATATATGAAATACACCCCATGAGAAAAAAATAAGTACACCCTTTTTAACATACAGTAAAACCTTGGTTTGAGAGTAACTTGGTTTGAGAGCTTTTTTCAAGACAAGCAAAATGTATTCATAAATTTTGACTTGATATAAAAGCGATGTCTTGATATACAAGTAGCATCATGTCACAACTGAGTATAAAAGAGACTCTAAGGCCTCGTACACATGACCGAGTTTCTCGGCAAGAACCAGCAAGAAACTTGCTGGCAGAGATGTCTTGCCGAGAAATTCGTTCGTGTGTATGGTTTCTCGTCGAGAAAACCGACAAGTAACCTCGACGAGAAAATAGAGAACCTGCTCTCTATTTTCTCGTCGAGATTCTCGTCAGCCTGTTTCTCGACGAGAAAAGTGAGTGTGTGTACACTTACCTGTCCGCCGGGAAGCCCGCGCATGTTTGAAATGAATTCGACGCATGCGCGGTAGCTTCCTAGGCATAGATAGGGTATACCAAGATGGCGGCGACGGCATCGAATGTGACGAGCGCATGCTCGTCGTAGTCGATGACGTCACCGCGTACGCTCCATTCAAAGAACCGCGGGTTCTTTGAATCGAGCGTGTGTACACTCGGCCGTGACAATTTTCTTGTCCAAGAATCTCGTTGAAAAAAACGACATGTTTTTTTCGACGAGAATCTCGGCCGTGTGTACGAGGCCTAAGTGTAGCAATATGGTTACATTTAATGAAGGTGCAACATTTAGCAACATATTGCTACACTTAGAGGCGCCTCTCTTCTCTTTTATACTCTGTAGCTCCTGCTGATTTTGCTTCTAATCCCCTTTTGGAGGCTTCCATTTGTGGATGGACATTTTATGGTTACACAACCTGGTCACATTGCTATAATCTTTTTATATGGACTATAATCTGAAGGACCTATGAATATAAATGGTTGTAGAACGAATCATTTGAGTTTCCATTATTTCTTATGTGGAAATTTATTTTGATATACAAGTGCTTTGGATTACAAGTATGCTTCCGGAACGAATTATGCTCGCAATCCAAGGTTTTACTGTATATATATATATATGTAGCGGGGTCTCCTTTAAGGCCCCGGGACTACGTTACCCAGAACCCCGTTCGGCACCCAGGGTGCATTTAACCACCGCAGAGACTCATGGGAGGGGCTATATAAGAAGAGGGCGAGGCGGAGCTCGGCCTCTTTGGACACCGCGCTGCAATCAACAGGTCTTCCTGTGCGGATCTGCTGCAGTGCAGGGCCTGAAGCCAGGGGCCTTGCACAAACTTCCAGAGAGCCTTCCACCCCACTGCAGAGCCTGGGTGACACCTGACTTGTCGAGTTTGGACATCAGTTGGACCGGGGACTCGGCCGTTGCGGACCGTGTGCGGAGACACAGTAGGTGGAAGTCCCGGACTGGGATCGCGTCCGGAGTGGTGAGCGAGCACCTGCTCATTCATATAAACTGTACTTTAACTAGGCCTAGAGACTGCCTTGGCCCTCCTGGTTCTATTTACTGTCCCACAGGAGACTAGTGGCGGAACTGAGTTGAGTAGTCTCCTGTGAGTGGTTCATTCTCCCTTTTAATTTTCCTACCCTTTGGATTACAAATTACTGTTCCTGTTGTGCACCACCAGTCAAGTTGCATGCAAAGAAATTGATCTTTCAGAGACTGAGTCTAAAGCTGGGTCAGGCCTGATCTGTAGTCAGAGCTTAAGTTGCTGCGCCACAAGGGCGCATAGATAGAGATAGTAGTACTTGGCGGGTAGTCACCTGTGTTAGATTTTCTACTGCAGTACTCTGCAGATATATATGTGTTATGTGTTAACCTTATGCCTTTTACCCAAAGTAAAGAAACGTTATATTTTATCTCTTGCTATCAGTGTGTTGCCTTTATGGAAAGAGGTTACCCATGCAATACAGATAGATTGTGTGCATATACTGTTAGATTGTGATACTAGAGAAACTCCTAGACTAACTGTGCCAGAGTGGTTTGAGTAAATTGCCGGGGGTTGGCGGTGCTGTAGACAGGGCCCGAAACAAAATCCAGCGGCTCTCTTAACTGGGGGTAGCGCTACACGTGGGGGCTCTCGAGTCCGGAATCCTGATACAGCGAGTGAACACGCCAAAAGTACCGGCATGGACCCGTCAGAGGTTAAAGTGTGAGACAGAACCAGATCAGTCGGTGGTCATCAGCCTCCCAGGGGAGGAATGGTCAACAGAGACGGTAGAGAAACTAGTGGTGTCACTGTGCCCAGATCATACACCGTGGGTGATGGACATGAAGTCAGACCCAAACATCTCGTATCAGTATGCGCTGATAGAATGGTGCGACGGAATGCCGGAAACCTTTAAGCGCAAATGTGTGCGCGCACCAGACAATAGAACTTATAAGTTGGCGCATGCAATAACTGTTAAGACAGAGCCATCCCCAACGGGATCACCACAAGGGACACCCTGTGTCTCACCTAAAAGAAGAGAAAGAGTGACACCCCCGGCGGCACCGGTCACTACCATAGCACCAGAATTAATAAACACCCTAGGGGATCTGTTGACAAAGTGCCAGAGGACAAACACGGTACATGTAGAGGCTAGTTACCGCAGACTAAAGACATTCTCAGGGAAGCTTCCTGTCCCTGTAGGGGAAGAAGATTTCGATACCTGGGTTGAGCAGGCACTACTAGCAGTAGAGGCATGGGAGGTGACTGAAGCGCAGAAGAGACAGCGCGTGATAGAAAGTTTGAAAGGCGCGGCAGCAGAAGCGGTGAAAAGCTTCCGGTTTGGCAATGTTGATTGCACTGCTCAGGACTGTTTAGCCATGTTACAAGAGGAGTTCGGTCAGCTAGAAAAGGTGGCAGAACTAGTGTACCAATTCGAACATACTTTCCAAAAGCCGAATGAGAAGCTTTCAGAGTATGTAAGAAGACTAAACAAAATGCTTTGCAAGATCGTGTTAAAAAAAACGGATGTTGCCCCAAGACACAGATGCGGCAAGAATGAAGCAAGTGTTAAAGGGAGCGTTGCGCTCGGATCCAGTCTGGCTTCACCTGAAAACCTCTGGAGGGGGAATGTCACTAGGGATGAGCTTCGAGTTCGAGTCGAACTCATGTTCGACTCGAACATTGCCTGTTCGCCTGTTCGCCGAACAAATTGGGGTGTTCGCGGCAAATTCGAAAAGTCTATGGGAGAAATCTAAAGTGCTAATTATAAAGCCTAATATGCAAGTTATTGTCCTAAAAAGTGTTTGGGGACCCGGGTCCTGCCCCAGGGGACATGTATCAATGCAAATTTTTTTTTTTAAAACGGCCGTTTTTTCGGGAGCAGCGATTTTAATAATGCTTAAAGTGAAACAATAAAAGTGAAATATTCCTTTAAATTTCGTACCTGGGGGGTGTGTATGATATGCATGTAAAGTGGCGCATGTTTCCCGTGCTTAGAACTGTCCCTGCACAAAGTGTCATTTTTGAAGGAAAAAAAGTCATTTAAAACTGACTCGCGGCTATTAATGAATTGTCGGCTCCCGGCAATACATACAAAAGTCATTGATAAAAAAAAAAAAAAGCGTGGGGGTTCCCCCAAATTCAATTACCAGGCCCTTCAGGTTTGGAATGGATATTAAGGGGAACCCCGCCGCAAATTTAAAAAAAAATGGCGTGGGGTTCCCCCAAATATCCATACCAGGCCCTTGAGATCTGGCATGGATTTTAAGGGGAACTCCACCCCAAATTTTAAAAAAAATGGCGTGGAGTCCCACCAAAAATCCATACCAGACCCTTATCCGAGCACGTAACCTGGCCGGCCGCAGAGGAAGAGGGGGGGACGAGAGAGCGGCCCCCCCTCCCTCCTGAACCGTACCAGGCCACATGCCCTCAACATGGGGAGGATGTCCCCATGTTGATTGTGGGGGTCTGCGGGCGGGGGGCTTATCGGAATCTGGAAGATTGTGGGGGTCTGCGGGCGGGGGGCTTATCGGAATCTGGAAGACCCCTTTAACAAAGGGGACCCCCAGATCCCGGCCCCCCCTATGTGAATTGGTAAGGGGTACATTGTACCCCTACCATTTCACGAAGAAAGTGTAAAAAAATGTAAAAAAAACCACACAAACACCTTGAAAAAGTCCTTTATTAAAAAAAAAAAAACATTCCAGCGATGAAATCCAGTGTCCCGCGGCGATCCCGATGTCCAGCGCCGTCCGTCATTGGTTTTGCCTGAGCGGACCTGATGGGGAACTTCCTCCTCAGTGTTTTAAATGTATAGACCCGCCCCTTCTAAAGTTCCCCATCAGGTCCGCTCAGCGGACCAGATGCGGAACATGAGAAGGGGCGGGTCTATATATGTATTACCAAAGTGAGAGAAGTTCCCCATCAGGTCCGCCCCCTCGGTATGTCGGACCCGCCTACGTCATTGGCTTGAGCGGGAAACTTCCTTCACTGTGTAAATTTAAATTACACAGTGAAGGAAGTTCCCCGCTCAAGCCAATGACGTAGGCGGGTCTGACATACCAAGGGGGCGGACCTGATGGGGAACTTCTCTCACTTTGGTAATACATGTATAGACCCGCCCCTTCTCATGTTCCGCATCTGGTCCGCTGAGCGGACCTGATGGGGAACTTTAGAAGGGGCGGGTCTATACATTTAAAACACTGAGGAGGAAGTTCCCCATCAGGTCCGCTCAGGCAAAACCAATGACGGACGGCGCTGGACATCGGGATCGCCGCGGGACACTGGATTTCATCGCTGGAATGTTTGTTTTTTTAAATTATTTTTTTATTTTTTAATAAAGGACTTTTTCAAGGTGTGTGTGTTTTTATTTACATTTTTTTACGCTTTCTTCGTGAAATGGTAGGGGTACAATGTACCCCTTACCAATTCACATAGGGGGGGGTCGGGATCTGGGGGTCCCCTTTGTTAAAGGGGTCTTCCAGATTCCGATAAGCCCCCCGCCCGCAGACCCCCACAACCACCGGGCAAGGGTTGTGGGGATGAGGCCCTTGTCCCCATCAACATGGGGACATCCTCCCCATGTTGAGGGCATGTGGCCTGGTACGGTTCAGGAGGGAGGGGGGCCGCTTTCTCGTCCCCCCCTTTTCCCCTGCGGCCGGCCAGGTTATGTGCTCGGATAAGGGTCTGGTATGGATTTTTGGGGGGACTCCACACCATTTTTTTTTAAATTTGGGGTGGAGTTCCCCTTAAAATCCATGCCAGATCTGAAGGGCCTCGTATGGATATTTAGGGGGAACCGCACGCCATTTTTTTTAACATTTTCGGCGGGGTTCCCCTTAATATCCATTCCAGACCTGAAGGGCCTGGTAATTGAATTCTGGGGGACCCCCACGCTTTTTTTATTTTTTTTTATCAATGACTTTTGTATGTATTGCCGGGAGCCGACAATTCATTAATAGCCGTGAGTGAGTTTTAAATGACTTTTTTTCCTTCAAAAATGACATTTTTTGCAGGGACAGTTCTAAGCACGGGAAACATGCGCCACTTTACATGCATATCATACACACCCCCCAGGTACTAAATTTAAAGGAATATTTCACTTTTATTTTCTCATTTTAAGCATTATTAAAATCACCGCTCCCGAAAAAACGGCCGTTTTTAAAACTTCTTTTTGCATTGATACATGTCCCCTGGGGCAGGACCCAGGTCCCCAAACACTTTTTAGGACAATAACTTGCATATAAGCCTTTATAATTAGCACTTTAGATTTCGAACATTCGAGTCCATTGTATTTAATAGGGTTCTAAAGTTCACACAAACATTTTGTCTGTTCGCAGTTTCTGGTGCGAACCGAACAGGGGGGTGTTCGGCTCATCCCTGAATGTCACTGACTTACTCCGATCTGATAAAAATTATTAGGGATGAGGAGTCACTACAGATGGATCAACAAGTGATCAAGGCACATACCTCTGCTGCACCAGTGGTAGTCAACTCAGTGATGACCAAAGAAAGAGACTCAGAAGTAGACACTTTGAAATCACAGATGTCTCAGGTGTTAGAGATGCTGACCTCTCTGATTGCAAAAGATTCAAAGGTTCTCGAGAAAGAGAGACCAAAGACGGAGTTATTCTCAGACGCTTCAGTGCCCGTTCCCCTACAAGATTGGGGGGATGTGATCTGTTTTAACTGTGGAGGGATTGGCCATATTGCAGCTGTATGTTCCAGTCCCAAGAAAAAGAAAGCAGATAACCGCAAGCCGGCGGGAAACTTCAGAGGGCCCCGGTGAAGGAGTCAACCGGGTGCCCATCATCTCCAGTGAGCTCCAAACTGAATGAGAAGCACATAAAAAGAGTGGACAAGACCCCTCAGAAGAAACACAAGGTTCCTCAGTGGGAACGTACACCAAAGACAGAGAGTAATGTCCCTCAGTGGGTAGTTACACCCATTAAAAGGAGGGAGATCAATGCATACCAGGCCCAAGAGAGACTTAAGTCCAAAGAGAAATGGAAGAAAGAAAGTCCAAAAGGGAAACGCAAAGATCCAAGGAAAGAGACCCCTTCGAAGCGATATCCAGAGAAGCTGGTAGGTCCCTCCCCGATAGTACCTGTCCAAGTGGAGGGAGTCTACACAAGAGCCATATTGGATACTGGGGCACAAGTGACCCTGTTGTACCGGGACTTTTATGACAAGCATCTAAGTCACCTACCCATCCAGAAGATTGAAGAGCTGGAGATATGGGGAATTGGGACAGAGAGTTTCCTTATGATGGCTATCTGCCTATAAAACTGACTTTTGACCCATCCATAGCCGGGAAGGCCGAAGTGTTCGATACCTTGGCTGTGGTATGCCCCCGACCACCTGGAGCGAACAAGAGTTCCCTAATAATAGGGACCAACACGGATCTGGTCCAAAGACTCTTGGCCCCTCTAACAAAAGGAAAAGACCCCACAGTCACTGAGATCCACCCAATGTTGAAGACAGCCTACCAGCGACTGATCTTAGAACAGAAGGCCCCAGAAGAGGGGGTAGGGAAGGTCTGGAGGCTGGAAAGGAGAGGAATAGTGCTGCAGCCCGGTGAAGTAGCCTGTTTAAAAGCCACTGTGAAACTCACTTGGGAGCAGCCTGGGCCCTTTGTTATGTTGGAACCCGACCCAAGGGGAGAACACTCGGGCTTAGAAGTAGTCCCAGAAGTAGAGCTGCACGATTAATCGTATGAGAATCGCGATCTCGATTCACCCCCCCGCGATCTCGATCCTGGATTACCGCGATTTTTTGTATTAAGGAAAAGACGTCGGAACCAGGGTGGAACGCATGCAAATGGCGCCGATACAGGAACTGACGTCAGGCGCACTGACATCAGGCAGAGCAGAGCCAGAGAGTGTGGTGAGCAGAGAGCGTGATGCCTGGGCATGGGCGGCACCACGTTTTGTCGGAGAGAGCCGGGAAACACTGCAGTGACTACGCACTTGTTTTCCACTTGTGTTCCATCCGCAGAAGCAGGACCGAGGCTCCGACCGACCTGGCTGGCAGTGGCTGGTTCGGTTGCAATCATTACCTGGCCAGATCCTTTTAGGGAAGAAAATCCTGAAGCCAGGTAAACGGAATGGTTTGTGGTGTGATGAGTAACAGCATGGCAGTTAGATGGTGAAATATTTGATTTGACATTTGGTGCTTTAATTCCAGGAGCTTCCAGGAGCTGAAACATGAAAACATTGTCGCCTTAGCGCCTTATATGATTTTCCAGGTAAATGATTTCATTTGATTTGGTCTGGCAATGAATGAATGTGTCCTGTATTATTCCATGTCACCATGTGCAGTGTATCAAAGTAAAACTCAACAAAAAATATAATATATATATATATATATATTTGTTGTTTGCTTGTTGAGTTTAACTATAGATTTTTCTTTTTTTAAGAGGAGGAGGGTGATCGGGGTGGGAGCTTTCTACTGGGAGATACATGTGGCAGAAGATTGGTGTCAAACCTTGGTTTGAGAGTAACTTGGTTTGAGAGCTTTTTTCAAGACAAGCAAAATGTATTCATAAATTTTGACTTGATATAAAAGCGATGTCTTGATATACAAGTAGCATCATGTCACAACTGAGTATAAAAGAGACTCTAAGGCCTCGTACACATGACCGAGTTTCTCGGCAAGAACCAGCAAGAAACTTGCTGGCAGAGATGTCTTGCCGAGAAATTCGTTCGTGTGTATGGTTTCTCGTCGAGAAAACCGACAAGTAACCTCGACGAGAAAATAGAGAACCTGCTCTCTATTTTCTCGTCGAGATTCTCGTCAGCCTGTTTCTCGACGAGAAAAGTGAGTGTGTGTACACTTACCTGTCCGCCGGGAAGCCCGCGCATGTTTGAAATGAATTCGACGCATGCGCGGTAGCTTCCTAGGCATAGATAGGGTATACCAAGATGGCGGCGACGGCATCGAATGTGACGAGCGCATGCTCGTCGTAGTCGATGACGTCACCGCGTACGCTCCATTCAAAGAACCGCGGGTTCTTTGAATCGAGCGTGTGTACACTCGGCCGTGACAATTTTCTTGTCCAAGAATCTCGTTGAAAAAAACGACATGTTTTTTTCGACGAGAATCTCGGCCGTGTGTACGAGGCCTAAGTGTAGCAATATGGTTACATTTAATGAAGGTGCAACATTTAGCAACATATTGCTACACTTAGAGGCGCCTCTCTTCTCTTTTATACTCTGTAGCTCCTGCTGATTTTGCTTCTAATCCCCTTTTGGAGGCTTCCATTTGTGGATGGACATTTTATGGTTACACAACCTGGTCACATTGCTATAATCTTTTTATATGGACTATAATCTGAAGGACCTATGAATATAAATGGTTGTAGAACGAATCATTTGAGTTTCCATTATTTCTTATGTGGAAATTTATTTTGATATACAAGTGCTTTGGATTACAAGTATGCTTCCGGAACGAATTATGCTCGCAATCCAAGGTTTTACTGTATATATATATATATGTAGCGGGGTCTCCTTTAAGGCCCCGGGACTACGTTACCCAGAACCCCGTTCGGCACCCAGGGTGCATTTAACCACCGCAGAGACTCATGGGAGGGGCTATATAAGAAGAGGGCGAGGCGGAGCTCGGCCTCTTTGGACACCGCGCTGCAATCAACAGGTCTTCCTGTGCGGATCTGCTGCAGTGCAGGGCCTGAAGCCAGGGGCCTTGCACAAACTTCCAGAGAGCCTTCCACCCCACTGCAGAGCCTGGGTGACACCTGACTTGTCGAGTTTGGACATCAGTTGGACCGGGGACTCGGCCGTTGCGGACCGTGTGCGGAGACACAGTAGGTGGAAGTCCCGGACTGGGATCGCGTCCGGAGTGGTGAGCGAGCACCTGCTCATTCATATAAACTGTACTTTAACTAGGCCTAGAGACTGCCTTGGCCCTCCTGGTTCTATTTACTGTCCCACAGGAGACTAGTGGCGGAACTGAGTTGAGTAGTCTCCTGTGAGTGGTTCATTCTCCCTTTTAATTTTCCTACCCTTTGGATTACAAATTACTGTTCCTGTTGTGCACCACCAGTCAAGTTGCATGCAAAGAAATTGATCTTTCAGAGACTGAGTCTAAAGCTGGGTCAGGCCTGATCTGTAGTCAGAGCTTAAGTTGCTGCGCCACAAGGGCGCATAGATAGAGATAGTAGTACTTGGCGGGTAGTCACCTGTGTTAGATTTTCTACTGCAGTACTCTGCAGATATATATGTGTTATGTGTTAACCTTATGCCTTTTACCCAAAGTAAAGAAACGTTATATTTTATCTCTTGCTATCAGTGTGTTGCCTTTATGGAAAGAGGTTACCCATGCAATACAGATAGATTGTGTGCATATACTGTTAGATTGTGATACTAGAGAAACTCCTAGACTAACTGTGCCAGAGTGGTTTGAGTAAATTGCCGGGGGTTGGCGGTGCTGTAGACAGGGCCCGAAACAAAATCCAGCGGCTCTCTTAACTGGGGGTAGCGCTACACGTGGGGGCTCTCGAGTCCGGAATCCTGATACAGCGAGTGAACACGCCAAAAGTACCGGCATGGACCCGTCAGAGGTTAAAGTGTGAGACAGAACCAGATCAGTCGGTGGTCATCAGCCTCCCAGGGGAGGAATGGTCAACAGAGACGGTAGAGAAACTAGTGGTGTCACTGTGCCCAGATCATACACCGTGGGTGATGGACATGAAGTCAGACCCAAACATCTCGTATCAGTATGCGCTGATAGAATGGTGCGACGGAATGCCGGAAACCTTTAAGCGCAAATGTGTGCGCGCACCAGACAATAGAACTTATAAGTTGGCGCATGCAATAACTGTTAAGACAGAGCCATCCCCAACGGGATCACCACAAGGGACACCCTGTGTCTCACCTAAAAGAAGAGAAAGAGTGACACCCCCGGCGGCACCGGTCACTACCATAGCACCAGAATTAATAAACACCCTAGGGGATCTGTTGACAAAGTGCCAGAGGACAAACACGGTACATGTAGAGGCTAGTTACCGCAGACTAAAGACATTCTCAGGGAAGCTTCCTGTCCCTGTAGGGGAAGAAGATTTCGATACCTGGGTTGAGCAGGCACTACTAGCAGTAGAGGCATGGGAGGTGACTGAAGCGCAGAAGAGACAGCGCGTGATAGAAAGTTTGAAAGGCGCGGCAGCAGAAGCGGTGAAAAGCTTCCGGTTTGGCAATGTTGATTGCACTGCTCAGGACTGTTTAGCCATGTTACAAGAGGAGTTCGGTCAGCTAGAAAAGGTGGCAGAACTAGTGTACCAATTCGAACATACTTTCCAAAAGCCGAATGAGAAGCTTTCAGAGTATGTAAGAAGACTAAACAAAATGCTTTGCAAGATCGTGTTAAAAAAAACGGATGTTGCCCCAAGACACAGATGCGGCAAGAATGAAGCAAGTGTTAAAGGGAGCGTTGCGCTCGGATCCAGTCTGGCTTCACCTGAAAACCTCTGGAGGGGGAATGTCACTAGGGATGAGCTTCGAGTTCGAGTCGAACTCATGTTCGACTCGAACATTGCCTGTTCGCCTGTTCGCCGAACAAATTGGGGTGTTCGCGGCAAATTCGAAAAGTCTATGGGAGAAATCTAAAGTGCTAATTATAAAGCCTAATATGCAAGTTATTGTCCTAAAAAGTGTTTGGGGACCCGGGTCCTGCCCCAGGGGACATGTATCAATGCAAATTTTTTTTTTTAAAACGGCCGTTTTTTCGGGAGCAGCGATTTTAATAATGCTTAAAGTGAAACAATAAAAGTGAAATATTCCTTTAAATTTCGTACCTGGGGGGTGTGTATGATATGCATGTAAAGTGGCGCATGTTTCCCGTGCTTAGAACTGTCCCTGCACAAAGTGTCATTTTTGAAGGAAAAAAAGTCATTTAAAACTGACTCGCGGCTATTAATGAATTGTCGGCTCCCGGCAATACATACAAAAGTCATTGATAAAAAAAAAAAAAAGCGTGGGGGTTCCCCCAAATTCAATTACCAGGCCCTTCAGGTTTGGAATGGATATTAAGGGGAACCCCGCCGCAAATTTAAAAAAAAATGGCGTGGGGTTCCCCCAAATATCCATACCAGGCCCTTGAGATCTGGCATGGATTTTAAGGGGAACTCCACCCCAAATTTTAAAAAAAATGGCGTGGAGTCCCACCAAAAATCCATACCAGACCCTTATCCGAGCACGTAACCTGGCCGGCCGCAGAGGAAGAGGGGGGGACGAGAGAGCGGCCCCCCCTCCCTCCTGAACCGTACCAGGCCACATGCCCTCAACATGGGGAGGATGTCCCCATGTTGATTGTGGGGGTCTGCGGGCGGGGGGCTTATCGGAATCTGGAAGATTGTGGGGGTCTGCGGGCGGGGGGCTTATCGGAATCTGGAAGACCCCTTTAACAAAGGGGACCCCCAGATCCCGGCCCCCCCTATGTGAATTGGTAAGGGGTACATTGTACCCCTACCATTTCACGAAGAAAGTGTAAAAAAATGTAAAAAAAACCACACAAACACCTTGAAAAAGTCCTTTATTAAAAAAAAAAAAAACATTCCAGCGATGAAATCCAGTGTCCCGCGGCGATCCCGATGTCCAGCGCCGTCCGTCATTGGTTTTGCCTGAGCGGACCTGATGGGGAACTTCCTCCTCAGTGTTTTAAATGTATAGACCCGCCCCTTCTAAAGTTCCCCATCAGGTCCGCTCAGCGGACCAGATGCGGAACATGAGAAGGGGCGGGTCTATATATGTATTACCAAAGTGAGAGAAGTTCCCCATCAGGTCCGCCCCCTCGGTATGTCGGACCCGCCTACGTCATTGGCTTGAGCGGGAAACTTCCTTCACTGTGTAAATTTAAATTACACAGTGAAGGAAGTTCCCCGCTCAAGCCAATGACGTAGGCGGGTCTGACATACCAAGGGGGCGGACCTGATGGGGAACTTCTCTCACTTTGGTAATACATGTATAGACCCGCCCCTTCTCATGTTCCGCATCTGGTCCGCTGAGCGGACCTGATGGGGAACTTTAGAAGGGGCGGGTCTATACATTTAAAACACTGAGGAGGAAGTTCCCCATCAGGTCCGCTCAGGCAAAACCAATGACGGACGGCGCTGGACATCGGGATCGCCGCGGGACACTGGATTTCATCGCTGGAATGTTTGTTTTTTTAAATTATTTTTTTATTTTTTAATAAAGGACTTTTTCAAGGTGTGTGTGTTTTTATTTACATTTTTTTACGCTTTCTTCGTGAAATGGTAGGGGTACAATGTACCCCTTACCAATTCACATAGGGGGGGGTCGGGATCTGGGGGTCCCCTTTGTTAAAGGGGTCTTCCAGATTCCGATAAGCCCCCCGCCCGCAGACCCCCACAACCACCGGGCAAGGGTTGTGGGGATGAGGCCCTTGTCCCCATCAACATGGGGACATCCTCCCCATGTTGAGGGCATGTGGCCTGGTACGGTTCAGGAGGGAGGGGGGCCGCTTTCTCGTCCCCCCCTTTTCCCCTGCGGCCGGCCAGGTTATGTGCTCGGATAAGGGTCTGGTATGGATTTTTGGGGGGACTCCACACCATTTTTTTTTAAATTTGGGGTGGAGTTCCCCTTAAAATCCATGCCAGATCTGAAGGGCCTCGTATGGATATTTAGGGGGAACCGCACGCCATTTTTTTTAACATTTTCGGCGGGGTTCCCCTTAATATCCATTCCAGACCTGAAGGGCCTGGTAATTGAATTCTGGGGGACCCCCACGCTTTTTTTATTTTTTTTTATCAATGACTTTTGTATGTATTGCCGGGAGCCGACAATTCATTAATAGCCGTGAGTGAGTTTTAAATGACTTTTTTTCCTTCAAAAATGACATTTTTTGCAGGGACAGTTCTAAGCACGGGAAACATGCGCCACTTTACATGCATATCATACACACCCCCCAGGTACTAAATTTAAAGGAATATTTCACTTTTATTTTCTCATTTTAAGCATTATTAAAATCACCGCTCCCGAAAAAACGGCCGTTTTTAAAACTTCTTTTTGCATTGATACATGTCCCCTGGGGCAGGACCCAGGTCCCCAAACACTTTTTAGGACAATAACTTGCATATAAGCCTTTATAATTAGCACTTTAGATTTCGAACATTCGAGTCCATTGTATTTAATAGGGTTCTAAAGTTCACACAAACATTTTGTCTGTTCGCAGTTTCTGGTGCGAACCGAACAGGGGGGTGTTCGGCTCATCCCT
Source organism: Rana muscosa (assembly GCA_029206835.1). Taxonomy (NCBI): domain Eukaryota; kingdom Metazoa; phylum Chordata; class Amphibia; order Anura; family Ranidae; genus Rana; species Rana muscosa. The sequence goes on from CM055118.1 coordinate 195,476,071, forward strand.
GAATGTCACTGACTTACTCCGATCTGATAAAAATTATTAGGGATGAGGAGTCACTACAGATGGATCAACAAGTGATCAAGGCACATACCTCTGCTGCACCAGTGGTAGTCAACTCAGTGATGACCAAAGAAAGAGACTCAGAAGTAGACACTTTGAAATCACAGATGTCTCAGGTGTTAGAGATGCTGACCTCTCTGATTGCAAAAGATTCAAAGGTTCTCGAGAAAGAGAGACCAAAGACGGAGTTATTCTCAGACGCTTCAGTGCCCGTTCCCCTACAAGATTGGGGGGATGTGATCTGTTTTAACTGTGGAGGGATTGGCCATATTGCAGCTGTATGTTCCAGTCCCAAGAAAAAGAAAGCAGATAACCGCAAGCCGGCGGGAAACTTCAGAGGGCCCCGGTGAAGGAGTCAACCGGGTGCCCATCATCTCCAGTGAGCTCCAAACTGAATGAGAAGCACATAAAAAGAGTGGACAAGACCCCTCAGAAGAAACACAAGGTTCCTCAGTGGGAACGTACACCAAAGACAGAGAGTAATGTCCCTCAGTGGGTAGTTACACCCATTAAAAGGAGGGAGATCAATGCATACCAGGCCCAAGAGAGACTTAAGTCCAAAGAGAAATGGAAGAAAGAAAGTCCAAAAGGGAAACGCAAAGATCCAAGGAAAGAGACCCCTTCGAAGCGATATCCAGAGAAGCTGGTAGGTCCCTCCCCGATAGTACCTGTCCAAGTGGAGGGAGTCTACACAAGAGCCATATTGGATACTGGGGCACAAGTGACCCTGTTGTACCGGGACTTTTATGACAAGCATCTAAGTCACCTACCCATCCAGAAGATTGAAGAGCTGGAGATATGGGGAATTGGGACAGAGAGTTTCCTTATGATGGCTATCTGCCTATAAAACTGACTTTTGACCCATCCATAGCCGGGAAGGCCGAAGTGTTCGATACCTTGGCTGTGGTATGCCCCCGACCACCTGGAGCGAACAAGAGTTCCCTAATAATAGGGACCAACACGGATCTGGTCCAAAGACTCTTGGCCCCTCTAACAAAAGGAAAAGACCCCACAGTCACTGAGATCCACCCAATGTTGAAGACAGCCTACCAGCGACTGATCTTAGAACAGAAGGCCCCAGAAGAGGGGGTAGGGAAGGTCTGGAGGCTGGAAAGGAGAGGAATAGTGCTGCAGCCCGGTGAAGTAGCCTGTTTAAAAGCCACTGTGAAACTCACTTGGGAGCAGCCTGGGCCCTTTGTTATGTTGGAACCCGACCCAAGGGGAGAACACTCGGGCTTAGAAGTAGTCCCAGAAGTAGAGCTGCACGATTAATCGTATGAGAATCGCGATCTCGATTCACCCCCCCGCGATCTCGATCCTGGATTACCGCGATTTTTTGTATTAAGGAAAAGACGTCGGAACCAGGGTGGAACGCATGCAAATGGCGCCGATACAGGAACTGACGTCAGGCGCACTGACATCAGGCAGAGCAGAGCCAGAGAGTGTGGTGAGCAGAGAGCGTGATGCCTGGGCATGGGCGGCACCACGTTTTGTCGGAGAGAGCCGGGAAACACTGCAGTGACTACGCACTTGTTTTCCACTTGTGTTCCATCCGCAGAAGCAGGACCGAGGCTCCGACCGACCTGGCTGGCAGTGGCTGGTTCGGTTGCAATCATTACCTGGCCAGATCCTTTTAGGGAAGAAAATCCTGAAGCCAGGTAAACGGAATGGTTTGTGGTGTGATGAGTAACAGCATGGCAGTTAGATGGTGAAATATTTGATTTGACATTTGGTGCTTTAATTCCAGGAGCTTCCAGGAGCTGAAACATGAAAACATTGTCGCCTTAGCGCCTTATATGATTTTCCAGGTAAATGATTTCATTTGATTTGGTCTGGCAATGAATGAATGTGTCCTGTATTATTCCATGTCACCATGTGCAGTGTATCAAAGTAAAACTCAACAAAAAATATAATATATATATATATATATATTTGTTGTTTGCTTGTTGAGTTTAACTATAGATTTTTCTTTTTTTAAGAGGAGGAGGGTGATCGGGGTGGGAGCTTTCTACTGGGAGATACATGTGGCAGAAGATTGGTGTCTGTGGAACTACAATTCTCAGCAAATACTTCTACAGGGGCCAGACAGGGCAATGCTGGATAAGTCAGATCTGCTCCTCTGTTGCTTTGATCACCATTAGGAGACCAGCGTTGGGCAGCCAGGCATTTCTAGTCTGTGGAACTACAAGTCCCAGCATGGTTTATCCAGCAATGCCCTGTCTGGCCTCTGCAGAAGTCAGAGATCTGCTCCTCTATGGCTCTTATTCTTCCTCCCATACAGGGCCGGCCCAAGACATTGTGCTGCCTGGGACCAAGAATGAAATGCTGCCCCCCCCCCCCAAAAAAAATAATCACGCCCACCAAAAGGCCCCCACATTCATTATTTTATATCATGATAACTAGGGGGGACCCGTTATGGCTCTATACATGTATAGGAGTAAAAAGAGGACCTGTTGTGGCTCTATACATGTATAAAGAGGACCTGTCATGGCTCTATACATGTATAAAGGATAATAAAGAGGACCTGTCGTGGCTCTATACATGTATAAAGGAGTATAAAGAGGACCTGTCATGGCTCTATACAAGGATAATAAAGAGGACCTGTCGTGGCTCTATACATGTATAAATGAGTATAAAGAGGACCTGTCATGGCTCTATACATGTATAAAGGAGTATAAAGAGGACCTGTCATGGCTCTATACGTGCATATAGGTGTATAAAAGGACCTGTCAGGGCTCTATACATGTATATAGGAGTATAAAGGGACCTGTGCATGGCGGGCGGCCGCAATGTCTTTTGCGCAAACTAATCAATGTACGCTAATTATGTTTTTTTTGGTACCAAAAATATGTAGAAGAATACATATTGGCCTAAACTGATGAAGAAATTATTTTTTTATACATTTTTTGGATATTTATTATAGCAAAAAGTAAAAAATATTGTTTGTTTGTTTTTTTTAATTGTTGCTCGTTTGTTGTTTATAGTGCAATAAATAAAAACCGCAGAGGTGATCAAATATCACCAAAAGAAAGCTCTATTTGTGGGAAAAAAAGGACGCCAATTGTATTTGGGTACAGTGTCGCATTACCGCGCAATTGTCAGTTAAAGCGACACAGTGCCGTATCGCAAAAAATGGCCTGGTTATTAAAGGGTTTGTAAAGGTTCGTGATTTTTCACCTTAATGCATCAAGGTGAAAAAACACCTGGCAATGACTGCCCCCCAGCCCCCCTGTTTTACTTACCTGAGCCCGTTCACTTGCTGTGCACGTCCCCCGGCGTCCTCTTCTCCACGGGGTCTGGCCGTTAATTGGCTAGATTGATAGCAGTGCAGCCATTGGCTCGCGCTGCTGTCAATCACATCCAATGACCCGGGCCCTGGGGGGGGCGGGAACGAGTCATACACGTTGTGTCTATGGACGCAGCGTGCATAACAGGGAGCGCGCCCGCAAGCTAACCCCCTTGGGAGAGTGCTTCCCAGAAGGGGGTTAGCTGATGCAGGGAGGAGCCAAGACAGCCGCCGAGGGACCAGAGAATCGGGGCCACTCTTTTCCAAACGCACTGCACAGTGGAGGTAAGTATAACATGTTTGTTATTTAAAAAAACAAAAAAAACAAAGCCATACAACCGCTTTAAGTGGGCAAATATTTCCGGTCCTTAAGTGGTTAATCAGGGCTGGGCAAGGCAAGTCCCTCTCAGAGGCTCTCATGTCTCATACAACTTGTGATGTGTGTTTGTACTTACAGTTTTGCTTCGGACTCCACCACCAGATGCGGGTTGTCACCTGCCACACGTTGCGGATTGTCGGCTGCCACATGTTGCGCATGGTCACTTATGTCACCTGCCACACGTTGCGGGTTGCCACTTGCCACACGTTGCGGATTGTCACTTGCCACGTCACCTGCCACACGTTGCGGATTGTCATCTTCCACACGTTGCGGGTTGTCTCTTGCCACGTCACATGCCACAACATCACCTGCCACACGTTGCGCATTGTCACTTGCCACAACGTCACCTGCCACACGTTGCGGATTGTCACTTGCCACAACGTCACCTGCCACACATTGCGGATAGTCCCGTGCCACACATTGCGGATTGTCACTTGCCACGGCGTCACCTGCCACACGTTGCATATTGTCACTTGCCACAACGTCACCTGCCACACATTGCGGATAGTCCCGTGCCACACATTGCGGATAGTCCCGTGCCACACATTGCGGATTGTCACTTGCCACGGCGTCACCTGCCACACGTTGCATATTGTCACTTGCCACAACGTCACCTGCCACACATTGCGGATAGTCCCGTGCCACACGTTGCGGATTGTCACTTGCCAAGCGTCACCTGCCACACCTTGCGTATTGCCACTTGCCACATGTTGCGGATTGTCACGACGTCACCTGTCACACGTTGCGCATTGTCACTTTCCACAACGTCACCTGCCACACGTTGCAGATTGTCACTTGCCACACGTTGCAGATTGTCACTTGCCACAACATCACCTGCCACACGTTGCAGATTGTCACTTGCCACAACATCACCTGCCACACGTTGCAGATTGTCACTTGCCACAACGTCACCTGCCACACGTTGCGGATTGTCACTTGCCACGGCGTCACCTGCCACACGTTGCGGATAGTCCCGTGCCACACGTTGCGGATTGTCACTTGCCAAGCGTCACCTGCCACACGTTGCGTATTGTCACTTGCCACACGTTGCGGATTGTCACTTGCCAAGCGTCACCTGCCACACGTTGCGTATTGTCACTTGCTACACGTTGCGGATTGTCACGACATCACCTGTCACACGTTGCAGGTTGTCACTTGCTGTGTCCCAAAGTGAAGGCAGGCAGCAGAGAGATGATATAATCTCTCTGCTGCCCATGGCTGCACAGTGAGGGTGAAACTGTGGTGATGCAGGGCGGCGGGGAGAGATGACATCATCACTCTGCTCCGCTGCCCGCTCACTTGCTGACTGCTCCTCTCAACCCCCCCCCCCCCCCCTGCGAGTGCTCTGTCCGCCCCTGTCACCAACAGCAGCGGCGCCGGGCTCCTCACAGGGAGCGGTGCCTGCAGTGCTCACTCGCTGACTGCCCCCTCCCCTCGCCTGTGAGTGTCCTCACAGGCAGCGGCGCCGGTACACCGGGCTCCTCACAGGGAGCGGCGCCTGCCCATGCCTGCTCACTCGCTGACTGCCCACCCCGCCTGTGAGTGTCCTCAGCGGCGCCGGGCTCCTCACAGGCAGCGGAGCTGGCTGGCGGGCGTCAGTTTGCCGCCCCCCTAACAGTGCCGCCTGGTACCATGGTACCACCCGGTCCCATCATAGGGCCGGCCCTGCTCCCATACAATACATTCCCATTTACTTTTATAACACTTGCCTTCTCCATTAGGAGACCACAGTGTTGGACAGGCATTTCTAGTCATTGGAACTAAAAGTCCCAGCATGGCATTGCTGGATAAAGTCAGAGATTTGCTCATCTATGGCTTTTATTCTTCTCAGTCCTCCCATACATTCCCAATGCAAGAGGGAGGGAGAGAGGGAGAGGGATTTATATATTATAAGTATCGGGGCTTGACAAACCCCAGGTCGCAGAGTAGAAAATGGAGCCTGGTGCCTGGGCTGTTCCGCTGTTGTCGGCCTCGGTGACTAGCCTGAAGGGGCGCAACATTGCCAAGCAAAAAAAAAAAAACACACTGTTTGATTCATTGCCTTTTAAATGTCAGTGCATTAGCTGCAAGTGTTTTAAACTAAAGGCGGATGACAGACTGTGCGCTCTCGTTTTGTTTTCTCTATAGGTACACACATGTCCAGTCAACCACACCCAGTTGAATATTATTAAGAGAACAAGAGCTGCAGCAGCACCTGGAGAATATACACACAGTCACACAGGACTCTTTAGCCCAGCTGGGCTCGTTGTTCTTGTTGGATTTCCTAATTGAAGTTCAACTTTAGACAATTATATTTTCAAGGACACAGATGTATGTATGTACTTATGTTAGTTAACTGCATCAGAACAGCAGAAGTGTACAGTCGAGAAGTTAAAAACAAACTAAACCAATATTCTACTTGGTTATTATTCTACATGAGTGAGGCAGAGGCCAGTGCAGACTCTGCAGAGGCCGGCTCAGAGGCCGGCGCAGAGGTAGAGCAATGCGCAAGTGAGTCTGATAAAAACCAAGATGTTTTTGTTCCAAAAAGAGGAGCTTATTCCGAAGTGTGGGCTCATTTCGGATTCAAAGCAGATGATGACACTCAGCAAACCATCTACTGCAAGCAATGTTTAGCCGTTGTTTGTGCACCAAAGGGCAACACCACCAATCTGTTTAATCACCTGAAACGTAATCACATACAACAATATGAGACGTTACGGAAAAACAAAACCGCCGGTGCTCAATCACAAAGTACCTGTAGCCGCAGCCAGACAAAACAAATGTCAATTAAAGGAACATTATATAATGCAACACCGTACTCAACAACCTCTGTCAGGCGCAAAGAAATAACACAAGCAATCACATTTCACCTGGCTAAAGACATGGCTCCCGTGACCACTGTTGAAAAAGAGGGGTTTAAAAACCTCATTCAAACCCTTGATAAGCGCTTTCAAGTGCCCTCTCGTACTTATTTTTCCCATGTTGCAATCCCTGCTCTGTACACCAAATGTCGTGAAACAGTTGCAACAGAATTGCGAGATGTACTTAATTTTGCAGCAACTTCAGATTTATGGTCCAGCAGAGCAATGGAACCGTACATGAGCTTAACAATCCATTTCATCAATGACGATTTTGAGATGAAAAGTCGGTGCCTACAAACTGGGTTTTTCCCTGAGGACCACACTGGTGAAGCTTTGGCGCAGGGATTAAAGGATGCTCTTATAAACTGGAAATTGGAGGAGAAAAATCTTGTGTGCATCACTACAGAGAACGGAAGCAACATTGTAAAGGCCATATCCATAAATCACTGGACTCGACTGCAGTGTTTTGGCCATAGGCTTCATCTCGCAATAGAGAATGCAATGAAGGACCCACGAATTGAGCGTGCTATTGGTTTGTGCAAAAAACTTGTCGAGTGTTTTAGCTACAGTTGGAGGAGGAAGAGGGAGCTTTCTGAGGCACAAAAACAACTCGGTTTACCAGACCACAAGCTCAAGACAGAGTGCCCAACAAGGTGGGGATCTAGGCAGGCTATGGTGAGGAGGATACTTGAACAGCAAGCTGCCATCACCCATGTCCTCTCTTCTGACCGCAAGGCTAGGCACCTCTTGCCAACATGGCAAGACCTAGAGGTCCTGGAGGCTGTGGACAAGACTCTCACCCCACTGGCAGACTTCACAGATGCTCTTTCAGGAGAGCAGTATGTCAGTGTCTCTTCTGTGAAACCTGCTCTACAACTATTTCAGTCTTCTGTTTTGGCTGTTAAGGAAGATGACTCTGATCTCATTTGCACAATGAAATCAAAGATCATCGGGTATCTGGAGGAAAAATATCAGGACCAAAAAACACAAGACCTTCTCGACATAGCCACAAGTTACCCTCGATCCCAGGTTTAAGATGACTTACGTTAATGAAGATAACAAAACTGTTGTCCAGAACAGACTAAAAGAGGAGATGTCAAAGCTAACAGTTAAGGAAAGCCCCACTACAACTACTAATAGTGGCACTGGTCCTTCAAAGAAGGCTCAAAAGAGCTTGGGTAGCTTTTTCAAAGCAGCACAAAGTGAAGGGGCACCAGATCCAGCCTCAGGCTCACAGCAACAACAATCTGAAAGCTTGTCCTTGGAGCTACACTCTTATCTGTTCTTAGGCAACACTGACAGGGAAGATGATCCGTTAGTCTGGTGGAAGGTTCACAAGGAGCATTATCCGAGATTGTCTGCACTGGCCAGAAAATACCTCTGCATTCCTGCAACCAGTTCCCCTTCTGAAAGGGTTTTTAGCACAGGGGGCAACATTGTCACTTGTCACCGTTCTGCACTGAAGCCACAAAATGTGGATAGGCTTGTGTTTCTAGCTAAAAATCTTTAAATTGGTGTTTATCTTTATCTGACATGATACCTACCGCAATGTTTTTTGAATGTAATTGTTTTTCATTACATTGGCTTCAATCAAACTAATTTTAAAGAAATGACAGAGTATTATGGCTTATTTTACAACAAAGGACTGTTCCCCAATCCCCCTTGGATGGGACTTAAGGCCACAAACACTCAAGTGCGTTAGAAATTAATTTATTTTTACATAAAAAGATAGTTTACACAACAACAATGATCAATGGTTATTGGTTAAAGGCATAAACCACTAGATGTGGTGGTAGTATGCATGTGTCAGGTCACGTGACAAACAAAGCTACACAAATTATGCTTTTTAACCATTGATCATTGTATATGTGTGATCTATCTTTTCTTTATGTAAAAATAATTCAATTTTTTAACGCACTTCAGTGTTTGTGGCCTTAAAAGTCCCATCCAAGGGGGAAGGAACAGTCCTTTGTTCTATACAATGATAATCCAGGGATGTGGCCAGTTAGTACATTCACCTGGGGTAGCTTTTTCAAAGCAGCACTTAGGCAACACTGACACTGAAGATGATCCATTACCTGAATGTTTTTTGAATGTAATTGTTTTTCATTACAATGTCATTTCTTTAAAATTTGTTTGATTGAAGCCAGAATATTATGGCTTATTTTAGAACAAAGGACTGTTCCCGGACCAGAATCCCCCTTGGATGGGACTTTTAAGGCCACAAACACTGAAGTGCGTTACAAAATTCATTTATTTTTACATAAAAAGATAGATCACACAACAACAATGATCAATGGTTAAGGTTATTGGTTAAAGGCATAAACCAGATGTGGTATACAATACATGTGTCACGTCACGTGACAAACAAAGCGAAACAAATTATGCTTTTTAACCATTGATCATTGTATGTGTGATCTATCTTTATGTAAAAATAATTCAATTTTCTAACGCACTTCAGTGTTTGTGGCCTTAAATAAAAGTCCCATCCAAGGGGGAAGGAACAGTCCTTTGTTCTATACAATGACAATCCAGGGATGTTTCCAGTTAGTACATTCACCTTGGGTAGCTTTTTTAAAGCAGCACAAAGTGAAGGGGCACCAGTTCCAGCCTCAGGCTCACAGCAACAACAATCTGAAAGCTTGTCCTTGCATTTACACTCTTATCTGTTCTTAGGCAACACTGACAGTCTGACACTGAAGATGATCCGTTACCTGAATGTTTTTTGAATGTAATGGTTTTTCATTACATTGTCATTTCTTTAAAATTTGTTTGATTGAAGCCAGAATATTATGGCTTATTTTAGAACATAGGACTGTTCCCGCATCCCCCTTGGATGGGACTTTTAAGGCCACAAACACTGAAGTGCGTTACAAAAATCATTTATTTTTACATAAAAAGATAGATCGCACAACAACAATGATCAATGGTTATTGGTTAAAGGCATAAACCAGATGTGGTTTACATGTGTCATGTCACGTGACAAACAAAGCTAAACAAATTATGCTTTTTAACTATTGATCATTGTATATGTGTGATCTATCTTTATGTAATAATAAATTAATTTTGTAACGCACTTCAGTGTTTCTGGCCTTAAAAGTCCCATCAAAGGGGGAAGGAACAGTCCTTTGTTCTATACAATCCAGGGATGTGGCCACTACATTCACATTCATGTGTTATCCAGTGTCATGGTGATGATCTCCCTTTTCTATATGGCTTATTTTATTGCCGTTTGGTTTGATAACCTAATGTTCAGAGGTTGTAAATTTTTCAAATAAATTATTTTTGGAGAATCGTAAGAGAATCGTGATCTTCATTCTAAGCAAAAGAATCGTGATTCTCATTTTTCCCAGAATCGTGCAGCTCTACACAGAAGTGGTCCCGTTGAGGGCCCTGAAGAAGGCCCACTGTAAGGTACCTGTGAGTGTCAGGAATACTACAGATGGCCCCATGGAGATCCCAGCCAGGATGTTGCTGGGCCAGGTGATCCCTGCTACCCCAGTTGCTTTGTCGGATGTGGAGAAGACAGATGGAGAAAGCACTGTGTGGGAGAAACTTTCCATGGAGAACCCAAACCTGCCCAGGGCTTGGAAAGAGAGAGCCAAGGCCCAGTTGACCAGGTGGAAAAAGATCTTCTCCCAAGATGAGTTCGATGTGGGGTGTGCAAGGAGTGCCACCCATCGAATCCGCCTCCAGGAAGACAAGCCCTTCAGGGAGAGAGTCAGGCGAGTTCCGTTAGCAGACCTCGAGGACTTGAGGGAACAGCTCGCCGAGCTCAAGCGAACCGGTGTGATTCGAGAATCTAGAAGCCCCTATGCCTCCCCGTTAGTGGTGGTCAGAAAGAAGAATGGGTCATTGAGGCTGTGCATAGACTACAGGACCCTCAACAGGAGAACCGTACCCGACCAGTACACCACTCCGAGGATAGAGGATGCCCTACAGAGCTTGTCTGGAGCCAAGTGGTTCAGTGTTATGGACCTCAAGAGCGGGTACTATCAAATCCCTATGCATCCAGAAGACAAAGAGAAGACGGCTTTCATAACCCCAGTAGGGTTCTTTGAATTTGACCGGATGCCCCAAGGTCTGTCTGGAGCACCAGACACCTTCCAACGTCTCATGGAGAAGACTGTGGGAGACATGAACCTCATCGAAGTCCTTGTATACTTAGATGACATCATTGTCTTCGGGAGAACCTTGGAAGAACATGAAGAGAGGCTGGAGAAAGTTATGAGAAGACTAAGTGAGGAAGGACTCAAGCTCTCACCTGAAAAATGCCAGTTCTATCAGTCATCAGTCAACTATCTGGGACACATAGGGTCTGAGGATGGGGTAGCCACAGACCCCGAGAAGTTGGAGGCAGTCACCTCCTGGCCAAGGCCCACCACTGTGACAGAACTCAGATCCTTCTTGGGGTTCTGTTCCTATTATAGGAGGTTCGTGGAGGGGTTTGCTCGGATAGCCAGGCCTCTGAATGAGCTGCTCAAAACGGAGGGGGAAGAGGATGACTCGGGCCCCAGGAAGCCAGGGGAGTCAGTCAAGGACCAGTGGAATGAGAAATGTGAAGATGCCTTTCAGATGTTGAAGAAAAACGTAACCACTGCCCCTGTCCTGGCCTACGCAGACCCAAAGAAGCCTTATGAACTTCACGTAGATGCCAGTCATGATGGTCTGGGAGGAGTGCTCTACAAGGAGCATGAAGGGCAACTGAGACCCATTGCATATGTGAGCAGAAGTCTGACTCCCTCTGAAAAGAACTACCCCACCCATAAGTTGGAGTTCCTGGCCCTTAAGTGGGCGGTAGTTGACAAACTCAGAGACTATCTGTATGGGGCAGAATTCGCAGTGAAAACCGACAACAACCCCCTCACCTATCTTTTCACCACAGCAAAGCTGGGTGCCACAGGACATAGATGGCTGGCGGCACTGTCTGCCTTCAATTTCAGCCTAAAATACAGGCCTGGGGCTGGAAATCGAGATGCAGATGCCTTGTCTAGAAGATCTCATGTCCCCACCTGCAGTACAGAAGATTGGACCCAAGTGGCACCCGACGGGGTGCGGGCCCTCTGTCAAGGGGCTGAACTCCAAGCCAGTGGTGGCTCAAGAGAAGAAGAAATAGGGGTTACCATAGTAGGAGTTCCCAAGCAGTACTGTGGGGTAACCCAACTGGGGGAAGATAACTTGCCAAAACTGTCCAAAAAGGAGTTGAGATCTGACCAATTGGAAGACCCCATGGGGAGATTGGTTCTAGAGTCCCTGGAGAATCAGGATCCGAATAGACTCCTACGTCACCCTTCAAAGGAAGCTCGCCTGTTGAGGAAGGAGTGGGACAGGTTGCAGGTGCATCAGGGAATGGTCTACCGAAGGGGCTCCTCTGATGACCTGGAAGACAAATGGCAATTGTTCCTGCCCGAGAAACATAGAGAGACTGTCATGGTTGCTCTGCACGACAACCATGGGCACCTAGGGGCGGAAAGGACCTTCCAACTCGTTAGGAACCGTTTCTATTGGCCCTGAATGAGGGCTGAAGTTGAAGAATACTGCCACTCATGTGCACGATGCATCCAGAGAAAGACTCTACCCCATCAAGCTGCCCCAATGGGCCATCTGCAAAGTCAAAGCCCACTTGATCTGGTATGCATTGATTTTCTCTGCCCCGAACCCGACCTGAGTGGACTAGGAAATGTTCTGGTAGTAACCGACCATTTCACCCGGTATGCCCAGGCCTTCCCAACCAAAGACAAGAAGGCTTCCACTGTAGCCAAAGTGCTTATGGAGAAATACTCTCTGGATTGCGAGTAACGTGGTTAACGAGCGTTTTGCAATACGAGCTATTACTTTAAAAAAAAATCCTGACTCGGTTTTCGAGTGTTGTCTCGCAAAACGAACAGGATTCAAGCCTCTGCGGTTTGCAGTACCGCGTTTGGCCCGAGTATTTTCGAACCTCTCCGAGGGTTTCCGAGTGCATCCGAGCGGTCTCCGAGTATTTCTGAGTCTCTCTGGTGCCCCCCCCACCTTTGGCCAAATACGGTACTGCAAACAACAGAAGTCAATGTGGAACAAATTATCTTCGTTTCCATTGACTTCTATGGGAAAACTCACTTTCATATGCAAGTGATTTGGATTACAAGCATTCTCCTGGAACGGATTATCCTCGTAATCCAAGGTTCCACTGTATTTGAAAAGGCAAAACTTAATTTACACAGTGCCTACAGATAATGGTGAAATTGACATTATTTATTCCTTTTTGTTCATCTAAATGAATGAAAAGGCAGATTTATCATATGGAGAAAGTAAGTACGCCTGTACATTTACCACCACTTCTAATCCATAAAATTAAAACCCCTTGTTTCAGATTAAGTGCCAGTTATAAGAACCTCCTTCAGGCTATGTTCACACTGATCTGACATGAAAGTAACGACTTCTGATCTGACTTCCATGTGACTTCAATGAACGGGATCTGACTTTGATCCGATCATACCAGGCCCTTTGAGTCTGGTATGAATCTTGGAATTTTTTATGTCACACGCAGTGGCAGCTGGTGAAGTTTTAAGATGGGGGGGGCGCCAGACCCCGCCCTTTCTTTTTGACCCCTCCTACTTGGCAAAAATGGGCGTGGTTTCAGCAAAATAGTGGGTGTGACTTAAAGGGGGTGTGGTTAGCGTCTGAGATGAACGAGGGATGGAGGGAGAGGGAGGGAGAGAGGGAGAGAGAGATGGAGGAACAGCAGGCGCAGATCCTACACAACAATAGAAATATGTGTATTCCAGAAAGTTTAACAATCAGCAGATAAAGATACTCCAAACACCTTGTGTTAGCGCTTTAATCATCCCGGCTACATGGTTGTTATGGTGTCAGGATGATTGAAGAGCATTATTTCCATTATTACATTGTAATATAAAATGAAATCATTCAACTCACCATAATGCCCTGAGCGTGTCACCTGCCACGTCACCAGATGCCATCAGGTGCCCCCAGAGGAGTCCGTCCTTAGATCAGGTGCCCCCAGCAGAGTCCGTCCTTACATAAGGTGCCCCCAGCGCAGTCCATCCTTACATAAAGGTGCCCCCAGCGCAGTCCATCCTTACATAAGGTGCCCCCAGCAGAGTCCATCCTTACATAAGGTGCCCCCAGTAGAGTCCCTCCTTACATAAGGTGCCCCCAGCAGAGTCCCTCCTTACATCAGGGTCCCCAGCAGGGTCCCTCCTTACATCAGGTGCCCCCAGCAGAGTCCCTCCTTACATCAGGTGCCCCCAGCAGAGTCCGTCCTTACATCAGGTGCCCCCAGCGGAGTCCGTCCTTACATCAGGTGCCCCCAGCGGAGTCTGTCCTTACATCAGGTGCCCCCAGCGGAGTCCGTCCTTACATCAGGTGCCCCCAGCGGAGTTCGTCCTTACATAAGGTGCCCCCAGCGGAGTCCGTCCTTACATCAGGTGCCCCCAGCAGAGTCCGTCCTTACATCAGGTGCCCCCAGCAGAGTCCGTCCTTACGTCAGGTGCCCCCAGCGAAGTCCGTCCTTACATCAGGTGCCCACAGCGGTGTCCATCCTTACATCAGGTGCCCCCAGCGGATTCCGTCCTTACATCAGGTTCCCCCAGCGGAGTCCCTCCTTACATCAGGTGCCCCCAGCAGCACTGTGTCCCAAGCAGCGGAGACCTCCTCACATCTGTGTCCCTATCAGCGGAGTCCCTCCTTACATCTGTGTCCCCATCAGCGGAGTCCTCCTTACATCTGTGTCCCCATCATCAGGTGCCCCCAATAGATCAACTTGAGTACAGCCAGCTAGCCCATACATGGATCAAAATGTGGACAGTCCCTGCTGAACCGACGGAATTTCGATTCATGTATGGCAGGCTGAAGGACTGAGGAAGAAAGTTGTGGATGCCTATTGGTCTGATAAGTCATTTTAAATTAAAATCAAAGATCACCAAATGATTTGAAACGAACCATTCCATGGTAAGCAAAATAATCTACAAATAACATAGACTTTCAAACAACTGTTAATTTATCTGTCTGACCCAGCAAATTCAACCCTAAAGCTGACCATTTCATGCAAAAAGAAATATCCAAGATTCCCAAAATTTCATATAAGACTGTTCAGGTAACTTTTGCAATAGTCGGTGTTATAAAGTGCATGCATCTACAATCTAGGATCTGTGTGCATTCCTGTATACTTTGGGCTGAAGGAATGCACACAGATCCTACCTATTAAGACCCCTTTCACACGGGACGGATCAGTGAAGATACGCCCCGTGAACCTCTGCTTTCTCACCGGGGATCGCTCCGCTGCCCTTCTGCTCCAGGAATTCCTCATCTGTGACCGTGTACAGACTCTGACCTCATCCATGACCGTGTACGGAATGAGGTTCCCTAACAGCTCTCCCCGGGCCACTCCGCGTTCGGCGTGCCCCCCCAGATGGGGACACCCTACAGAAACTGCCTAGTATTCCATCCTCCACTTCTCTTGGTCGACAACCCTCCCCAGCCGCATGTGACCTCATCTCATATGGGAGGCCTTCCCCCTGCCAATACCAACTGGGGATTGGTCAGGGTTCCTCACATGAGCTGCCTGCCACTCCAGCACTAAGCCCTGCCTCTCTTCCAGAACAATCTCCATTGAAGGAAGGGAGGCGCCTCAGAACCAGAGCACAGGTGGTCACACCCACTGCTACACTAACCACTCCCAGCCCCAGATAAAAACAAGCAGGCCTAGCCTAAAGCATAGGCCTGCCTAAATTTGATTGTACTGACAGTTCCCCTAAAAAAATCCTATTTTAGCACCTACCTATGGTATTTTATTGGAATTTTATGTGATAGACCAACACAAAGTGGCACATGACTGTGAAGTGGAAGGAAAATGATAAATGTTTTTCTGTACAAATAAATATGTGAAAAGTGTGGCGTGCATTTGTATTCAGCCCCCCAGTAGAACCTCCTTTCACTGCAATTACAGCTGCAAGTCTTTTTAGGGATGTCTCTACCAGCTTTGCACATCTAGAAAGTGACATTTTTGCCCATTCTTCTTTGCAAAATAGCTCAAGCTCTGTCAGATTGGATGGAGAGCATCTGTGAACAGCAATTTTCAAGTCTTGCCACAGATTCTCAATTGGATTTAGGCCTGGACTTTGACTGGGCCATTCCATTGTAGCTCTGGCTCTATGTTTATGGTTGTTGTCCTGCTGGAAGGTGAACCTCCGCCCAAGTCTTTTTTTCTTCTAATATTGCCCTGTATTTGGCTCCATCCGTCTTCCCATCAACTCTGACCAGCTTCCTTGTCCCTGCTGAAGAAAAACATCCCCACAACATGATGCTGCCACCACCATATTTCACGGTGGAGATGGTGTGTTCAGGGTGACGTGCAGTGTTAGTTTTTCACCTCACATAGTGTTTTGCTTTTAGGGCAAGAAGTTAAATTTTGGTCTCATCTGACCAGAGCACCTTTTTCCACATGTTTGCTGTGTCCCCCACATGGTTTCTCATAAACTGCAAATAAGACTTCTTATGGCTTCTTTTCAACAATGGCTTTCTTCTTGCCACTCTTCCATAAAGGCCAGATTTGTGGAATGCACGACTTATGCCGCGTACACACGACCGTTTTTAATGTCATTGAAAAAAACTGCATTTTTCTCAATGTGATTTTTCGTGTTTCCTCTCAAGCCTGCCTTGCCTACACACTATCGTGGAAAAAAATGTTTGAGTAAAGCGCGGTGACGTCCAACACGTACAACGACACTATAAAGCGGAAGTTCCATTCGGATGGCGCCACCCTTCATGTTAGTAAAGTTTGTTGAGCGACGATTCGCGCTTTTCAGCCTTGTGCTTTTCAGTCCGTTACAGCGTGGCGAATGTGCTATCTCCATTACGAACGCTAGTTTTACCAGAACGAGCGCTCCCGTCTCATACTTAATTCTGAGCATGCACATTTTTTTTCACGTCGTTAAAGCCCACACACGGCCATTTTTCATGACGAGAAAAACGACGATGTAAAAAACGACGTGAAAAATTAGAGCATGTTCCAATTTTTCTCGTCGTGATTCTCTGCGTTTTTCTCGTTGGAAAAACTGCTGGAAAGCCCACACGTGATCATTTTTAATGACCATTTTAAAAAATGTCATTTTTCTCGTCATTAAAAACGGTCGTGTGTACGCGGCATAATAGTTGTCCTGTGGACAGATTCTCCCACCTGAGCTGTGGATCTCTGCAGCTCCTCCAGAGTTATCATGGGCCTCTTGGCTGCTTCTCTGATTAATGCTCTCCTTGCCCGGCCTGTCAATTTAGGTGGACGGTCATGTCTTGGTAGGTTTGCAGTTGTGCCATACTCTTTCCATTTTCGGATGATAGATTGAATAAGTGCACCGTGAGATGTTCAAAGCTTGGAATATTTTTTTTTATAACCTAACCCTGCTTTAAACTTCTCCACAACTTTACCCCGATCTGTCTGGTGTGCTCCTTGGCCTACATGATGCTGTTTGTTCACCAAGGTTCTCTAACAAACCTCTGAGGGCTTCACAGAACTGCCGTATTTATACTGAGATTAAATTACACACAGGTGGACTCTATTTACTAATTAGGTAACTTCTGAAGGCAATTGGTTCCACTAGATTTTAGGTAGGGGTATCAGAGTAAAGGGGGCTGAATACAAATGCACACCACACTTTTTAGATATTTATAAAAAAAAAAAAAAAGTGAAAACCATTTATCATTTTCCTTCCACTTCACAATTATGTGCCACTTTGTTTTGGTCTACCTGTATCACATAAAATACATTTACGTTTTTGGTTATAACATGACAAAATGTGGAACATTTCAAGGGGTATATGAATACTTCTTCAAGACACTGTATAGCAGGGGTACTGAATTAAAATTCACGGGGGTCCGGTCGGAAAATTTTGTTCCAGCGGAGGTCCGAATGCCATATTGGTGCTATGACTCCACATGATGTCCTCCACTTCACAGCGCCCCCCACCACCACACACATGCACACACCTTTACGATCCACACACATCACAATTTGTGCTTTTTTTCCTTTCAACTTTATTGAAATGTCAAAATACATTTAATTCATTTTTATGCACCACAGCTCAGTTGCGGTGCATAGAAACAGTATGCATTTTGTACCACACTGCTCAGTACGCAGGGGCGCTGTTTCTGTGTGAACAGGACACATAGAAAACAATTGTTTTCTATTGCCCTTGCAGAGACGTGTTTTGCTAGTGCAGAAATTAGACCTCCTTTTACATTAGTGTCTTCAGTCCCCCACTTCACATCACAGCCCCCCTTTACATCAGTGTCCTCAGCCCCCACTTACGTCACATCCCCCCTGCCTCATCACAAACCCCCCATCACAGACTGACCGCCCAAATCACAGACTGACCCCCCATCACAGACCCCTCATCACAGACTGACCCCCCATCACAGACCCCTCATCACAGACTGGCCCCCCATTACAGACTGGCCCCCCATCACAGACCCCTTATTACAGACTGAGCCCCCATCACAGACCCCTCATCACAGACTGACCCCCCCATCACAGACCCCTCATCACAGACCCCTTATTACAGACTGATCCCCCATCACAGACCCCTCATCACAGACTGACCCCCCATCACAGTCCCCTCATCACAGACTGACCCCCCATCACAGACCCCTTATTACAGACTGACCCCCCCATCACAGACCCCTCATCACAGACTGACCCCCCATCACAGACCCCTCATCACAGACTGACCCCCCATCACAGACCCCTCATCACAGACTGACCCCCCATCACAGACCCCTTATTACAGACTGACCCCCCCATCACAGACCCCTCATCACAGACTGACCCCCCGTCACAGTCCCCTCATCACAGACTGACCCCCCATCACAGTCCCCTCATCACAGACTGACCCCCCATCACAGTCCCCTCATCACAGACTGACCCCCCATCACAGACCCCTTATTACAGACTGACCCCCCCATCACAGTCCCCTCATCACAGACTGACCCCCCATCACAGTCCCCTCATCACAGACTGACCCCCCATCACAGTCCCCTCATCACAGACTGACCCCCCATCACAGACCCCTTATTACAGACTGACCCCCCCCCATCACAGACCCCTCATCACAGACTGACTCCCCATCACAGACCCCTCATCACAGACTGACCCCCCATCACAGACCCCTTATTACAGACTGACCCCCCCATCACAGTCCCCTCATCACAGACTGACCCCCCATCACAGACCCCTCATCACAGACTGACCCCCCATCACAGACCCCTTATTACAGACTGACCCCCCATCACAGTCCCCTCATCACAGACTGACCCCCTATCACAGACCCCTTATTACAGACTGACCCCCCCCATCACAGACCCCTCATCACAGACTGACCCCCCATCACAGACCCCTCATCACAGACTGACCCCCCATCACAGACCTCTCTCGATATCAAAAACCACTGTCCTTTAGAGCACAGCACTTCTCCCCTCCCCACAAAACCCTACCTTTTTCACACAGGACATGAAGCGTGGGCGCTCTGGACCATGGGCGGGACTTTTCACGTTAAAAGTGAGTGATTTATTGCTGGGACCGCCCCGCTGCCTAGCAACCAATCACCCACTTTTTAACTTAAAAGTCCCGCCCTTTGTCCAGAGCGGCCGCGCCTCATGTTTTGTGTGATTTTAGACAGGCAGTATGAGGAGGGGCAGTGCAGAGATATTAAAGAAGGCACGGACCCGCCGCGCCTGCCATGCTGTGTATATAGCAGCATCGGCAGCGGCAGGCGGGCGAGCCGGGTGAGCCGGCGACAGGGAGAGGACGCTACTTGGCGAGGCTGCGGTCCGGACAGAATGGCCACTGGGGCCGGATCCGGCCCGCGGTCCGCCATTTAGTGACGCCCGCTGTATAGTAATATATTTGAGCACTTTATAAAATTCTATATACCGTAAATGATTTTGAGTTGGCAGTTGGCACATAGCACTCTAGGAAGTTTTACAATACCATGAGCGCTGTTAATAATTATAAAACATCCTTATTTTTTTCTTTCATTTTTTTGAATAAAGATCTAATGTTTGCCTGTTCCAAGTATGGTGAAACATCTCAATATTTTTGTATATTTTGTTTTTTACATGACTGTACATCCCTATAACTATAATTTATATTAAAGCAGAGTTCCACCCTAAAGTGGAACTTCCGCTCATCGGATTCCTCCCCCCCCCTCCGGTGTCACAATTGGCACCTTTCAGGGGGGAGGGGGGACAGGATACCTGGAGTCCGGCCGTGGCTGTGACGCGGCCGTGACGTCACCGCGGGGCTCCCTCCTCCTCCTCCCCTGGCCGCCGGGCTAATTGGAGAGAGGAGCAGGGCCTCGGGCATACGCAGTAGGGTTCCCGGCGTAAAGCCGAAAGGCTTCACTGCCGGGTTCCCTTACCCGCAATGGCGGAGGCAGCACCTGACAGCTGATGTGAAACATCAGCTGCGGTGCCGACATCGAGGGACACCAGGACAGGTAAGTCTCCATTTATTAAAAGCCAGCAGCTGCAGTATGTGTAGCTGCTGGCTTTTAATTTTTTTTTTTTTGCCCGGGGTTGCCTGGAACACCCCTTTAATATAAATAAGTGTAGCGGGGTCTCCTTTAAGGCCCCGGGACTACGTTACCCAGAACCCCGTTCGGCACCCAGGGTGCAGTTAGCCACCGCAGAGACACATGGGAGGGGTTATTTAAGGAGGAGGCGAGGCGGAGCTCGGCCTCTTTGGACACCGCGCTGCAAGCAAGAGTTTCTTCCTGTGCGGATCTGCTGCAGTGCAAGGCCTGAAGCCTGGGCCTTGCGCAACTTCCAAAGAGCCTTCCACCCCACTGCGGAGCCTGGATGGCATCTGACTTGTCGAGTGAGGACATCAGTTGGATCGGGGACCCGATCGTTGCAGACGCTGTTTGCGGATACACAGCAGGGTGGACGTTCCGGACTGGGATCGTGTCCGGAGTGGTGAGCGGGCACCTGCCCAGACCAATAGACTGTGCCGTGTTCAGGCCTATAGACTGCATAGGCCCACAGTTTTGTTTATCTGCTGTTCCCCGGGGGGACCTGTAGCAGGACAGAGTTGAAGTGTCCCCCCCCAGTATAGTGTTCCAAGTTATTGCCTGGTTGCGGATTACAAAGTACTATTCATCAAGTGCACCACCGAAAGCTGGCATGCGAAGAAATCCCTATAGGAGGTGACTGAGATTTACTCCATGTCAGGCCTGACCGGGGTGGGGAGTTAAGATATTGTTTAGTGCGCCATAGGGCGCGCATACCATAATAGCTACGCGTGGTGAAGTACCGCACAGCGCCATTATTGTGTGCTGTATTGATTTCTGCAGGGCTCTGCAAGCCAATTGCATGTGTTGTGTTCTGCCTATGCTACCTTTAATATAAGAGTAAACTGTTATATTTAATCTCTCGCCTCAGTGTGTTGTCTTACTGCTAAGAGACTACCCCTTGCAATACTATTGAATGTGATCCAAATATAACCCCAGACTAACTGTGCCAGAGTGGGTCGAGTAAGATTGCCGGGGGTTGGTGGTGCTGTATACAGGGCCCGAAATCAAACCAAACGGCTCTCTTAACTGGGGGTAGCCCTACAGAAGTATCATTTACTTTCTTTAATAACCGTCAGTGGGACTTTACTGCTACCTTTATTTCTGTCTTATCTCTATAAACTGAGGTTTAAATGACACCGATGCCAGTTGAACAGGTGTCCCATTAAAGAATTTCCCCTCTATTCCAGTTCTGCCCACAGTAATAGATTTTGGATCTTGAATCACTTAGGCCCCTTTCACACTGGGCGGATCCGTGCAGATCCGCCCCGTGAAGCTCCGCTTGCTCAGCGGGGATCGCTCCGTTGATCCCCGCTGAGCCGACGGATGACTGGGCGGTCCCCGCACACTGTGCAGGGACCGCCCTGTCAGAGCGCCGCTCTCCCCTATGGGGAATCGGATGACGATGGACCGTAGAGTCCGTTGTCATCCGATCCGCTCCGCCGACGGAAGGAAAAATAGGGTTTTCCTCCGTCACACTTTGGCGGAGCGGAGCGGATGTCAGCGGACATGTCTCCGCTGACATCCGTGCCTCCATAGGGGTACATGGAGGATCCGTTTTAGGTCCGCCTAAAAAACTGACAGGCGGACCTGAACGGACCTCCGTGTGAAAGAGCCCTTACTGTCCTTGGGCCAATGATCACCAGGACAAACAGAGAAAGGGTGAATCTCCCCACTGGTAACACAGACAGCGATAAAACCCCTCACCAGTCAATCCAAATGAAAAATAAAAGTGTTGCCTTTAGATACACTTTAATTAATCAAACTAGAGATTACACTAAAGCTGACAATTTAACATATGACAACTTTATGGCAATTTTAACCACTTTAGTTGGAATGGAAATCCAAAATGAGTGAAAATGAAAACTAGTGGTTACAAAATTAGTGGATGGCTGCAAGGAGATGGGATTGAAATTGTTTATTTGTTTCATTCACAAATCTCTATTAGGGTGGCCATTGGCCCCTACTGTGTAAACAAAAAATATAACAAAGTCAAGAGAGTTAAAGACCCTATAGATAGCTTGAATTCCAGCCTATTGCTGCTGAGTCAGCAGAAATTCAAGCCATGGCTGGCCCTCTAAGCATCCCTCGGCTTGACAAAAGTGACTGAGCGGGGTAGAAACATATTGGCCAAACAGTGACTGCTTGCTGTCAGATGTCATCACTGATCGGGAGTTCAGATATCTGTGGGTGCGGTGGTTGTCTGAATACAATAGCTGCCAGTAGAAATTCCTCCACCCAAGCGGTTAGCATGGAAATTGAGCTGCGTATGGCGGCTTTGACAGATTTATAACTCAATTCAACTGTGGCATTGAGTATAAGCAGAATGTTTCAGACCTGTTTGTTTGATCACAGAAATCAGGACAAAAACTACAATTGATTTAAATATCCATAGTGACATCCATTCGAACACATATACCTGTATGTCAAAGAAATTGTAGTTCAGTTTGGCCAGTCTTGTGATTCAAGCACCACAATATATATCCACACAGGTGACACCTTCATCTCCTGTTCAAGCTTTAAAGTAAAGTGTATCATCTCTCCAGTTCCAAGCTGATCACTAGAAAATGCATCTGTATCATTACACTGCTGATTCATCTTCCATATAACACAGGAAACTGTAAAGCATATGTAGCGGGTACTTACTTTCCCGGGTGCATTTTTTTGAATCTGGCCGTGACATCAGTGCCATGTTCCCTGCGGTTCACTGGGTGGCGCTGTCACCGTGGCCGAGGGGATAAATGTCACTGTGTGCCGAGGCCCTTTTTGTCCTCTCTGGGCAGCGGTATGGTGGGGCGGGGAACCCGCCGTGCTTGCTGGGAGGGGGGATAAAGGGGGCCGGCCATCTTGGTCACGGGGTCTTCGTCCCAGGCACCTTCAGCTTGCGGACGTGGGTTCGTGCTCGTCCTCTAGGAGGCCTCGGCCTAGAGGACCAACGGAGATCGTGTTCCACCCCAGGCACCTTCAGCCCTGGGGTGAGGTACTTGCAAGAAGGTCCGGAGCTCAGTGCCCAACACTGAGTTCCGCGAGGGAAGGGTCCTAAGGCACTTCAGGGATGGAGGCCTGAATCTGAGTAAGACGCAATGGACCGGGGAGAGCTCCTCACTCGAAGACCCGGTGCAGCAGACTGCCGGTGACGGGTGAGTCTCTTGTCGGAGACCGTCCAGAAGGATCCCCTTCCTCTCGTACGGAGACCATATCCCACTCTCCATGAGGAGAGTGGAGGAGCGAATTTGTGTCTGGGCCTATTCACACTCACACCTCCTTTTCTGTCCTAACTATCAAGGAAGTCCCTGTATGGTGTGAGTGTTGGACTTTAATGGTGTGAGGCTCACTTCCTGGCGGACAAAGTTCACGGTGACTCTTGGAGGGAGGATCCGGGTGCACGGCACAGACCCGAAGGTAAACAGGACATTGCTGATACTACAGGCATTCCCATGTGGTGGAGGCTAGGCGTAGCCCACCCGCTCTTTCTCTCTCCACTCTATCAGATACCCCTAGACAAGAGACAGTGCGAACCACACAGGGAGAGAAGAGGGGCAGGCGCTACACGTGGGGGCTCGGGTCCGTGATTGTGTTGTGCATCACAGCGTTGAACAAGTCTGCTGGATGAGTTAACTGAATAGGCCAAAGTGCAGTCCTGCTCGAAGTCGTGGAATTGACCCTAGACCAGGGAAAGGCCCGCGCAGGAAGAGCGGTGAACAGGGGGAGGCCCAGCCGTGTGAGTTACTACACGTGGGGGTTTCTAATTGCACTGCGCCAACAGACACAACCCCCGCCGCTTGGTTCGTGGGCGTGGCTCATCCAAAGAAAGTGAAAAAGCCCGCGAACTGGAGCAAAGGGGAGGAATCCAATACTTGAGAGGGCTACACGTGGGACTTTGGCGCGAAAACTCTGCAGTGTGCGATGGACCAGCAACAAGTCACTATGTTTGGACATACTTCATGGATTCCAGTTCACCCTGCTACTACCACGATGACTGCTGCTGCTCCGATAACGGATACCGGGATCCGGCTGAAGCCAAGGGGTCGATTCGCCCTGTATTCGTGCATGGACGTAGAGGCCCTGGGTTTAATTTGTCCCGGGTGCTCGGGACTGGTGTGCCACCTGAAGCCCTTCGGACAATGTGAGGCCTGTGGGGAGTTCCTGTTCGAGGTGGATCCGGTAGTTGAAAGGCCGAGAACCATCTACCCAGGTCGGGCTTCAGGTAACACTACTCGCAAAGGAGGAATTACTGCTGTAAAAGCCATCCCAGCGCACACTGCAGCGACCGAGGAGGTGGTCGTTAAAACTCAACGGGAGAAATCCGAGGATGCTGACTCGGTCACCACTGTCTCACAGCGTCCGCCACCAAAGAAGAGAACCAGCATGGTGGCCCCGACCAGTGGTGGTGGCGGACCATCTCGCCAGCTTACGCCAGGCCTAGACGGATCCGTCGACGAGTGTTCCGGACGTCCTGCTTCAAGTAAAGGCCGAGGTAAGCCGGGCAAAGAGACTTGGTGTAAGGGCGGAGATGCCGGGAAGGCATGGCCCAGTATGTCCGAGGGAGGTGTTAGCTCTGTCTCTACAACGGGCTACATACCCGCGGAGGAGTGTGATACTTCGGATCTGGAGTCACTCTCTGATGTGGGAGATGACACAGCCATTGACGAACTGTTTGCAGAAAAAGGCTGGGACAAAGTGCCGCTAGCTTCGTTCCGAAGGCCTCGAGATTCACCCATGTCCACGGGGGAGAGTACACCCCGGGTGGAGGCACCAGCGCCTGGACAGGGGTCCTGTCCCCAGCCCACCTCTACATCTCCGGTGCCGCCTGCATCAGGTACTGGGGAGCAGAAGTTGATACTACGGGCACCCATGCCCCAACCAGAAGTGGTTAAGGCCCCTCGCCATCCGGACTCTATAGTTCTACCCGGCGAAGGGGACAAAGCCACAATGCGTCCGCTGTCAAGGCTTCAAAGACTCTTCAACCAGAAGGTTGCTGCTGATTACGGGTGGGAATATCCGTACCTTCCCAAGGAGTTACTCTACGAAGTGGAGGTGTACCGAGAGCGCTGGTATAATGACTTCGTGTGGACCCACCTTAAGGTTCCACACGCCCGCAGGTATTTGACATGCTCTCCAAAGACATCTCAGCGGTTCAAGGACTGCAAGGCAGAGTGGATGAGGGGAAGACACATCCATGCGGATAAAGTGTTGGTCCGACGCAAAGAAGGCGAGGATGTGGAGTACCATTTGGAGACCATGGATCGGCATCTAAAACCTATCGTTTTGCCGCATCCCCGCTTCTACCTCTGAGGAGAAAGAGACTCCATTTGTTTGCTTTTGAAAGGACTTTGCACCCCTGAACTTTGCTGTTTGACTCTCTTGCTGGTGCCATCATCAGTGTTTTGCCCCGCAAGAGGGGTGCTTGTGTCATTCCAAGGAAGGACTGTTCCAGTTGTTGTTCTTTCCTTTCCGGTGAGAAGTTGCAGACTTTGGGGTAGATAGGGCCGGGAGTCAAGCAGCAAGAAAAGAGAAGAGGGTTCAACGGGTGCAGTTACCGCGAGGCTGTCACCAGGTGGCAGTCTTGTGCAACGTTACACATTGTACACACTCACACTGGAGGAAAAGATATTTCTCTTCGGAGGAGTTTCTTTTTCTCTCACACATACACATGTGTCAGGGTTTTATTGTTTCTTTTCTCTTCCCTCTGCAGGAGAGCGTCCCGTCAAGATTATGGAACCTGGGGTGGTTCTTAGTTAGGATGGGAGGGAAAAGTATAATGTTTTAAATGTTGTCTTTCACTCCTCTTTTGTTGCAGGGGCTCAGACACAACTTCTCCGTTAGGATAGTTTCCTAAAAATGTTTTTTTTTTTTCAAATTGTTAGTTGGTTTCTGGATTGGATTATGTCAGCCGTTGAGGGCGTGATTCACTCCAGACACTGGTGTCCAGTGTCAAAAGACAGGGGGGAATGTGTAGCGGGTACTTACTTTCCCGGGTGCATTTTTTTGAATCTGGCCGTGACATCAGTGCCATGTTCCCTGCGGTTCACTGGGTGGCGCTGTCACCGTGGCCGGGGGGATGAATGTCACTGTGTGCCGAGGCCCTTTTTGTCCTCTCTGGGCAGCGGTATGGTGGGGCGGGGAACCCGCCGTGCTTGCTGGGAGGGGGGATAAAGGGGGCCGGCCATCTTGGTCACGGGGTCTTCGTCCCAGGCACCTTCAGGTTGCGGACGTGGGTTCGTGCTCGTCCTCTAGGAGGCCTTGGCCTAGAGGACCAACGGAGATCGTGTTCCACCCCAGGCACCTTCAGCCCTGGGGTGAGGTACTTGCAAGAAGGTCCGGAGCTCAGTGCCCAACACTGAGTTCCGCGAGGGAATGGTCCTAAGGCACTTCGGGGATGGAGGCCTGAATCTGAGTAAGACGCAATGGACCGGGGAGAGCTCCTCACTCGAAGACCCGGTGCAGCAGACTGCCGGTGACGGGTGAGTCTCTTGTCGGAGACCGTCCAGAAGGATCCCCTTCCTCTCGTACGGAGACCATATCCCACTCTCCAGGAGGAGAGTGGAGGAGCGAATTTGTGTCTGGGCCTATTCACACTCACACCTCCTTTTCTGTCCTAACTATCAAGGAAGTCCCTGTATGGTGTGTTCTAATAAAGGAGTGTTGGACGTTAATGGTGTGAGGCTCACTTCCTGGCGGACGAAGTTCACGGTGACTCTTGGAGGGAGGATCCGGGTGCACGGCACAGACCCGAAGGTAAACAGGACATTTCTGATACTACAGGCATTCCCATGTGGTGGAGGCTAGGCGTAGCCCACCCGCTCTTTCTCTCTCCACTCTATCAGATACCCCTAGACAAGAGACAGTGCGAACCGCACAGAGAGAGAAGAGGGGCAGGCGCTACACATATTATGTACGGTACTCTGATAGCCAGCTCTGCAGAATAGCATAGATCTGACTGAATGGAATTATAAGGAATTTTGTGTAATTGTGCTAACAAAACATTTTTAAAAACATTTTGAGAAATATTACAATGCATGTAAATGCTGTAAAGTGAGTTTACAGTAGATGTAGACCCTAAAATTAGATACACATTTATCGTAAACGGTTGTAATGTTTCCCCAAGTGACTCATAATTTTTTCCATCTCAGTGATAATGATCTCCTATAGCCACTTTTAGACACTTCCGGGCTCCATGCACCCACTTCAGTATTGGTTGTACATAATTTCTCTAGACTTACTTTCCGATACCGACAACAATTGCCCAGTAGTGATGAGCCGAACACCCCCGGGTTCGGTTCGCACCAGAACCCGCGAACGGACCGAAAGTTCGAACGAACATTAGAACCCTATTAAATACAATGGATGCGAACGTTCGAATTCTAAAGTGCTAATTATAACAACTATTATGCATGTTATTGTCATAAATAGGGTTTGGGAACCCGGGTTGTGCACCAGGGGACATGTATCAATGCAAAAAGAAGTTTTAAAAACGGTCGTTTTTCGGGAGCAGTCATTTTAATGATGCATAAAGTGAAAAAAAAAAAGTCAAATATTCCTTTAAATATCGTACCTGGGGGGTGTCTAAAGTATGCCTGTGAAGTGCCACGTGTTTCCCGTGTTTAGAACTGTCCCTGCAGAAAATGACACTTCTAAAGGAAAAAAAAGCCATTTAAAACTGCTTGCGGCTTTAATGTAATGTCTGGTCCCGGTAATATGGATGAAATTCTTTAAGAAAAATGGCATAGCTACCCCATGACCCCCCCCCCCTACCCCAGCCCATTACCAGCCCCTTTGGGTCTTGTATGGATATTAAGGGGAACCCCGCACATAAAATAAAAAAGGCCCTATATACTCTGAACAGCCGTATACAGGCGGTGCATACAAGACAGGGACTGTAGGTTTGTTCTTATGTAGAATCTGTTTGTAATTTTGAACAGGTACATTGTTGAAGTGTAGCTCCAGCCCAAAAATCTATTTTTAAACTTTTTGGGAAACATAGGTAAGGGTTATCACCCCTGTAACATTTGTTTTGCTGTCTGTGCCCCTGTTCAGAACATTTCACCTCACTTTCCGTCCCAATGACAACTGTTTTTGAAATGTGGTGTTTTTCTTGAAACAAGGATTGCTGATAAAGCATCAGTACAGATGAGACCCCTTTCTCCCATATTTATTCTTACAGGAGAGAATTTTCCTTTCTAGGGGTAGATTTCCTCTCACTTCCTGTTGTCTTCTTTCGTTTGCAAGTAGGAGTCGTTTGTAAGTTGGATGTTTGAAAGTAGGGACCTGCCGTATATACTCTGCAGAAATAGGCCCCTTAGTTGTTGGTGTTGGCACAACACTGTAAGCACTCAGTTACTCTTGGTTGGTGCTGGAACGCCCTGCTGTCAACTATTATATCAGGAATTTTAATTACATATAATTGTTGAACAGTGGTAGTAAAAATTGGGGCTTTGATGGTGGTGCTGGTGCCACAACACTGTAAGCCCTGACAGTTACTCTTGGTGGGTGCAGCAATGGGCCCTGCTGTGAATTATTAGATCAAGAATTGTAATTACATGCCCCTTTTGAACAGGGGCTGAAAAATTGGGCCTTTCGTGGTGGTGGCGTTGCCACAAGACTGTAAGCCCTCAGAGTCACTCTTGGTGGGTGCAGCAATGGACCCTGCTGTGAATTATTAGATCAAGAATTGTAATTGCATGCCCCTGTTGAACAGGGGCTGAAAAATTGGGCCTTAGGCACTGGTGGCACAACACTACAACCCCTCACAGATACTGTACTTGGAGCACAGCAATGAGCCCTGTTGCAAAGTATTGCTTCAAAAATTGTAATGACACGCCCCTGTTAAACAGGGGCTGAAAAATTGGGCCTTAGGCACTGGTGCCACAACACTCCAACCCCTCACAGATACTGTACTTGGAGCACAGCAATGAGCCCTATGGCAAATTATTGCTAAAAAAATTGTAATTACACGCCCCTGTAAAACAGGGGCTGAAAAATTGGGCCTTAGCCACTGGTGGCGGCACCCATAAACAAAAATGATCTTCCAAGCTATCATCATCAATCGTATCATTGAGGACTCGGAGGAGGAGGATAGCCAGTCAACATAACAGCACAGGCACTCAGCATCAGCATCAGTCTTGAAGGGATGTGACATGTTAAAATCAATTAGTCTGTTATATCAGCATCAGGTGTGTGGTAGCTGGTGGTGATCCAAGACTGGTTCATCTTGATGAAAGTCAGTCGATCAACCGAGTCGGTGGACAGGCGCACCCTGTGATCCGTGACAAATCCTCCAGCAGCACTGAATGTGCGTTCCGAAAGAACGCTGGATGCAGGACAGGCCAGTA
Source organism: Rana muscosa (assembly GCA_029206835.1). Classification (NCBI taxonomy): domain Eukaryota; kingdom Metazoa; phylum Chordata; class Amphibia; order Anura; family Ranidae; genus Rana; species Rana muscosa. Next base: position 195,505,530 of record CM055118.1, read on the forward strand.
GCTCAATTGCATACTGTGCAAGCTCTGGCCAGTGATCCATCCTCAAGACCCAGTAAGCCAGAGGATTTTCGGTGGGGAAGGTGTCCAAGTCTGACCTTGCCCCTAGATATTCCTGCACCATGTTTATCAGACGCTGGCGATGGTTGCTGGAACCGATCATACTTTGGGGCTGCGGACTAAAGAATTGTCTGAACGCATCGGTCAGACGGCCACCTTCCCCACCGCTCCTTCTTTGACTGGCCGAAGCCTCAGCAACTCGTTGTCCAGGACCAGGAGTTTGTAACCTCCCAGTCTCTGGGAACGCGTTGCACAGACCTTTCTGCAAGGCCTCCCGGAGTTGTCTCATCCTCTGCTCCCTCTGCGACGGTAACATAAGGTCCGCAACCTTACCCTTGTACCGTGGATCAAGGAGAGTGGCCAGCCAGTAATGGTCCCTCTCCTTGATCCGAAGAATACGAGGATCCTTCCGCAGACTTTGCAGGATCAGGGAGGCCATGCAGCGTAGGTTTGCTGAGGCATTCGCTCCGGAGTCCTCTGGGTCACTAAGGACGACATGATCCGCAGCCACCTCCTCCCAGCCACGTACAAGTCCACTGGTTTCTTGGGACTGTAAATCATCCCTAAAAGACTGCTGCTGATGATGCTGAGTGCCAGCCTCCACCTCCATGCTGACACAATCCTCCTCCTCCTCCTCCTCCTCCTCCTCCTCCTCCTCCTCCTCCTCTGCGATGGGTGGGACAGAAGGAACACTGTCTGGGTAAAGGGGGCCTTGAGAGGCAAGGAAGTCCTCCTCTTCCTGCCTCTGTTCTGCCTCAAGTGCCCTGTCCATTATTCCACGCAGCGTGTGCTCCAACAGGTGGACAAGAGGTACAGTGTCACTGATGCATGCACTGTCACTGCTCACCATCCTCGTGGCCTCCTCAAATGGTGCCAGGACAGTGCATGCATCCCTGATCATGCCCCACTGGCGTGGAGAAAAAAAACCAAGCTCCCCTGACCCTGTCCTGGTGCCGTAGTCGCACAGGTACTCATTGATGGCCCTCTGCTGCGTGTGCAGCCGCTGCAGCATGGCCAACGTTGAGTTCCACCTGGTGGGCATGTCACATATAAGGCGGTTCTTGGGCAGGTTCAACTCCTTTTGCAGCTCAGCCAGGCGAGCACTGGCATTATAAGATCTGCGGAAATGCACACAGACTTTCCTGGCCTGCCTCAGGACATCCTGTAAGCCCGGGTACCTGCCCAAGAACCGCTGCACCACCAGGTTAAGGACGTGAGCCACACAGGGCACATGGGTCAGTTGTCCCTGTCGGAGGGCGGAGAGGAGGTTGGTGCCATTGTCGCAAACCACCATTCCTGGCTTAAGCTGGCGTGGCGTCAACCACCTCTCGGCCTGGCCCTGCAGAGCAGACAGGACCTCTGCCCCAGTGTGGCTTCTGTCCCCCAAACACACCAGCGCAAGCACGGCATGGCATCTTTTTGCCTGCGTACTTGCGTAGCCCCGTGAACGGCTACGGAGCACCGCTGGTTCATAGGACAAACCACAGGAAGAGGCCATGGAGGAAGAAGAAGAGGAGGGGGTGGAGGAGAGAGGTGTGTCACAACCAGTAGTAGCATTTTGGAGGCGTGGCGGTGGGACAACCTCCAACACTACTGCACCTTGTCCTGCATCCTTCCCAGCTGCCAAAAGAGTGACCCAATGGGCCGTGAAAGAAAGGTAACGTCCCTGTCCATGCCTGCTGGACCATGAGTCAGCGGTAATATGCACCTTACCGCTGACCGCCCTGTCCAGCGAGGCCAAGACATTGCCTTCCACATGCCGGTAGAGAGCCGGAATAGCCTTCCGTGAGAAAAAGTGGCGTTTGGGAACCTGCCACTGAGGAACCGCACATTGCACAAACTCACGGAAGGGGGCCGAGTCTACCAACTGAAAAGGCAGCAGTTGAAGCGCTAGCAATTTAGCCAAGCTAGCATTCAACCGCTGGGCATGTGGATGGCTGGGAGTGAACTTCTTTCGACGGTCCAGCAGCTGGGGCAGGGAAATTTGCCTGCTAGAATCGGACGTCGGTGTACTGCTAGCAGAGTGGCCGCAAGTACTTGGCTGTGACACACCTAATTCTACACCTTCATTCCTCTCAGTGCATGTTTCAGAGAGGACTGAAGTTATAGTGGGGTTGGAGATCCCAGCTGATGCGGTGCAAGGAGAGGTCCGCTTTGTTCTTTGGTGTGGGTCTTTGAGGTAGGCTTGCCAACGAGCTGCATGGCAGGTCAACATATGTCTGGTCAGGCATGTGGTACCCAAGCGGCTGATGTTTTGGCCACGCGATATACGCTTGAGACATATGTTGCAAACAGCAGCTGTGCGATCTGATGCACTAGCCTCAAAAAAGGCCCACACCAAAGAACTTTTTGAATGACGGGCAGAGGCAGCGCCCTGCACAGGCGGAGCTCTGCGGTGTGATTCCGTCGGTGTACTGCCCTTACGCTGGCCACCAAAGGGCATCCTGCCTCGTTGGAGATGTGCCTCCTCCTCATCCTCCTCCTCCTCCTCTCTCCTATTAGGCACCCACGTGGAGTCAGTGACCTCATCATCACCTCCCTCCTCATCACTGGAGCCAATCTGGCAGTATGCTGCAGCTGCTGGAACATGACTGCCAGATTGGTGTCCTTCTTGAGCATCCCCTCTGTCTGCTCTCACGCTACTGCCTTCCTCTAGCTGGGTTTCATCATCAGACCCTTCGAAACGCTGGGCATCCTCCTGGAGCATGTACCCAACACTGTGCTGAAACAGTTCGGGGGACTCCTCAGGAGGAGGACATGGTGGGTCTAGGGAAGGAGTGACTGATGATGAGTCTGACATTGATACCAGGGAAGAGGACGCTTTGGCAGCTGCTTTTCCAGTACCCTGAGCCTGGGTGAGAGAGGATGAGGAGGAGGAGGAGGGCTTGGTCATCCACTCTACCAAGTCTTCGGCATGATGTGGCTCAACATGTCCAGCTGCCGAAAAGAAGGACAAGCGTGTCCCATGGCCATGTGCTGATGACAATGCACCGCGTCCACGACCAGCACTGTTGCCCCCAGACACAGAGCCTGCTTGCCCTCTTTTATTGCCTCCTGACTGTCTGCCTCTCCTTGTTTGCCTTCCAGACATTCTAATAGATGGCCTGCAGGGAGATGGGAAAAAAGCAATAAGGGCTACCTTCAGGTGTCCTTCTCTGTCCCTTGAAACAAGGACTTTGACAGTGAAAGAAACTGACACACTCTCCCTACCTACAGTTTTCTGTCCCTAGAAAAAATGTTTTTTTTAAGCACAATTTAGCACAAGGAGAATTACCTCACTGTCCTTCCAGGTCCCTGGAAACAAGGACTTTGACAGTGAAAGAAACTGACACACTCTCCCTACCTACAGTTTTCTGTCCCTAGAAAAAATGTTTTTTTTAAGCACAATTTAGCACAAGGAGAATTACCTCACTGTCCTTCCAGGTCCCTAGAAACAAGGACTTTGACAGTGAAAGAAACTGACACACTCTCCCTACCTACAGTTTTCTGTCCCTAGAAAAAATGTTTTTTTTAAGCACAATTTAGCACAAGGAGAATTACCTCACTGTCCTTCCAGGTCCCTGGAAACAAGGACTTTGACAGTGAAAGAAACTGACACACTCTCCCTACCTACAGTTTTCTGTCCCTAGAAAAAATGTTTTTTTTAAGCACAATTTAGCACAAGGAGAATTACCTCACTGTCCTTCCAGGTCCCTGGAAACAAGGACTTTGACAGTGAAAGAAACTGACACACTCTCCCTACCTACAGTTTTCTGTCCCTAGAAAAAATGTTTTTTTTTAAGCACAATTTAGCACAAGGAGAATTACCTCACTGTCCTTCCAGGTCCCTGGAAACAAGGACTTTGACAGTGAAAGAAACTGACACACTCTCCCTACCTACAGTTTTCTGTCCCTAGAAAAAATGTTTTTTTTAAGCACAATTTAGCACAAGGAGAATTACCTCACTGTCCTTCCAGGTCCCTGGAAACAAGGACTTTGACAGTGAAAGAAACTGACACACTCTCCCTACCTACAGTTTTCTGTCCCTAGAAAAAATGTTTTTTTTAAGCACAATTTAGCACAAGGAGAATTACCTCACTGTCCTTCCAGGTCCCTGGAAACAAGGACTTTGACAGTGAAAGAAACTGACACACTCTCCCTACCTACAGTTTTCTGTCCCTAGAAAAAATGTTTTTTTTAAGCACAATTTAGCACAAGGAGAATTACCTCACTGTCCTTCCAGGTCCCTGGAAACAAGGACTTTGACAGTGAAAGAAACTGACACACTCTCCCTACCTACAGTTTTCTGTCCCTAGAAAAAATGTTTTTTTTAAGCACAATTTAGCACAAGGAGAATTACCTCACTGTCCTTCCAGGTCCCTGGAAACAAGGACTTTGACAGTGAAAGAAACTGACACACTCTCCCTACCTACAGTTTTCTGTCCCTAGAAAAAATGTTTTTTTTAAGCACAATTTAGCACAAGGAGAATTACCTCACTGTCCTTCCAGGTCCCTGGAAACAAGGACTTTGACAGTGAAAGAAACTGACACACTCTCCCTACCTACAGTTTTCTGTCCCTAGAAAAAATGTTTTTTTTAAGCACAATTTAGCACAAGGAGAATTACCTCACTGTCCTTCCAGGTCCCTGGAAACAAGGACTTTGACAGTGAAAGAAACTGACACACTCTCCCTACCTACAGTTTTCTGTCCCTAGAAAAAATGTTTTTTTTTAAGCACAATTTAGCACAAGGAGAATTACCTCACTGTCCTTCCAGGTCCCTGGAAACAAGGACTTTGACAGTGAAAGAAACTGACACACTCTCCCTACCTACAGTTTTCTGTCCCTAGAAAAAATGTTTTTTTTAAGCACAATTTAGCACAAGGAGAATTACCTCACTGTCCTTCCAGGTCCCTGGAAACAAGGACTTTGACAGTGAAAGAAACTGACACACTCTCCCTACCTACAGTTTTCTGTCCCTAAAAAAAATGTTTTTTTTAAGCACAATTTAGCACAAGGAGAATTACCTCACTGTCCTTCCAGGTCCCTGGAAACAAGGACTTTGACAGTGAAAGAAACTGACACACTCTCCCTACCTACAGTTTTCTGTCCCTAGAAAAAATGTTTTTTTTAAGCACAATTTAGCACAAGGAGAATTACCTCACTGTCCTTCCAGGTCCCTGGAAACAAGGACTTTGACAGTGAAAGAAACTGACACACTCTCCCTACCTACAGTTTTCTGTCCCTAGAAAAAATGTTTTTTTTAAGCACAATTTAGCACAAGGAGAATTACCTCACTGTCCTTCCAGGTCCCTGGAAACAAGGACTTTGACAGTGAAAGAAACTGACACACTCTCCCTACCTACAGTTTTCTGTCCCTAGAAAAAATGTTTTTTTTAAGCACAATTTAGCACAAGGAGAATTACCTCACTGTCCTTCCAGGTCCCTGGAAACAAGGACTTTGACAGTGAAAGAAACTGACACACTCTCCCTACCTACAGTTTTCTGTCCCTAGAAAAAATGTTTTTTTTAAGCACAATATAGCACAAGCACAAAACACACTGACACTCTCCCTACCTATCCTTCTCTTTCCCTAAACTAAAGGAATCCAGGTTAAGCAAGAAAGAAATAAAAGTCACTGTCCCTGCCTATGCTGCTCTATCCCTGCTCCGGAACACACTACACTAGGCCGCCGTGCTGGCGGCCTTTTATAGTGTGGGGCGTGTACTAAACCCCCTCAGCAATAATTGGCCACAGGCATCCTGCCTGTGGCCAATCATTGCTCTCCTCGCTGCCGGCGCTGTGATTGGCCAAGCATGCGGGGTCACAGCGCATGCTTGGCCAATCACAGCGCCTGGATGACACTGCGATGGCGTAGTGCATTGTGGGCCGTTCGCGTCACTCGAATTTGGCGCGAACGGCCCAAATCGTTCGATCTTCGTCGAACGATCGAACAGCCGATGTTCGAGTCGAACGTATGTTCGACTCGAACACGAAGCTCATCCCTATTGCCCAGCATTGGCCAGCACAAAGACGTTCCACACAAAGTGTATGCCTAGCTAAAGCTTTATTTTTTTTATTTTTTTGTAAAGTGTGGGAAAGGACTATAATATCTATGATTGGCTGTCATGTTTGACAGCTTCCTGGTGGGATAGCTCAGGCGGGTTTGAGCTTGTGTTCAAACTCACCCATGCTCATCCATTATCGAGGGGACAATTCCCTTTACAGACTCCACTCCACCTGTGACAATGGCACAGTGTCACCTACAGACTGAAGGAAAACTTGCACCTGCCCACACCCCCCTCCATTAATGGATGCAGTCCTTGGCATCAGGGATGAGCCGAACACCCCCCTGTTCGGTTCGCACCAGAACCTGCGAACAGACAAAATGTTCGTGTAAACTTTAGAACCCTATTAAATACAATGGACTCGAACGTTCGAAATCTAAAGTGTTAATTATAAAGGCTAATATGCAAGTTATTGTCCTAAAAAGTGTTTGGGGACCCGGGTCCTGCCCCAGGGGACATGTATCAATGCAAAAAGAAGTTTTAAAAACGGCCGTTTTTTCGGGAGCAGTGATTTTAATAATGCTTAAAATGAAAAAATAAAAGTGAAATATTCCTTTAAATTTCGTACCTGGGGGGTGTGTATGATATGCATGTAAAGTGGCGCATGTTTCCCGTGCTTAGAACTGTCCCTGCAAAAAATGTCATTTTTGAAAGAAAAAAATGCATTTAAAACTGACTCGCGGCTATTAAGGAATTGTCGGCTCCCGGCAATACATACAAAAGTCATTGATAAAAAAAAAGTGTGGGGGTTCCCCAGAATTCAATTACCAGGCCCTTCAGGTCTGGAATGGATATTAAGGGGAACCCCGCCGCAAATTAAAAAAAAATTGACGTGGGGTTCCCCCAAATATCCATTCCAGGCCCTTCAGATCTGGCATGGATTTTAAGGGGAACTCCACCCCCAAATTTAAAAAAAAAATGACGTGGAGTCCCCCTAAAAATCCATACCAGACCCCTTATCCGAGCACGCAACCTGGCCGGCCGCAGGGGAAAAGGGGGGGACGAGAGAGCGGCCCCCCCTCCCTCCTGAACCGTACCAAGCCACATGCCCTCAACATGGGGAGGATGTCCCCATGTTGATGGGGACAAGGGCCTCATCCCCACAACCCTTGCCCGGTGGTTGTGGGGGTCTGCGGGCGGGGGGCTTATCGGAATCTGGGAGACCCCTTTAACAAAGGGGACCCCCAGATCCCGCCCCCCCCTATGTGAATTGGTAAGGGGTACATTGTACCCCTACCATTTCACGAAGAAAGCGTAAAAAAATGTTTAAAAAAAACACACAAACACCTTGAAAAAGTCCTTTATTAAAAAAAAAAAAACATTCCAGCGGTGAAATCCAGTGTCCCGTGGCGATCCCGATGTCCAGCGCTGTCCTTCATTGGTTGTGCCTGAGCGGACCTGATGGGGAACTCCCTCTCAGTATTTTAAATGTATAGACCCGCCCCTTCTAAAGTTCCCCATCAGGTCCGCTCAGCGGACCAGACGCGGGACATGAGAAGGGGCGGGTCTATACATGTATTACCAAAGTGAGAGCAGTTCCCCATCAGGTCCGCCCCCTCGGTATGTCGGACCCGCCTACGTCATTGGCTTGAGCGGGGAACTTTCTTCACTATGTAAATTTAAATTACACAGTGAAGGAAGTTCCCCGCTCAAGCCAATGACGTAGGCGGGTCCGACATACCGAGGGGGCGGACCTGATGGGGAACTTCTCTCACTGTGGTAATACATGTATAGACCCGCCCCTTCTCATGTTCCGCATCTAGTCCGCTGAGCGGACCTGATGGGGAACTTTAGAAGGGGCGGGTCTATACATTTAAAATACTGAGAGGGAGTTCCCCATCAGGTCCGCTCAGGCAAAACCAATGAAGGACAGCGCTGGACATCGGGATCGCTGCGGGACACTGGATTTCACCGCTGGAATGTTTTTCTTTTTTTTTTTCTTAAATAAAGGACTTTTTCAAGGTGTTTGTGTGTTTTTTTAAACATTTTTTTACGCTTTCTTCGTGAAATGGTAGGGGTACAATGTACCCCTTACCAATTCACATAGGGGGGCCGGGATCTGGGGGTCCCCTTTGTTAAAGGGGTCTTCCAGATTCCGATAAGCCCCCCGCCCGCAGACCCCCACAACCACCGGGCAAGGGTTGTGGGGATGAGGCCCTTGTCCCCATCAACATGGGGACATCCTCCCCATGTTGAGGGCATGTGGCTTGGTACGGTTCAGGAGGGAGGGGGGGCCGCTCTCTCGTCCCCCCCTTTTCCCCTGCGGCCGGCCAGGTTGCGTGCTCGGATAAGGGGTCTGGTATGGATTTTTAGGGGGACTCCACGCCATTATTTTTAAAAATTTGGGGGTGGAGTTCCCCTTAAAATCCATGCCAGATCTGAAGGGCCTGGAATGGATATTTAGGGGAACCCCACGTCAATTTTTTTTTAAATTTGCGGCGGGGTTCCCCTTAATATCCATTCCAGACCTGAAGGGCCTGGTAATTGAATTCTGGGGAACCCCCACGCTTTTTTTTTTTTTTTTTATCAATGACTTTTGTATGTATTGCCGGGAGCCGACAATTCATTAATAGCCGCGAGTCAGTTTTAAATGCATTTTTTTCTTTCAAAAATGAAATTTTTTGCAGGGACAGTTCTAAGCACGGGAAACATGCGCCACTTCACATGCATATCATACACACCCCCCAGGTATGAAATTTAAAGGAATATTTCACTTTTATTTTTTCATTTTAAGCATTATTAAAATCACTGCTCCCGAAAAAACGGCCGTTTTTAAAACTTCTTTTTGCATTGATACATGTCCCCTGGGGCAGGACCCCAGTCCCCAAACACTTTTTAGGACAATAACTTGCATATAAGCCTTTATAATTAGCACTTTAGATTTCTCCCATAGATTTTTCGAATTTGCCGCGAACACCCCAATTTGTTCGCTGTTCGGCGAACGGGCGAACAGGCAATGTTCGAGTCGAACATGAGTTCGACTCGAACTCGAAGCTCATCCCTACTTGGCATAACAAAAGATTACACAGGAAAAAATTACGGCATAACATATCAACAACAAAAACATCACACAACAGAATAAAATTTTTCCTCTAGTAGCCTTGCTAGGGTGGCGTCCTTCGCCATTTTTGGCATCCACAACAAGCGAGCCATCTTTGGAAAACAGTTCAGAGGCCTCAGGGATCACAGAAAGTTGTTCAGTCAGGGAGGTGTCAACTTCAGATGGGACCCTCGGGAATGCCCAAAGTCTGCAAAGCTGGACCAGTTGCATTCTGACCACAATGGCTAAGTTTTACTGGGAAGTGGATACAACTTCACAGGGCCCTCTAAAGAGTAGCAGTAAGTCCCTCATACCTTCACTGTCATGGTTTCTAGAGGGCTGAGAAGGGGAACCTGACCTTAAAAACATAAGGCCTCAACAAGTTCCCATGTAAACATTACCTAGTACATTGCGGTCCTCTGTTATGACATCGTACATCAGTGAGTTTTTTTTTATTTTTAACATATTTTATTGAGCTTTAAAAAGCTACAATATAGGAGAAGATGATAATAAGCCACAACACAAAAACCACAATTATGCCACACCAGTGAATTTGGAAAAGGTTGCTTTTCAACATGGTAAGGATAAGGCTCCTGTCAGGGCTCCTGCAGGTTGTCCCACCGGTACTTTGGATTCTTGATGAGCACTTTATCTCCCAGCCTCAGGGGTTACAAGTGAATTGCAGCCCCATCTGCCAAATTTAGATGGAATTACATAACTACTTGCTTGGCTCTCTCCAGGTGACTCCGCTGCTCTTGAACGCAACCATTTGGTGTATGTAAAGAAAAGATATAGGCTCACGCATCTCTAGCAACAAGTCCACCTGTACTCATACACTATACCTGAACATCAGAAAGAAAAGTGTGTATCCAGTAGCTTAGTGCACCGTATGGTTATAGGCCCAGATCACTTTACCCACATACTGTGGCCAACAATCTCAATGCCCCTATTCCAGTGTCCGAAGCATACCAAGCAGTGTCCTGTCACTGCTCCGTTCCCCTGAGGATCATAGGAAGTGGTGTGTGTCGTGAGATTCAAAGTTAGGTCCTGATGTGAAAGCATTTATTTTGGGCAACCATACATTTGTACAACATGTGTCCAGAAAATTGGTGGTGACTGCTGTCTGATCGAGAGTGGGCACCCCAATGGCAAATTTAGAAAAGTGGTCCATGAACATCAGTGCATAGTAGAGCCCTGAAGCCACCTCAGCCACTGTCAAAAAGTCCACAGTCAGCAGTTCAAACACAGAGGAGGGCAAGGTCGCTTTCTACGCTCCTAGGTCCAGAGACGTCTGGATAGTAGGTGAATTATATCTTGGCAAAAAATCTTAAAAATATTTGTGTTGCTGTTTGATGAGTGTATGAGCTGGTACAGAAATTTGTGAAACGTTAGCAATCTTGATTGCTAAGGATTTTCTGCATGGGATCATACAACCAAATGGGTGCCTTTGCAAAACAGATCTTGTTTTTTTTTTTGTTTTGTTTTTTCTGCCAAGACCATAGGGTTTTTGGATTATAAATTCCATGGATCTTTTTTCAACTGAACTAGGTAACTATGCTTTATCCCAAGATTGCAAAAAAGCCAAAAGCTTTACTATACAACCGTCCTATGGGATTATTAGTATTGGTCTATGCCTGCAGTACACTCACCGGCCTAAATAGTCTTAATGGCCTTGTTTGCACCGTAAATGGAACAACTTAAAAACAAGATTTAGCCGAGGAAGTACGATGTGCAAAGGATAAGCTGCATCCATCTCTCACCTCCTAGACTGTCTGCAATCCAGGTAAAATAGAATCTGTTACCATGACAGCAGACATGTCTAACTTACAGAGTAACCACTAGGTCAGGACACAAAGAGTTTATCAGACAGATAAGGGACTCTGCCCAGAAGAAAAGACAATAATTATTTATGTTTCTGCAAGAATCATGAACATGACCTTTCAAAGACAAAACAGCCCTCCCCTTTGTGCCCAGACTTGTTAGTCCTGACCCCCACTGCAATCACACGGTCAGCTCCCAAAAAATACAGCTCAGGATAATGGATACAGGCACATGTTTTAATATGCTACACTTAACGTTCTTTGTGTCTGTCGTAGAACCTGTTCCCGCATCGCAGTATGTGGGGAGCTCAAGTTGCAAAGGGATTTTTTTTCCCGTTTTTACTCTTCAATTACTCTTCAAACATCAAACTATAATTATTTCGAGTCAGATTTATTCCAAAACGTTTATGTTTCAAACTGTTGTTTGATATCTTCTTTTTGAATATTGATACATATTTTGTTTTAAAAGAAAGCATTTTATACATGATAAAATGTCATAGGGGCACCACAGGTCCTCTAAAGCCACAGAACAGAGAAACAGCTTGCTTTGCTGCTACATTTGTCTGATTGAAGCCTCCAACTGAGCTGTTTGATAAGGGATGACTCAGTGCTGTGAAGAATCATACAAGTTCTGCGAACAAGTGGCTTCTTTTAGCACCCCTGTCAGAGTACAATAGCGCAGCGGGAGAGTTCCCCTTATCACACATCGCTTGTGTTGATGCGGGATCTGTCAATTTTTTTTCCCCTTCAACCCACTGGTTGAAGGAAAAAAAAAAATGCATGTCTATACTCAGCCTAACATCAGCACAAGGGGACTTCAGGGATTGGCGGCATACATCTGCATTGCTGGATTAGTGGTCCACTATATACAGAAACTGCACCAATGAGGGACTCACATAGCAGACGTAGGTCAGTATAACTTACTTCACACAGAAAGGAAAAATAAATGTCCAGGATGCGTTACAGGGGAGTGGGGGTTCAATATTTGCTTAGAGTTGCGCCATTTTGATAAAACTCAAAAAATCAAGCTATATAGAGGAATAAACTGTACAATGAGATAATAATAAGTAGCATAAAATTGGATGAAATAAACAATATCAGTGTTATCGTAAAGCTGGGTATATACATATACACTATATTGTCCAAAAGTATTGGGACGCCTGCCTTACACGCACATTACCTTTAATGGCATCCCACTCTTAGTTCATAGGGTCCATTATTGAGTTGGCCCACCCTTTGCAGCTATAACATCTTTAACTCTTCTGGGAACACTGTCCACAAGGTTTAGGAGTGTCTATGGGAATGTTTGATCATCCTTCCAGAAGCGCATTTATGAGGTCAGGCACTGATATTGGACGAGAAGGCCTGGCTCGCAGTCTCCGCTCTAATTCATCCCAAAGGTTTTCTATCAGGTTGAGGTCAGGACTCTGTGCAGGCCAGTCAAGTTCCTCCACCCCAAACTCGCTCATCCATGTCCTCATGAACCTTGCTTTGTGCACTGGTCCAAATAATTTGGTAGAGGGGGGATTATGGTGTGGGGTTGTTTTCCAGAGGTTGGGCCTGGCCAAGACATTTTGCACAATTTCTTACTCCCAACTTTGTGGGAACAGTTTGGGGATGGCCCCTTCCTGTTCCAACATTACTAAGCACCAGTGCACACAGCAAGGTCCATAAAGACATGGATGAGCGAGTTTGGGGTGGAGGAACTTGATTGGCCTCACCTCAACCCGATAAAACACCTTTAGGATGAATTAGAGCGGAGACTGCAAGCCAGGCCTTCTCATCCAACATCAGTGCCTGACCTCACAAATGCGCTTGTGGAAGAATGGTCAAACATTCCCATAGACACATTCCTAAACCTTGTGGACAGCATTCCCAGAAGAGTTGAAGCTGTTATAGCTGCAAAGGATGGACCAACTCAATATTGAACCCTACGGACTAAGACTGGGATGCCATTCAATTTCATGCGCGTGTAAAGGCAGGTGTCCCAATACTTTTCACAATATAGTGTAGATATTTTTCCTTCAACCGACTTCCCAATCCATGTTAAACAATGCAAAGGGAGGAATCACCCACTGCAGCTATCGTATTCTGACAGTTGCAGCTAGCACCTGTCAGAAAAACTAGAACAGTGGCTGCATCTGTTTGGCTGCAGCCATTGTTCTGCCAATAACTTCCCACCTGACTCCTTCCATATTTTAATTGAAGAATGTTGGGCGGGAGGGGGCAGACCAACATATCAAATTTTGAAACCAGACAAAATTTGTACAGTGTATACCCAGTATTGGAGAGCATGCTATGGCATGAGTTTGTTAAAGCTAGTGACAGAAAAACAGGAAAAGATTTTGAATAGATTATTTACATTTGGGAACTTGGGTGAAATCAAGGACAATGCATATAAATCTTCTTTTAAACTCTTTTACACATAACAGTTAGGCCTCATGCCCACTGGCGTTTTTACAGCTGCGTTTTTGAGCGTTTTTTACAGCTTAAAAACGCCTGTCCATGTTATTGTAAATATTTTTTTTTTTTTTGAAAAAAAAAAAAAAAAAAAAACGTCGGAGCTAAAAACGCGACCGCGCGTTAGTGCGCGTTTTTTTTGCGCGTTAGTGCGCGTTAGTGCGCGTTTTTGCGCGTTTTTTGACGCTCGCGTTTTTTCCTGCCTAGTTCTGACGCTGAGGAACGCACTGGCCCTGGGTTTTTTTTACAGCTTACAAACGCCTATGCTCTTTACAGCTCAAAAACGCCTAGGTGGGCATGAAGCTATAGAGTAACATGGACAGGCGTTTTTAAGCTGTAAAAAACGCTCAAAAACGCGGCTGAAAAAACGCCCGTGGGCATGAGGCCTTAAAGTAGAACTAAAGCCATTTTGTATAAAGTAGGGGAGGGTTATAATCCCTGTATGATTTGTGGCCCATTTGGCAGATTTACCATCAGTTCCTGTCCCGAACCAAAAACAGGGAGTGAGAGAAAATCCCTCTAAAGAGAGGGACTCTTTGGTTGTCACCACTGTCAGCAGAACTACTGTCTCTATTGGAAGATATCCTCATTATTCTTGTTCTGGGGACAACTCAAAATTAGTGTTTTTTTTTTATAACTTTCACTTTCAGTGATAATGGTAAACAGGACAAATAGAAAGGGTGAATCTCTTTAATTGGGGGCAAAGACAACAATAAAAACTCAACGATTGTTCTACACCCCCCTCAACTCTATTCAAAGCTAAAAAAAAGTTTTGCCTTTAGTTATACTTTATTTATATGGCCATATTCTTGCTTGGTCTTCTGTCACCCAATATGCCTAAGGACGCTAAGAGATTGACCCTGCATGTGTTAAAGGCTGCAAGATGTCTGATTGCCTCTCGTTGGCGAAAGACACAAGAACCATCTACACTAGAGTTCCACTCCCATATTCAAGAGATTAAACTCAAGGAAGTTCTTATGGCCCATCTATGTAACACACTTCCCATTTATGAATGGGTTTGGGACCCCTGGATCTGTTTGAAGGACACCACCTAAGATATCTTGTAGCCCCCGTTCTGCCCATCCCAGTGTTCCCTTGCTGCTTCCTCTTCACCTTCTTTATACTCCACCTATGTTAGCTTCCTCTTTTACTTCACCTATGTTAGCTTCCTCTTTTACTCCACCTATGTTAGCTTCCTCTTACTCCACCTATGTTAGCTTCCTCTTTTACTCCACCTATGTTAGCTTCCTCTTTTACTCCACCTATGTTAGCTTTCCCTTTTACTCCACCTATGTGAGCTTCCTCTTTTACTCCACCTATGTGAGCTTCCTCTTTTACTCCACCTATGTTAGCTTTCCCTTTTACTCCACCTATGTTAGCTTCCTCTTTTACTTCACCTATGTTAGCTTCCTCTTTTACTTCACCTATGTTAGCTTCCTCTTTTACTTCACCTATGTTAGCTTCCTCTTTTACTTCACCTATGTTAGCTTCCTCTTTTACTCCACCTATGTTAGCTTCCTCTTTTACTCCACCTATGTTAGCTTCCTCTTTTACTCCACCTATGTTAGCTTCCTCTTTTACTTCACCTATGTTAGCTTCCTCTTTTACTCCACCTATGTTAGCTTCCTCTTACTCCACCTATGTTAGCTTCCTCTTTTACTCCACCTATGTTAGCTTCCTCTTTTACTCCACCTATGTTAGCTTTCCCTTTTACTCCACCTATGTTAGCTTTCCCTTTTACTCCACCTATGTTAGCTTCCTCTTTTACTCCACCTATGTTAGCTTCCTCTTTTACTTCACCTATGTTAGCTTCCTCTTTTACTCCACCTATGTTAGCTTCCTCTTTTACTCCACCTATGTTAGCTCCCCCTTTTTTCTTTCTTCCTCTTCCTTTCTTGTTTCTTTTCCTAAAGCTGAGGTCCACCCAAAAGGGTACCTGGCCTTTGATCTCCTGAACCCGTCCCTGGAGGGGACAAAGTGATAGTACTGTTCGAGCTCCACTCCGGCTGCTAGAACTGTGAGAGGGATCTATCCGGGTGAGCTAAACCTACTCGGGATCGAGTGGCGACGAGTGAGTCAAGTGTTATGTGCCTGAATCTACCTGCTTACTTCGCTAGCTTCTTTCTCTCTTCAATTTCTCGTTAACTGAAACAAAGAAAAATAAACTGTTTGTTGGAGTTGAAGTCGTGTGGACATTGGCCTTCTTGGGAAAGAATATAGACTTTTCCCTACATTCTAGGGACGAGAACCAGTGGAAGGAGGTAACTCGCTACAGGACCCAAATCTGTGAACACCGCCTGACCTCTGATAAGGAGGACATGGGCTTGTGGCATGGTGTGTCCTACCCCCCGCAGGTGAAGGTAAGCGGGGGCAAAAGGATTGGTGTGCTACACTAATGTAAATTACAAATAAGGTAAAGTACAAAGAAACAGCCTACCATCCTTCCCTAAGCTGTTGCCAATCAGCCAAAATCTAATTGGATGCTTTAGAATACTTTGCCTTTTATGATATTTCTGCCCCTTGAACTGTATTCCTTTGTAATTCTGTACATCTGAATTATTGCTAATTGTTCCTGTCTTTGGTAGAAGTATGGACCTGTGGTACTAATCAATGTTGGTGGATTCTGTGTAATCCTTATATGTGTATTTCTTTGCAGCCAACACACACACAGCTGAACTCAAACTGCAAGCATAGAAGTGATGGATCATTATTCAATTGCAGATTTTGCATGTTATTGTATACTCTCACTGTATGTTAAAGCCTGACTCCGGGGAAAGTAAAAGTTCTCTCTTGCAGTGCAGGTGAAAGCCCAACTGCAAGGGAGTTTGCTCATATAGTCTAGGGGACAGTAATATTACTTTTACTTATCTGATCCTCTGCTCCCCAGAAAACAGAGCTCCTCTACCTCTGGCAGTGGACTGTCTCCCAGTATCATCAAGTCCAAGCCATGCATCAGTCTTGAGGATACCTGCAGGAGGCTGCAGGGATCGGTCTAGCAGTGCAGAGGAGCCTCTGGGAGCAGGGGATCAGGTAAGTAAAAATGCTTTACCTAGTCACCCTAGATTAATATGAGCACTTAACCTATGGTGTGCGGGTGCAGCCCGACTGCAAAGGTTGCATTTTTACTTGAGTTTAGCTTTAAAGTAGCTGCAAGTAATACCAACTAATTGGCATTTAAAGAAAATGTTGCCCCAACATTTCATATTCCTGATACGTGCTTGTTGTACCATACCATGTTAGAAAGTATCCGTTTTCTTTGTATTGCTTCCTTTGTGTGAAATCCCTGCTAATCTTGCCAGTCCCCCTGCTCTCCTGTTTCAAACTGACCACACTAGGTATGAAAGCACATCCTTCACAGCGTGGTCAGTTTTCTGGTTGTGCTGGGAGAACAGCTTGCCTATTCTCCAATGATCAGACTTGTGCTGACTCCCCCTTCCACAGCTATTCCCCGGGAAGAGCTGTATACTGCTGTTTCTCCACCCCACCTCTCTAAGCCCCTTATATAGCTGAGAACAAAGTTTTTATTTATTTTTTTTATAAAAAAATCACATAAAGTATTTATAATTTTTTTTTTTTTTTTTTTTTAAGATAAATACACAAACATTTTGCCTTTTATTCCTACTTAGGCCTGGTTCACTCTGTTGCGACATACGCTCCGACTTTGGGAGCACCTGTCGCATGACATGTACAAATCAATGGTTCCCTATGAGAGCAGTCTTAAAGGATCACTAAAGATAAAATAAAAAATAAAATTTAATAACAAACATGTTATACCTACCTCCACTGTGCAGCTCGTTTTGCACAGAGTGGCCCCAAACCTGGTCTTCTGGGGTCCCTTTGGCGGCTGTTTCAGCTCCCCCCAGCAAGAACTCCCATGGTGAGGAGTTCTTGCGGGCGCGCTCTTGTGATACAGCCGGCGGCCATAGCCGCTCACTGTATCACTCGGCCCCACCCCCGGCGCGCTGCCTCATTGGTTGTGATTGACAGCAGCGCAAGCCAATGGCTGCGCTGCTTTCAATCAACCAATGAATGAGCCGAGAAGCCGGCCGCGATGCCTGCGCGTTCACGGCGCGGGACTTTCGAGGGGTCAGGTACAGTGGGGCAAAAAAGTATTTAGTCAGCCACCAATTGTACAAGTTCTCCCACTTAAAAAGATGAGAGAGGCCTGTAATTGTCATCATAGGTATACCTCAACTATGAGAGACACAAAATGTGGAAACAAATCCAGACAATCACATTGTCTGATTTGGAAAGAATTTATTTGCAAATTATGGTGGAAAATAAGTATTTGGTCACCTACAAACAAGCAAGATTTCTGGCTCTCACAGACCTGTATCTTCTTCTTTAAGAGGCTCCTCTGTCCTCCACTCATTACCTGTATTAATGGCACCTGTTTGAACTTTTTATCAGTATAAAAGACACCTGTCCACAATCTCAAACAGTCACACTCCAAACTCCACTATGGTGAAGACCAAAGAGCTGTCGAAGGACACCAGAAAAAAAATTGTAGACCTGCACCAGGCTGGGAAGACTGAATCTGCAATAGGCAAGCAGCTTGGTGTGAAGAAATCAACTGTGGGAGCAATAATTAGAAAATGGAAGACATACAAGACCACTGATAATCTCCCTTGATCTGGGGCTCCACGCAAGATCTCACCCCGTGGGGTCAAAATGATCACAAGAACGGTGAGCAAAAATCCCAGAACCACACGGGGGGACCTAGTGAATGACCTGCAGAGAGCTGGGACCAACGTAACAAAGGCTACCATCAGTAACACACTACGCCGCCAGATCCTGCAGTGCCAGACGTGTCCCCCTGCTTAAGCCAGTACATGTCCGGGCCCATCTGAGGTTTGCTAGAGAGCATTTGGATGATCCAGAAGAGGATTGGGAGAATGTCATATGGTCAGATGAAACCAAAGTAGAACTGTTTGGTAGAAACACAACTCGTCGTGTTTGGAGGAGAGAGAATGCTGAGTTGCAACCAAAGAACACCATACCTACTGTGAAGCATGGGGGTGGCAACATCATGCTTTGGGGCTGTTTCTCTTCAAAGCGAACAGGACGACTGATCTGTGCACATGAAAGAATGAATGTATCGTGAGATTTTGAGTGCAAACCTCCTCCCATCAGCAAGGGCATTGAAGATGAAACGTGGCTGGGTCTTTTAGTATGACAATGATCCCAAACACACCGCCCGGGCAACGAAGGAGTGGCTTCGTAAGAAGCATTTCAAGGTCCTGGAGTGGCCTAGCCAGTCTCCAGATCTCAACCCCATAGAAAACCTTTGGAGGGAGTTTAAAGTCCGTGTTGCCCAGGGACAGCCCCAAAACATCACTGCTCTAGAGGAGATCTGCATGGAGGAATGGGCCAACATACCAGCAACAGTGTGTGACAACCTTGTGAAGACTTACAGAAAACGTTTGACCTCTGTCATTGCCAACAAAGGATATATAACAAAGTATTGAGATGAACTTTTGATATTGACCAAATACTTATTTTCCACCATAATTTGCAAAAATAATTCTTTCCAAATCAGACAATGTGATTGTCTGCATTTGTTTCCACATTTTGTCTCTCATAGTTGAGTCTGCGGTCTCCCCAGCAGGGGAGGAGAGACGCAGGGCCCTGTGCCTCTCCAACACTCCCACAGGTGGCAGCAGGTCTGTCCACACCAGTGAGGAATCCGTCTGCTGGGCGGCATCTGCGATCACTTCCGGGTATTGATGTACGATCCGCGCATGCGCGGCCATGTCGTGCGTGCACGTGACGTCATCATACCACGTGATTACGGCGGAAGTAACGGCGGCGGTCGGAGACACATGTCTCTCACAGACGCCAAGGAATTCACCAATGGAATGCCGCATTTGCGGCAGGATGACCTCGATGGTGGGGTGGGAACCTTCAGGTGGGGGAGGACCCCAGGCTGTGGGGCTGGCAATCAATTTAATAATCAAATACTCACCATATACACCCTGAGTGCAGAGCAATCATTCAGATGACCTCTTGCATCTCAGTGTGAGCAGACAAACGATCCTCCTGGGTAAGCACATCATTACAATTTAAAATCTTCTATTATAAATATTTATGTTTTCCCTTTGTAACTATATTCTTTAAATAAAACTTAAAATTTTGACTATCTTTTATAGAACCACTATTACATATTGTAACTGAATCTCCTATTTGAAGGAGTACTCCAGTGCAGACTCTGTTTCCATTGGGATTGCCACACACTTATACTATAAGGTAACACTCTTAAACCTTTTTAACACTTTATCAGTTTATCACTTTCCACTGACCCATGGATAACCTGTTTCATCTCTACTGTGGAGGGTGGGTTTCGCTTTCTATGGGGTGGAGGGTCCTTTCGGGGGGGAAGGGGGGGAAGGGGAAGGGGGGTACATTTTTTGGGGGGGGGCGCAATAAAACCGTTTATGGGGAGGACAACCATGTGTGAGACACGTTAGGTATGACTCCCTTAGGGAGCCATATGTGGGGGAGAATTAGGGGTTTATAAGTTATACATTAATTAGGGAATTTCTGGATTAGAGGGTAAGAATAGTCGGGGTGGGGGGAACTCATTAGCCTTTATAACATGCACTAGTTTAATTTGACACTTTCATTACACATTTTTTCACGTTAATTTGTATTTGTTACTTCATCATTCCATCACATTGATCATCATACACATCACTGTTTTTTGTCACAGCGTCACCTGAAATACAATGTAAATCACAAATATTATTGATTGATTTATACATCAATCAATAAATCTACAAACATAAAGATAACAATAAATAATTGAACAACTGAGATGACATACCCCATTGAGAGGATGTACAATTTTGTCTGCTCAACACTTTAAAGTTTTATATGTCTTACTATTTAAATTATATATTGCCAAGCACTGTGTAATCATGCTTTAAATGCTCCGCTGCAGGTGTCAGCCCCTTCCTGGGGTTCTTCCCCCCCCCCCCCCCCGCTTGGGGATCCTCATCCTATATGGTGAATTCTTGTAAACTGCAGTCCCCTCCAGCACTATCCCAGTGCGTGGGGAATCCACACGACCAGGAGGGTGTTCTGGGACCCTGGGGCATCTCCTGTTGGAAATCTTGGTAAAAATGTTCAGTGTCTACACACGATAAATTGGTGACTATGTTACTTATATATTTTTAAATTTTGTAAAAAATTGGTGAAAATATTTGATGCTTACTCTATATAACCTTTTTATAGCAACACCGAAACCTCTGAAGAAGACCCATGGAAAGGGTCGAAATGCGTTAGGAAGTGCTACATAGTTTCACATACAATTGTGTTAAACTGTATGACCACTTTCAGTGTTTGCAATTGTGTTCAATGACATGTTACCAGAACTCATATCTTAAATCTGTACCACCAATTTTCCTTTGAATTTTAATAAATCTATTTTCGTACATACAAATCTATTTTCGTACATACATTGTCATCCATTTTTGAATCGAGCTGCCTAAAAACCCTACTGGGGGAACTTCCCATTCTTCAGATTATTAGGGTGAGCAGCAATATCCCTCTCATATTGTGTCTTTTCCATTCCTCATAGTTGAGGTATACCTATGATGACAATTACCGGCCCCTCTCATCTTTTTAAGTGGGAGAACTTGCAAAATTGGTGGCTGGCTAAATACTTTTTTGCCCCACTGTAAGTAAACGGGGGGCTCGGGGGGCCGCTAATCCAGAGATGTTTTTTCCCCTTAAAGTGGTTGTAAACCCACTTTTTTTTTTTTTTTTACAACCTGTAAAAGAAAGGCATAATGAGCTATTATGACTAGCATAATAGCTCATTATGTTCCACTTACCTTAGATCGGGGCCCCCGAAGCCGTCCTCGTCCCTCTGTTCAGCCGCAGACATCACTGCGGCGATAGCCGGAATGTTACTTCCGGGTATCGCCGCACCAGCCAATCACAGTGCCGCTCCGGTGCTGTGATTGGCCGGAGCGGCGGAGACGTCACTCTGCGCATGCGCGCGGGAGGCGTCCCACTCGGCTACGCCCAGCGATTGCTGGGAAGTAGCCGAGTTTGTGAATGGGATTAACCCCATGAATGCGCCGTTGTCTACGGCGCGCATGCGTCGTAGACAGCGGCGCTTGTCATTTTAGTAAATATCTCCTAAACCGTGTAGGTTTAGGAGATATTTCTTGCACCTACAGGTAAGCCTTAATCTAGGCTTACCTGTAGGTGCAAGTTGAAAAAGTGGGTTTACAACCACTTTAATGCATAGAATGCATTAAGGGGAAAAAACATTTGCTTTTACAACCCCTTTAACTGGTCCGACACAAGTCCGTTTTCATCCCATTTGATATCATTGAAGTAGGATCCTCGTCCTAACCATCTGACTTGTGACATCCGACATGGTGAATACAACATCAGGAAAAGGAATTTATGTCACACTGGGATTGTTTTGATTGGTAAAGTCTGACTATCTCAAACTCTGAGCAAAACCGTATACTGTTCATTCAAGTCGGATGGAAGTAGGACCGATGTAGGACCAATGTCACAGGGCAAAGTAGGATCGACAGTCCTACAACAGTCCTACATACATACCAGTGTGATTCTGGCCTTAAAACTGAATAGGTTGTTTTACATGGTGAGGGTGTATTTGCTAAAGCACTGTGTTTCATAAACAATTTACTTTTTCAAAAGAAAATTATTGTTTTCAGCTTTTTTTATTATATATTTTTTGTTGCCTCTCAGTGCTGCTGATCTAATGCATTACTGTTGTGTATGTAGCGGCCTCACCCCCTCTTTCTGGTCTAGGGGTATGTTGTACGTGAGGGTGAGATGCGCTACGGTCCATGTCCTCCCCATTGCTGCGGGTGAGGTGAAGGCCAGTACCTGTTATTCTCCTCGGGCCTGTGTGTCTCTTTAAGAACCAAGTCCTGCTGTTCTGACACTCCCCTTTGCTCCCATTAACCAGAGTTCCACACACCGATAGAGGGTCCAACTCTTGTTTATTATCACACTCCAATAAACAGTCCTTTACCAGCCGACTGGTTGAGACCCAATAAACAGTTCAATACGGTGGGGTGAGCAGGTCGAGGCACTGTCCTGATAAGTAAACTAAACCACTGTGGATTCACCAGCGGTTGCTAAAGCCCATAGCTTGTGAAAGAACTTAAACCTTCAGGGTCTCTACCAGCGACCCCAGAGAACAGAAACAGGAGTACCTTCGCTGCGTTGTGGCCCCTATCAGGGGGAAGATGTCCCTCCAAGAGAGTTACCAGAGGCCCCTCTGTCACCGGGTTGATGCTGCTCCGTTTCTTCAGAAGGGTGACCTCTCCGGCCTCCTCGCCTCAGATACGAGCCCCATCCACCTCAGGGACCCTCGGACAAATCCGCCCTTGCGGGACCCAGTCGAAGTCACTGAGCCCCAGGCCTCCGATGTAGTACCTCACCCCAGGCTTAAGGTGCCTGGGATGGACTCCAACACCGCTCCGGCCAGGCCATGGGCACCTAGGCCGGAACTCCGAACCGCCAGCACCCAGGCCTAAGGTGCCTGGGCGCGGAATCCAGAAGAAGAAGACCTCGTGGCGAGGGCGTCTCTCCCCTTTTATCTCCTCCCGTGACGCCACAGCAGGTTCCCCGCCCCGCCGTACCACCGCCGGAAAGGGACAAAAAGGAGACAGCACTGTGGCAATGATTCTACCTCGACCCGTGGGAACATCGCCACCCACAGGTCAAGGAGAATAGCACACCACCAAGTCCTCCACAATTATGAATGGTGTAAATCCCTTCACAATTAGCACATCCTGGATCATACTACCACCCAGGTGTACCCCCTAAATTTAGACCCCCGCTACATGTACATGACTGCATGGAATTTTTCAACGGGGGTTTCCTGATGGCGACAACAATGGACCATTCCTGCATATTTTATGTAGAAACAACCATGTAGTTGTAGTCTCCATTGGGCAAGCATGTGACAGAGTGACAACGCAAGAGAAGAATTTAAAAACAGGGGCATTGTTCCCCTAAAACAGGCAGTGATTGAACAGGGAAATTCATAGCTGGATCACTGGATATCATATTAACAAAAGCTATAGATTTGAAAAGAGCGAGAAAAAACTTTTGATATTACATTAACATGCAACAGCTGATATTAGTGATTGGATTTACAGACACTAACTCTGACTAGTACATACACTGGTTCACAATCAGAGTAGCCACAAATTTTTATACACGGTATAAAACCATGGCTATAGGTTTACACATTTCTCAAAATGTGTCTCAAACCTGCTAACATTTTATTGAATTCCTGGTGCTTTGGCGTGCATTTTATTAAATTCCAGTTCTGTTAGATAGTCTGGGCATTTTCCAAGCTTGGAGAGAACCCTTGTGAGTACAGTCTATGCAGGAACATTTCAGAGACACGGATTGAAGAAGGAAGGTATGATTGCTCGCCTAGCTGCTGTCACACTAAGATGCCGGTGTGAAAAAAAAAAAAAAAAGAGAATACAAGTGGTATATTAACCAGCATCCTTGGCATCTGGGATTTGTTGAGCTCTAATAATATTGATAAATATAACTAATCAATAATACATCAGTAAATGCAAGCAGTGTAAGTACCCTGTATCAGACTCTTGCAGTCCCTGTACAGCAGGGCTGGAGTGTGAGAGAAATAAGCAGCACAACGAGCCAATAAGTTAATGTGCTGACAAAAAGCATAAAAATAGGAGGAGAAGGCAGAGGGAAAGAAAGATGAGCTTATCAGCATGCTTCTTTTCCTTTACTGTCCAATCACAGACTGGGGCAAGTCCAGGACAACCTAGGCTGCCTTAGAGGAAGTGGGTTGAATGATGCTGGACATCTAATGGTAGAAAAAAGTACTGCAGAGGAAATCTCTGTTATTTTATCAACTGGCTATTCATTTTTATCTTTTTTTTTTTGTTTTACTGACGTTCTGCTTTTAAGCTGAACTCTAGACAGATATAAGAGATACATGTTCATGCATTAATGTAGGTCTGTGTTTGTCATTACATCAATAAATGTAATTTATAAAAAATACTTAAAAATGTGTAAACAGCTGAATTTGACCTGGTATCAGCCTCTTGCAGTACAGCAGATCTCAGGCCAGGGAAGGAGGAACTATACAAGGAGCTAATCTGCTCATTTGCTGACTAGGAACATGCTGACAAGAGGAGAAAATGGAATGGCAGAGAGATGAGCTCATCAATGTGATGCTTCTCTTTAGATTTCCAGTCACAGGCTGAGGTTAGGGTCCATGAGGGCCTGGGCTCAGAGGAAGTGGGTTGAATCATGCTGGTAGTCATTCAACCTGGAAGACTGAGGACATCTAGTGATAGAAAAGATGTACTGCGGCGTCAGCTTCAGATTAAGGATATTTCAGCAAAAGCTGCTTTGTAATCTTTTAATGTCCGTTTTCTTTCTTTATATTTCTGTTCTGCTTTAAGTTCCAATCATATAACAATGCTAACCCTACTAATAATTCACAATTTAGTTGACGCATCATTTTGTAAACATCAAGACCTGGAAACATAAACCGGTAACCATTTTGGAAGAAGTCATTTTATGGTAGTTAGATACTCTCCCACACATACATTTCAGTATCGACCAGAAACAACTGCAGTGAGAATATTATTAATGAGCCTAAGCTACTGACATAATCACTGTTCCTTTCATCATTAATATTACTCATTCCTTGACCTTCAGCACATTGGATGAGGGGGGGGGGGGACTCCTACACGTTTATTTTAAACATTCCTGAGTCTCCGGAGGATTAACTATCTGAATGCTGAGCTATAGAAGAGGTGGGTCCTTCATCATGATATTCAATTTGTGGCCCTCGGGAGAGACAACATGATAGACATATTAAATGGGCCAGTGTCTGTGCAATCCATAAAGTTTATGTAGCATGAAAGCCATTGATGGTGAAGTATTATGGGCAGAAATCCATGCTTGCAATAACAAGCTAAAGAGTTCACGTCTTTCTTCCATCAAGGTCTATTGCTTTATAGTCCCATAAGCAACTAAAAGTTTAAAGCAACAACTCTCTCCCTGCCTGAACAAAAGAATAAAGTCTATACGACTCTGACTGCTTATACAAAAATGACACTTCCTATATTAATGTTAAAAGGTATCCAAATGTACTGGAACTAAACTGCTGCTCAAGGGTGTCATAACACTGAAAGCTAATCTTTGGGAAAGCCAATATGCTGAGAGATAGTGGAAATGGATCATGATACCCGAAGAGTTATTGTTCACAAAAGGTTTTTGCTTTTAACAGTTATTTATTTTATAGCTTATTTTGTTTATTAAATTTGTTAAACGATAACTTCTCTAGACACTAGAGGCCTGATGTATAAAGGGAGTTTACAGGTGTAAGGCAACTTAATCTTTTCACTTTCTGAAGCTGCATAAATTTATAAAGTCCGTTGAAGCTGAACTCTAGGCAGATATAAAAGATATGCAGCTCTGCATTCATTAACACCTTACCTGTTGCACACAGGAATGAAAAATACTGAGTCTGATCTGAAATGAGATGCATTGTTGTCTATAGGACATTGCACACAGCTGAGTAAAGATCAGTAATATCAGTGCTATATCAAAGAAAACAGGCACCAAACTAGGTGGTAAAGGCAAACTTAATATATTATCACCCAATATGGTTGGTAATTAGTCAAGCATAAAATGGATTAGCAATAGTAATAACAGTAGTAAAGATTAATCTACCGAGTGCTGGAAATATACTGCCAGAGCGCATTTATGGCAGCGATGCTAGTCCTAGACCGACTGGGTATGCACTGTCCAATAGAAAGGGAGAATGGTAGCGGAAGGGGCAGGGGAACAAAGGGGGCTTGCAGAATAATTATTACGGGAGGGTCAGTCCAGCTATCGTTGGGGCTCTTTAAGAGCATTGGTGCACTTAAAGCAGAAGTATACCCATCCATAAAACAGTTTCATTTCCGGCAAATGTCGGAAATGTAACACTCCCATTGGTTGTGCTCTCAACCAAACTGTCAAACCATCCAATGGCTAGTGTCATAACTGATCACATGTGCAGCATCATGGCAGTTGTAGATTAAACAGAGGCAAAGATGGCAGCTTCCTTGGCTGAAAATGATAGGGGGGTTTACTTACACTTTAACGACAGTCCCAGTTAACCTACATGCAGTATAGGTACAGTATAGGTATGGTATAGTCTTGGCACAGGTGCAAGGTAGATGTGGTTCAGATGTGATAAAGGTTCCATATAATGCGGTATAAGGTTGGTATAGGTGCAGCCTAGGTTTGGAATAAGTGTGATATAGAGTGCAATATGGGTGTGGTATGGATTGGGTACACTTGGTGTCCTGCTCTCAGTGGCTCAGTTACTGCTAGAAGTATAAGCAATGGGCAAAAAGCCCTCTCATCAGTCCCTGCTATGCTGTAGTGAGTTCTTGATGTAGAAGGGGGGCCCATTTAGTCTCTCCCTGAATAATTTGTAAAAAGGCTTTGTACTTTGTTATCTAATACAAAGTGCTCCATGATTAGGCAAGAGGAGAGGAGGGGTAGGCAGAGTGTCTGCAGCTTCAGGAGCTGAGACATGAAGGTCCAGCATCTCAGTACCGGAAAGATAGGGATAGCTGTGCTCATCTGGTGCTCAGTAAAAAAATTAAATGAAAGAGATAAATCCACAAGGTGGCATACACCTAGTTGGATGTAACCCATAGTAATCTATCACATTTTAGAAAGGGCTGCACATGATTGAGTATCCTTTGTAGATAGAATTTTCAGGGTCTGACTACACTGACCAGTGCACTCCATCATCTTAGGGTGTAATCATAACCACATCGCTCCATACTGTGTCCTGGCCTGCTTGAAAAGGTGAGGTCAGTTTTTATTAGTAAAGCAGAGGGACTGGAAGGAACACCAGGGATTTCACACAAAGGAAGCAATACAAAGAGAACAGGATACTTTTTCATACAAGTACGTGGTATAGCAGGCACATATCAGGAATATGAAATGTTGGGTTTACATATTCTTTAAGATATCAGTTTAAGGTGACTCATTAACTGAAAAATGGTAGCTTCTGGGCATGACCTGCATTGGCATGTGAGCAGTCGCGTCTCACTAAGCCCCAGCTCTGTATCCTGCATCGATCCTTCCCTCTGACAATTAACAGCTACTTTCTTCTCCGGCTTGCTGGCCCTTGCACTTCTGACTTAGCAGCCTCATTTTCTGTATGATGACCAGAAAAGGTCGGGAAGAAGCCACGGCTTCAGCAGCTCCAGGGACAAAAGATGGTGCGAGGCAGCCCCAGCAACAGTGGCCCCGTGCTGCGCTGAGAAGAGCAGAGACACAGAAAGTAAGATACCTAGACCCCCTAAACAATCTGGGAAGGGACCACCCTGGGATATGCTGTATTTTTCTCAGAAGCTGTCTGGTGCTGCTGGCCCTCCTCCCCCTGCAGTGCACGAATCTCCTCTCCTCCCTGAGCCTGCTTGCATAGGTGAAACAGCCATCCTGGAAGGGGAAGAAGTGGGGGATGAGGTGGTGAATCCTGCTTTGGAGACAACAGATCAGGACACTGTTGAAGCCCCACAGCCTACCCTTAGTGAAATCCTACAAGCGGTGCAAAAATGTACAGCATCAGTTGATTTGAAAGAGCATTTGGGCAGGCATTGCGAGGAAGTCTCCCTTCTACGCAAGACCTACAAAAATGTAGGGAGTGTTCTACGGCTGTTGGAGACCGAATCAGTGATTTGGAAGATCAGCTTCCACCACTTGTCCGTGATGCAAAAACTGACTTTGGCTGTCCCAGACAGAGCGGATGATATAGAAAACCGACTATGCTGCAATAACGGTAGCATAGCAGGGTTGCCTTAGAAAGTGGAGGGCAGAGACCCTACAGCTTTTGTGGAACAGTGGCTGCTGGATATTTTTGTCAGGGAGGCATTCACTCCTCTTTTTGCTGTAGAGAAAGCCCATCGTACATCTCCGAGGCCTCTACCACTTGGCCATCAATCCAGATCCATGTAAGCTTGTCTTCTGAACTACAGAGACCGTGAGAATATCCTACACCTTGCTAGAGAAAAAGCAAATATTTAATATAATGATGTGAAAGTGTCCTTCTATCCCGACTTCTCCGTTGATGTCCAGCAGAAGCGAGTGAAATTTGCCGGTGTTGAAAAATGGTAGCTTTAATAAATAGTTTATGAAAATAAAAATCACAGACTTTTTAAGTATACTTCAGAACTGACCTCCTGGTTATCATGCTCTCAGCTTTTGGGAAAGCACATACTTTGCTCTCTATCAAAAGTCATTGATTTTACTATAAAACAGCAAAATAAAAGAAAATTTGTTTCAAGGATGCACAGAACTGACCTCCTGGTTATCATGCTCTCAGCTTTTGGGAAAGCACAAACTTTGCTCTCTATCAAAAGTCATTGATTTTACTATAAAACAGTAAAAGAAAAGCAAATTTGTTTCAAGGATGCACAGAACAGCTTGGGGCCCGGAGCTCATTACGAATTCCTGAAGATGAGTAAATTTGTTTACCAGGAATCAGTGCGGCCATCAGCTGCGCCTGCCGCCCACCTAGAGCTGAAGGTCACCTCACCAAATATGTGCTGTTTAGAGCTGATTTTTGTTTTCAAGTGATTGAGTCATTCTAAAGAGCTGAGGGCCTGAAAATGCTACATTAATGCTAACATAAAAAAAAAAAAAAAATGAATCTCTTCTTTAGAGCCCGTACATTCATTGTCAAGAGAAAGGGAAAAACGATTGATGGGTACATTTTGACAAGGAGAAAATCACTCTAAAAAACGCCAAGATTTTAGTGGCATTCAAACCCAAAGTAAACTTGTCATGTCATGTATAAAGCATTTAAGATGACATAAGGAGTTAAGAGCCAGCATCTAGAGATATGAAAGCTTTCAGATTGCAAAGTTTACAGTTCTCAGGAGATCTACTATTGCTCCCAGCTGCTCCTGATTTGGAGGGGCTGTCCATCTCAGAGTACCCAATCCCTCAGTTAACCTTTTTTTCGGTCTGATGTGTGTTTTACTCTATAAGAAAAAAATAACTTTTTAAAGTATATAATCCCTATTTTTTATTGGGTAGAGTAGGGACAGATAAGAGCCTCTCAGGGGGCGTGGCCTGAGCGGAGACCGAGATGGACGCCTAATCTGAGAGCTCCTGTGTGACCGGGCCGCTTTATCACCTTGAACGGGAGCCTACCATCCTAAGCTTGCTATGCACAGAGCCACAAGGAGCTCGTCCACCTCTCGCACCATCAAGGACTCTCAGACGCACTCGGGGAGGAATATACCGGACATATTCCGGTCCCAAAAGACGCAGGCCTCTGCGCCATTGCGGATCCTCGCGCCAGCACAGGCCCAAGCCGCGGCCTCGCCTGACAGGCCGCCTTCAGCCAATATGCCGGGGATATCCTCTCCCAGCTCCAGCGGGGCTCTCCCCCCCAGCCTACTCGACTTGGAGAAAGTTGCGACGGACATCAAAAACACGGTCACTGCTGCCATAGCAGACCTGAAGGCCGAAATGCTCGCGGTCGCCCACCGAGTGGATAACGTGGAGCAGACGACCCAGACGCACGCGGCGGCCATTCGCCAGGTACAGTCGGCATATGACTCCCAACTTGCCCAAGTTTTTGAGCTCCACAGACATGTGGAAGACCTGGATAACCGGGGAAGGAGGCACAATGTTAGGGTACGGGGGGTCCCCGAATCCGTAGACCCCACCGCCTTACAGCAAACCGTCAGCGCTATCTTTAATGACCTGATTGAGCGCCCTGCGGATTCCCCCATTGATATGGAAAGGGCCCACCGCGCCCTCCGCCCCATACCCCGGGATAACGAACCCCCCAGAGACATTATATGCTGTATAGTTAGCTTCCCCCTTAAGGAAGAGATTCTCCGCAAGGCGAGGGAAAGGGGACGTATTCTTTATAATGGCGCGGAGGTGAAACTGTTCCAGGACCTTTCACAGATTACCCTTCAAAACAGGAGGGCACTACGGCCACTGCTAGATGCTCTACGTGCGAGAAACATTCAGTACCGCTGGAAATTCCCGTTTGGCCTGTCTGCTTCAGCGAGGGGGCGCTCTGCATTGCTTCGCACACCGGAAGATCTTCAGGCGTTCTGTGATCAACTCGACTTGCCCGCCTTAGAACTACCGGATTGGTATGCGCTTTACTTCCCAGCGGAACCCTGGCTTCCTGTTTCGCTCCATCCGTCGCCGAAAGCTGCACGCCAGAGACCGCGTCACCGTAGACCTGGACCGATGTCACCGAATGCTCGTTCCTCACGCCGGGATCTGCAACAACATAGCCCCTCACCACCGCGTATGTGATGCGAGAAATCTATTGACTGTCTGCTGGATAGACTGAGACCTGCAGCCCGTGAGTATGCCTCCCCCCCCGAGATGTGTAAGCGTTATGCACTGATCTCTCACTCTCCCGGAGACCCCCCAGACCCTCATTTGAGATAGACATGCCATTCCCACCCCAGTCTCTTGCACCTCATAGCTGACAACCCCGTGTCCCAATGGCCCTAACGGTGACCTTCTTTCCCTGTTTGGGACTCCATACAATGCCTCTCCATCGGGAGTCACCCAATAGCTCCACAACCTGTAACCCAGCGGACGACCTAGGGCCTGCCTGATTCAGGTGGCGGATGTGGAAAGTGCGTATCCCCGAAAAAGCTACCTACGCCTTTTTACCCCAGAGCACCTAATCCCTCGTACGCGCCCGGATCCCCCAAAGCTGGGAGGTTGCACTCAAAGATTGAACTCTCTGTCGAAGATATGGATGCCCCCACGACAAGTTCCCGTCCTGGGAGAGACTTCCTATGAGTGTCCAGGAGTAGGCCTGGGTTTCTGTCATTGGCCCCTACCCACACAGCTACGGAGATCTCTCTGCAATTCGGGCCCGAGCAGACTTCCCCCCCTTTCCTTTTTTTTTTTGGAACCGGGAGGACTGATCTCTAAATTGCCCGAAACCTCGGCCTGCAACACGAACACATCATCCCCCCCTTGGATACTTCTTTCACGGAAGACGATCCTAAACTCCTGTAGGCAATGTTTTCGCAATCTATGTCTTACTTTTATTCCCCCAAATATTACTTTATATTGTCTCTCAATAACATTACCAGTGCTTCTACATGTTCCTTATTTGCATGTGCTTTCCCTTGACCCCCGGTTATACAGATACGGTCTGCCGGGCGTCGGTTGGGTGGGGGGGGGGGGTTTGGGAGAGGCCAGGGACTCCTGGGTTCCGGGAGCCCCATTCCGCCCCCCGATGCGAAGGCAGACGTCGAGATACCGTCACCCTAAATCACTCTGGGCTCTCCCTTCCCCCCCTCATCCCTCCCCTCCTCCCCTCTCCACTCCTTCCCCCCTTCCCCCCCGCTTCTTCCCCTCTTCCCCCCCCACTTCCCCCCCCTCCCCCGCTCCCTTGTTCTCTCCTCCCTACCCCCCCTCCTTTCTCCCCACATCTCTTCCCCTCCCTTCCCCCTTTTTTTCCTTGCATTTCCCATCCCCTCCTCCTCTCTCCTTCCCCTCCATCTCTCTTCCCCCCCTCCTCACACCCTCTCCCCCCCCCTGCACCTCTTCTCCCCCCCTCCCCTTGCCTCTTCTCCCCCTCCCCCTAATCCCCTCTTCTCCCCCTCCACCCCTATCCTCCTAGCCATCCCTTCCCCCTCCTTTCCCTCCCCTCCCCCCTCTTCCCCTCCTCCTTTCCCCACTCCCCTCAACCTGCCCCTTCCCCTGCCTCATCCCCTTGTCCCTTGTTCTCCCTCCCCCCTCCCATTCCTCCCTCACCCCCCGTCCTTGGACCTGTTGCCCTGCCCCTTCCCCCCTACTCACCCCCTCCCCCCCACCATAGAGTGGCTTAACGTAAGTCTTTGAAGAGGGTCTCCTCTCCCCAGCTTGCCTCACGGGCTGTGGATTTCTCGGTTGATTCTCCTGAATACACTTTAAAAGGTTTACTTTCTAAATATTATGGCTCGGTTATATTGATTTCAGCACTGCGAGCTGGAATAGGTTATATGTGTTATGTTATGTTGATTTGTGTATTGCTCCTATGCACTTGATACTTGAACTTTCGGCAGCTTGTTCCTTATGGTAGGCTCCCCACTACGCTTCTTGGGCTCTCGCCGTAAGCGGGATCCCTCATCCGCTTCACTTTGACCCCCGGTCCACAGCTAGGCCGTGGTTACCGCTCACACTACTACCCCCACACAGCAGTCTCACTGAGACGTTGCTGACACTCCAGATTTCCTCTTGACTCCTACAGGTAGATAGCCTAGCGAAGTCCACCTCTGGTTTTTCTTTCCCCTTTCCCATATCTATTCCCTTACATTTAGCTCTCATATCCCCCCCCCTTTTTTTTCTTTTATTTTCTTTTCTTTTCTTTTCTTCTCTTTTCTTTTTTCTTTTCTTTTTCTGCTCTGATCCTCCTGACTCTCCCTACCCCCAAATCTTCCTGATTTTCCCACTCGTGTGTCCTCCCTCCTTACCCCTCCTCCCTTTTTGTGTGTCCCCCCCCCTTCTTTCCCTTCCCCTGGGGGAGTGACCCTCACACTCATCCTCTATAGGAAGGTCCTAACCTAATCGACAACCAGACACTCATTTTCGCCTCTCCTTAACTCTTCATAATGCAGAACCCCCCTAAGACTAATGTCCCACTGACTCTGAAGTGTGTTTCATTGAACACAAAAGGCCTGAATGCACCGGAAAAAAGGTCACAAGTGTTAGCTTCGCTCACCAAACAAAAGGCTCACTTTATCTTCCTACAGGAGACGCACTTCCGATCTGATGCTATCCCTAAACTGACTAATCACATGTATCGCTCTGCCCTACACGCCACTAACCCGGTGGCCAAATCTAAGGGAGTTTCAATCCTTATTTCAAAACACGCCAACTTCCTCCTGACTGACTCCCTAGTGGACCCTGAAGGCAGATTCATTTTTGTTAAGGGAACATATGCAACTAAGCCTATTACATTGGCTAACATATATTGCCCTAATGAACATCAAGTCTCCTTCTTCCGCAAGACTTGCGCCCTCCTGTCCTCATTCCAGAGCGGCCTGGTCCTCCTGGGAGGCGACATTAATGTGCCCTTGAACCCCCTCCTAGATACCTCCACTGCCACGACTTCTCTGCCCTATAAGGCATTACGCCAAATTAAAGCCCAATTACAAACCTTGTCCCTTCATGATACTTGGCGTACCCTCTATCCTTCAACCAAAGACTACACCTACTTCTCGGCCCCCCACCAGAAATACTCCAGAATCGATTTTTTTTTTCTATCCCAGACAGACCTCCCCGCCCTCCAACATGCCTCCATTGAACCGATGTTCTTATCGGATCATCATCCCATCACAGTTACACTATCGTTCCCGGAAACGTTCCCCAAGACTAAAATTTGGCGGTTCAACCCTTCCTGCTTGACGGATCCAACCTCATTGGAACGGATCCGCTCATGCATCAAGCTTTATTTTCAGGAGAATGCTAACCCTGACATTTCTCCAATATCCATATGGGAAGCCCACAAATGTGTGGTAAGGGGAGAACTGCTTGCCCTGAATGCACAAGCCAAAAAAGCTTATCAGGAGAAAGTGAATGCTCTTATCAAAAGGATTAGAGCACTAGAGCTGTCCCACAAACAAACGCAAGCCCAGAACACCCTTCAGGAACTAATTCAGCTCCGCACACTCCTTACAGACGAACTGGGTAAGCGCACGAGAAGGCGCTATATTCTTGGGCAGAGGGTCTTTTATGAACATGGCAATAAGAGTGGGCGCCTTTTAGCGCGGTCAGTCCAGAAGGCCAAACTCTCCTCCACCGTACATGCCCTACGTGATCCCCGGGGCACCCTCTTGGCTAAGAGCGAGGACATCGCGAGAGAATTCGAATCCTTCTACCGAAGGCTCTATAACCTTCGCCCTGCCCTGCCACCCCGAGCATCGGGAGAGACACGTCAAACGCTCATTGCGGATTTTCTCGCACAATATGGCCCTAAACCCCTTTCCTCCCAACAAGCACAATCCTTAGAGGGACAATTCTCGACAGGAGAGCTGGAGATAGCCCTGAAACAAATGAGGCTGGGCAAAAGCCCGGGCCCGGACGGGTACACCCTCCAGTACTATAAGTCATTCGCAGACACCCTTGCCCCCAACCTTTTGCAGATGTTTAATGCCCTGGCCAATCCGCAAGACCGACCTAATAGACTATTAGAGGCACACATCACGGTAATCCCTAAGGAAGGGAAGGATGCCCTCCAGGTGGCGAATTATAGGCCGATCTCACTCCTTAATGTCGATATAAAAATTTATGCCAAGATCCTTGCCAACAGGTTAATACCTTTAATCCCCGGTCTTATCTCCAATGATCAAGTGGGGTTTGTCCCGGGAAGGGAGGCGCGGGACAATACCATACGAACCCTCAACCTACACCACTGGCTCACCTCAACTAAAACACCCGGCTTTTTGCTTTCCCTTGATGCGGAGAAGGCGTTTGACAGAGTGGCCTGGGACTACATGCGAGAGGTCCTAAAAGGGGTGGGCCTTGGGGACCGCATGCTCACCTCCATAATGGCATTATACTCGAACCCCACGGCGGCGGTGAGAGTTAACGGACACCTGTCGAACGTCTTCTCCATCAGCAATGGCACTCGCCAGGGGTGTCCCCTCTCCCCCCTGATCTACATTCTCTCCCTAGAACCCCTCTTAAACAAACTTAGAGAAAACACGGACATTAGGGGCTTGATGGTCAAAGGCAAAGACTTTAAAGTGGCCGCCTTCGCGGATGATATCCTGCTCTCTCTCACATCCCCGCGAACCTCCCTCCCATCTCTCCTACATGACCTGGAAGCCTTTGGTACAATTTCAAACCTAAAAATTAACTACACAAAGTCCCACGCCCTGAATATCACCCTCCCACCACAGGAGGTTCTTCATTGTCAAGAATTTCTTCCATTTCGTTGGGAAAAAACTGCGATCTCCTATCTTGGGATTCAGATCCCACCCTGCCTTAAAGATTTGTATGCCCTTAACTTCCACCCTGCCCTGAAAAAAGCCCAAGACCACTTCTTGGAGTGGTCCTCATTGAATGTCTCGTGGTTTGGCCGAGCGGCTCTGATCAAAATGATTGTCCTGCCACGTATATTATACTTGATCCAAACCATCCCGATGCATATACCCGCAGGATTCTTTTCCTCTTATCGGAAGGCCTGCTCGGCATTTTTATGGAAAGGTTCTCCCCCTAGAATCAAATATGCCAGACTCACCTTGCCTAAGCCTAAAGGGGGTATCGCCCTTCCAGACCTGCATAAATACTATGTTGCGTGTCATCTTACGAGAATCGCGGACTGGTCCATCCACTCCTTTGAAAAGGTCTGGACTGCTATCGAAGACTCTTTCTCGCCCATGCCGCTACACCTTCTCCCATGGCTGTCCCCGAAACAATGGCCACAGTCCCTGACCTCACATCCCTTCATCCATACTTCCTTAACGCTTCTTAGGGGGTCCCCCTCCAGAGGTTCCCTCTCACCCACCCCGGGCCCGCTGACTACGCTGAGAGGGAACCCCGACTTTATCCCAGGCGAGTCTTCTACTTTCCTCAAACAAGAATGGCCGCATCAAGATATCCTTGCTTTACAGTTTTACACTGACGGTAAGCTTGCTTCGATAGAGGACCTTAGGCTCATTTCTAACACCTCTACCTTCCCCTTTTGGACATACAGACAAATTTGTCATTTTTTATCCACACATGCAGCCCAGGGCAGTTGGACGAGACCACTTACCCCTTTTGAAACCCTCTGCTATCGTAGAACCCCCCAACGGCAC
Organism: Rana muscosa; assembly: GCA_029206835.1. Lineage (NCBI taxonomy): Eukaryota > Metazoa > Chordata > Amphibia > Anura > Ranidae > Rana > Rana muscosa. The sequence continues at coordinate 195,541,794 of CM055118.1, forward strand.
CTTATTTCCCTGCTCTACGCTTTACTCTTAGAACCTACCGATTCCACCCTTTCGCCATCACAGGCCTCGTGGAACAGAGATCTACCTATCCCCCTGACATCAGTTGAATGGACAAGAATTCACGAATACGCACACAGGGGGTCATTGAACGTTGCTATCCAGGAGAATGGGTATAAAGTGCTCACTAGATGGTATAGGACCCCAGCTCTCCTTCATAAGTTTGCTCCTTCAACCTCCAATATTTGCTGGAGATGCAATACAGAGGTGGGTTCCATGGTACATATTTGGTGGGAATGCTCACACATCCAACCCTTTTGGAGGGAAGTACACAGATACATCACATCCATCACCACTTACACCTTGGATTTCACACCAGCACAATTTCTTCTGCATCACACTTCTCTCTCAAGGAAGGATTATTTCAAATCCCTAGCCATGCACATGGTGAATGCTGCCAGGCTGTGCATCCCCAAACACTGGCGCTCCTGTCATACACCGTCACTTAAAGAATGGTTTATGACCATCTCTAGAATTTGCGACATGGAAGAACTGATCCACATCTCTCAAGAGAGACTGGAGAATTTTTCGACTACCTGGTCCTGTTGGGCACACTTCAAAACTACAGCTGAATACAATCAGCATGTTCCCTCAGATTAGAGTCTGTACTCTGAGGTGCTCTTTATCCCCCTCTTTCACACGGAGGCCCAAACGAGAGGTCACTCCCCCCATCCTCTTCCTCACCCCCATCCTCAACCCTTCCCCACCTCTTCCCCCCATCCCCGTTGTTGTCCCTTGCGCTCTGATTCATCCCCCCCTCCTACCCCCCCCTCCAATCCCATACCCCCTCACCATGAATAGATATTTTCCCTCCCACCCCATCCCCTTATCACCATATCTTAGACACCTTCTCTTTGGTGTTGGAATCAACAGGCAATGCAGCAAAGTTAGCAGGCGGTTGGAATGCGGATCAAACTAATAAAGGCTCCGGCCCATCTGCACCTTCAGTCTCACTGATACAAACCTTGGAGACTATTTTACACCCGTCTGTAAGGCTTATTTAAGTTGTACCAAAATCTGGTTTTCTGTAAATGCACCTGTTTTGCATCAATCTCTGTACTGTGATTCCTGTCAATTTGCTCAATAAAACTTTATGGAACAAAAAAAAAAAGAGCCTCTCAGGTTTGAAGGTTCTAGTCAGGTCATGTATAGCTAGTAGTAGTCTCATCAGCTATTACAGCCGCTTAAGGAGTGTCTGTAAAATACCCCAGCATTTATATCCACACAGGTAGCACAGGTATCTTGACCTCAGAGAGGTTTATGATAATCAAAACATAGAAATATAAAAAACATAGAAAAAAGCGCCAGACCAACAAACAGATGAAAAAAAGTATATGGAAACTTTGGTAATCATTGTTGTTTAGAAACTATTACTACGCTAACCCAAAAAAAGGAGAAACCTGTGTTGTTGCGGTTTTGAGTCCATTCAAGTTTTATTCTTGTTGAGGCCTGAGGAAAGGGGAAAGGGTTTGTTTGGGCCCCCAAAACATATTGACTCTTGTATAAGAAGTCATGTTACCTTGAACACTTTTATAAATGTTTTGGTCTGGTGCCTTTTTTTTAAAATATATTATGGTTACTGTTATGGTTACTGATCTCTATCATGCATTGATTGTAAGCCATATTGTAATAAAACAGTTATTGGGTCATCGTCATTGAGTCATCAAGTGCCAGCATTTTTCTATTAATTGGACTATTGTTTGGCTTGCGGAAGCCTGGCTGTGTACCAGTGTCCCATTCTAATTGGATAAGGGTAGTGTAGGTTTGAGCCCTTTGATTCCTTGTTTAGTTACTTTACTGTTGGGTACTCACTGGGGGAAGCCTTGCTGTGTGGGAGCTTCCAGACCTATTAACCAGTTCGGCTCAAGAGCAAATTTTTACATTTTTTCACAGATAAAAAAGACTTAATTTCTGGCAATAAAATTAATTTAATAATATTTTCTGAAAGCAGAGACCCTGTAGAATAACAAGAGGATAGTTGCAAATTTTTATGTCACATGATATTTGCGCAACTGTTTATTAAACGCAAATTTTAAGGTAAAAATATAATAAAATTACTTTTAGTGTAAGCACACACAATATACTTCTCAATTTTTTGCTAAAATATAAACGATAAGGTTGTGCTAAGTAAAGAGATACCAAACATGCCAAGTCTTAAAATAGTGTGCACCCGTGATATTGCAAAAAATGACTATACCCCAAAATCTCCATAGGTAAAGTTTAAAAGCTTTTACAGCTCATCAGTTTAGAATTAAACAGGGGCTCTTGTGCTAGAGTAGCACCCTCTAGTGTGTGCTAGAAGTAGTGTAGGGTGTGTTAGAGTTTAGACTAGATAAATTCTAGTTTGGCTCAGAGCTAAATCTGAGCCATGGAATCTGGCTCGGGGTTCAGTGAAGTTCAGCGCTGAATGACTCATTCTGACAGTGCCTCCCCCTGGTCTGGAAGGTTGGAGAATCTTCTAGAATTAGTGGGTGGAGGCTAGGAGGAGCTGCCTTCAATATTTATGAGGCCTCAGCCAATCTCCAGTAATGGGCTGGCAGGGGGCAGAGCTTACCTCATAAATGGACATGAGCCATGCCAGCAGGGCAGTCGGGTGGAAGATGGAGATACAGTGCTGAGGAATCTGTCGGTGGCCCTCAGGGAAGCCCTCTAGTCTGAGGGGGGTGACCTTGGGCCAAGCTTGGGTGCTGGAAGGATCCTGCCATATCACATAGGAGGAAACCCCTCCTGGAGGCACGGGAGCAAGAGAGAACAGAGTGAGTAGATCAGCACTGTTGGAGACTAACAAGGAGGGAGACTGCCACATGTAGCCAGTCTCCCTGAAGACAGCGGTGCACTTAAGTAGGGATGAGCTTCGAGTTCGAGTCGAACTCATGTTCGACTCGAACATTGCCTGTTCGCCCGTTCGCCGAACAGCGAACAAATTGGGGTGTTCGTGGCAAATTCGAAAAATCTATGGGAGAAATCTAAAGTGTTAATTATAAAGGCTTATATGCAAGTTATTGTCCTAAAAAGTGTTTGGGGACCCGGGTCCTGCCCCAGGGGACATGTATCAATGCAAAAAGAAGTTTTAAAAACGGCCGTTTTTTCGGGAGCAGTGATTTTAATAATGCTTAAAATGAAAAAATAAAAGTGAAATATTCCTTTAAATTTCGTACCTGGGGGGTGTGTATGATATGCATGTAAAGTGGCGCATGTTTCCCGTGCTTAGAACTGTCCCTGCAAAAAATGTCATTTTTGAAAGAAAAAAATGCATTTAAAACTGACTCGCGGCTATTAATGAATTGTCGGCTCCCGGCAATACATACAAAAGTCATTGATAAAAAAAAAAAAAAAAAGCGTTCAGGTCTGGAATGGATATTAAGGGGAACCCCGCCGCAAATAAAAAAAAAATTGACGTGGGGTTCCCCCAAATATCCATTCCAGGCCCTTCAGATCTGGCATGGATTTTAAGGGGAACTCCACCCCAAATTTAAAAAAAAATGGCGTGGAGTCCCCCTAAAAATCCATACCAGACCCCTTATCCGAGCACGCAACCTGGCCGGCCGCAGGGGAAAAGGGGGGGACGAGAGAGCGGCCCCCCCTCCCTCCTGAACCGTACCAAGCCACATGCCCTCAACATGGGGAGGATGTCCCCATGTTGATGGGGACAAGGGCCTCATCCCCACAACCCTTGCCCGGTGGTTGTGGGGGTCTGCGGGCGGGGGGCTTATCGGAATCTGGAAGACCCCTTTAACAAAGAGGACCCCCAGATCCCGGCCCCCCCCTATGTGAATTGGTAAGGGGTACATTGTACCCCTACCATTTCACGAAGAAAGCGTAAAAAAATGTTTAAAAAAACACACAAACACCTTGAAAAAGTCCTTTATTTAAAAAAAAAAAAAAACATTCCAGCGGTGAAATCCAGTGTCCCGCGGCGATCCCGATGTCCAGCGCTGTCCTTCATTGGTTGTGCCTGAGCGGACCTGATGGGGAACTCCCTCTCAGTATTTTAAATGTATAGACCCGCCCCTTCTAAAGTTCCCCATCAGGTCCGCTCAGCGGACCAGATGCGGAACATGAGAAGGGGTGGGTCTATACATGTATTACCAAAGTGAGAGCAGTTCCCCATCAGGTCCGCCCCCTCGGTATGTCGGACCCGCCTACGTCATTGGCTTGAGCGGGGAACTTCCTTCACTGTGTAATTTAAATTTACATAGTGAAGGAAGTTCCCCGCTCAGGCCAATGACGTAGGCGGGTCCGACATACCGAGGGGGTGGACCTGATGGGGAACTGCTCTCACTTTGGTAATACATGTATAGACCCGCCCCTTCTCATGTTCTGCATCTCGTCCGCTGAGCGGACCTGATGGGGAACTTTAGAAGGGGCGGGTCTATACATTTAAAATACTGAGAGGGAGTTCCCCATCAGGTCCGCTCAGGCACAACCAATGAAGGACAGCGCTGGACATCGGGATCGCCGCGGGACACTGGATTTCACCGCTGGAATGTTTATTTATTTATTTTTTTAAATAAAGGACTTTTTCAAGGTGTTTGTGTGTTTTTTTAAACATTTTTTTACGCTTTCTTTGTGAAATGGTAGGGGTACAATGTACCCCTTACCAATTCACATTGGGGGGGGCGGGATCTGGGGGTCCCCTTTGTTAAAGGGGTCTTCCAGATTCCGATAAGCCCCCCGCCCGCAGACCCCCACAACCACCGGGCAAGGGTTGTGGGGATGAGGCCCTTGTCCCCATCAACATGGGGACATCCTCCCCATGTTGAGGGCATGTGGCTTGGTATGGTTCAGGAGGGAGGGGGGGCCGCTCTCTCGTCCCCCCCTTTTCCCCTGCGGCCGGCCAGGTTGCGTGCTCGGATAAGGGGTCTGGTATGGATTTTTAGGGGGACTCCACGCCATTTTTTTTTAAAAATTTGGGGTGGAGTTCCCCTTAAAATCCATGCCAGATCTGAAGGGCCTGGAATGGATATTTGGGGGAACCCCACGTCAATTTTTTTTTAAATTTGCGGCGGGGTTCCCCTTAATATCCATTCCAGACCTGAAGGGCCTGGTAATTGAATTCTGGGGAACCCCCACGCTTTTTTTTTTTTTTTTATCAATGACTTTTGTATGTATTGCCGGGAGCCGACAATTCATTAATAGCCGCGAGTCAGTTTTAAATGCATTTTTTTCTTTCAAAAATGACATTTTTTGCAGGGACAGTTCTAAGCACGGGAAACATGCGCCACTTTACATGCACATCATACACACCCCCCAGGTACGAAATTTAAAGGAATATTTCACTTTTATTTTTTCATTTTAAGCATTATTAAAATCACTGCTTCCGAAAAAACGGCCGTTTTTAAAACTTATTTTTGCATTGATACATGTCCCCTGGGGCAGGACCCGGGTCCCCAAACACTTTTTAGGACAATAACTTGCATATTAGCCTTTATAATTAACACTTTAGATTTCGAACGTTCGAGTCCATTGTATTTAATAGGGTTCTAAAGTTTACACGAACATTTTGTCTGTTCGCAGGTTCTGGTGCGAACCGAACAGGGGGGGGGTTCGGCTCATCCCTGCACTTAAGTCTTCATCCTTCCCTGAGAGATCTCCTGAGAGTCAGCCGGGTGGGCTGGTGAAGAGTCAGTCGGGAGGACTAGTGTGAAAGTTAGCCTGGAGGGCTAGTGAAAGGGGCAGCTGCAGCCAGGTCGGTTGGCAGTGCCTGAACAGGTGGTGCTGGGACCAGTAGCCACAGAGGAGGAGTACAAGTTGTTTCACTACATTTTCGCTACACAACAAGTGGCTACGAGTTCCTGCCTGTAAATGACTATTGCTAAACTCTGTCAGATTATTCTGCAGTGATTCAGCTGGAGCAAGCAAGCAGGGAATGTAAAGGAGACTGTATATAGCTGTATATAGGAAGATGCCCCTGAAGTTGTTTCTGAAGTTCTGCTGAACAAGTTATTAACCCTCAATAAAAAACAAAAACAAAGTCACAAACTGTTCTCTGACTCTGGGTGTTTGTGAAAATTCAGAGTGCCTGGCTGTGCAGGAGTGGGGGATCCAAGTTCATCAGCAGTCCCTATGGGGGGGTGTGCTACACTAGAATTATTATTTTCACTCAATTATTTTCACTGATGTTTGCGGAGATGCTGCATCTTGCTTTCACGTCTCAATCTCCAGAAGCTGGCAGATGTGGTCCCGGGCTCCCAGTAAGCAAGGGGAGAGCTCAGGAACCACAGGGGGCCTGGGGGGGGGGCTGCCTGAAAACTACGGGGGCCTCCCACCCGCTGTGTGATTGTGATCGACAGCTAAGGAGCTGCCGCATCACTTTCACTTTCAAACCCAAAGCCTGCTAAACAAATGGATCACAAGCTAATGCCATCAGCTTGCAATTAACAGTTCTCTCTTTGGATTGGGGTTGCCACCCCATCCCTTTAAACCCAAACACATATGAATTACACAGGTTCTGAGGCAAATATAATGCAGATCAGGCACCAAGTGAGTTTAATTACCACTTTAATCAGCCACAGAACCTGTGTAATTCATATGTGTTCGGTTTTAAAGGCATGAGGTGGCAACCTTACTTTGGATGTACATAGTATATAAAATATAACATTTTAAATTCTCAGCACTTCTTTAAAATGTGTTCTTCTGAGGTTTCTATTGCATTCTAAAAAATAATATTGACACCAGAACACGAATTGAGCCCAAATCTTCCAATGGGGACACATGTTCTAGTGACAACTGATAACAGGAATTTCCCCTGTTTTGCAGAGATTTCGTTAAGGGAAGTCTCCCCAAATGGAGAACAGATAAAGAAAAGAAATGCCAGGGTTTATACTCTTTTCCTACTCTCCCAAATATAAAAAAAAAAAGTTTTGGCGTGAGCAGTTTTTATTACATATAAGCCTATCATCCAACCTTTAAATTATTGCATTTGTTACCTTAAAAAGCTAGTTCAAAGGTTATGTATTGGTAAAAAAAAGCACTTGTGAGTTTAACTAACCATTTTTGCTTATTAATTCTTCCAGGTTAGTGGACCTTAGCAGGGGCATGCCCTTTACTTTCATACTTTGTAAAAAAAGCTGTCCCTCTTTCCTATCTCAGAAAGTTGGAAGGTATGGTTCTGCCTATTACTCTTTTGGAATCTGGTACAGATTGAGGTCCCCATGAGCAAGTTCAAAGTCCCCATACCATGCTGTAAAAATTAAATTAGCTACATTTTTTGAATACGCAGCTTGGTGTCGGTGCGTTAAGACCCTAACACACATATGTGTTAAAATCTGTAAAACGCCAACACAAAAATCAGACGCATACTTTCTCTGCGCCTGTTCTTCGTCTCAGTGGGGTTCACCAATACAGAAAGCTGTCACGGTAAGACAAACTGTTTCTTTAGCTTAAGAAAAGCACTTGCTCGTGTAGAAAAGATGGTTATTTCTAATTTCTCTGGCATATTATTTTTCTTCTCCCAAGCAGGCCTATCCTCCTACACCTTGCACAGTGTGGCTAGGCTCCTATAAGGAGTCCACCCCCAACCTCAAATATGTGCCAGCAAGAAGTGTGATTAACGGCACGCTGCTTTAAAACTATATGTCCTTCTGTGACATGCCCTAATCCCCCCTCTGCTCAGCTTAATTGACTGGTATGTGAAACCTTGTAAAAAAATGATTGCTTGATGTTAAACAAGTGAATTATTGACATTTAAAAGCCGTCACAGAATGGATGTCATAACTCAAAAAGTCTGCTGGATAAAGCAGACGCACTTACACAGGGCCTGGTTTTACCACTGCGGACCACATGAATCCAAAAGAAAACACACTGAGAGGGTAATCTATTTAAAAATCTCAACAATCTCTTAATTCCCCCAGCAATTCTTTATGTTACCTTTAACACCCCAGGAAATCCAGCATCCGAATTTGACAATTGCAAACAGATGTGTGCTGGTTAACCTTTGTTGCTACCTGGATGGCGGATTGGTGAAGTTGGGCATGATGCAGAAAAAGGTTTGAATGAATTGATATACATGTAATCTGCTGGACCCTATATGGATTGCAGAAGGCTATGGGTGGTTATTAAAGCACATATAAACCTAAAAACAAAAAATGAACATACCGCAGCTTACCAGTTCTTATATGTGGAGATTGCATTCCTTTTCATTTCAGAAAGTACAGAAAATACCTGTTGATCTTGCAAGAAATACAGCATCCTTGTCACTTCATGTAGGCTAAACTGGAACCACAAACATGCTTATGCTTATTGCATAAACTACTAATCCCACCATCACTCCCCCCACTCCAACCCCACACTTCATACTTGTAATAGAGATGAAAAAAGGCAGACATGTTTGAAGTCCATTCTGGGTGACATCAAAAATGGCCACTACAACAAAATGGCCACCGCAGGATATCCATTCTTCACTAGATAAATGGCATCTATCACAACCAATCCGGTTACCCTGATGAAGTCACATGACATGACGTAACGCGTAAGGCATCCCGGACCGGAAGTGATGTTGGAAACTAATATGCTGCTTGTTTTTTGATACACTGACGTATTTTTAACAGTTATTGGATGTAAGAGTTACTATTTTTTTAATAAATTCTTGTATTTTAACTACTACACTATGGGAAATCACTTTGTTTTATCCTAAACATATGGATAAGCACGGTGGATGGCGCCTTAAAGGGACCATCACCATGGATCACTAATACACATCTGTCAGATCTGGAACCAGGCTTAGATCAGTGGGACATCGCCCTGAGTATGGAATTGTAATCAAAAGGCATATTTGTCTACTTATAAATGTGATCGTTTTGGGAACACAGAGGTGTCACAAGGAGGTGAAAGCACACCGTTTTCACACATGAAGTGTTTTTTCTTGAAGCAATTGATTCATATGTTACATCACCACTGGGTAATGAACTATCACATACTATAATATAATTTATGCACCTGGGCATGGACTGCACTATTGTTATGCACCTTATATGTGATTCATTTTAATTATTCAAAATATATCCCAGGTAATGTATATTTTAGATTCTGTTCATGCACAAGTTTATTGTTAGAGTTTGCGCAACACCGTTCATATATATACATTCTGGGTGACAACCATGACCCCCTCCATAGATATAGTGGAGAAATTAATGTAGACACAAAGGGTTGATTTAATAAAACTGGAGAGTGCAAAGCCAATCAGATTCTAACTTCAGCTTGTTCAATTAAGCTCTGATTAAAAAAAAAAGAAAAAAGAAAAAGGAAGCTGATTGTTTTCTATGCATTGCTGCACCGTATTTTTCACCCTCCAGTTTTAGTAAATCAACCCCAAGGGGACAGGAAATATGTTATTTGCAGGATAACCAGGTGAAAATAGGACTGGTGAGCTGCAGTATATTACACTTTTGTTTTTGCATTTATAAATGCTTTAAAGCTGAACTCTTTCATTTAAATATAATCCTCAATTGCTCCAAAGGCTATAAATCAACTTTACATGCCCCAAATGCCTTTGCAAATAGTGAGATTATCGCTGTGCTATACATAGCCTGTGCAGAGAGCAGAGCTGTGGGAGGAACCAAGCAGGCTCCACCCGCTACAGGCTGCCTGTAGAAAACTACAGGAGGGGACGGAGACAAGACCAGTCACCCTGCACAAGGAGAGAGAGCAGCAGTGACCGGATGTCCAAGAAGTAGATGCAAACCCTGGATAATGCCACTAGAAAGCAAAGTGGATGAAGCATTTCCAGGGGGGTTTAATGTGATCTCTGTGGGAGGTTAGTCTTGCACATATGCAGGGCTGAAACTCGGGAGGGGAGGGAGGCGCCTGCCCTGGGTGATGCATCTAGGGAGGTGCCGCCAGGGGTGCTGCCCCCAGCGGCACTGGGAACCGCTGCTCTAAGGGTGTCACTGCGGCCTGAAGTGTAATGGACAGGAGGTCTCCCTCCTAGTCCTGCCCAGTGCCCAAACAGCCTATTTTTCTGTGCGAGGCATCCTAGAGAAGGGGAGGCTTCAAAGAAACCGTGGACTGGGGGGGGGGGGTTAGGAGGCCCTGGACTGAGGGGGGAGTGCAGAGAAGGCCCTGGGCTGGGGGGTGCAGTGAAGGCCCTGGGCTGAGGGGGGTGCAGAGAAGGCCCTGACCTGGGGGGAGGGGTGCAGAGGAGACCCTGGACTTGGGGGATGCAGAGGACTTTCTGGGCTGGGGCGGTGCAGAGGAGGCCCTGGACTGGGGGGGGTGCAGATGAGGTGCTGGAGTGGGGGGGTGCAGAGAAGGTCCTGGACTAGGAGTGGAGTACACAGGAGACCCTTGACTTTGGGGTTCAGAGGAGGCTCTGGACTGGGGGTTACACAGGAGGCCCTGGAGTAGGAGGGGAGTACAACGGAGAGCCTGGACTGGGGGACGTAGAGGAGGCCCTGGTCTTGAAAAGTGGGGTTGATAAAGGACCTGGATTCGCAGAGCAGGGTGCAGAGGAGGCTCCTATTTTGGGGTGGACTGTAAAGGAGGCCTTGGACTAGCAGAGGAGTGCAGAGGAGGCATTGGACTAGGGGGGTGGCTGCAGAGGAGGTCATTGACTAGGAAATGGTGGTTGGTGTGGCAAAGGCCCCTGAATGGGTGGGGGGCAAGGAAGATACTGGACTAGGTGAGGGGGTGTCTGGAGGTCCCAGATTAGGAGAGGGGGGTGTCTGGAGGCCCTGGACTAGGGCAGCAGTTGCCTAGAGACCCTGGACTATGAGAGGGGGATCGTGGAGGCCATCTGGACTAGGAAAGAGGGTGCCTGAAGGACCTTCCAGTTTCAGGGAGAGAGAGCCTGGATTTAAAGCCTGGGCTGAGAAAGAGCCTGCCTAGGCCCTGGAGGGTGAGTTCACAACATAAATGGGGACATTTATCAATTGTCGTAAGTAATGCCAAACAGGAGCAGAGAGTCGTGTGATAGATTTATTAAAGGAGAAGTACAGTCAAAGCCTGTTTGGTTCTACTTCTCCTGTTGATCACAGCAGTGCAGATTGTTTTGCACTCCTGTGACCCATTTTCAGCTGACAGTTGGCTTAAGCCTGCTCTCGGCTGATGTCACGGAATCGGTACAGACTGGGGAAACATTGCAACCATATGGTTGGGATACACTCACTTGTCTGGACCTGCACCCAGCTCAGCCACCGGCTCTCTGCTTAAGGAGCACTGAGAACTAAGTGATCGGCAGTGTTTGATTGCTCGATTCTCAGCCTTAGTGCCAGTGGGGGACAGATGCAGCATCTACCTAGGTAAGTATTGTAGCCAAATCTCTTACCTCTTCCAGTCTAATGAGAACCTTTGAGGCCACAGACCTCTGACATCCTTCAATATGTAGTTGGTTGTGAGGCATAGTAAGTGCAAAGATAGTGAAAGTCATTGGGCGCCAGACACGTCTTGGATGCAAAAGAGGTTTTATTTATTTTAACAGTCCTTTTTATATTTTGCAAGGGAAAGAGGGTTAGGGCCAGGACACCCTTAAGTAGTTGCAATTTCAATGGACTGAATCCGAGACAACAATAGGAAGACAGACATACAGGGAAAGGGCCCCAGCAAGGTGCCACTTCTGCACGTGCAGGTTTGCTGTCTCCTATGGCAATAGGATCTAACAGTTCCTATCAGCTCTCTCAGCTTCACTACAATGTCCACTTGTAGCTCTTCATTCCCTTGAGCTCCTAGTCTCTCACTGGACTTTCTAATTCATTGACTCTGAATCCTGTGAGCTCCTTGTGTGGCACAGAACATAGATCACCTGACTCCACCCGAATATATAGGTTCTCCCAGCAGGCTAAGGAATTCAAGAAAACCCAGACCCATTGGCTGAGATAGCCATTATACCCATAATTTGACCTTGAAATGTCCTTCTCACATCTAATGCCACCAAGTGCCCGGCCACCTAGTGCAGAAGAGAAAAGTACAACAAGGCCAAACTTAGGGAGAAATCAATGGATCTCTAACAACTATCTACAGTAGCTACTCCTGACAAGGAATTTGGTGAGGAGCTCCCTGACTAAACCCCAGGGCGCTACATCATGATTCATAAATAAAATTCCCATACTTCTCTTTTAATTACCCAACATCTTCTCTTTCGTGCTATCTGGCCCACATGACAATTAAGCCTCATTTACATGGAGCATATGCGTCCATGCCCAGTGTGATGGTTGTGTATCACGTGGGGATACTCAGTGTTCTGTGTATCCCTGTGCAGGCAGTCCAGTCAAGGTCAATTGGGGCGCAATTGCTGCATGGACAGTCGAATACCATTCTTGTTATATTAACAAATGCTGGATACTTTCCAGACAGACCTTGTATATGCTAAAACATGCGCCCACTGGGACTGCTGTATAAATTGTATGTAGCATCAGCTACATACAATATACTGTACAGTTCTGTGTTCCAGCAGTGGTACAGGTTCTTCCTGTCCCATTCTTAGAAAAAAATGAGGCGGTTCGAGTGATGTTCAGCCATTCACAGGGAGGTTTGGATTTTCTGTATACAAAAAATGTAGCGCTATACATAAAAAATAAACACCCAAGTGTAGTGCTCAAAGTGAATGAGTCTTGAAAAGTCTGTACAAATAGATCCAAAAAAGTGCTGAAAAAGTCTCTGATGACCATTCAAAAAGTGGATAGTGTTGAAGCTTCCAAGGTATAATGGTGACTTTCAAAAAAACAAGTGACTGTAACGTGACCACCACCACTCGAAAGGAGGCTTACCAGATGAAGTGGACCCAATGGACATACGTCTATAGGGTCAACTAGGCTTGATATATGTATATCTATGGATATGGGGTCCCAGCTGGCATTGCACACATCTATATCCAAGATCCAGGATCAAATGATGTCACCAAATCTCCAAGCCCGATGGAATGGTAAAATTACTCACAGGGGGACCATAGTAGAAGAAAGAAGGAGAGGGCACATAGCGTAATACAGTCGATAATATTTATTAAATGTAGGTAGATACACTTACATTCAATCTGTAGAAATAGCGCTTTGCAAAACACTCAGTGGCAGCAGTAGAGTCTCTCGACGCGTTTCGCAATACCTTGCATCGTCTGGGGTATGGTAATAAATATTATCGACTGTATTACGCTATGTGCCCTCTCCTTCTTTCTTCTACTATGGTCCCCCTGTGAGTCATTTTACCATTCCATCGGGCTTGGAGATTTGGTGACATCATTTGATCCTGGATCTTGGATATAGATGTGTGCAATGCCAGCTGGGACCCCATATCCATAGATATACATATATCAAGCCTAGTTGACCCTATAGACGTATGTCCATTGGGTCCACTTCATCTGGAATGCCTCCTTTCGAGTGGTGGTGGTCACGTTACAGTCACTTGTTTTTTTGAAAGTCACCATTATACCTTGGAAGCTTCAACACTATCCACTTTTTGAATGGTCATCAGAGACTTTTTCAGCACTTTTTTGGATCTATTTGTACAGACTTTTCAAGACTCATTCACTTTGAGCACTACGCTTGAGTGTTTATTTTTTATGTATAGCGCTACATTTTTTGTATACTGTTTGTTTTTGCTCTTTTCACAGGCATTGTAGCTGCTCATATGTGTTAGTAGCGCGAATATTTTTTTGTATTTTGTTAGGTTTGGATTTTCTGAATGAATACAAAGCTTCCTGTGATTGACCAAGGTGGAGATAGTGACATCATCCGCCCGCCTATCTACCTCAGCCAATCAGAGGTCTTGTATTCATTCATAAAAATACAATACAATACAATACAATACAATACTAAGAATGGCTGAGCATCACTTAGCCCGACTTTATTTTGCTCTAGGAATGGGAGAGGAAGTCCCTGTACCGCTGCATTCCACTTCATGGATTTATCTCTTTAATTTGCAATTAACAATTTTACTGAGTGCTGGGAGCACGGCTACCACTATACTTTCAGCATTCCGGTCTCAGCTCCTGCAGATGCAGAGTTGTATGCAGCCTCTCTGCCTGCCCCTCCCCTCCTGCTGCCCAATCGCAGAAGCACTTTGTATTATGTATACCCATTCACAAAATACGAAGCCTTCAGTGAATGGACAGCTAGGGGAGGGGTGGGCATAGCATCTGTGTGAGAAAGCAGTGTCCCTCCTGTGCTGGGAATATAGTGATTACTGTACTCCTGGAACCCACTAAAACTGTCAGTTGTAAATAAAAGAGATTAATCCACTAGGTGGCATGCACCTCACTGGACTTAACTCATATTTAGCCAGCAAATTTTAGAAAGTGGCTGAATTCCTGAAATTCAGCTTTAAAATGATGATAGAGAAATGTTTAAATTTATGGGGTCCATGCCAGCCACGTGAGCACAGAGCGGCCCTCTGAAATCAGGTATATACAGCATTTTATTTATAAAACACAGAGACTGGGGCACATAGCATAACAAAACATACAGGATTATATAAAGATGTCACAGTGGTTTAACAACCACTTTAACTTTAAGCTGAACTCTAGGCAGATATAAAAGTCACAAATAAATGCAGCTCGGTAATTATTAATACATCATTACATTTATTTTTCCAATGTAAGCAGTGAATTTGACCCACTTACAGTCTTTTAACAGCAGAACTGGAATGTGAGAGGAAGAAGCAGCAAAGGAAGTCAATCAGTCTGTAGTGCTTACCCCCACAGGAGCTGCTGGTAAAGAGGGGTTCTCTGTTCCCTGTTCTCTGCCATGTTCCCTCTCACACACCCAGTTCTAGGTTGGAGGCTGTTTACACCTGTGTGATTTAAGCATTAGTAAGCTACACTCTATAACACTACAAAGGAAAAAAGCCAAGGGACTGGTCGTTGATTAAATAATTGTATTAAAGAAATGCAGTTAAACAATGCACAAATCCATCAGACAGATAGACATAAAAGATACTGTACTGGGTAGGTGATCACTGACCCATAAACTGACAATCAATAAAGTTGTACCAATGTCAGATTAAACGTATATATATATGTAGCGGGTACTTACTTTCCCGGGTGCATTTTTTGAGTTTAGCTGTGACCTCAGTGCTATGTTCCTTGCGGTTCACTAGGTGACGCTGTCACCGTGGCCGGGGGGGATGAATATCACTGTGTGCCGAGGTCCTTTTTGTCCTCTCTCGGCGGCGGTATGGTGGGGCGGGGAACCCGCCGGGCTTGCTGGGAGAGGAGATAAAGGGGCCGGCCATCTTGGTCACGGGGTCTTCGTCCCAAGCACCTTCAGCTTGCGGACGTGGGTTCGTGCCCGTCCTCTAGGAGGCCTCGGCCTAGAGGACCACCGGAGATCGTGTTCCACCCCAGGCACCTTCAGCCCTGGGATGAGGTACTTGCAAGAAGGTCCGGAGCTCAGTGCCCAACACTGAGTTCCGCGAGGGAAGGGTCCTAAGGCACTTCGGGATGGAGGCCTGAATCTGAGTAAGACGCAATGGACCGGGGAGAGCTCCTCACTCGAAGACCCGGTGCAGCAGACTGCCGGTGATGGGTGAGTCTCTTGTCGGAGACCGTCCAGAAGGATCCCCTTTACCTCGTGCGGAGACCATATCCCACTCTCCAGGAGGAGAGTGGAGGACCGAATTTGTGTCTGGGCCTATTCACACTCACACCTCCTTTTCTGTTCTATCTATCAAGGGAGTCCCTGTATGGTGTGTTCTAATAAAGGAGTGTTGGACTTTAATGGTGTGAGGCTCAATTCCTGGCGGACGAAGTTCATGGTGACTCTTGGAGGGAGGATCCGGGTGCACAACACAGACCCGAAGGTAAATGAGACATTGCTGATACCACCGGTATTCTACACGTGGTGGAGGCTAGGCGTAGCCCACCCGCTCTCTCTCTCTCTCCACCCTACCAGATACCCCTAGACAAGAGACAGTGCGAGCCGCACGGAGAGAGGAGAGGGGCAGGCGCTACACGTGGGGGCTCGGGTCCGGTATTGTGTTGTGCGTCACAGTATGGAACAAGTCTGCTGGATGAGTTAACTGAATGGGCCAAAGTGCAGCCCTGCTCGAAGTCGTGGAATTGACCCTAGACAAGGGAAAGGCCCGCGCAGGAAGAGCGGTGAACGGGGGGAGGCCCAGCCGTGTGAGGTACTACACGTGGGGGCTTCTAATTGCACTGCGCCAACAGACACAACCCCCGCCGCTTAGTTCGTGGGCGTGGATCAAACAAAGAAAGTGAAGAAAGCCCGCGAACTGGAGCAAAGGGGAGGAGTCCAATACGTGAGAGGGCTACACGTGGGACATTGGCGCGAAAACTCTGCAGTGTGCGATGGACCAGCAACAAGTCACCATGTTTGGACATACCTCATGGATTCCAGTTCACCCTGCTACTACCACGATGACTGCTGCTGCTCCGATAACGGATACCGGGATCCGGCTGAAGCCAAGGGGTCGATTCGCCCTGTACTCGTGCATGGACGTAGAGGCCCTGGGTGTAATTTGTCCCGGGTGCTCGGGACTGGTGTGCCACCTGAAGCCCTTTGGACAATGTGAGGCCTGTGGGGAGTTCCTGTTCGAGGTGGATCCGGCAGTAGACAGGCCGAGAACCATCTACCCAGGCCGGGCTTTAGGTAACACTACTCGCAAAGGAGGAATTACTGCTGTAAAAGCCATCCCAGCGCACACTGCAGCGACCGCGGAGGAGGTCGTTAAAAATCAACGGGAGAAATCCGAGGATGCTGACTCGGTCACCACTGTCTCACAGCGTCCGCCACCGAAGAAGAGAACCAGCGTGGTGGCCCCGACCAGCGGTGGTGGCGGACCCTCTCGCCAGCTTACGCCAGGCATAGACGGATCCGTTGACGAGTGTTCCGGACGTCCCGCTTCAAGTAAAGGCCGAGGTAAGCCGGGCAAAGAGACTTGGTGTATGGGCGGAGATGCCGGGAAGGCATGGCCCAGTATGTCCGCGGGAGGTGTTAGCTCTGTCTCTACAACGGGCTACATACCCGCGGAGGAGTGTGATACTTCGGATCTGGAGTCGCTCTCTGATGTGGGAGATGACACAGCCATTGACGAACTGTTTGCAGAAAAGGGCTGGGACAAAGTGCCGCTAGCTTCGTTCCGAAGGCCTCGAGATTCACCCATGTCCACGGGGGAGAGTACGCCCCAGGTGGAGGCTCCAGCGCCTGAACAAGGGTCCTGTCCCCAGCCCACATCTGCATCTCCGGTGCCACCTGCATCAGGTACTGGGGAACAGAAGTTGATACTACGGGCACCTATGCCCCAACCAGAAGTGGTCAAGGCCCCTCGCCACCCGGACTCTATAGTTTTGCCCGGCGAAGGGGACAGAGCCACAATGCCTCCGCTGTCAAGGCTTCAGAGACTCTTCTGCCAGAAAGTCGCTGCTGACTACGGGTGGGAATATCCGTACCTCTCCAAGGAGTTGCTCTACGAGGTGGAGGTGTGCCGAGAGCGCTGGTATAATGACTTTGTGTGGACCCACCTTAAGGTCCCACACGCCCGCAGGTATTTGACATGCTCTCCCAAGACATCTCAGCGGTTCAAAGACTGTAAGGCAGAGTGGATGTTGGGAAGACACATCCATGCAGATAAAGTGTTGATCCGACGCAAAGAAGGGGAAGATGTGGAGTACCATTTGGAGACCATGGACCGGCATTTGAAGCCTCTTGTCCTGCCGCATACCCGCTTCTACCTCTAAGGAGAAAGAGACTCCATTTGTTTGCTTTGTTTCAAAAGGACCTTGCACCCCCTGAACTTTGCTGTTTGACTTTCTTGTTGGTGCTATCATCAGTGTTTGCCCCGCAAGAGGGGTGCAAGAGGGGTGCTTGTGTTCCAGTTGTGGTTCTTTCCTCTCCGGTGAGAAGTTGCAGACTTTGGGGTAGCAGCAAGAAAAGAAAAGATGGTTCAACGGGTGCAGTTACCGCGAGGCTGTCACCAGGTGGCAGTCTTGTGCAACGTTACACATTAGAACACACTCACACTGGAAGAAAAGATATTTCTCTTCGGAGGAGTTTCTTTTTCTCTCACACACACACGTGTCAGGGTTTTATTGTTTCTTTCTCTTCCCTCTGCAGGAGAGCGTCCAGTCAAGATTATGGAACCTGGGGTGGTTCTTAGTTAGGATGGGAGGGAAAAGTATAATGTTGGAATGTGATTTTATGTTTTAAATGTTGTCTTTCACTCCACTTTTGTTGCAGGGGCCCAGACACAAACTTCGCTGTTAGGATAGCTTCCTGAAAATTTTTAGTTTTTTTAAATTGTTAGTTGGTTTCTGGATTGGATTGTGTCAGCCGTTGAGGGCGTGAATCACTCCAGACACTGGGGTCCAGTGTCAAAAGACGGGGGAGAGTGTAGCGGGTACTTACTTTCCCGGGTGCATTTTTTAAATTTAGATGTGACCTCAGTGCTATGTTCCTTGCGGTTCACTAGGTGACGCTGTCACCGTGGCCGGGGGGGATGAATATCACTGTGTGCCGAGGTCCTTTTTGTCCTCTCTCGGCGGCGGTATGGTGGGGCGGGGAACCCGCCGGGCTTGCTGGGAGAGGAGATAAAGGGGCCGGCCATCTTGGTCACGGGGTCTTCGTCCCAAGCACCTTCAGCTTGCGGACGTGGGTTTGTGCCCGTCCTCTAGGAGACCTCGGCCTAGAGGACCACCAGAGATCGTGTTCCACCCCAGGCACCTTCAGCCCTGGGATGAGGTACTTGCAAGAAGGTCCGGAGCTCAGTGCCCAACACTGAGTTCCGCGAGGGAAGGGTCCTAAGGCACTTCGGGATGGAGGCCTGAATCTGAGTAAGACGCAATGGACCGGGGAGAGCTCCTCACTCGAAGACCCGGTGCAGCAGACTGCCGGTGACGCGTGAGTCTCTTGTCGGAGACCGTCCAGAAGGATCCCCTTTACCTCGTGCGGAGACCATATCCCACTCTCCAGGAGGAGAGTGGAGGACCGAATTTGTGTCTGGGCCTATTCACACTCACACCTCCTTTTCTGTTCTATCTATCAAGGGAGTCCCTGTATGGTGTGTTCTAATAAAGGAGTGTTGGACTTTAATGGTGTGAGGCTCAATTCCTGGCGGACGAAGTTCATGGTGACTCTTGGAGGGAGGATCCGGGTGCACAACACAGACCCGAAGGTAAATGAGACATTGCTGATACCACCGGTATTCTACACGTGGTGGAGGCTAGGCGTAGCCCACCCGCTCTCTCTCTCTTTACCCTACCAGATACCCCTAGACAAGAGACAGTGCGAGCCGCACGGAGAGAGGAGAGGGGCAGGCGCTACACATATATATATATATTATAACTAGTGCAACTAGCATTTAAAGGGGTTTTAAACCCTTGTGTTTTTTCACCATAATGCATATGAAAAAACATGCGACAGTGACCGGCCTCCCAGCCCCCCCCCCCGTTTTACTTACCTGAGCCCTGGAATTTCCCACGGCAGGGACGCGCTCTTCCTCTGCCCGGGGTTTTCGGCTCTGGTAGATAGATTGATAGCAGCGCAGCCATTGGCTCCCGCTGCTGTCAATCAAATCCAATGACGTGGGCGTCGGGGGGTGGGGCCGAGTCCTACATTCGGTGTCTATGGACGCCGAATGATGGACTCGGGAGTGCGCCCGCAAGGTAACCCCCCCGGAAGAGCGCTTCTCCTAGGGGGTTATACGATGAGGGAAGGAGCTGCGAGAGCCGCCAGGGGACCCGAGAAGATGGTGTTCAGGGCCACCCAGTGCAAAGCGAACTGCACAGTGGAGGTAAGTATGACATGTTTGTTATTTAAAAAAAAAAAAAAAAAAGTCGAAGCTTTACAATCACTTTAGGGGCATAAACTAACTCAGGAAAATAAAGGTCCTTGTGTGCACACTATGTCTAAAGCCCTAATAGCGGGTGAGAGTATGCATCCCTGGTGTAGGGGTACTCCTTGAGGTGTTTTATAGTACCTGGCACCTGATTATCTGCGTTGGCCGGCTTACATTGGGGCCCTTTTGTAGATGGTGCATGGGTAGCTGTCCCTTTAAGGGTGTGCAGCGGATGGCTAGTGGGATGCTAAACAAGGGGGACTATCTCTCCTGCATTAACTGTCAGTGCTGAAATAAGCAGGGGTGTTCAGCTTACCCCTCCTGGTACACAGGCATTTGATCCAGATCAGTTGGTGGTCTACAGTCCTCTAAAGTCAGGTCCTACAAAGCTCAGTCTCACTGCTCAGATCCTCACAAGGCTCACCGGTCTCAGCCGCTCTGGTCTCAAGGCACAGCAAGCTTTGGCTCAGTCCTCAGGCTCTGGTGGATGCAGCAAGAGCACTACAAGTCTTATGTGTCCTTTGTGGCTGCCGCATCCTCCCCCTGCTGCTGATTTGATCCAATACGCTACTGCAGGAGGGAAGGGGAGAGAAGCAGGAGTGAGCAGGGTGGATTGAACATACAACCTGCTGTCATCCTTACAGCCAGCCATGCACATGGGGGGGCTGTCGGTGGTTGGTTTTTGGGGAGCGAGCACATGGGAGTTTTGTCACTCCTGTGTACTCAGCTGGCAGCACAGTGGCGGGGGTAGGGGGGCATCAGGAGGACACATAGCTGGTGGTAGGAGAAAGCAGCCTGCTGACAGGAGAAAAAAGTAAAGTGACAAAAATGTTCTCATCGCTGTGCTGCTTCTCCTTTCACTGTCCAGAGCCAGGTTTGGTCCAGTAGGACTTGGGCTCAGTGGGTTGAATGGTGCTGGTCATCAGACTAAGGACGTCAGAAAAGTGGCAGAAAAGATTACTGCAGGGAAAATCTTTGGATTGAAGCTGATTATATCACCAAATGCTGGTTTGTTATTTTATATTTTCATGGGAAAATCATTTTTAAGTTTTCATTATTTCCTGGAGTAGTGCTTTAACATATTAATACATAAAACTATTCTCTAGCCACAAGCGTAGTCCCTTATCATCCCACCACATACCAAAACGTTACATCCCATGAAACTTCATGTTATCCTCCATGTAACACAAGACAACTAAGGCCTCATCACCTTTCCGCCACTTCTTAATTCTGCTGATTTTCTTTTTTTGTTGGAGGATATAGAGTGTGCTAGAACACATTTTCTCCCTTGACTTTCATTCGCTCCCGTTCTTTGCCAAGATTTATATCCCTGACATGTCAAACATTAGTGTTTTTGGTTCGCATTGCTACCTCAACGGCAATTTGTCATATTAATATCTCCATTCATAGGGGATCGTGTTTCCTTTATTCCCTATTATTTCATCTCCCCTGTCCCTTTCTGATGACTGTAACTCATTCCTACCTAGAAAGTGTGAAATTTGGCCCTAAGGCCATCAGTATCTGGTTACACCTACATTTGGCTGAAGGAGCGAACCTGAGGAGATTTGCAAGGTCTGGAAACTCATTCTCCTGTCCTGCTTTTCTTCATTTTCTGAATTTTTATGTCAGAAACCAGTTATAGATGTAAAGCATAGGCGTGCGCAGCCTATTGCATTAGGGTGTGCACCTCAAAGCTCCAACACATATGCATGTGTGACATATGTACCGGCCTCTTTCCCCACTATCCATCCTGAAACAATGGGGGGGGGGACAAGGGGGACCCGGGCAGCGGAAAGAAGACGAAAAGGGACAGGAGGGGTGGTGGCGGTGGCATATATTGGTACCGATCCCCCTGTATTTTGCCCCTATAGCAGCTGAATGTCAAGGAGAGGGAGAGGAGGAGAAGCCTACTTTCAGCTGCTGCAGGAGGAAAATACAGATTGGTTTCACTATATCCCAGCCCTGCTGCCCTTGCTGTCCAGATTCTGGGGGTCAGCAAGGAAGGATCGCGGTTTAACTGTCACATGCCCACGATCGGCAGGTAGATCACGATTGACAGGTTGCCAATCTCAGGATTAGGGTGTACCTAGGCACACCTGGCACACCCCTTGTGCAGGCCTATGATGTAAACCATAAATGGATGACATTAAAGTGACCCTGTCACCTGGACAACAAAATTAAAGTGCTTTGATCAAGAAGATGGAAATAGACCCCCGAAATTTGTTCTCAATATTTAACCGTGTAAATAAAAAACTTGATCATGAACAGTACTCAATTGTGTTAGTGATTAGGTTTAGATCTTGATTGTTGGATAATATACAGTAAGTAGTAATATTGTTTAAAGTATATATTAGTAAACAAAAGCATATTAGATATTTATTCGTAAAGCTGAAGTACATTCTTATCAAAATGGTGCTGGCCATAAATCTTCTAAAACTTCTACAGATGGAGTTGGCTAGACATTTGTTTTATTTGCAGTTCCATGGAGTGTCTTTGCAAATATCAAATTTGTCAGAGCATAGAAATTCTTTCCCCGTGTGACATTTCCTGAACCTGTCAGTAGATAACATTAAGCATTCTGGGATTAGGGCAGAGCATGCCTATGCACTGACCTTCAAGTTTCTGCATCTACATAGGTACTTTCAAAGTAGCACCTTTCCACCTGTCCCAGTCCGAGCTTTCTTAGAACCAATACTGTAATGGCCCATACACACGCAGGATTTCCAATGGGAAAAAGTCAGTCGGGAATCCCAACGGGAAAAAAGAAAGCTGGTTCTATTTTTTTTTGGCCGGCGGGTTTGGCAGTTTTCCCTTCGAAAAAACTGCGAGGGAGAATACACACGGCCGGGATCCCCAGCCAAAAGCTCTCCTCGCATTTTTCCCGTCGGAAAACCCGGTGGTGTGTACGGGGCATTCATTTACTGGAATCCCCATTCCGTTCTGTGATATATACAAGGTCAAGTCACAACTAGCGCATTGCTATCCAGGTGATAACTAGAAAAGGTACGGAGAAAGGGTAGTGTTAGAAGTTCTGCTTTGTTTTTACTGATTTTACTTTTACCAAAATTGAGTGAAAATTACTCTAAAATTTTGCCATGGTGAAATCACAAGGCATGTTTTCCAACAATACTAGCATTAAAGGGGTTGTAAACCCCATTCATGAAATCTGACCTAGGCACATATATCTACAGTGTCTTTCTGCTGCTTCGGTCCTCTGTTATCAGCATGATAACTTCTCATAAGCTCTCTGACTCTGAGATAAAAGCAGCTGAAAATTTGTGTCAGGGAGGGAACTTAGCGATAGATAAGCAGAGAGCTTGTCTATTCAGACTGCAGCTCTGCAAGTTTCTTCATTCCTCTGGTTATGTGGAGGGGGGGGGGGTGGTGTGTGCCTTTTCTCCAATCAGCTCTATGCCCAGACTCCACACCCACTGCCGAAACAGGAAGAAAGATTTGTAACAGGATGTGCACTTTCTAAAGAATGTAGAAAGGGAAAGACAGCAGATATACTTGTAAAACGTATGTAGGGAGATTTGTTTTATCTATGTGTATCATGTGAGGCTATTCACTTTACTGGGCATAGGAGAGGGTTTACAACCACTTTAAGGTTCCTCTGTTCCTCAATATCTAATGGCATTTCCCCAATGAGTGGCCATTTATTGGTACAATAACAGGTCCAGGATAGTTGACAGTAGCTTCCCTAACCCCCTGGACCCATTTGAAGCGCATTGCACCCTTAGCAACCAGCATAACAAAAACATTTACCAATTACTCAATTCCACTGACTACAATGCAAATTAGTTGACAAGATAAAATTTAGGCAACACCTTATGGGTTTTCATCAAAATACTGACAAAAACTCACAGCCGTGTTCATTCTTATCAGGCAAGCTTCACAAAGGAGATCAACCTTGACTATTGCTCTTACAATATGTACAATTTTCAAGGGGCTATCCAAGCTTTTAGTATAACGTAAAGCCAGCACCAGCAACAGGACGGTTAAACTTTATGAGCAAGACGTGCATATTTTTCCAATAAAAGCAACTGAGTAACATTCATAGCCAGACTTTAATCCCTTTTTGGTGATATTTTATGGAGTCTACTGGAGAAGAAGCCACAGATACGACCCAGCCAAGAGAAATTACACAATTCCTACCTGCCCCATATTAGAGCGCAAAATAACCTCTGCTCTAAAGACCAAACCTGATTTATATGCAGGTGCTGGAAGATGCGCGGTAATGATGGCTGGTTTTGCTACCTACTGAAAAGAGAGAGAGGCACTGTTTCACCCATGGGACCCTTGGGTGAAACAGTGCATTCTTATACTATTCAGATGTGCTGGATTTTATTCTGTACCATATGTATGTACTCAAGCCTTGGCTTAACTGAATCATACAGTATGTGATTTATTTAAACAGAATCTGTAGTCATTTAAATGTTCTTTTCTTTTGATTAATGTGTAATTTTGGTCAAAGATTTATGGCCAAATTCAGTAGATAAATGTATATGTAAAGCCAACTTTTTGTATTTACTTTTGTATGTAGGAAATAGTTAAAGTGTACCTGAAACCAAAAACAAAAATTGAATATACTGCAGCTTACCAATGCTTATATGTGGTGGCTATATTATTTTTTTTCTAGCTTTTTTCATTTATTTATTTTGAACTACAGAATGCACCCACCCTCATCTCTGCAGCATAGAAGTGAGGTATTATGTACAGTGCCTTGAAAAAGTATTTATACCCCTGGGAATTTTCCACATTTTGTCATGTTACAACCAAAAACGTAACTGTATTTTATTGGGATTTTATGTGATAGACCAACACATAATTGTGAAGTGGAAAGAAAATGATAAATGGTTTTACAAATAAATATCTGAAAAATGTGGCGTGCATTTGTATTCAGCCCCCTTTACTCTGATACCCCGAACTATAATCTAGTGCAGTGGTTCTCAACTCCTGTCCTCAGGACCCACTAACAGGCCAGATTTTAAGTATTACCTTGGTGAGATGCAGACTAGAATACTGCAATCCCTGAGCAGCAAATTATATCACCTGTGATACATTTCAGTTATCTTGCAAACCTGGCCTGTTGGTGGGCCCTGAGGACTGGAGTTGAGAACCACTGATCTAGTGGAACCAATTGGCTTCAAAAGTCATATAATTAGTAAATAGAGCCCACCTGTGTGTAATTTAATCCCAGTATAAATACAGCTGTTCTGTGAAGCCCTCAGAGGTCTGTTAGAGAACCTTAGTGAACAAACCACATCATGAAGGCCAAGGAGCACACCAGACAGGGCAGGGATAAAGTTGTAGAGAAGTTTAAAGCAGGGTTAGGTTATAAAAAAAATATCCCAAGCTTTGAACATTTCACAGAGCACTGTTCAATCCATCAACCGAAAATGGAATTAGTATAGCACAACTGCAAACCTACCAAGACCTAGCTGTCCACCTAAACTGACATGCCAGGCAAGGAGAGCATTAATCAGAGAAGCAGCCAAGAGGCCCATGATAACTCTGGAGGAGCTGCAGAGATCAACATCTCAGGCCTCGTACACACGACCGATTTTCTCGTCGTAAACAGTCAAGAAAAGTGCCGCGAGAGTTTTTTTGTCTAGAAAAACGTTCGTGTGTATGGTTTTACGACGAGAAACTTGACGAGAATCTCGACGAGAAAATAGAGAACCTGCTCTCTATTTTCTCGTCAGGAGTCCAGATTTCCTCGTCGTGTTTCTCGTCGGCCTGTTTTGTGACGAGAAAATGGTTCGTGTGTATGCTTTTACGACTCTTCCAAAAGCGCGCATGCTCACAAGCAACTATGAGACGGGAGCGCATCTTCTGGTAAAACAAGCCTTCATAATGGAGAGAGCACATTCGTCACGCTCATAAATATTTCATCGTTTAAATGTTCTGCATTGAATTCTTCGTTAGAATGTTACATTAATCAAAACGAGAGACCTTCTTTTGCTGCTGATATTCACACAGAGTTATGCCTTATTTTTAACCTTTTTCATGCTGCTCTTTATAAGATTTATGTGTATTATATCGTGCAAGTTTTTAGGAATAATTTAAATGGTTAGATTTTTCAAAATGATGTTAATTATAATTTCTCAATGTTTTGATAGCGATCTCCCATTTAATTTTCTAATCTATATTTTTAAAATTTCACACCATGTTTTTGAGCTAATCAGATTTAGTTATTCTTTTGGGGGGGTGATATCTGTGCCTTTTATTGTCAGTCAAATGTATCTGCTTACTCCAAAGCTTGTTTTTTTTTATTTAAAAATACACATAGTCAAGTATGAACTTAAACAAAAAACACATTTATTCATGTTTATAAATTAAATAAAGAGAAGGCAGCGCTGGAGAAGCTGCTGCCATTTGTGCATCCCAGGGACCCCAGAGCACACAGCAACCCTGTGTGGACACTAAAATTGGGAGCTTGAGAAGGCCCACATTTCAGAACACAATCTGATGCTGGCCTCCCAGAGGTCAGGAACAGCAGCAGGTGAGATATATGTCCCAAGTGTGTGGTACTACAACAGGCTGCCTTCTGTCCGACCAGTGCGACCACAATGAAGCAAGGCCATCACTTCCTCTTCTTCCTGGCAACCTTCCCTGCAGCCTTTACTGAAGCCTTCCTTCTTCGTTTAGCTGGAGGCTGGCCCACTGGAGGGGTACTCCTGTCAGGAGGAGGAGGTGGAGGTGTAGCAGAAGGGGGTGGGGCAGAAGAAGAAGGTGGAGGTGTAGCAGAAGGGGGTGGGGCAGAAGGTGGAGGTGTAGCAGAAGGGGGTGGGGCAGAAGGTGGAGGTGTAGCAGAAGGGGGTGGGGCAGAAGAAGAAGGTGGAGGTGTAGCAGAAGGGGGTGGGGCAGAAGGTGGAGGGGTAGCAGAAGGGGGTGGGGCAGAAGAGGAAGGTGGAGGTGGAGGTTGAGGTTGGGTCAGTTGGGCCACCTCACATATGGCGGTATTGGGGGTAATTTGCTCCATCACCCCCTTGTTGAGCAAGGTGATGAGCAGGGGTTCGCATAGGAGGCGTTGCTCCATGCTCATCACCTTGAACTTAGCCTCCACTAGGCCGGCAATGGCCTCTTCAGGGGATGTGGGCTCCTTGAGGGTGGCATGGGCCTCTTTAATAAGGGCCATTGCTGCCTCACTGGTGGTCCTGTCCCTCCTGCCTCTTTTGTGAAGCCTGATGGGAGGCACCTGGGATCTGGTGCTTCTCCTTTGCCCTGCCACCTCCTGTCTGCCACTGGGCCCTGCCACCTCCTGGCTGCCACTGGGCCCTGCCACCTCCTGTCTGCCACTGGGCCCTGCCACCTCCTGGCTGCCACTGGGCCCTGCCACCTCCTGGCTGCCACTGGGCCCTGCCACCTCCTGGCTGCCACTGGGCCCTGCCACCTCCTGGCTGCCACTGGGCCCTTCCTCCTCCTGCCTGACAGTTTCCAGACCCTCCTCCTGGCTGATTTCATCCTGTGTATGAAAAAGAAACATAGTTTAATATGTTGGTTTAATCTTTGCATCAAACTTTGTAATCCTGATGGAAGCAATTAGAATGTAAATGCATAAATCCTTGCTTTAAATTTACCACTACATCAGCTTGACTATTTACCACACAATTAAGTGCAGAATAATGTCTACAGATCATGATTTCACTTGTTGAATACAAAATAATGTATGTTTCTCATCCTGACATATTTGGGAAACATTAATTTTATCCCACTACATTTTCAGTTAATACTATACCTGGCTCCAGATGGCCAAATCAGGATCATCCAGGATGGCTGCCTCCTCTTGCTCCAGAGAAGGCTCAGGTTGGCTGCAGGGAAGTCTGGGGGGAAGAGTGGAGAGTGATGGCCTTGGCTCAATGTGGTCATCCAGGAAGGACATCCTGCTGTAGTACCACAAAACCGGGACATAAACATCATCTGCTGCTGCTCCTGACCTCTGAGAAGCCAGCACCTTAGAGCGTTCAGTCCTGTAGGTACCTCTCAAGCTCCCAATTTTAGTGTCCACTTGTTTTGCTGTGGCTGTGGGCACCTTGGTATGCACAAATGGGAGCAGCTTCTCCAGCGCTGCTTTTCTCACCCCTTTTTTTTTATGGATGGGGTTTTTCGTCTCCCACAGAGCGGGCAGCTCCCTTACCCGGTCAATAAATTCCGCCAGGAACTCTTTGTCGCTAATAAATACATTCATATTGTATCTGCAAGTAAAATAAATTATATTTAAATAATGTGAGGCAAACAGTCTAACCTCCTTCACATCCTAGTCACCATATATATCCTCCAACAATCTCAAGACAGTATAGGCCAACAATTTTAACAAGTCTCACAAAATCACATACCTTCGTTCGCACGTCCGTCACTTGAACTCCTCTCTCCGCACACCGAACGTACTATAGTCACATGTGTGTTTGCTATATACACACCACGCATGCGTCCAAATTCGAACACGTCGCTCCGCACACGTCGCCCGCCCATGACGTTCTAACTAACATCTTTTCCCCGCCCCTTCTCTTTCGGCGCACAGACAGATATGGCGGAGTTACAGCAGGTGTCTGATAATTCCGCAACTAGCGAGGAGACAAGCCCGGAGACCGAGGACACGTCACGATCAAGGAGGAGATTCAAGGCATCGAATATGTCTTTGGCGGAGATGGCGGAGATGGTGGACATCTTGGTCAAGGCTGATTATGATGCCAAGCATGGGCCGTATAGCAAACCAAATAGAAGGAAGGCCAAAATCCTCACTAAAGTTGTGAAGAGTCTGAGGGCGAAGTTCGGGGTGAAACGCTCAAATGAGCAGCTCAGAAAGAGGTGGTCAGACCTCAAACTGAGGGAGCCAGACCAGTTGAGGAGCATAAAGAGGATGCTCGCTAAAAGTAAGTAAAATGACGACCTTTCTGCTATTAATCTTTTTAGAAACTGACTTTTTTTTTTTTTAAAGCATATTGGACTCCCTTCCAAAATGTATTATTTTGAACTAGGTTGGGCACAGTAATCTTTCGTTACGTTACCGACACTTCGTTCGGCCACTATCCGTGGTTTTGGCTTATTTAAGACCCCCAAAAGTAATTAGACATCTGCCATTTTTGATCAAGTATTGTGGATAATTTTTAAGTCTAGATGATGTGTTTGTAAGGAGAATGAAATGCAAACTTTAATCAGTGTAAAGGAGAGGACACTCAGCAGCTGCTTCCACATCTGTACTTTGGAGCACTATAGTGTGGGCCACCAGACCCGCCTTTTTTGGGTGTCCCACACAGGTGCATCAGAGTTTATTTGTGGTGCCTCCATGTCCAAAAAATTACATCCAAATGTGAATAATAAACATATTTGGGGTCATAAAGAATGCATTTTTCTTTAAATTCCGCACAAACACACACTTGTACCCCACTTCCAAACAATTTAGCCTGTTTTAAGTTTAAAAATGAGATTTTTACAGTGTGATAAATAGACCTTTGGTTTTATTCTCATAGGGGAGAGAAGACTGGGAGGAGGACACTCCAGGGAGCACATGCACCCCACAACTTCCAAGCAACCCCAAACTCCCAAAGATCCACAACCGAAAGATGTGCAGGAAGTTGAGGTGGAGGAAGGAGAAGTGCAGGAAGGAGAGGTGGATGACGTTGTGGATCTGGTCACCACAACAGGTCAGTATCTGACACCACAGCTTAAGGTAAGCGAGGTAGGCCTGCAGAGTTTTATTAATTTTTTTTTATGGTTTTTAGGGGATGGAAATGTTGTGAAGGATAGCACACCGTTCTCTGCTGACAGTGCCCTCCGCCTCATCCAGCAAGTGATGGAATGTAGCACGGAACTGGACCTAATTAAACAAAGAATCCATGTGATGGAACAAACATTTAAAGACATTCTCGATGTTTTGGGGAGAATTCAATAAGCCATCCAAACACATTTGTTTTTACATGTTTGTTTTTATATTTTTACTAATTTTTTGAGTAACAAAGCAGCCAAAAATTGAATATGCACACAGTGTGTGAACATGTGCTATCTGCCATCAGGGGATATCCATGTACGTCTTTTGTGGGTGCAACCCCTTCCTCGTATCAAAAGTCGGTGAACTGAGGAAGGGGATGCACCCCCAAAACACATCCATTGATCACCCCTGATGGCAGATAGCACATGTTGACAATAGGGATCAGGATTGTAAACTTCCTATTTGCAAAAAAGTAAAAATGTGTGCATATTGAATTTTTGGCTGGGCAAGGGGTGGCAGGACCCCATATTAGGACGGGCACATAGAGACATAGTTTGTGTAACTGAATGTCTCAGATTGCTCAGAGGTATCCAATGTTGTCATTTTAGAAATGCAAGTGGTATTTTTGTATTTTCATAAGCCAAAATTTGACGGGTTGTGGTCAGGCCAACCCCAAAGTAAAACAAAAAAAAATGTGCAGAGAGTAAAATATTTGACCACAAACAACGTGTAGCTTCTTTTTATAATACACTCTAAGCTTATTTGGTTCTTTTGTAAGGTAACATAGTGAAATTGGTTGTTATTTACTAAAGTAAAATACACTTGCCACTACAAATGCACAAAGACAAACTAGGAGACAGGAAAGAACAAATAATTAAAGGTTTAAACAAGATTTTTATTGGGATACTTAGACATAGGCTGGCATAGGAATTGCCCCCCTACCCGTGAAATACTCCATGTATTTGTCCCGAACCACACGGGCATTTTGGGGGGGCAAGCCAAGACGGGCAGATTCCAGGCCCGGAAGGGGATTTGCAGGGGAAAGTCCAGCCTCTGGCAAAACTGAGGCCATATATGAATTCGCTTTGCGGCAAAGAAAATTGTGTAGCACACAGCAGCATAACACTACATAGTTTATTTTGTAGTCCGCCAAGTGGATGGAAGTCATAAAAAGGCGGAACCGGCTGGCCATTATGCCGAAGGCATTTTCAACGACTCTTCGGGCCCTGGCCAGCCGGTAATTGAACACACTCTTCTCTGGGGTCAGGGTCCTCTGTGGAAATGGCCTCATAAGATGCCGTCCGAGTCCGAAGGCTTCATCAGCCAAGAAAACAAAGGGGAGTCCTTCAATATTCCCTGCATCCGGTGGCAATGCAAGGTCGTCACTCTGGAGACGGAGGGCAAACTCCGTCTGGATGAAGGATCCCCCATCGGACATCCGGCCATTCTTCCCTACATCAACATAGAGGAATTCATACCGTGCTGACACCACCGCCATCAGCACAATGCTATGAAACCCCTTGTAGTTGTAGTAGTAGGATCCAGAACGGGGTGGCGGCACGATGCGGACGTGCTTCCCGTCTATGGCACCACCGCAGTTGGGGAAGTCCCACCGCGTGGCAAACTCCGATGCCACAGTCTGCCATTCCTGTGGCGTTGAAGGAAGCTGTGGAGTGAAACAAGATGAAATAATATTAGAAAAACAAAGGCATACATTACAAGCAAATTCAAGACCAAAAAATTAGAGACCAACATCAATCTAATTCTACGTTTATTAAGGTGTGTAAAAAAAGTATAATGGAAGGCTCATTTATCATATTCATCACCCCCTCTGATGGGCCATTACTAAATTATTTTGGGGGGGGGAGATGTGTTTGGCCACAGGATAGCATTGCAGTGGCGGTGCGTCCAGAGTGGGCGCTGGAGCACTGTCCCCTCTCTCCTGTGCCTATCACTCAGAACAATACATAGGTTCATGCGTTGCATGAACCTATGTATTGTCTATGCCGCACACTATTCAGGTGGATGGCCTCTTGTAAAGCGACCGACATATGATTAATTGCGTCATTTAGGGGGTTAAAATTGCAGAGCAGAAACAGGTATTAAAAAAGTCTTGCAAATTACAACCTGAGGGATGTAATTGGCTTCCTCAAAGAAAAATCGGGGACGCAAGGAGGGGGCATTCCTTGTGTAAACACTGACAGGCAGCTCTGGCAATCATGTTCACCAAGTCTGTTTAATGGTAACATGATTGGCTGATGCAACATGAAGGGAAGGAGAAGACATCAAGGACAGAAGAAGGATGGCGCTGACCACAAGAAGGTAAGTGCAGGGCTGGGGGGAAACTGGCTGCATTAGAGGGGACTAAATGGCTGCATTGGAGGGGACAACTGGGGGCGTTTATTAGGCAACAGAGCAAAAAAGGAGGAAGTTTATTTCCGAAATTGGGGTTGTAACCCCCCAACATTTGGAGCAACAGGCGCCCCTGCTGGAAAAGTTAGTGAGGGGAAATATTTAGGGAGGATAAAAAAGGGGCATTTAAAAACTTCCAGCATGCATGGGGACAAAGGGGACATTCTCAGCATATTACAATCATGGTAATTAGGGAAGGATGAAAGAAATACAATACATTAGCATACATGTAATACATAAAATGTGATGTGAAGGGAGAAAACTTACCCTAATATAGTCCTCCTGCAGGACTTGTATAATAGCAGAACAGGTGTCTGGGATTATGAGGCCCAGAGCCTGGGGGGAGATGCCTGTGGTGAACTTCAAGTCCTGAAGACTTCTCCCTGTCGCCAGGTAACGCAACGTGGCGATGAGCCTCTGCTCAGCACTGATGGCTTCCCGCATAACGGTGTCCTTCCTGGTAATATAGGGGGACACCAAAGCCAACAGTTCCTGAAAAACGGGGTCAGACATCCTCAGAAAATTCCTGTAGTCCTCAGGATTATTCTCGACGATCTCCCGCAGCAGAGGCATGTGGCAGAATTGGTCCCGCTGGAGCAACCAATTCTTGGTCCATGAACTCCTCCTCACACCATTCATGGACTGGTCTTGGTCCAAAACAAGCAGACCAACACCAAGCGCACGCACAGCACGAACTCGACGACGAGAACGTCCAGGCGACATGGCTAGGAAACGGTCGTCTAATCAGAACGTACAGAACAGAACGCACTTTAGAACAGCAAGGCCTATGAATAACGAACTGAAATTCAGAAACGAACAGGCAAGAACGCACTGTAAAACAGATACGACCTGCCTAGACGCCCTGAAAGTCAAGATACGAACCCACAAGCACAAACTGAACGGCAGAAAACGATCTGAAAAGTACGAAGACTGAAAAGCGCGAATCGTCTCTTCCCAAACTTTTACTTCACACGCGGTAACACGAGATCAGCAAAAGCAGCCCAAGGGGTGGCGCCAAGAAAAAAGATCTTCCCCTTTATAGTGCCGTCGTACGTGCTGGACGTGAGCGCAGAGAACCACGAGGAAATTGGGAAATGACAGTGTGTACGCATAGAAAGCTTGACGAGAAAATCGACAAGCTTAACAAGAATCTCGTTGAAAAAAACGACGTGTTTTTTACGACGAGAAAATCGGTCGTGTGTACGAGGCCTCAGGTGGGAGAATCTGTCCACAGGACAACTATTAGTCATGCACTTTACAAATCTGGCCTTTATGGAAGAGTGGCAAGAAGAAAGACATTATTGAAACAATGCCATGCCCAATGCCCACACCGTGACACATGTTGGTGGCAGCATCATGTTGTGGGGATGCTTTTCTTCAGCAAGGACAGGGAAGCTGGTCAGAGTTGATGGGAAGATGGATGGAGCCAAATACAGGGCAATCTTAGAAGAAAACCTGTAATGCTGTGTACAGACGATCGGACAGTCCGACAACAAAACTGTGGATTTTTTTCCGACGGATGTTGGCTCAAACTTGTCTTGCATACACACGGTCACACAAATGTTGTCGAAAATTCCGAACGTCAAGAACGCGGTGACGTACAACACGTACGACAAGCCGGGAAAAATTAAGTTCAATAGCCAGTGCGGCTCTTCTGCTTGATTCCGAGAATGCGTAAAATTTTGTGCGTCGGAATTGTGTACACACGCTCAGAATTTCCGACAACAAGTTTTGTTGTCTGAAAATTTGAGAACCAGCTCTCAAATTTTTGTTGTCGGAAATTCCGACAGCAAATGTCCGATGGAGCCTACAACAAGCTCCCATCGAACATTTGTTGTCGGAAATTCCTAGCGTGTTTACGCGGCATTAGAGTCTTCAAAAGACTTGAGACTGGGGCAGAGGTTTACCTTTCAGCAGGACAACAACCCTAAACATACAGCCAGAGCTTCAAATAATTTATTATTTTCCTTCCAGTTCATAATTATGTGCCACCTTGTTTTGGTCTATCACATAAAATCCCAATAAAATACATTTTTATTGTTTTTGGTTGTAACATGACAAAATGCGGAACATTTCAAGGGTTATGAATACTTTTTCAAGGCACTGTAGTCCACAAAGGTGAACTGAGCAGGGCTGATAACAATCTGCAGCAGAAGCACTGTGTTCTCAGCTCTCTACAGGAAGGTACAAACTCACTGGATTTCTGGCAGGATAAACAGGTGTTTTTTTGCACTTAGGCTGGTTTCACACTGGGGCGGTGGGTGCGGTGGCGCTATACCGTCGGAATTGCGGAGGTATTCGGCCGCTAGCAGTGCGGTTTTAACCCCCGCTAGCGGCCGAAAAAGGGTTAATACCACCCGCAAACCGCGGCTACAGCCGCGGTTTGCGGGCTGTATTACCGCGGTGTCCCATTCATTTCAATGGGAAGGAGCGGTAAAGGAGCGGTATACACACCGCTCCAAAGATGTGGCTTGCAGGAGATTTTTTCTCCTCCCGCCAGCGCATCGCCTCAGTGTGAAAGCCCTCGGGCTTTCACATTGAGCATACTGGGGCAGGAGTTTTTCAGGCGTTATTTATGCGCTATTTTTAGCGCAAAACCCCTGAAAAACTCCTCAGTGTGAAAGGGGCCTTATTGAACAGATATAACAAGACACTTTTAATTATATATTTAACAGACCAAAAGAGAGCTAATAAGAGAAGTTACTTATTTATTTACACATTAACCACTTCAGCTCGGAAGAATTCACCCTGTTCCTGACCGGGCCATTTTTTGCGATACGGCAATGTGTCGCTTTAACTGACAATTGCGCGGTCGTGCAATGCTGTACCCAAACAAAATTGATGTCCTTTTTTTCCCACAAATAGAGCTTTCTTTTGGTGGTATTTGATTACCTCTGCAGTTTTTATTTTTTGCGCTATAAACAAAAAAACACTGAGAATTTTGAAAAAA
The DNA here is from genome assembly GCA_029206835.1 of Rana muscosa. Classification (NCBI taxonomy): domain Eukaryota; kingdom Metazoa; phylum Chordata; class Amphibia; order Anura; family Ranidae; genus Rana; species Rana muscosa. The sequence continues at coordinate 195,576,641 of CM055118.1, forward strand.
AAACACAATATTTTTTACTTTTTGCTATAATAAATATCCCCAATTTAAAAAAAAACAAAAACAAATTTCTTCCTCAGTTTAGGCCGACATATATTCTTCTACATATTTTTGGTAAAAAAAAATTGCAATAAGTGTATATTGATTGGTTTATCAAAATAGGGGATAGATTTATGGCATTTTTATTATTATTATTTTTTTTACTAGTAATGGCGGCAATCTGCGATTTGTATCGGGACTGCGACAGATTACTATATAAATGTCACTGACAGGGAACGGGTTAACACTAGGGGGTGATCAAGGGGTTAAATGTGTTCTCTCAGTGTGTTCTAACTGTAGGGGGGATGGGACTGCCTGGTGGAGGAGAATAATCGTTGTTAATATATACTAGAAACACACAATCTGTCTCCACTCCCCTGCCAGAATGGGGATGTGTGTGTTTACACACGGACATCCCCGTTCTGGCTCTGTCAGGAGCGATCGCGGGTGCCCGGTAGACGTCGTGGCAGCCAGGCGCACGCGCCCTATACCCCTTAAAGCGGCCACCGTACAGCTACGGCGATTTGCGCAGGGGAGCCATCCGCCACCGTCAAGCGATGGCGGACGGGTGGCAAGAGGTTAATGACTGTTGAGATAAGCTCAGTTAAGACAAAGGTGAAACTCATTGTCTGCTAGGCTTGTGCAATTCGTTTCGTAACGAATCGAAATTCGTCCGAATTTAGCAACTTTCGGACATTCGGAAGCATTCGAATTTCCGAACAGAGCAATTACGAATAAAACCGAATCCGAAATAAATTATACCGCAAAATAGCGAATGCCCGAAGGTCTTCGGCATAATTCGTTATGAAAAAAGTTACGAATGTACGAATCCATTCGAAGCACAATAACACTCACTCTGCTCTCTGCTTCTCCCTCACCATGCTGAACTCCCTCTCAAAATGGTGTACAGGGGGCGGAGGCTATAGCCGCATGAAAAAACGAAAGTAAAACACGAGATTTCGAATCCATTCGAAGCACAATAACACTCACTCTGCTCTGCTCTCTGCTTCTCCCTCACCGTGCTGAACCCTCTCAAAATGGTGTACAGGGGCGGAGCCTATAGCCGCATGTAAAAAACGAAAGTAAAATACGAGATTTCGAATCGTTACAAATAACCGCTATGTATTTAGAAAAGTACAAATCCATTCGAAGCACATTAGGCATAATAGGCAGCGTCGTTGTGAGAGAGACACGGAAAATTACGAATCAACGAACCCAAAAAAAGTTACGAAAGTAGGAGTTGTGTCCAGAATCAACGAAAAACAACGTACTCTACCGAAAGTACGAATTATAAAGCAACAAAAAATTCAACGAAAAATGTCGCTTGCAAAAATACGAATGAGTCCGAACACGAAAAATCCCGTCTAGCAAAATTACGAATGATTACGAATCAACAGGACCGGAAAGAAACGAACCGAAACGGAACGAATTTTTCCGTTGTGCACAAGTCTATTGTCTGCATCCAGGACCTATCTTTCACATGCGATTACTGCATAAGCAATTACATGTGAGTGGCCACGATCAGCTGTGGAAGACGGCAGACTCTCATTTTTTTGAACGGGGACGACTCTCGCAGCTTATCGCGGGAACCCCTGCTGAGGGCATATAAAGATCCCCATCCGCTGCCTATTGAAGCTTAAAGGGGAGCAGTTGGTAGATTACAAAAACATGGCTCAACTGATCATTTTTGGGCCCCCCCCAATAGGGTTGCCACCTCATCCCTTTAAACCCGAACACATATTAATTACACAGGTTCTGTGGCTGTTTAAGGTGGTAATTAAACTCACTTACTGCCTTACCTGCATTCAGGCCTGGTTCACACTGGTCCGACAAACGCTCCGACATTAGGAGCTCATGTCGCATGATGTGTGAAAATCAATGTTTCCCTATGAGAGCCGTCTTAACTGGTCCGACACAAGTCGGTCCGACTTTGAAAATGCTCCCTGTACTACTTTGGTCCGACTTTGGTCCTACTTCAGCCCATTGAATATCATTGAAGTCGGATCAAAGTAGGATCCTTGTCCTAACCATCCGACATTTGACATCCGACATGGTGATTACAGCAGCAGTAGAAGGAATTTATCTCACCCTGGGATTGTTTTGATTGGTCAAAGGACAAGTCAGACTAGCACAAAGTCGGATCAAAGTAGTATCCTGTTCATGAATGTCGGATGGATGTCGGACCAATGTAGGATCAATGTAGGACTGATGTCGCAGAGCAAAGTAGGATGAAAGTCGGATGAATGTCGTGTCGTATCAGTGTGAACCCAGCCTTAATTAGCCTCAGAACCTGTGTAATTAATATGTGTTCGGGTTTAAAAGGGATGAGGTGGCAACTCTACCCCCCAACCACAATTCTAAACAAAGCCTGTAATCATAGCTCAGTCTAGGCCAATAGGACAAGGAGGGTAACTCACAGGGGCTTGTTGAAACTTACATAATAGAATGCCCCAGGTTTGGGGGCTCATGGGGTACTACATGGAGTTTATGATCATTATTTTGGCTACCTTTGAGTGCTGCTGTAAGCACATGGTTAAATTACTATGTTAAACGTATAAACCAGTTAGCTTTACTAACAGCCAAGAGTTTTAGAAAAAAGGAGGATTCCCCAAGGGGTTCTTTAGCAGCAAAATTAAAATTGAACGTTTGTAAAAAATAGTAATTTTATTTTACAAAAATACGACAAGAACATAACACATGTACAAAAAATTTAAAAATATGAGTTCTGGTAAGTACATAAGCGAGACAAGAAATGGTTACAGGGCAGAATGTGCAGAAAGGTCTGAACTGGAACCAATAAAGGAATTGTCATACCATTTACTGACATAAATATATTCACTAAACTTCCTTTTTAACAAAAAGAGGGGACAAAATGCAAAAGGCATTGACTGCAACATAAAAAAATGATATCTTACATGAACGGCAATAAATAATTCAGGATTTTGTAGGACATACCGTGATTTTTCCATTTGGTGGTGTTGTCCAATTTGTGTACTGGTTTTGTTAAAGATGATGAAAAATGGCTCCAGAGTTTTAGATCTTTCAAGTGCCTCCACCAGCTGTCAGCAATCACATATTGTACTGGTTAGATGAGAGGACCTCACGTTACTCTATTCACTTAGCTTTGCTGCTTTTACTTTGGTTCTTCCAACATGACAAAGTCATAAAACACAGCAGAGTAAAGAGCCAAGTGGATTATTCTAAAAGGCAGAAATGAACACAGAATGTGCAGTAACCCATAGCAAAAAATGCTAATTAATTCTGGTCTGATGAGTTCCCATTTACAATGACAATTCTTAACCCCAACCCTTCCCATTAGCAGAAATCACATGACTAAATTACCACTTAAGAGCTTGTTCACGTAGGTTGACAGCAGTGCAGATGTGCTGATCACAGCGCATCACACTGCATAATATTTTTTTTTTAAAGAACTTTATTGAAATGTCACACAGTAACATTTTATTATGTTTTATTGCTCGCAGCACTGTGCCTGCACTGAACAAAGTACTGCATGCCATATTTTTTTCAGAGTGCGCCACTGCAATGTGGTGGTGTGAACTGGTCAGGTAAGAGACAAGGCATTTACCTTATCTTGCAGTGGGACTGCGCTGGAATAGCATCTCAATGAACTACTACCGCACCTGGTGTGAATAGGCCCTAAAGGTGGAAGTGGGCATTAAAGCCCAACTCCAGGTTCTGCCCCCCTATTAAGCCCCCCTTCATTTTTGGAGGCTGCCACTGCACGTATATGTTATATATATATATATATATATATATATATATATATTTTTTTTACAAGGGCTGCTTATAAAGTAATGCAAAAATGGGCATGACCTTTTCATTAACTTACATAGGTTGTTCAAATTTCACATGTTGGTGAGTAAAGCCACACATGGCTCAGTTTTTTTCTGTGCTCAGCCACTAGGGAGAATCCTCCCCAATGGGTCATTGTATTCTGACAGCTGAATCTAGAGAGCCAGGAGGCTAATTGTTATGTTTATTGCATTGATGGTGAAAACCTCCTGCATGGGAAGACATAACTGTGTGGATTTTGACTTTCTTTTAAATAAAAGTGGGCAGGAAAGCCCTGATATTTTATTTATGGTAACTCACTGTAAACTCACCATTACACCACTTTGCACTACAGGTAAGCCTATAATATAGGGTGGCCAGACATCCCCGGGTTGAGGAAACTGTCCCTGGACAAAGTCTGTCCCCAGTTTTGTCCCCAGATTGGATTTTAACAGGGGCTGGGGAAATTTCAAAGACAGTCAGTGAAGATTTAAAAATAGAAATTCAGATTTTTTTCCATTATCTGTGCCCCTTTCTGATGATCATGTGCTGGTCGGTGCAGAGGGAATATTTCTTCAGTTTCGGGCGCATGCCCATTCAGGTCTTCTGCCTTGGCTCAAGTCCCGGCCAGCCGCCTACCTGCTTATCCCCTTGCCTTCCCTGGCGGAGTGATCTTCCTCCACTCCCCACCCAGTAGTAGCCGGGGCTCGGAGAGTAAGACTTGACAGGCTGTGAGGCGGGCAGTGGCGGCGACGGGCAGAGAGTCGCTGATTTCCACCATTACTAGTATAAAAAAAAAAATATGTCCCCGGATTTCATTTTAAAAATCTGGTCACCTTACTATAATAAGGCTTACCTCTAGGTACCGTGAATATCTCCTAAACTTGCACAGTTTACGAGATATTCACTGTATCCGCATGTGCTGAAGTCAATGGCACATGCGCACTGAAGAAACGGCCCGCTCGTGACGTTTCTTTAGTAGCCGTGCCGTGACCGGCATGCGTGAGAGTGATGTCATTGCGACTCTGGCCATTCACAGCGCCAGAGCCCGCGAACACAGAAATAACTGCAGGAGACATGTCGCCGGTCAAAGCACTGTGCGGGAACCGCTGCAACTGCTTTGAGCTAAGGTAAGTATTTCATAATGAGCTAGTTCCAGATGCCTCATAATGCTAAATCCAGGAGTTGCCAGAGACTGTCTGTTTGTGCTTTGCTGAATGAGCAAGGAAATGTGTATTGTCTCCCAAGCCTTAAAGAGACAGAACAACATAAATATAAATATTTCTGAGGAACTGTTGAGTGCGTGACTGTAAAGATGAGTGTTGCTGCCTGTAGCAACAAAGTGAAGGTCACTCATGAAACCTGTGGTGGAGTGTTCCGGATTAGAGTCATGACTGGTGGGCTCAAGAGGAACCGTTACACACAGTTGGAGATCGCTGGAGAAGTTCTGCTGCCAGAGTGCAATTTCCCATGACAACAAGAGAGGGAGAGTCGTCTGGATGGTGGAGATGCAGTGGAGAGGTGGCTCATCATTCCCACAAAGAGTATGGGATGACTAGGAGGGCATTGGCGCCAGAGGAATGGTTCCTGAAGCCACACATGCAAATTACAACACCTGCCAACTGGAGTGGTAAATGTTGCTGATAAAAATGTGAGAGAGATTAAGTGTGTGTTGAATACTGGTGAAGTGGTGGCAAGTACAAGGTTATGAGGTAATCCGCTTCCAAGAGAGATTTGCTGCTGTGTAGTGGGTATAATGGGTTAATGCAAAATCCTGTGTTGAGAGTGAAATGCTGCCAGTGCAGGGTGGTGAAAATGTTGTATTGTAACCAATTAAGTCCGAAAATGTGGTATTGCAATGTGATGTAAAAACTGACAGGTGTAATGTGTCAGATGCTATTGGGCCCCTTCATCCATTTGTGTCTCCTTGGGCAGATGCAGTGCTACGGAGCACCGGAGAGAGGAGCATATTTGATTGGGATGGCTTTACCAAGAGGCTAATAGCAATGCTGAAATTTCTGTAGGTAATAGTAGTGAGGTGGACACTATTGCTGCTGTGCCAGATGGGTCTGCTGAACAGCTTGTAGACCAAGGCAAGGTGGCTGCTGCAGAAGTTAACTCTCTCATGACAAAAGGGCCGAGTGAGGGCAAACGCACGGCAGGAGTTTTTCCCACAATGCATAAACAAAGGAATGATGTAGTGTGTCTTGTGATGACAAACATGCTGAAAGAAATGCTAGAAGCATGTAGTGTACAGCCAGTGTATATTTTGCCATCCTCTCTTAGGTCAGGAGCTTGTACGATGGGTTACTCCAAATTTAAGTTGGATATTGCAGGGTGTACTGGGCAGAGATAGCTAATATTGGAATTATTTGATGCAGTGTTTGGTGTTAATGTGGAAAGTTGTCTCACAGTGTGCTGGATTGCTTCATACTGATGTTGTGTATGAGAAGCACTCTGGAACCTTGTTGGACAAGTCAGAGGTATTGAAAGTACCAGTGGACACAAAAACAGTTAAAGGGATTTGTGTAAAAAAAATTGGTAAAAACATTGGTTGGTAGGACTGTCGCTATTGGAGTGTTGGACAACAAGTTGTGATATGAAACTTTGGGAAGGTCACAAAGGGAGTAACTGCTTGCCTGTACGTGGTCCCTCAGACACTGTCCTTGCAAACAATGGGACAAGAGTTCCTGATGAGATTGACAATGATGTGTGTAATTCATTGTGGAATGTGGTGTTAATCTCGGATGGTCTGGTTGCTGAGGGTAACCACACAGGTGTTAGCAACCCTGAAAGACAGACAGTGAGTGCTGAGGTTGAATCAGGTAGCAAGAGGGGTGGCAGAGAGACCAGTGAGACCTCATGGTTCAGGATGAAGTGCTTGTGGAAACATACCCAGAAAAAGAGTTAGGCCTACACAGCTAACGGCTGGCACAGAGGGATCTCAACCACAGTGAGGGGTTTATGTGTTCCTCCCTCCAGTTTGAAACATGGTGGGTAGATATGTAGCAGGGTGACCTCGTGCCACTGTGTAAAGTGGTGGTTTACGCCAGGTTTTCTGGGTAGCAAGCACGCTAATGGCTCAAGTGTGTGCTATATAAATTTTAGAGCCAGGGTTAGAGCTCAGGATCCCACCCACCCAAGGAAGTCAGTGTGTGAAGGGAGTCGTGAGAGGTGCTGGCTTCCACCATACTGTCCAGGTCTGGACAGACCAAGGCCTGAGCTTGAGCGAGAGTCCAGGAGGGATAGAGCAGCTAGGGAGCTCCGAAAGAAAGAAAGAAAGATGCAGAGCTGAGGTACAGCATCTGTGCACGAACACTGAGACGTGTTTTTGGTCAGGAGGACCAAAGCGGTACTACTCGATCTCGAAGCAATAATGCTGCCACTAGAGAGTCAGGAGGCTGAATGTAATGTTTATTGCATGTTGAGAACCCCCTGCATGAGAAGACATACCTGTGTGAATTTTGACTTGTCTTTAAATAAAAGTGGGCAGGAAAGCCCTGAAATTATATCTGGCATGGGGCAAACTCACTGTTTTGGCACTATCATTGAGCTAAGAAACTTCAATGTACCACAATTAGGGATGAGCCGGACACCCCCCGGTTCGGTTCGCACAAGAACCTGCAAACAGACCGAAAGTTTGCGTGAACTATCGAACCCCGTTAAAGTCTATGGGACTCGAACGTTCGGAATCAAAAGTGCTAATTTTAAAGGCTAATATGCACGTTATTGTCCTAAAAAGGGTTTGGGGACCCGGGTCCTGCCCCAGGGGACATGTATCAATGCAAAAAGAAGTTTTAAAAACGGCCGTTTTTTTGGGAGCAGTGATTTTAATGATGCATAAAGTGAAAAAAGGAAAAGTTAAATATTCCTTTAAATATCGTACCTGGGGGGTGTCTATAGTATGCCTGTGAAGTGGCACGTGTTTCCCGTGTTTAGAACTGTCCCTGCACAAAATGATATTTCTAAAGGAAAAAAAGTAATTTAAAACTGCTTGCGGCTTTAATGTAATGTCTGGTCCCGGCAATATGGATGAAAATCATTGAGAAAAATGGCTTGGGTACCCCCCCAGCCCATTACCAGCCCCTTTGGGTCTTGTATGGATATTAAGGGGAATCCCGCACACAAATTAAAAAAAGGAAAGGCGTGGGACCCCAGGCCCTATATACTCTGAACAGCAGTATACAGGTGGTGCAAACAAGACAGGGACTGTAGGTTTGTTGTTACGTAGAATCTGTTTGTAATTTTGAACTGGTACATTTTTAAAGTGTAGCTCCAGACAAAAAATCGATTTTTAAGCTTTTTGGAAAACATAGTGAAGGGTTATCACCCCTGTAACATTTGTTTTGCTGTCTGTGCACCTGTTCAGAGCATTTCACCTCACTTTCCGTCCCAATGACAAATGCTTTTTGAAAATTTTGGGTTTTTTGTGAAACAAGGATTGGTGATAAAGCATCAGTGGAGAGTAGAAACCTTTTTCCCATATTAACTCTTACAGGAGAGAATTTCCCTTCCTAGGGGTAGATTTCCTCTCACTTCCTGTTGTCTCCTTCCGTTTGCAAGTAGGAGTCGTTTGTAAGTTGGATGTTTGAAAGTAGGGGCCTGCCGTATATACTCTGCAGAAATTTGGCCCTTAGGTGTTGGTGTTGCCACAACACTGTAAGCCCTCACAGTTACTCTTGGTGGGCGCAGGAACGGGCCCTGCTGTGAAATATTAGATCAAGAATTGTAATTACATGCCCCTGTTGAACAGGGACATAAAAATTGGGCCTTAGGCACTGGTGCCACAACACTGCAACCCCTCACAGATACTCTAGTTGGAGCGCAGGAATGAGCCCTGCTGTGAAATATTAGATCAAGAATTGTAATTACATGCCCCTGTTGAACAGGGGCATAAAAATTGGGCCTTAGGCACTGGTGCCACGACACTGCAATCCCTCACAGATACTCTAGTTGGAGTGCAGGAATGAGCCCTGCTGCAAAGTATTGCATCAAAAATTGTAATCACACGCCCCTGTTAAACAGGGGCTGAAAAATTGGGCCTTAGGCACTGGTGACAGTGCCCAGAACCAAAAATGTTCTTACAAGCTATCAGCATGATCATTGAGGAGGAAGAGGATAGTCACTCAGCATAACAGTATAGTCACTCAGTATCAGCATAGGCAGTCTTGAAGGGATCTGACATTTAAAAAAAAAAATATTCGGTTACATCAGCATCAGGTGCTTGGTAGCTGGTGGTGATCCAAGACATTCATTTTTTTGAAGGTCAGTCGATCGACCGAGTCAGTGGACAGGCACACCCTGTGATCGCTTACTAAGCCTCCAGCAGCACTAAATGTGCATTCCGAAAGAACGCTGGATGCAGGACAGGCCAGTAGCTCAATTGCATACTGTGCAAGCTCTGGCCAGTGATCCATCTATAAGACCCAGTAACCCAGAGGATTTTCGGTGGGAAAGGTGTCCAAGTCTGATCTTGCCCCTAGGTATTCCTGCACCATGTAAACCAGACGCTGGCGATGGTTGCTGGAACCGATCATACCTTGGGGCTGCGGACTAAAAAATTGTCTGAACGCATCGGTCAGATGGCCACCTTCTCCACCGCTCCTTCTTTGACTGACCGAAGCCTCAGCAACACGTTGTCCAGGACCAGGAATTTGTAGCCTCCCAGTCTCTGGGAACGCGTTGCACAGACCTTTCTGCAAGGCCTCCCGAAGATGTTTCATCCTCTGCTCCCTCTGCGACGGCAAGATAAGGTCCGCAACCTTACCCTTGTAACGTGGATCAAGGAGGGTTGCCAGCCAGTAATGATCCCTCTCCTTGATAGCATGAATACGAGGATCCTTCTGAAGGCTTTGCAGGATCAGGAAGGCCATGCAGTGTAGGTTTGCTGAGGCATTCGGTCCGGAGTCCTTTGGGTCACTCAGGACGACATGATCCGCAGCCACCTCCTCCCAGCCATGTACAAGTCCATGGGTGTCTCGGGACTGTAATTGATCCCTTGAAGACTGCTGCTGATGCTGAGTGCTAGGCTTCACCTCCATGCTGACACAATCCTCCTCCTCCTCCTTCTTGTCCTCCTTCCTGTGTGATAGGCAGGCCAGCAGGAACACTGTCTGGATAAAGAGAGGTAAGGAAGTTCTCCTCTTCCTTCCTCTGTTCTGCCTCAAGTGCCCTGTCCATTATTCCACGCAGCGTGTGCTCCAACAGGTGGACAAGAGTGTCACTGATGCATGCACTGTCACTGCTCACCATCCTTGTGGCCTCCTCAAATGATGCCAGGACAGTGCATGCATCCCTGATCATGACCCACTGGCGTGGCAAAAAAAAAAACAAGCTCCCCTGACCCTGTCCTGGTGCCAAATTGGCACAGATACTCATTGATGGCCCTCTGCTGTGTGTGCAGCCGCTGCAGCATGGCCAACGTTGAGTTCCACCTGGTGGGCATGTCACAGATTAGGCGGTTCTTGGGCAGGTTAAATTCCTTTTGCAGGTCAGCCAGCCGAGCACTGGCATTATATGACCGGCGGAAATGCACACAGACTTTCCTGGCATGCCTCAGGACATCCTGTAAGCCTGCCCAAGGACCGCTGCACCACCAAGTTAAGGACGTGAGCCAAACAGGGCACATGGGTCAGTTGTCCCTGTCGGAGGGCGGAGAGGAGGTTGGTGCCATTGTCGGAAACCACCATTCCTGGCTTAAGCTGGTGTGGCGTCAACCACCTCTGAGCCTGCCCTTGCAGAGCTGACAGAATCTCTGCCCCAGTGTGGCTCCTGTCCCCCAAGCACACCAGCTCAAGCACCGCATGGCATCTTTTTGCCTGCGTACTTGCGTAGCCCCTTGAATGCCTACGGAGCACTGCGGGTTCCTGAGGACAAAGCACAGGAAGAGGCCACGGAGGAAGAAGAAGAGGAGGGGGTGGAGGAGAGAGGTGTGTCAGAATCACCAGTAGTAGCATTTTGGAGGCGTGGTGGCGGAACAACCTCCAACACTACTGTACCTTGTCCTGCATCCTTCCCAGCTGCCAGAAGAGTCACCCAATGCGCCGTGAAAGATAGGTAATGTCCCTGTCCATGCCTGCTGGACCATGAGTCAGTGGTAATATGCACCTTACCGCTGACCGCCCTGTCCAGCGAGGCCAAGACATTGCCTTCCACATGCCGGTAGAGAGCCGGAATCGCCTTCCGTGAGAAAAAGTAGCGTTTGGGAACCTGCCACTGAGGAACCGCACATTCCACAAACTCATGGATAGGGGGCAGAGTCTGCCAACTGAAAAGGCAGCAGTTGAAGTGCTAGCAATTTAGCCAAGCTAGCATTCAACCGCTGTGCATGTGGATGGCTGGGAACGAACTTCTTTTGGCGGTGCAGCAGCAGGGGCAGGGAAATTTGCCTGGTACAATCTGACGTTGGTGTACCGATAGCAGATTGCCCGCAAATACTTGGCTGTGACACACCTAATTCTACACCTTCATTCCTCTCAGTGCAGGTTTCAGAGAGGACTGAAGGTATAGTGGGGTTGGAGATCCCAGCTGATGAGGAGCAAGGAGAGGTCCGCTTTGTTCTTTGGTGTGGGTCTTTTACGTGTGCTTGCCATCGAACTGCATGGCAGGTCAACATATGTCTGGTCAAGCATGTGGTGCTCAAGCGGGTGATGTTTTGGCCACGTGAGATACGCCTGAGACATATGTTGCAAATAGCAGCGCTGCGATCTGATGCACTCGTCTCAAAAAAGGCCCCCACCAAAGAACTTTTGGAATAACGTGCAGAGACAGTTTCACGTACCTGGTGATGAGCCTGGGATGCAGGGAGCGGCCTCTTTTGCACCTCTTACTCCGGAACCCCTGATGGTGGGAACAGGGAGCTGGACAGGAACACTGGTGCGGAGATGGAGCTGGACTTCAGGAAGCTCTTGTGCAGGTGTCAGCGACAGCAGGAAAGCTGGAATGGCAGGCAGGCTTGGCACACTGGAACTGAGGAGAGAGGCAGCAGACAGCGGGGAGGTGTCCTGTAGTACAGGGCACAGGCAAGTCCAAACAGGCCGGGTCATCCACTGGCTGGCAGATCAGGTGCAGTCCAAAAGGCAGAGGCAGAGTCGTTATTCAGTCCGGGTCGGTAACGGGCAGGCAACAGGTGGCAGAAGGAGCAGGCAGTAGCAAGGTCAACAAGCCGGGAGTCAGAGGGCAGGCAGAAGGCAGGAAGCGTCAGGAACAAGCCGGGTCACAGGAACAGATCAGTAGGGTATCTATCAGATAGCAGATGGGTCTCGGGAACACTGTAGACACTGTGCACCAGCGCGCACCGAAGTGTCATTACTGCGCTCACGCGGTAAGGTAAGATTGCCCTTCATGACAGACAGCAGCGCCCTGCACATGTGCAGGGCTCTGCGGTGTGATGCTGTCGGTGTGCTGCCCTTAAGCTGGCCCCTGGATGTGCCTCCTCCTCCTCTCTCCTATCAGGCACCCACGTAGAGTCCGTGACCTCATCATCCCCTCCCTCCTCATCGCTGTAGCAAACCTGGCAGTATGCTGCAGCTGGGGGAACATGACTGCCAGATTGCTGTCCTTCTTGGGCACCCCCTCTCTCTGGCCTCTCACGTTACTGCCTTCCTCTAGCTAACTATCATCATCAGAGCCTTCAAAATGCTGGGCATCCTCCTGGAGCATGTACCCAACACTGTGGTCAAACAGTTCAGGGGACTCCTCGGGAGGACATGGTGGGGCTAGGGAAGGAGTGACTGATGCCATTGAGCCGAGGGAAGAGGCCGCTTTGGCAGATGCTTTGCCAGACAAAGTACCCTGTGCCTGGGTGAGAGAGGATGAGGAGGATGAGGACGGCTTGGTCATCCAAGTCTTCGGCATGTTGCGGCTCACCACGGCCAGCTGTTGAAAAAAAGGACAAGCGTGTCCCGCGGCCACGTGCTGATGAGGATGCACCGTGTCCACGACCAGCACTGTTGCCTCTAGACACAGAGCCTGCTTGCCCTCTTTTATTGGCTCGTGACTGTCTGCCTCTCCTTGTTGTCCTTCCAGACATACTAATGGCCTGCAGGGAGATGTAGCTGCACAAAGCTGGGATGTATATATATATACTGATTATACTGCAGCTAGCAGAGTTAACTGCCTGCCTGTAGTACTATTAGTATGAGAACACCTGCAATTGTCTTCAGTTAGCTTTAGTTGCACACTGTGCAGAGGACACAGTACACTAACTGAAAATACTGCAGCTCCCTGCCTGTGGTATTTGTATGAGAACACAAGCAATTGTATTGAGGTAAGCTTTAGGTGCACACTGTGCAAAGGACACTAAAACAAAATACTGCAGGCAGCTTCCTGCCTGTATTTGTATGAGAACACCAGCAATTGTATTGAGGTAAGCTTTAGGTGCACACTGTGCAAAGGACACTAAAACAAAATACTGCAGCTCCCTGCCTGTATTTGTATGAGAACACCAGCAATTGTATTGAGGTAAGCTTTAGGTGCACACTGTGCAAAGGACACTAAAACAAAACACTGCAGCTCCCTGAATGTATTTGTACGAGAACACCAGCAATTGTATTCAGGTAAGCTTTAGGTGCATACTGTGCAAAGGACACTAAAACAAAATACTTCAGCTCCCTGCCTGTATTTGTATGAGAACACCAGCAATTGTATTGAGGTAAGCTTTAGGTGCACACAGTGCAAAGGACACTAAAACAAAATACAGCAGCTCCCTGCCTGTATTTGTATGAGAACACCAGCAATTGTATTGAGGTAAACTTTAGGTGCACACTGTGCAAAGGACACTAAAACAAAATACTTCAGCTCCCTGCCTGTATTTGTATGAGAACACCAGCAATTGTATTGAGGTAAGCTTTAGGTGCACACAGTGCAAAGGACACTAAAACAAAATACAGCAGCTCCCTGCCTGTATTTGTATGAGAACACCAGCAATTGTATTGAGGTAAGCTTTAGGTGCACACTGTGCAAAGGACACTAAAACAAAATACTGCAGCTCCCTGCCTATATTTGTATGAGAACACCAGCAATTGTATTGAGGTAAGCTTTAGGTGTACACTGTGCAAAGGACACTAAAACAAAATACTGCAGCTCCCTGCCTGTATTTGTATGAGAACACCAGCAATTGTATTGAGGTAAGCTTTAGGTGCACACTGTGCAAAGGACACTAAAACAAAATACTGCAGCTCCCTGCCTATATTTGTATGAGAACACCAGCAATTGTATTGAGGTAAGCTTTAGGTGTACACTGTGCAAAGGACACAGTACACTAAGTGAAAATACTGCAGCTAGCACAATCACCTGCCTGCCTGTCAGTATATTATGAAGAGAATAACAGGAACGGATCTAGCTAAACTGAATACAGTGTATAAATATTCAGTATATACAACACCTAGGATGCATATATATATCCTCTACACACTGTAACTGAAGCTAACTGACTCGCCTGCCTGCTATATCTAACTCAAATTAAATGACACTATCTCTCTCTCTCTCTCTCTCTCTCTCTCTGTCTTTAACCACCGCCGCAACACACTACACAAGGCCGCCGACACAGGCGGCCTTATATAGTGTGGGGCATGTACTAAACCCCCTGAGACATAATTGGCCAAAGCCACCCTGGCTTTGGCCAATTATGGGTCTCTGTTTTTTCCATGCTGTGATTGGCCAAAGCATGCGGGTCATAGTGCATGCTTGGCCAATCATCAGCCAGCAATGCACTGCAATGCCGCAGTGAATTATGGGCCGTGACGCGCCACTCGAATTTGGCGCGAACGGCCCATAATGTTCGAACAGACGATGTTCGAGTCGAACATGGGTTCGACTCGAACTCGAAGCTCATCCCTAACCACAATATACTGTGTATATATATATATATATATATATATATATATATATATATATGCAGTATACATGTATAGACACACCTACTGTATGCTGTTGATACCATTGACAAGAACATAGTTACCTAGTTACAAAAATAAAAGGCAAAACAAAAAATGTGCAAAGATGGATGAAGTTTAAAAGAGGGGAAACCAGCACTGAAGACAAACCAGGCTATGGGGGACAGTCTTACCCTTTTGTTCAATACAAGCAATGAAAACATGAGTTATACTTATTCTTCCAAGTTATTTCAAAACTAAAGAAAAACATTTTGGCTGGATTTAGGCTCCAAAATTAGTTTTCTGATATACAGGTATACTAACTCCTGCAAAGGGGGAATATCTTCATCCCTTGTTCCAAAAAATAAAAGCCAGTTACACCTAATAAAGGGCAGTGATGTACTCTACAGTCGTACCAATTTGTAGTAAACTAAAGAAAGCTTAGAAAGCTTAGAATGTTGGTCTATTTAAACATTTCCAGTCCACACCAAATTATATAACTGGGCTGAGCTATTCATCAGCTACATGAAGCAGAAGAGGATTACACTACAATAGCTAAGTTTTATGACCTTTCTGGAAATTGTTCTGATAGTTTTCCATTTAATCTTCATGTTTCATCCAAGATTACATTGCAGCTGGCAGCCATCATGATATATAGATCAAAACTTTTACCTCTGGATATTAATCAACCTCTGCAAGTCAACAATTCTTGATAGAATGAGAGTGATAGGGTAAATACTTCATGCTGTCAAGATAAGCTTGTTGGGGAGAAACCAGTTTCGCTACCAATTTTTTATTTTATTTATTAATGTTACTAAGGGGCTCATTTATAACACTATCTGCTTTCCGTTATTCTTTGCAAGGCTACACACACCACAGGCCCACATTTTACAGCCCTTTCATAAAATGCGGCCTGCGGTGTGGAGCAACTCCATGGTTGGAGAAAGCCAGTCATGTGATTTTGACATGGCTGAGCTTTACTCCTGGCTTTTTCCCCAAGTTCCATTCTTTTTTTTTTCCTTTTTTTTTTTTTTGTGCTCTTTACCGGCTTTGGAGCCCAAGAGCAAGCAGAGCACATAGCACATTTGTATGATTTGTATAGCAGGGCATAGTGCGGAGCAACTCCATGGTTGGAGAAAGCCTAGTCATGTGATTTTGGTAGGTCAAAATACTTTCCTCCTGGCTTTTATTTCTTTTTTTGTGTGCACTCCACCAGCTTTGGAGTCCAAAAGAGAGTGTAGCGATACCTTCAGTTAAGAGGGCCGCAGATTTAGTTTTGAGCCCTGAAGACAGCTCCGCCAACCCCCCGGCAATTTACTCGACCCCCTACTGGCACAGTTAGTCTAGGGTAATATGTGTATATCTTATGCTCTATGATTAAATTCAAACACCAAGGCAGTGATAGAAGAATAACAAATTTATTTTCTATGGTAATAAAAATCAACAGTGATAACAGATCATATGAATCTATCTGCAGAGCCCTGCAGCAATAGTCACACTATAACTATTAAGATATGGCGCACACGCGCCACGTGTAACAGTACTTCACTATGCGCCCTATGGCACAGCAACTTAATAAACTACCTAGATGGCCAGGCCTGACCATATAACTCAGTCTCTAGGGGGGATAAAATTCTTTGCATGCAAGTCTTTAAACGGTGGTGCACATTTCAGGAACACATTTGTAATCCAAGGGGGGTAAAAATGCCAACACAGTACACTCCACTAGAGATCCGTTTGACTCAGTTCTGCTTTGGATCTCAAGTGGGGGAAAAGAACTAAAATAGGAACTGGTGGGCCACGGCAGTCTGTAGGCCTAACAATGGTATAAAGTATTTGTGGATTGAGCAAGTGCTCGCTCACCCCTCCGGACGCGATCCCAGTCCGGGAACTTCAACCTGCTGTGTCTACAAACACAGCGTCTGCAGCGGTCTGGTCTCCGGCTCAGCAGCGGTTGAAGAAAACCGAGTCAGATGCCACCCAGGCTCGCGATGGGGTGGAAGGCTCTTTAGGTAGCAGCGCAAGGCCCCAGGCTTCAGGCCTTGCACTACAGTGGATCCGCACAGGAAGATCTCTCCCTTGAAGTCTCGTGTCCCAAAGAGGCCGAGCCCAGCCTCGCCTCCTCCTTTTATAACCCCTCCCATGAGTCTCTGGGGTGGAAACATTGCCGAAAGGGGTTCTGAGTAAGGCAGTCTTGGGAGTCTTAAAGGGGACCCCGCTACACACTCCCCCCACTTAAACTCTTTGGTCCCCAAAGATAATTCTAGCATACATTGCGTACAACCCTAGACAACATTTCGTATGATGTTGGCATAGGGAATTCCCACCAAAACAAAGGGGTTGAATTCCCTTGCCCACAGGTCACACTATCATGAGTGGCCTGCCTAACTGTGCCAGAGAGTGAGTGGGGGTTGCCCTCCACCAAATGAACAGTGGAGGGATCTGGATTCTCTACACTCCTCCTGGCAGTGACCACAGAATCTTCTGAGCTCTTCCCCATTTGTGGGTAGGTCAACCTTTTGGGAGGCCTTATGACTCTTCGAGCCCTCTGTTCTCTTGGGGTTTCTGGCTCTGGCGCCACAGGCTCCTCTTCCGTAGCAGGCTCGGGCAACACGGCAGGCTCTGTAACATCTGCTTCAGAGGCTGAGGGATACATAGAGTCTCTAGGGTCCTTTTCAGAGTAAGTATCACAAGCATCTTCCCAGTAATCTGATGAAGGACTAGATGGGATGAACTCAGTGGCTTCTGCATTCAGTTGTCCATCTATAGTGTCTTCAGTGGTTGGAAGATCTATAGCAGAAGTTCCTGGAGTTGGGGAAGGCCACAGCCAGTCAAGTTCTCTTCCTTCATCTCCACTGAGTTCAGAGGCCTCTCCATCTTCAGCCCGAGAGGTCTGGGACCGAGTGTTTGGCCTGGGGGTATCCAGAATAGAGACTGGTTCAGGGGAGTCCCTCACTGGAGGTATTCTGACCTCTTCAGCAAGTGGGAGCAGGTGGTTTCGATGCCACGTCTTCAGTGGTCCTACCTTTCCTTCTGGCTTTAACTTGTAGACAGGTAGGCCCGGCAGCTTCCTACAGATGACATAGGGTTCAGATCTCCATCTGTCTGCAAGTTTGTGTTTTCCAGGGACCCCCAGATTGCGTAGCAGTACTCGGTCCCCGGGCTGCAGGTCTTGTACCCGGACCTTCAAGTTGAAGTTTCTTTTGTTTCGGGCTCCCCTTTGATCTGAGGCCGCTTGAGCTTGTTCATAGGCTACTTTCAGGCTGTGTCTGAGCCTGTCCACATATCCTTTGTGGGATGTGGCTGAGGAATGGTCTAAAGAGCTGCCAAAGGCCAGGTCCACAGGTAACATTGCTTCTCTCCCAAACATGAGTCGATATGGGGAGTAGCCTGTAGCATCACTGGTGGTGCAGTTGTAAGCGTGTACTATAGCTGCTATGTGTTTGCTCCAATGTTGTTTCTTCTCACTATCCAGAGTTCCCAACATGTTGAGCAGGGTTCGGTTAAACCTCTCCGGCTGAGCATCTCCCTGTGGGTGATAAGGTGTGGTTCGGGTTTTCTTGATCCCTAACGAATCCAGTAGTTTCCGGATCAGCCGACTCTCAAAGTCCCTTCCTTGATCTGAATGGAGTCGCTGTGGCATCCCATAATGGACAAAATACTTCTCCATAAGTACCTTGGCTACTGTGGAAGCCTTCTGGTCTTTGGTTGGGAAAGCTTGGGCATACCGGGTGAAATGATCGGTTATCACCAGAACATTTCCTAATCCACTCAGGTTAGGTTCGAGGCAGAGAAAATCAATGCATACCAGATCCATTGGGCCTTGACTTTGTAGATGGCCCATCGGGGCAGCTTGATGGGGTAAAGTCTTCCTCTGGATGCAGTGTGCACATGAATGGCAGTACTCCTCTACTTCTGCCCTCATGCAGGGCCAATAGAACCGACTTCTGACGAGTTGAAAGGTCCTTTCCGCCCCTAGGTGGCCGTGATTGTCATGTAGGGCAATCAGAACAGTCTCTCAATGTTTTTCCGGAAGAAACAATTGCCATTTATCTTCCAGGTCATCAGAGGGGCCCCTTCGGTAGACCACTCCCTGATGCACCTGTAACCTGTCCCACTCTTTCTTCAACAGGCGAGCTTCCTTTGAGGAGTGACGCAGGAGTCTGTTTGGATCCTGATTCTCCGGGGCTTCCAGAACCAATTTCCCTATGGGGTCTTCTAATTGGTCGCATCTTAGTTCCTTCTTGGACAGTTTTGGCAGATGGTCTTCCTCCAGTTGAGTTACTCCACAGTATTGTTTGGGGACTCCCACCATGGTAACTCCTATCTCTTCCGCCCTTGAGCCTCCTCTGGCTTGTAATTCAGCCCCTTGACAAAGGGCCCGCCCCCCGTCAGGTGCCACTTGAGTCCAGTCTTCCGTGTCCCTGGTGGGGTCATGAGATCTCCTGGACAGAGCGTCTGCATCTCGATTTCCAGTCCCTGGCCTGTACTTTAGGCTGAAATTGAATCCAGACAATGCGGCCAGCCACCTGTGTCCAGTGGCGTCCAGCTTTGCTGTAGTGAAAAGGTAGGTAAGGGGGTTGTTGTCGGTCTTCACAGTGAACTCCGCTCCATACAGGTAGTCTTTGAGCTTGTCTACTACCGCCCACTTAAGGGCCAGGAACTCCAGCTTGTGAGTGGGATAGTTTTTCTCAGAGGGGGTCAGGCTCCTGCTCACGTAGGCAAAAGGCCGCAGTTGTCCTTCGTGTTCTTGGTAAAGCACTCCTCCCAGACCGTCATGACTAGCATCTACGTGTAGTTCATAGGGTTTGGTTGGGTCTGCGTAGGCCAAGACTGGGGCAGTGGTTAGGCTCTTCTTCAATGCCTGGAAGGCCTCTTCACACTTCTGGTTCCACTGATCTCTAACTGACTCTCCTGGCTTCCTGGGCCCTGAGTCGTCCTCTTCCCCCTCGGTCTTGAGTAGTTCATTCAATGGTCTAGCAATGCGGGCGAATCCTTCCACAAACCTCCTGTAATATGAGCAGAACCCTAAGAAGGATCTGAGTTCTGTTACTGTGGTGGGTCGTGGCCAGGAGGTAACTGCCTCCAATTTCTCAGGGTCTGTGGCCACCCCTTCTTCAGACACTATGTGCCCCAGATAGTTCACAGAAGACTGGTAGAACCGACACTTCTCAGGCGAAAGCTTGAGTCCCTCCTCACTGAGTCTTCTCAATACTTTTTCCAGCCTCTCCTTGTGTTCTTCCAAGGTTCTCCCAAAGACAATGACATCGTCCAGGTATACAAGGACTTCAATAAGGTTCATGTCTCCTACAGTCTTCTCCATGAGACGTTGGAAGGTAGCAGGAGCTCCAGACAGTCCCTGAGGCATTCGATCAAACTCAAAGAACCCCACTGGGGTTATGAAGGCTGTCTTCTCCTTGTCTTCTGGATGCATAGGGATCTGGTAGTATCCACTCTTGAGATCCATAACGCTGAACCACTTGGCTCCAGACAAACTCTGTAAAGCGTCCTCTATCCTCGGAGTTGTGTACTGGTCGGGTATGGTTCTCCGGTTGAGAGTCCTGTAGTCTATACAGAGCCTCAAGGACCCATTCTTCTTCCTGACCACCACTATCGGGGAGGCATAGGGGCTTCTAGACTCCCGGATCACACCAGTCCTCTTGAGTTCTGCGAGTTGTTCCCTTAGATCTTCCAGATCTGCTAGTGGGACCCGCCTGACCCTCTCTCTAAAGGGCTTGTCTTCTTGAAGGCGGATCCGATGGGTGGCACTCCTTGCACACCCCACATCTAACTCATCTTTGGAGAAGATCTTGTCCCATCTGGTCAACTGGGCCTTGGCTCTCTCTTTCCAAGCCCTGGGCAGTTTCGAGTTTTCCATGGACAGCTTCTCCCAAACATCTCCTCCTTCACCCGTCCCCTTGACTTCTGACAGGGTAACCGGGACAGCAGGGCTCACCTGGCCCAGCAGCATCCTGGCTGGGATTTCCATGGGGCCACCTGTAGTGTTCCTAACACTCACCGGAACTCTACAATGGGCCTTCTTCAGGGCCTTCAGCGGAATCACTTCTGGTATCACTTCCAGACCTGAGGACTCTTCCCTTGGGTCGGACTCCAGCATGACAAAGGGTCCAGGCTGCTCCCAAGTAAGCTTCACAGTGGCTCTGAGACAGGTTACTTCGCCGGGCTGCAACACTACCCCTTCTCTTCCAAGTCTCCACACCTTCCCTATCCCCTCTCCAGGGGTCTTCTGCTCTAGGACCAGCCGTTGGTAGGCCGTCTTCAGGATGGGGTGGATCTTGGTGGCCGCTGGCCACTTCTCTTTCACTAGAGGGGTCAGGAGTCTTCGGACCAGGTCCGTGTTCGTCCCTATTATAAGGGAACTCTTGTTGGCTCCTGGCGGCCGAGGGAACACAATTGCCAGGGTGTCGAACACTTTGGCCTATCCAGCCACAGACGGGTCAAAGGTCATCTTGATAGGCAGATAGCCATCGTAGGGGAAGCTCTGGGTTCCAATCCCCCATATTTCCAATTCCTCTATCTTCTGGATGGGCAGATGACTCAAGTGTTTATCGTAGAAATACCGGTATAATAGGGTCACTTGTGCCCCAGTATCCAAGATGGCTCTGGTATAGACTCCCTCCACTTGAATGGGCACTATAGGAGATGGGCCTACCAGCTTCTCCGGTTATGGCCTGGCAGGGGCCGCCTTCTTCCGGTCCTTTCCCTTCGGACTCTCTCTCGTCCAACTCCCTTTGGACTTTAGTCTTTCTTGAGCCTGGTATGCATTGACTTCCCTCCTTTCAATGGGTGTACAGACCCGCTGAGGGATATTATTGTTTTTCTTAGGTGTTCATCCCCTCTGGGGCATGCTGTGCCTCTTCTGAGGGGTCTTGCCCCCTTTCTCTGGAGTGTATCTCTGTTGAGGAATGTTGTGTTTCCTCTGAGGTGTTTTATCTCCTCTTTTCTTCTGCTTCGCATTCAGCTTGGAGCTCACTGAAGATGATGGGCACCCGGTTGACTCCTTCACCGGGGCCCTCTGGAGTTTCCCGCCAGCTTGCGGTTATCTGTTTTCTTCTTCTTAGGACTGGAATATGTAGCTGCAATATGGCCAATTCCTCCACAGTTAAAGCAGACTATATCTCCCCATTCTTGTAAAGATGCGGGTGCTGAGGCAATTGGGAATAGTTCCTTCCTTGGTACTTCTCTCCTGGGGCCTTCTGGGTCTTTTGCTATCAGAGAGGTCAACATCTCTAACACCTTGGACATTTGTGATTTTAAAGTGTCTACCTCTGAGTCTCTTTCAGGGGTCATCACTGGGTTGACTAACACCTGTGCGGGGGCAACATTTGTCTTAATCATTTGCTGGTCCTGTTGTAGTGCCTCCTCATCTCTGATGATTTTTATCAAATCAGAATAAGTCAGTAACGTTCCTCCTCCCGAGGTTTTCAGGTGCAGCCAGACTGGATCCGAGCGTAACGCTCCCTTTAAGACTTGCTTCATTCTTGCCGCATCTGTATCTTGGGGCTTCATTCCCTTCTTCAACACAATCTTGCACAGCAGCCTGTTCAGTCTCCTAACATACTCTGAAAGTTTCTCCTTCGGCTGTTGGAAAGTATGTTCAAATTGGTAGACCATCTCTGTCACCTTTTCCAATTGACCAAACTCTTCCTGTAGCATGGCTAGACAGTCTTGAGCCATGCAGTCTGCATTCCCAAACCGAAAACTTTTCACTGCTTCTGCTGCTGCGCCTTTGAGGCTTTCTATCACTCGTTGCCTCTTCTGCGCTTCAGGCACCTCCCATGCCTCTACTGCTTGTAATGCCTGCTCCACCCAGGTATCAAAATCTTCCTCCCCCACAGGGACAGGGAGCTTCCCTGAGAATGTCTTCAGTCTCCGGTAGCTAGTCTCTACATGCACCGTGCTTGTCTTCTGACATTTGGTTAGCAGATCCCCTATTGCCTTTATCAATTCTGGTGATATAGCAGTGGCAGGTGCGGGTGTCACCGGGGGCGTCACCCCGTCTCCTCTTTCTGGTGAAGTACGGGCCGCAGCCTGCGGTGATCCCGTTGGTGATGGTTCCTTCTTTACAGTTACTGCGTGCGCCAACCTATAGGTTCTGTTGTCTGGCGTCCGCACACACTTGCGCTTGCAAGCCTCTGGCATCCCGTCCCAGTACTCCACTAATGCATACTGATATGAGGTGTCTGGGTCTGACTTTATCTCCGTCACCCACGGTGTGTGATCTGGGGACACCAACTTCATTAACTCCTCTACCATCTCAGTCGACCATTCCTCCCCAGGGAGGCTGATGACTATCGAGTTGTTTGGCTCTACCCTAGAGGCTTTGCACCACTCTTCTACTGCTTGTGGGTCCATGCCGGCACTTCTGGCGTTCACCTGCTGTATCAGGATCCCGGACGAGCCCCCACATGTAGCGATACCTTCAGTTAAGAGGGCCGCAGATTTATTTTTGGGCCCTGAAGACAGCTACGCCAACCCCCGGCAATTTACTCGACCCCCTACTGGCACAGTTAGTCTAGGGTAATATGTGTATATCTTATGCTCTATGATTAAATTCAAACACCAAGGCAGTGATAGAAGAATAACTAATTTACTTTCTATGGTAATAAAAATCAACAGTGATAACAGATCATATGAATCTATCTGCAGAGCCCTGCAGCAATAGTCACACTATAACTATTAAGATATGGCGCACACGCGCCACGTGTAACAGTACTTCACTATGCGCCCTATGGCGCAGCAACTTAATAAACTACCTAGATGGCCAGGCCTGACCATATAACTCAGTCTCTAGGGGGGATAAAATTCTTTGCATGCAAGTCTTTAAACGGTGGTGCACATTTCAGGAACACATTTGTAATCCAAGGGGGGTAAAAATGCCAACACAGTACACTCCACTAGAGATCCGTTTGACTCAGTTCTGCTTTGGATCTCAAGTGGGGGACAAGAACTAAAATAGGAACTCGTGGGCCACGACAGTCTGTAGGCCTAACAATGGTATAAAGTATTTGTGGATTGAGCAAGTGCTCGCTCACCCCTCCGGACGCGATCCCAGTCCGGGAACTTCCACCTGCTGTGTCTACACACACAGCGTCTGCAGCGGTCTCGTCTCCGGCTCAGCAGCAGTTGAAGAAAACTGAGTCAGATGCCACCCAGGCTCGCGATGGGGTGGAAGGCTCTTTAGGTAGCAGCGCAAGGCCCCAGGCTTCAGGCCTTGCACTACAGCGGATCCGCACAGGAAGATCTCTCCCTTGAAGTCTCGTGTCCCAAAGAGGCCGAGCCCAGCCTCGCCTCCTCCTTTTATAACCCCTCCCATGAGTCTCTGGGGTGGAAACATTGCCGAAAGGGGTTCTGGGTAAGGCAGTCCTGGGAGTCTTAAAGGGGACCCCGCTACAAGAGCAAAGAATATTTGTATGATTTGTATAGCACATTGCTGTGCTTTACAAATCTGTAAAGCTCTGTTTTATTTTTTTATTTTTTCAAAGCAGTACTTCTGCTTTTTAAATAGGACCCCAAAATATGGAGAGCTGACACTTTTTTTCTGCCCTTATAGAGAACTTTAAACTATTTAACTCAGCCCCTTACCTGGCGGAGTTACAATCTAATATTGCACAGTGACACCTACTAAGCCTTGTAACCACCTACCACTTTTTTTCAGTGTTGAGACTTTGGAGCTGATAGTAATGGTTAAATAGTCCCTTTTCTGTCCCCAGGCCCTTAGCTGAACAATGCGACCTGGGAATTTTTTATTTTTTATATAACTGCAGAGTGGAGGTCCCCAGAATTTATAAGTCTGACCCCTCTCTCTGCCGCCCTACTTCCCTGCTGAATTGGCAGGGCTGGGCAGAATGATGCATATGGGGTGATTAGGGTGTGCCCAGGCACACCCAGCTCACTCCGTGCGCATGCCTAGGCTATCCATACATGACTTTCCAGTGGCCCATGCCTTGAAAGGCCGTCACTTCACTGCTACAGATATTCAACCCTTCTGGCAGGGTCAAATACCTGATCCCCTTCTCAAATGCAGTGAGCCCCCCCCCCCTCCCCACTCGCCTGTGCAGGCTCTAGGGATTGTGGTTGCTGGGACACTCTTTAATTTTACCTTGTTTTTGACGCTGAAAGCCTGGTAAAAAATTAACAGCCCAAAGCTGTTATCTCTGAAATGCAACCTACAGTATGAATCTATTAAAGTTTTGTTTTATTAGTCTGTGGGTGGAGCACTCAGAGGTAAATCTTGCAACCAACATCCAGACTCCATGCAGACTCTGCCCCTAGCAAGAATTGAGCCTTGCAACCTAACACTGCAAAGTTAAGCCCTAACCACTTAGCGTCCATGCAGTTCTGTGTACACTATGTCTCTAGAATAAAATTCAGTAGTAAAAAAAAGGCAGGGAAAGAAAGTAAAAAAACACATAGCACAGCACAACATCTGGAAATGTGTACAGTAGACTTTCATCAGCATATTTTCTGCCAATCTGATGCAAGTAATGAAATACTTGCATGGTTAAACTTTATTGAAAAATTGCATCTCAGTTCCCATTTCAATCCTGTGTAAGTGTATTATGTCAGGTAAAACAATCTACTGTATACACTATATTTAACTTGTGTTGGATAGTCTATATGCTATTTAATATGTGCTTGACACAGCACCGCCTGAATATGTTGCCATCATTGAGGCAATTTAAACATTCATAACTTTTCTGGACAGGAGATACTGAGCCGATTCACTGGTGCAGAGCATGCTTGCTTGTTGTCCCGTGAACTGTGCGGCTATAGTTTCAACTTTCTCAGGGTGCACTACAGAATCCTGATAGGATGTGTTTTTAGTGATGTTACTAGTCTCTAGTGAATGGATGGGCTACATTCTCAGTGATGTCCCTGGTCATAGGCTACATTCTCAGTGATGTCCCTGGTCATAGGCTACATTCTCAGTGATGTCACTGGTCATAGGCTACATTCTCAGTGATGTCACTGGTCATAGGCTACATTCTCAGTGATGTCACTGGTCATAGGCTACATTCTCAGTGATGTCACTGGTCATAGGCTACATTCTCAGTGATGTCACTGGTCATAGGCTACATTCTCAGTGATGTCAGTGGTCATAGGCTACATTCTCAGTGATGTCACTGGTCATAGGCTACATTCTCAGTGATGTCCCTGGTCATAGGCTACATTCTCAGTGATGTCACTGGTCATAGGCTACATTCTCAGTGATGTCACTGGTCATAGGCTACATTCTCAGTGATGTCACTGGTCATAGGCTACATTCTCAGTGATGTCACTGGTCATAGGCTACATTCTCAGTGATGTCACTGGTCATAGGCTACATTCTCAGTGATGTCACTGGTCATAGGCTACATTCTCAGTGATGTCACTGGTCATAGGCTACATTCTCAGTGATGTCACTGGTCATAGGCTACATTCTCAGTGATGTCACTGGTCATAGGCTACATTCTCAGTGATGTCAGTGGTCATAGGCTACATTCTCAGTGATGTCACTGGTCATAGGCTACATTCTCAGTGATGTCCCTGGTCATAGGCTACATTCTCAGTGATGTCACTGGTCATAGGCTACATTCTCAGTGATGTCACTGGTCATAGGCTACATTCTCAGTGATGTCACTGGTCATAGGCTACATTCTCAGTGATGTCACTGGTCATAGGCTACATTCTCAGTGATGTCACTGGTCATAGGCTACATTCTCAGTGATGTCACTGGTCATAGGCTGCATTCTCAGTGATGTCACTGGTCATAGGCTGCATTCTCAGTGATGTCACTGGTCATAGGCTGCATTCTCAGTGATGTCACTGGTCATAGGCTGCATTCTCAGTGATGCCACTGGTCATAGGCTGCATTCTCAGTGATGTCACTGGTCATAGGCTGCATTCTCAGTGATGTCACTGGTCATAGGCTGCATTCTCAGTGATGTCACTGGTCATAGGCTACATTCTCAGTGATGTCACTGGTCATAGGCTACATTCTCAGTGATGTCACTGGTCATAGGCTACATTCTCAGTGATGTCACTGGTCATAGGCTACATTCTCAGTGATGTCACTGGTCATAGGCTACATTCTCAGTGATGTCACTGGTCATAGGCTACATTCTCAGTGATGTCACTGGTCATAGGCTGCATTCTCAGTGATGTCACTGGTCATAGGCTGCATTCTCAGTGATGTCACTGGTCATAGGCTGCATTCTCAGTGATGTCACTGGTCATAGGCTGCATTCTCAGTGATGTCACTGGTCATAGGCTGCATTCTCAGTGATGTCACTGGTCACAGGCTACATTCTCAGTGATGTCACTGGTCATAGGCTACATTCTCAGTGATGTCACTGGTCACAGGCTACATTCTCAGTGATGTCACTGGTCACAGGCTACATTCTCAGTGATGTCACTGGTCATAGGCTACATTCTCAGTGATGAAAACATTTTAAAACTAAAAAGTAAAATAAATAAGATTTTTTTTTTTTTTTTAAAGCACCCCATCTCTGAGCTTGCGCGCAGAAGGGAGCGCATACATAAGTCGGTCCCGCATATGTAAACGGTGTTCAAGCCACACGGGAGGTATTGCCGCAAACCTTAGAGTGAGAGCAATAATTCTAGCACAAGACCTCCTCTGTAACTCTTAACAGGTAACCTGTAAACATTTTTAAAACATGGCTTATGGAGGTTTTTAAGTACTGTAGTTTGTCGCCATTCCACGAGCGTGCACAATTTTAAAGCATGACATGTTAGGCATCTATTTACTCAGCGTAACATAATCTTTCACATTATACAAAAATTGGGCTTTACAGTTTTTGTTTTTTTTATTCATTCAAGTGTATTTTTTTCCAAAAATATTGTGTTTCAAAGACTGCTGCGCAAATACAGTGTGACATAAAATATTGCAACACCCGCCATTTTATTCTCTAGGATCTCTGCTAAAAAAAGTATATATACAAATTCTCAGCATTGTCACTATTTTGCAGTATCTGCCTTCTTAGCGATGTCTCTCTCGTGTATAGATAGGCTACATTTTCTGTGATGTTACTGGTCTCTAGTCAATCGATAGACTGCATTTTCAGTCATGTCATTGGTCTCCTTTGAATAGTTAATCCTAGTACACATGATAAGAATATTGGACGATAAAAAAATGCATTGTCCGATATTCATTAGTACCATAGGCGTGCGCAGGGGGTGTGCCAGGGGTGCCTGGGCACACCCTAATCCTGGGGTTGGCAACCTGTCACCTGCTCACCATTGAACCGCAATCCTTCCTTGCCGACCCTCAGAACCTGGACAGGAAAAGGGGGTGGAATTTAGTGGAACCGATCTGTATTATCCTCCTGCAGCAGCTGAAAGCAGGCTTCTCCTCCTCTCCCTCTCGTCGACATACAGCTTCCACAGGAGGAAAATACAGGGGATCGGTACCAATATATGCCACCCCTCCTGTCCCTGTTCCTCTTCTTTCTGCTTCCCGGGTCCCCCTGTGTACTCCCTGGCTCCCCTCCCTCCCATTGTTTCAGGATGGAAAGTGGGGAAGAGGCCAGTGAATATGTCAAACGCATATGTGTTGGAGCTTTGGGATGCACACCCTAATGCAATAGGCTGCGCACACCTATGATTAGAACACAGCTTTCGAGAGCCGATCATGACAGTTCATGCAAATATTCAAAGGGACAAGGACAAATATTTTCTCATAAAATAACAGAACAAATGATTTTCGTGTAGTTTAGTATTTGTACAAAAAAAAATCGAGTGAACGAGACCATGTATGCTTGGAAACAAAATAATGCATTAAAATATAATACATTACATTACTTCTGAAGTTGTATTTTGTCTTGCGAGAATTTTCGTAACTTTAGTAACCTATTCGTTTTCGAGAAGAGACTGGCATGTAGTGATGAGCCGAACACCCCCGGGTTCGGTTCGCACCAGAACCCGCGAACGGACCGAAAGTTCGCACGAACATTAGAACCCTATTAAATACAATGGATGCGAACGTTCGGATTCTAAAGTGCTAATTATAACGACTATTATCCATGTTATTGTCCGAAACAGAGTTTGGGAACCCGGGTTCTGCACCAGGGGACATGTATCAATGCAAAAAGAAGTTTTAAAAACGGACGTTTTCCGGGAGCAGTCATTTTAATGATGCATAAAGTGAAAAAAAAAAAGTCAAATATTCCTTTAAATATTGTACCTGGGGGGTGTCTAAAGTATGCCTGTGAAGTGCCACGTGTTTCCCGTGTTTAGAACTGTCCCTGCACAAAATTACATTTCTAAAGGAAAAAAAGCCAATTAACCACTTAAGCCCCGAACCATTTGGTAGCTAGAGGACCAGAGGTGAATTCAGAATTTTGCACTGCGCTGCTTTAACTGTAAATTGTGCGGACATGCAATGTTGTACCCAAACGAAATTTGCGTCCTTTTCTTCCCACAAATAGAGCTTTCTTTTAATGGTATTTGATTGCCTCTGCGATTTTTATTTTTTGCGATATAAACGGAAAAAGACCGAAAATTTTGAAAAAAAATGATAATTTCTACTTTTTGTTATAAGAAAAATCGAATAAACTCAATTGTAGTCATACATTTAGGCCAAAATGTATTCAGCCACATGTTTTTAGTAAAAAAAATGTCAATAAGCGTATATTTATTGGTTTGCGCAAAAGTTATAGAGTTTACAAACTAGGGTACATTTTCTGAAATTTACACAGCTTTAAATTTATGACTGCCTATCTCATTTCTTGAGGTGCTAAAATGACAGGGCAGTACAAAACCCCCCCAAATGACCCCATTTTGGAAAGTAGACACCCCAAGGAAATTGCTGAGAGGCATGTTGAGCCCATTGAATTTTTTATTTTTTTGTCCCAAGTGATTGAATAATGACAAAAAAAAAAAAAAAATTACAAAAAGTTGTCACTAAATGATATATTGCTCACACATGCCATGGTTATATGTGGAATTTCACCCCAAAATACATTTTTCTGCTTCTCCTGAGTACGGGGATACCACATGTGTGGGACTTTTTGGGAGCCTAGCCGCGTACGGGACCCCGGAAACCAAGCACCGCCTTCAGGATTTCTAAGGGCGCAAATTTTTGATTTCACTCCTCACTACCTATCACAGTTTCGAAGGCCATAAAATGCCAAAATAGCACAAAACCCCCCCAAATGACCCCATTTTAGAAAGTAGACACCCCAAGGAAATTGCTGAGAGGCCTGTTGAGCCCATTGAATATATTTTTTTTTGTCCCAAGTGATTGAATAATGACAAAAAAAAAAAACAAAAAAAAAAAATTACAAAAAGTTGTCACTAAATGATATATTGCTCACACATGCCATGGTTATATGTGGAATTACACCCCAAAATACATTTTTCTGCTTCTCCTGAGTACGGGGATACCACATGTGTGGGACTTTTTAGGAGCCTAGCCGCGTACGGGACCCCGAAAACCAAGCACCGCCTTCAGGATTTCTAGGCACAAATTTTTGATTTCACTCCTCACTACCTATCACAGTTTCGAAGGCCATAAAATGCCAAAATCGCACAAACCCCCCCCCCCCCAAATGACCCCATTTTGGAATATAGACACCCCAAGCTATTTGCTGAGAGGAATGGCGAGTATTTTACAGCTCTCATTTGTTTTTGAAAATGAAGAAAGAAAATATATATATATATATATTTTTTTTTTTTCAATTTTCAAAACTTTGTGACAAAAAGCGAGATCTGCAAAATACTCACAATACCTCTCAGCAAATAGCTTGGGGTGTCTACTTTCCAAAATGGGGTCATTTGGGGGGGGGGGTTTTGTGCTATCTGGGCATTCCATGGCCTCCGAAACTGTGATAGGCAGTGAGAAGTGAAATCAAAAATTTACACCCTTAGAAAGCCTGAAGGCGGTGCTTGGTTTTTGGGGTCCCGTACGTGGCTAGGCTCCCAAAAAGTCTCACACATGTGGTATCCCCGTACTCAAAAGAAGCAACAGAATGTATTTTGGGGTGTAATTCCACATATGCCCATGGCATGTTTGAGCAATATATCATTTAGTGACAACTTTGTGCAAAAAAAAAAAAAAATTGTCGTTTTTCCGCAACTTGTGTCAACATATAAAATATTCCATGGACTCGACATGCCTCTCAGTATATAGCTTGGGGTGTCTACTTTCCAAAATGGGGTCATTTGGGGGGGGGTTTGAACTGTTCTGGCATTTTATACACAACATTAGGAAGCTTACATCCACTCTTCTAACCACTTGAAGACAAAGCCCTTTTTGACACTTTTTGTTTACATGAAAACATTTTTTTTTTTGCAAGAAAATTATGTTGAACCCCCAAACATTATATATATTTTTAAAGCAAAGGCCCTACAGATTAAAATGGTGGGTGTTGCATTTTTTTTTCTACACAGTATTTGCGCAGCGATTTTTCAAACGCATTTTTTGGGTTAAAAAATACACTTTTTTTAATTTTAATGCACTAAAACACACTATATTGCCCAAATGTTTGATGAAATAAAAAAGATGATCTTAGGCCGAGTACATAGATACCAAACACGACATGCTTTAAAATTTCGCACAAACGCGCATTGGCGACAAACTACATACATTTTTAAAAGCCTTTAAAAGCCTTTACAGGTTACCCCAGTAGATTTACAGAGGAGGTCTACTGCTAAAATGATTGCCCTCGATCTGACCTTCGCGGTGATACCTCACATGCATGGTGCAATTGCTGTTTACATATGACGCCAGACCGACGCTTGCGTTCGCCATTGGGCAAGAGCAGGGCAGGACAGGGGTGCTTTTTTTTTTTTTCTTTTTTTTTTATTATTAATTTTTCTTTTTTCTTTTATTTTTAAATTGTTCCTTCCAAGTATTTTTTTTTAATCATTTTTATTGTTATCTCAGGGAATGTAAATATCCCCTATGATAGCAATAGGTAGTGACAGGTACTCTTTTTTTGAAAAAACTGGGGTCTTCTAAACCCTAGATTTTTCCTCTGCCCTCAAAGCATCTGACCACACCAAGATCGGTGTGATAAAATGCTTTCCCAATTTCCCAATGGCGCTTTTTATATCCGGGGGGGGGCATTCCCTCCCACTGCTTGTAAAAGCAGTCCAGAGGCTAATTAGCCGCTAGGATTGCTTTTACATGAAAGCCGGCTGCAGGCTGAAAAGAATGATACCAAGATGATACCTAAACCCGCAGGCATCATTCTGGTATAAACATTCAAAGTCCAGCAACATACCAGTACGTTGCTGGTCCTTGTTGGACATGTATTGTAATCTTTTTATTTCATGCAGCCAGTTGGCTGAACGAAAAAAGAGATTGATCGGTGGGTATGCCCACCATTAGAATACCGCCCTTCATCCACCCACTTCCAATGATGGGCATACACGCACCATTTATATATGCCGAAGCATGGGGGCATCCTCCCGCAAAAAAGTTATGCCGCACACACATGGTCGGACTTTTCCACGGGCAAGCCTCCGTCGGAATTTCGACCGTATGTACGCGGCATTAGGAGCAAAATCGCTCCTCCGCCCCTGCTGCCCCAATGCTTCGGCATATTTGCTTTTTTTTATTAACTGTGGTGGTGAAATCACCTCCTACAGCACTGGAGTCGCAGGGATCAGGCCTGTCTCTGCGAATGCTGCAGTTATGTGTGTTTTTGTTTTGTAAGTGACAGTGATCGATCGATACTGCACTTGGGTGGCCTGGGCTGGACGGAGGGGCAAAACGCAGGTGCCAGCAGGTATCTGGGCTGATCCCGCTAACACTGCATTTTTGGGAACCCTAAACTGCTGGGGACGCTAGTATAGATCTGATCAGATCAGATATTGATCTGTTCAGATACTATACCACTAAGGGGTGTGTATGCTTCACGCGTGGGTGTTAGCGTTACTGGCACTAACCTGACGCTGCCTGGGGTGTGACTCAGACCCTCTCTGATGCTAAAACCTAATTGATATCACCCGCCGGGCGATCAGGGGGTTAAACCTTTATTGGGTTATATACACGGCGTGTGCCCTGACACTATAAAAAGCAAACTAACTAACCAGCGTCACCCGTAACACTTATATGGTGATCACTGGTGAAAGGGTTAACTAGGGGCAATCAGGGGGTTAAAACCTTTATTAGATAATATATGGGGGTACCTGACGCTATAAAAACCTGCGGCGAACCTAAAAAAAATTACCAGCTACCGATCTGCATCACCGACACTAAGACAGCGTTTAGAAAAACGATTGCTTAGCGACAGTGGTGATGGGGGTGAAAGGGTTACCTGGGGGGGCGATCAAGGGGGTTAAACCTTTATTAGATAATATATTGGGGTACCTGACGCTATAAAAACATGCGGCGAACCTAAAAAAAATTACTGGCTACGATCTGCATCACCGACACTAAGACAGCGTTTAGAAAAACGATTGCTTAGCGACAGTGGTGATAGGGGGTGAAAGGGTTACCTGGGGGGCGATCAAGGGGGTTAAACCTTTATTAGATAATATATTGGGGTACCTGACGCTATAAAAACCTGCGGCGAACCTAAAAAAAATTACCGGCTACCGATCTGCATCACAGACACTAAGACAGCGTTTAGAAAAACGATCGCTTAGTGACAGTGGTGATAGGGGGTGAAAGGGTTACCTGGGGGGCGATCAAGGGGGTTAAACCTTTATTAGATAATATATTGGGGTACCTGACGCTATAAAAACCTGCGGCGAACCTAAAAAAAATTACTGGCTACGATCTGCATCACCGACACTAAGACAGCGTTTAGAAAAACAATTGCTTAGCGACAGTGGTGATAGGGGGTGAAAGGGTTACCTGGGGGGCGATCAAGGGGGTTAAACCTTTATTAGATAATATATTGGGGTACCTGACGCTATAAAAACCTGCGGCGAACCTAAAAATAATTACCGGCTACCGATCTGCATCACAGACACTAAGACAGCGTTTAGAAAAACGATCGCTTAGTGACAGTGGTGATAGGGGGTGAAAGGGTTACCTGGGGGGCGATCAAGGGGGTTAAACCTTTATTAGATAATATATTGGGGTACCTGACGCTATAAAAACCTGCAGCGAACCTAAAAAAAATTACTGGCTGCCGATCGGCATCACTGACGCTAAGACAGCGATCAGAAAAATGATCGCTAAGCGACAGTGGTGATAGGCGGTGAAAGGGATATCTGGGGGGTGATCAGGGGGTTAAACCTTTATTAGGGGGGGTTAGGGGGCTACACTGGACCTAAGACTAAACTTTGGTGACACTTTTACAGTCACAAATGTCACTGATTGCAGTGATCACTAAATAAATGGTCACTGCAATCAGTGACACTGTGACTGGGGGCTGGGGGGGTGATCTGGGGGGTGATCTGGGGTGATCTGGGGGGCCTGGGGGGGCGATTTATGTCCCTATGTGTCCTGGTGTCAGTGTAGTGTTGTGTGCACTGACCTGATATCTTCTCTTGTACGGCGCTCGGTATATGTGAGCGCCGCACCAGAGATGACATCACTTCCTCCTGCTCCCTCTGTCTGACACAGACAGAGGGGGCATTTCCATTCGCCGGGAGCGATCGCGAGGGGGTGGCCAGAAACGAATGGCTGCCCCCTCATCCCGGAACGCTCCCGGACACATAGCCACCGCTCACTGTATAGGAGGGGGGTCCGATCGGACCCCCCAACTGTACAAAGGCAATCACGTATGCTCTACGTGATTGTGCCTGTCGGTGCCATTCTGCCGACGTATATATACAGTGAGCGGTCGTTAAGTGGTTAAAACTGCTTGCGGCTTTAATGCAATGTCTGGTCCCGGTAATATGGATGAAAATCTTTAGGAAAAATGGCATAGCTACCCCATCAACCCCCCCCCCCCTCTACCCCAGCCCATTACCAGCCCCTTTGGGTCTTGTATGGATATTAAGGGGAACCCCGCACACAAAATAAAAAAGGCCCTATATACTCTGAACAGCCGTATACAGGCGGTGCATACAAGACAGGGACTGTAGGTTTGTTCTTATGTAGAATCTGTTTGTAATTTTGAACAGCTGCATTGTTTAAGTGTAGCTCCATGCCAAATTCCTTTTTTTTAGCTTTTTGGAAAACATAGGGAACGGTTATCACCCCTGTCACATTTTTTTTGCTGTTTGTGCCCCTGTTCAGAACATTTCACCTCACTTTGCGTCCCAATGACAACTGTTTTTGAAATGTGGTGTTTTTATTGAAACAAGGATTGGTGATAAAGCATCAGTAGAGAGGAGACACCTTTCTCCCATATTAATTCTTACAGGAGAGAATTTTCCTTCCAAGGGGTAGATTTCCTCTCACTTCCTGTTGTCTTCTTCCGTTTGCAAGTAGTAGTCGTTTGTAAGTTTGATGTTTGAAAGTAGGGACCTGCCGTATATACTCTGCAGAAATTGGCCCCTTAGGTGTTGGTGTTGGCACAACACTGTAAGCACTCACAGTTACTCTTGGTGGGTGCTGGAACGCCCTGCTGTCAACTATTATATCAGGAATTGTAATAACATATAATTGTTGATCAGTGGTAGTAAAAATTGGGCCTTTGATGGTGGTGCTGGTGCCACAACACTGTAAGGCCTGACAGTTACTCTTGGTGGGCGCAGCAATGGGCCCTGCTGTGAATTATTCGATCAATAATTATAATTGCATGCCCCTGTTGAACAGGGGCTGAAAAATTGGGCCTTTGGTGGTGGTGGTGGTGGTGATGGTGGTGCTGGTGCCACAACACTGTAAGGCCTGACAGTTACTCTTGGTGGGCGCAGCAATGGGCCCTGCTGTGAATTATTAGATCAATAATTATAATTGCATGCCCCTGTTGAATAGGGGCTGAAAAATTGGGCCTTTGGTGGTGGTGGAGGTGGTGGTGGTGATGGTGGTGCTGGTGCCACAACACTGTAAGGCCTGACAGTTACTCTTGGTGGGCGCAGCAATGGGCCCTGCTGTGAATTATTCGATCAATAATTATAATTGCATGCCCCTGTTGAACAGGGGCTGAAAAATTGGGCCTTTGGTGGTGGTGGTGGTGGTGATGGTGGTGCTGGTGCCACAACACTGTAAGGCCTGACAGTTACTCTTGGTGGGCGCAGCAATGGGCCCTGCTGTGAATTATTAGATCAATAATTATAATTGCATGCCCCTGTTGAACAGGGGCTGAAAAATTAGGCCTTTGGTGGTGGTGGTGGTGGTGATGGTGGTGCTGGTGCCACAACACTGTAAGGCCTGACAGTTACTCTTGGTGGGCGCAGCAATGGGCCCTGCTGTGAATTATTAGATCAATAATTATAATTGCATGCCCCTGTTGAACAGAGGCTGAAAAATTGGGCCTTAGGCACTGGTGGCACAACACTGCAACCCCTCACAGATACTGTACTTGGAGCACAGCAATGAGGCCTGTTGCAAAGTATTGCATCCAAAATTTTAATTACACGCCCCTGTTAAACAGGGGCTGAAAAATTGGGCCTTAGCCACTGGTGGCGTCACCCATAAACCAAAATGATCTTCCAAGCTATCATCATTAATCGTATCATTGAGGAGGAGGAGGAGGATAGCCAGTCAACATAACAGCACAGGCACTCAGCATCAGCATCAGTCTTGAAGGGATGTGACATTTTAAAATCAATTAGTCTGTTATATCAGCATCAGGTGTGTGGTAGCTGGTGGTGATCCAAGACTGGTTCATCTTGATGAAAGTCAGTCGATCAACCGAGTCGGTGGACAGGCGCACCCTGTGATCCGTGACAAATCCTCCAGCAGCACTGAATGTGCGTTCTGAAAGAACGCTGGATGCAGGACAGGCCAGTAGCTCAATTGCATACTGTGCAAGCTCTGGCCAGTGATCCATCCTCAAGACCCAGTAAGCCAGAGGATTTTCGGTGGGGAAGGTGTCCAAGTCTGACCTTGCCCCTAGGTATTCCTGGACCATGTATATCAGACGCTGGCGATGGTTGCTGGAACTGATCATACTTTGGGGCTGCGGACTAAAGAATTGTCTGAACGCATCGGTCAGACGGCCACCTTCCCCACCGCTCCTTCTTTGACTGCCCGAAGCCTCAGCAACTCGTTGTCCAGGACCAGGAGTTTGTAACCTCCCAGTCTCTGGGAACGCGTTGCACAGACCTTTCTGCAAGGCCTCCCGGAGTTGTCTCATCCTCTGCTCCCTCTGCGATGGTAAGATAAGGTCCGCAACCTTACCCTTGTACCGTGGATCAAGGAGAGTGGCCAGCCAGTAATGGTCCCTCTCCTTGATCCGAAGAATACGAGGATCCTTCCGCAGACTTTGCAGGATCAGGGAGGCCATGCAGCGTAGGTTAGCTGAGGCATTCAGTCCGGAGTCCTCTGGGTCACTAAGGACGACATGATCCGCAGCCACCTCCTCCCAGCCACGTACAAGTCCACTGGTTTCTTGGGACTGTAAATCATCCCTAAAAGACTGCTGCTGATGATGCTGAGTGCCAGCCTCCACCTCCATGCTGACACAATCCTCCTCCTCCTCCTCCTCCTCCTCCTCCTCTTCCTGTGCGTTGGGTGGGACAGAAGGAACACTGTCTGGGTAAAGGGGGCCTTGAGAGGCAAGGAAGTCCTCCTCTTCCTGCCTCTGTTCTGCCTCAAGTGCCCTGTCCATTATTCCACGCAGCGTGTGCTCCAACAGGTGGACAAGAGGTACAGTGTCACTGATGCATGCACTGTCACTGCTCACCATCCTCGTGGCCTCCTCAAATGGTGCCAGGACAGTGCATGCATCCTTGATCATGCCCCACTGGCGTGGAGAAAAAAACCCGAGCTCCCCTGACCCTGTCCTGGTGCCGTAGTCGCACAGGTACTCATTGATGGCCCTCTGCTGCGTGTGCAGCCGCTGCAGCATGGCCAACGTTGAGTTCCACCTGGTGGGCATGTCACATATAAGGCAGGTCTTGGGCAGGTTCAACTCCTTTTGCAGCTCAGCCAGGCGAGCACTGGTATTATAAGATCTGCGGAAATGCACACAGACTTTCCTGGCCTGCCTCAGGACATCCTGTAAGCCCGGGTACCTGCCCAAGAACCGCTGCACCACCAGGTTAAGGACGTGAGCCATACAGGGCACATGGGTCAGTTGTCCCTGTCGGAGGGCGGAGAGGAGGTTGGTGCCATTGTCGCAAACCACCATTCCTGGCTTAAGCTGGCGTGGCGTCAACCACCTCTCGGCCTGGCCCTGCAGAGCAGACAGGACCTCTGCCCCAGTGTGGCTCCTGTCCCCCAAACACACCAGCGCAAGCACGGCATGGCATCTTTTTGCCTGCGTACTTGCGTAGCCCCTTGAACGCCTACGGAGCACCGCTGGTTCCGAGGACAAACCACAGGAAGAGGCCATGGAGGAAGAAGAAGAGGAGGGGGTGGAGGAGAGAGGTGTGTCACAACCAGTAGTAGCATTTTGGAGGCGTGGCGGTGGAACAACCTCCAACACTACTGCACCTTGTCCTGCATCCTTCCCAGCTGCCAAAAGAGTGACCCAATGGGCCGTGAAAGAAAGGTAACGTCCCTGTCCATGCCTGCTGGACCATGAGTCAGCGGTAATATGCACCTTACCGCTGACCGCCCTGTCCAGCGAGGCCAAGACATTGCCTTCCACATGCCTGTAGAGAGCCGGAATCGCCTCCTGTGCGAAAAAGTGGCGTTTGGGAACCTGCCACTGAGGAACCGCACATTGCACAAACTCACGGAAGGGGGCCGAGTCTACCAACTGAAAAGGCAGCAGTTGAAGCGCTAGCAATTTAGCCAAGCTAGCATTCAACCGCTGGGCATGTGGGTGGCTGGGAGTGAACTTCTTTCGACGGTCCAGCAGCTGGGGCAGGGAAATTTGCCTGCTAGAATCAGACGTTGGTGTACTGCTAGCAGAGTGCCCGCAAGTACTTGGCTGTGACACACCTAATTCTACACCTTCATTCCTCTCAGAGCAGGTTTCAGAGAGGACTGAAGGTTTACTGGGGTTGGAGATCCCAGCTGATGCGGTGCAAGAAGAGGTCAGCTTTGTTCTTTGGTGTGGGTCTTTAAGGTAGGCTTGCCAACGAGCTGCATGGCAGGTCAACATATGTCTGATCAAGCATGTGGTGCCCAAGCGGCTGATGTTTTGGCCACGCGATATACGCTTGAGACATATGTTGCAAACAGCAGCTGTGCGATCTGATGCACTCGCCTCAAAAAAGGCCCACACCAAAGAACTTTTTGAATGACGGGCAGAGGCAGCGCCCTGCACAGGCGGAGCTCTGCGGTGTGATTCCGTCGGTGTGCTGCCCATACGCTGGCCACTCAAGGGCATCCTGCCTCGTTGGAGATGTGCCTCCTCCTCATCCTCCTCCTCCTCCTCTCTCCTATTAGGCACCCACGTGGAGTCAGTGACCTCATCATCCCCTCCCTCCTCATCACTGGAGCCAATCTGGCAGTATGCTGCAGCTGCTGGAGCATGACTGCCAGATTGGTGTCCTTCTTGAGCATCCCCTCTCTCTGCTCTCACGCTACTGCCTTCCTCTAGCTGGGTATCATCATCAGATCCTTTGAAACGCTGGGCATCCTCCTGGAGCATGTACCCAACACTGTGCTCAAACAATTCGGGGGACTCCTCAGGAGGAGGACATGGTGGGTCTAGGGAAGGATTGACTAATGAAGATAATGATACCAGAGAAGAGGACGCTTTGGCAGCTGCTTTGCCAGTACCCTGAGCCTGGGTGAGAGAGGATGAGGAGGATGAGGTGGGCTTGGTCATCCACTCTACCAAGTCTTCGGCATGATGTGGCTCAACATGTCCAGCTGCCGAAAAGAAGGACAAGCGTGTCCCATGGCCATGTGCTGATGACAATGCACCGCGTCCACGACCAGCACTGTTGCCCCCAGACACAGAGCCTGCTTGCCCTCTTTTTTTGCCTCCTGACTGTCTGCCTCTCCTTGTTTGCCTTCCAGACATTTTAATGGATGGCCTGCAGGGAGATGGGAAAAAGAGCAATAAGGGCTACCTTCATGTGTATACTGTGCAGGAGGCTTAGCAACAATGACACTGAC
This sequence comes from Rana muscosa, assembly GCA_029206835.1. Taxonomy (NCBI): domain Eukaryota; kingdom Metazoa; phylum Chordata; class Amphibia; order Anura; family Ranidae; genus Rana; species Rana muscosa. The sequence goes on from CM055118.1 coordinate 195,616,394, forward strand.
ACTGTCCCCTGCCTATCCTTCTCTGTCCCTAAACACAAGGATTTGCAATATGCTTCAGCAAGATTGGTTTAGCACAGAACAGCACACTGACAGTTTCCCTCACTGTCCTTCTCTGTCCCTACAAACAAGATTTAGCACAGAATAGCACACTGATAGTTTCCACGAGTGTCCTTCTCTGTCCCTAAACTCAAGGATTTCAAATATGGAACAGCAAAATTGGTTTAGAACAGAATAGCACACTGACACTTTCCCTCACTGTCCTACTCTGTCCCTCCCTACAAACAAGATTTAGCACAGAATAGCACACTGATAGTTTCCACGAGTGTCCTTCTCTGTCCCTAAACTCAAGGATTTCAAATATGGAACAGCAAAATTGGTTTAGAACAGAATAGCACACTGTCAGTTTCACTCACTGTACCTCTCTGTCCCTAAACTCAAGGATTTCAAATATGGTTCAGCAAAATTGGTTTAGAACAGAATAGCACACTGACACTTTCCCTCACTGTCCTACTCTGTCCCTCCCTACAAACAAGATTTAGCACAGAATAGCACACTGATAGTTTCCACGAGTGTCCTTCTCTGTCCCTAAACTCAAGGATTTCAAATATGGAACAGCAAAATTGGTTTAGAACAGAATATCACACTGACACTTTCCCTCACTGTCCTACTCTGTCCCTCCCTACAAACAAGATTTAGTACAGAATAGCACACTGATAGTTTCCACGAGTGTCCTTCTCTGTCCCTAAACTCAAGGATTTCAAATATGGAACAGCAAAATAGGTTTAGAACAGAATAGCACACTGACACTTTCCCTCACTGTCCTACTCTGTCCCTCCCTACAAACAAGATTTAGCACAGAATAGCACACTGATAGTTTCCACGAGTGTCCTTCTCTGTCCCTAAACTCAAGGATTTCAAATATGGAACAGCAAAATTGGTTTAGAACAGAATAGCACACTGTCAGTTTCACTCACTGTACCTCTCTGTCCCTAAACTCAAGGATTTCAAATATGGTTCAGCAAAATTGGTTTAGAACAGAATAGCACACTGACACTTTCCCTCACTGTCCTACTCTGTCCCTCCCTACAAACAAGATTTAGCACAGAATAGCACACTGATAGTTTCCACGAGTGTCCTTCTCTGTCCCTAAACTCAAGGATTTCAAATATGGAACAGCAAAATTGGTTTAGAACAGAATAGCACACTGACACTTTCCCTCACTGTCCTACTCTGTCCCTCCCTACAAACAAGATTTAGCACAGAATAGCACACTGATAGTTTCCACGAGTGTCCTTCTCTGTCCCTAAACTCAAAGATTTCAAATATGGAACAGCAAAATTGGTTTAGAACAGAATAGCACACTGACACTTTCCCTCACTGTACCTCTCTGTCCCTAAACTCAAGGATTGAAAATATGGTTCAGCAAGATTGGTTTAGAACAGAATAGCACACTGACACTTTCCCTCACTGTACCTCTCTGTCCCTACAAACAAGGTTTAGCACAGAATAACACACTGACACTCTCCCTACCTATCCTTATTTGTCCCTAAACACAAGGAATCCAGGATTAGTAAAGGAAAAAAAATGACACTGTCCCTGCCTATGCTTCTCTTTCCCTGCTCCGGAACACACTACACAAGGCCGCCGCGCTGGCGGCCTTTTATAGTGTGGGGCGTGTACTAAACCCCCTCAGCAATAATTGGCCACAGGCATCCTGCCTGTGGCCAATCATTGCTCTCCTCGCTGCCGGCGCTGTGATTGGCCAAGCATGCGGGGTCACAGTGCATGCTTGGCCAATCACAGCGCCTGGATGACACTGCGATGGCGTAGTGCATTGTGGGCCGTTCGCGTCACTCGAATTTGGCGCGAACGGCCCAAATCGTTCGATCTTCGTCGAACGATCGAACAGCCGATGTTCGAGTCGAACGTATGTTCGACTCGAACACGAAGCTCATCCCTACTGGCATGCAAAAAACAAACAAACAGACGATCGTTCGTCTAATATTCTTATCGTATGTACTAGGCATTAGGCTCAGTGATGTCAATAATCTCTAATAATAGGTAGGCTGCATTCTCAGTGATGTCATTGTTCTCTAGTAAATGGATAGTTTACATTCTCAGTGATGTCACTGGTCGCTAGTAAAAGGATAGGCTTCTTTCTCTGCATTGTCACTATTTTGTAGGAGAAGGTGAATCTGTCTTCTCAGTGATGTGGCTGGTGTCCAGTGAATTGATCTGTCAAAACCAAGCAAATACAAGATCCATTTCTTTATCTAAATGCCTTTGGTTACTGATCTGGGTGTTTCCACTGTGGCCACATTAAGACCCACACACAGAACTGAGTACTACACAGTGACATCACAATCCTCTACTTTGTGTTGCATTTGTTTTGTTCCAAGAAAAAAAATTGTGGAATGCTGAGTATAAAAGAAAAGTACCAGTGATGCATGCAGGGTCACACGCACTTCACTAACATCTGCTAAAACGCCCTAGCGAGGCTACAGGTGATCTCACAGGCCGGCAGTCATGTTCAGCACAAGCTAAATTTTCTCTATACGAATATACATGACAACCGTCAACAGATGTATTTTCAATAGACACATTGGAAGCCAACGCCAAGCTGATTAGCTCTGCTGTGCCGAAAGGAACCCATAAAGTATTTCCTCAGAGTCTCTGGTTTCTGTGTAATTTAATTTTATTTGGAAAATGTCTTGTACGTGTGTTTAGAATTTTTTTTTAAAAAGCGTGTATGTATATATATATATATATATATATATATATATATATATATATATTAGGGCTGTTACTGATTACAATTTTCGTGTTCGATTAATCGACTAATTTCAATTAATTATAACGCACATACAGATCCAACTACTTTTAGCTGATCTCCTTGCAGGCCGATTCCCAGTGCAGCTACCAACCACTGGAAAAATGGATAGCAGGATGCAAAAAACACACAAAGGCAGCGCTCGATGGGAATAGCATTAAAATATTATAGTTTTCAAGTAGGTAACAAAATAAATATTGTACTGGAGATAAAATCGATGTAGCTACATAAACTGTAAAAATGGTGCGAGTGATACCAAACGGTAACAAAAGCAGTCATGAAAACATGTAGCTAAGTATGATACTGGTATAAAAATGTGTACAACGATACCACTGCTGAATCCAGATGAGGAGGGGTTAACATCAGTCCGTCGGCATGTAGATGTCCCGTGAAGGGAACTATCACAACTCCCAGTGGATGGCTGTAGAATGCCAGGTTGATAGAGGGAAGTGTAACAGCCCTTGCGTGTGGCAGATAGTAAGGTCCCGCCGGCATGCAGATATGAAGGCACAGCAAAGGAGCCCTTCAGATGGACACAGCAAGCCCCGCCGGTGTCCGTGACATCACCGGATCTCCGACAGAACTCCCTGAAGACCCGGAAGCCGGCGGAGAGGTGAGTACCGATCAAAAGAATTAATCGATTAATCGAGGAATTAATAGTTAATTTCCACAGCCCTAATATATACAATATCTCACAAAAGTGAGTACACCCCTCACATTTTTGTAAATATTTTATTATATCTTTTCATGTGAGAACACTGAAGAAATGACACTTTGCTACAATGTAAAGTAGTGAGTGTACAGCTTGTATAACAGTGTAAATTTGCTGTCCACTTAAAATAACTCAACACACAGCCATTAATGTCTAAACCGCTGGCAACAAAAGTGAGTACACCCCTAGGTGAAAATGTCCAAATTGGGCCCAATTAGCCATTTTCCCTCCCCTGTGTCATGTGACTCGTTAGTGTTACAAGATCTCAGGTGTGAAAGGGGAGCAGGTGTGTTTAAATTTGGTGTTATCGCTCTCACTCTCTCATACTGGTCACTGGAAGTTCAACATGGCACCTCATGGCAAAGAGCTCTCTGAGGATCTGAAAAAAGAATTGTTGCTCTACATAAAGATGGCCTAGGCTATAAGAAGATTGCCAAGGCCCTGAAACTAAGCTGCAGCATGGTGGCCAAGACCATACAGGGGTTAACAGGACAGGTTCCACTCAGAACAGGCCTCGCAATGGTGGACCTAAGAAGTTGAGTGCACGTGTTTAGCGTCATATCCAGAGGTTGCCTTTGGAAAATAGACGTATGAGTGCTGCCAGAATTGCTGCAGAGGTTGAAGGGGTGTCAAATGCATTTGTTGCATTTATAAGTACTTGGTTTTAACAATAAATAATCTTGATTTTTTCATAATTTTCTTTTTTACTTTATCGTGGTGTCAGTAAAGTCCCATACAAGTTAATAGCCTGTAAATTTATATACAGTATCTCGCAAAAGTGAGTACATCCCTCACATCTTTTCATGTGACAACACTGAAGAAATGACACTTTGCTACAATGTAAAGTAGTGAGTGTACAGCTTGTATAACAGTGTAAATTTGCTGTCCCCCAAAAACACACAGCTATTAATGTCTAAAACGCTGGCAACAAAAGTGAGTACACCTCTAAGTGAAAATGCGGTGTACTCACCTCTTCGGGAGGTTGCAGGCAGGGAAAGTGGGTGGGGGGTTCTGAACTTCCACCCGGATCACCCCTAGAAGGAGTATTTCAATGTCCCCACAACATGTACCTCAAATAATCTCTTACACGTTGTTCTAAAGCCTTTGAGTGGAATAAGTTTTATGCCTTGTACACACGATCGGAATTTCCGATGAAAAAAGTCAGATGGAATTTTTTCATCGGATATTCTGACCGTGTGTGGGCCCCATCAGACTTTTTTCCGTCAGAGTTTAGAAATAGAATATGTTTAATTTTTTCCGATCGTCTGTGTGGAACTCCGACGGAGAAAAAAACACGCATGCTCAGAATCAAGTCGACGCATGCTCGGAAGCATTGAACTTTATTTTTCTCGGCTCGTCGTAGTCTTTTACGTCACCGCGCTTTGGACGGTCGGAATTTGGTCTGACAGTGTGTATGCAAGACAGCTTGAACGGAATATCCGACGGAGAATTCCATCGGATTTTATCGGAAATTCCGATCGTTTGTACAGGGCATTAAAATTCTTAGATTTGTTTTGTTGTTTCCCAGTAAAAATGAGTTGTGATTTATTATATATTTTTTTTGTATCAAGGTTGCTTTTTGCTTCCACCATAAATTATACAATCTTATATAACAAACATGTATATTAAAGGGGTTGTAAAGGTTAGTTTTTTTTATTTTCTAAATAGGTTCCTTTAAGCTAGTGCATTGTTGGTTCACTTACCTTTTCCTTTGATTTACCTTCTATATGTTTTTTTTCTTTGTCTGAATTTCTCACTTCCTGTTTCTCCTCACTAAACTTCACACCATCATCCGAGTGGTGTTTAGTCAGCCAGAACAGCTTACTGAACAGCTTACTGAGGAGGAACAGGAAGTGAGAAATTCAGACAAAGAAAAAATTTTTTAGAAGGGAAATCTAAGGAAAAGGTAAGTGAACCAACAATGCACTAGCTTAAAGGAACCTATTTAGAAAATAAAAAACAAATCTTTACAACCCCTTTAAGGAAGGAAATCCTCAGAGTAAGGAGTAGCATTAATTTTATGTTTAAAAAAATAAAAAATAAAAAAATTCTCATGAAAAGGTAATATCAATTTAATACGCACAGCTTCTAAATTTTAGATTTTTTTCCATTTTTTTCTCTTTTTTTTTTTATGGTAGTGATCAAAATATTGTTTGCTCCATGCTCGGAGTTAGAAAAGAACAGGAAGGAAAAGGCAGCTCTCCATAGAGATTCATTTTAGCTTGCTTGCAGGACGTGGCCTGCTCACAAAACTGGATTCATTTTCAGTATCCTTAAAGGACCCAGCTCACGGCCCCCACCCTCCCACCTCGCTCTCTTTCTTGGCAGCAGTCTCAGAGCTGCAAGTTCAGCCAAAATAGACAATAAAACAGTTAGAAGGCAAGAGGCCAAAATGCAAAGGCATCGCTGTACAGTATCCATACACCCCCCTCCTCCAACTCAAGTGCAGAGGAAGATGTTAGAAAGAAAAAAAAAAGGGGGGGGGGTCTCTTTATTTGTCCCAGTTTGAACTTTGTTTTTTAGACGGCTTTTTAGAGGTTGCTGAACTGTTTAGGCAGATATTTTGGGCTCTGTCTATGCAATGGAAAAAAATCTTTGAAGCATTAAAAGTAATCATGTGTGCATTAACAGCTATGGAGAGGGAAAAAGAGGTAGGAGCCGAGCATACGTACTGAGAGAGTAAGAGAGAAAGAAGGGAGGACTCAAATTAAAGTGAACCTGTCACCCAAACCGGGGACATAGATTTTTTTTTTTTTTTAGGAAAGGGGGGTTCAGTTTTCCCAAATTATAGGATTTAGAGACACCCTTGGGCAACAGAGGAGAAGAATGAAGTGGTGCGCGCAATATGCCGCTGTGCAGGGTTGCTCTTAGAAATCATGGGGCCCGTACAGCCTACCTGACAAGGGCCACCCCCCCCCCCCCCAAAAAAAAATATCAAATTATATTTTTGCTAAAATGACATGGCTGCAATGCTATGCTTTGAAGCCATGGCAGATATGATACCCTCATCGAACAAGACCCATTCAAGTGAATAGTGCTGCTCTACAAAAGCCTCACAACCGCGTTCAAATCACGGTGTTGTGGTGCGTTAGTGTGGGGTTAAAGCAGGTGATGAGGAGGTAATATGCATCCTCACCGCCTGCTAAATGTAAACACGCCCTTAATTTTTTTTAAACTATTTTTTAGAAGCTAAATTTTCTATTTTTTTGCTTTTATTTATTTTTTAGAATTTTTGTGTATTTATTTATTGAATTTTTTTTTAACTGCTCTGTTGGAGGGATTTAGTGAAATATCAGGGGTTTAAGCAGAGCCCTGATGTCTCATTTCAGACAGAGGACAGAGATTCCCCAGTCCCTTTTTTTGCAGCCTCAGCTGCACTGGATAGTGAATAAATGGAAAGCACTCTGTGCTGAGCAGCTTCCTGTTTATTCATAAACTGTAGCATGGTAAAAACAGTTGACTATGCTTCAGTTATGAGTAGACACAGGAGCAATCAGTACAGATTATTCCCTGTGTTCATTCAGAAAAGGAAGGGGCCGGTAAATTACATATTTACCGCCCTTTTTCCCTGCACTCCATCCTAAAACGATCCCTGTATGCCCGCATCAGCAGCAGGAGGCAGAGGAGGGAAGCCGGCAGCGCTGTGGGGGGGGGGGCACACAGGGGGGCCCCAGGCAGCAGGTGGAGATGACAGATACTGGAAGAAGGAAGCCAGAAGTACTGCAGGGCAAACGACCCCTGTCAGAGGAAGACATCCATCCGGACGGTCACCAGAGGCCCACACCGGCACCGGCCAAATGCTGCACCGGCTCTACGGGAGGGTCACGTCTCCGGTCCCTTACGCCCTGGATTCAGGCACCCAATACCGGGGGCACCTTAGGAATGCTTCTCCCAATGCGGGACGCAGTCGAAGGTACTGGGCCCCAGGCCTCCTTGTAAAGTACCTCACCCCAGGCTGAAGGTGCCTGGGATGGAACTCAACTCCACGCGCCCAGGCCAAGGGCGCCTGGTCACAGACGAACCGCAGCAGCCCCCAGGCTAAAGGTGCCTGGAGAATGGACCTCGTGCGCAAGATGTCCACCCCCTTTATATCCTCTCCCAGCAGGCACAGCGGGTTCCCCGCCCCGCTGTACTATTGCCGCGAGAGGACACAAAGGGCACGGCGCTAGAATGGCAGTTCAACCCCGGTCCCAGGTGACAGCGCCACCTGGCGACCGCAGGGAACATGACACCATTCATGCCTCCCACACTCCAAAGTGTTCATAAATTCCAAAAAAATCAATGTATCTGGGCCATCTATGGCCCAGATACGCCCCTCTAAATTTGACACCCGCTACACTCTCCCCCCAGCAATTTGACACTGGTCCCCAGTGTCTGGAACAAGTCATGCCCCAAAGGGAGCCAACATAACCCAATCCAGAGACTGTTTCAAAATGCGCAAAAAAATGTAAATTTAAAAAAACTGGTAGTTGCGCCTGAACCTGACATGAAAGGGAAAAGGAAAAGGGAAACAACACATAACAGCATACATATCACAATAACACCATTGACATTTCCCCCTCGCCCACATCACTAACTAAGACCCGCCCCATTCTCAGCGGTCTTGACGGACATTCTCCTGCAGAGGGGACAAAAGAAAGTTAAACACACAAAATTTCCTGACACATATGTGGGTGTTGGAACGAAAAAATCTCTCCGAAGAGAAATTCCTTCCTTCCAAGAAGTGTGTGGTGTAAAGTGAATAACGGTGCACAACACTGCCACCTGGTGACAATGCCACGGTAAAAGCACTTGTCGAATCCTGGAACGAAACGACTTCTCTGTGCTTTGGCCCTAACTACCCCAAAGTCCATGATTACTTTGCGGGAGGGAAGAAAGGAGAACAACAACTGCAACAGTCCCCCATTCCTCCAAAGAGCACAACACCCATCAAGCTCGGGTACAGTTACTGGGTTTCCTGGAAGGAAAACAAACCCCGGAAATTTCAGCAAATTTTCAAGGTACAAGGGAAAGGAGTCTTTTCTCCTACAGGTAGAATCTGGGATGCGGCAGGACAAGGGGTTTTAAATGTTGATCAACAGTCTCTAGGTGATATTCGACATCCTCCCCTTCTTTTCTTCGAATCAACACCTTGTCAGCATGGATGTGCCGACCCAACATCCATTGTGCCTTACAGTCCTTGAATCTCTGAGACGCTTTTGGGGAACATGCAAGGTACCTGCGTGCGTGTGGGACTTTGATGTGTGTCCACACGAAGTCATTGTACCAACGTTCCCTGCAGACTTCTACTTCGTAAAGCAGCTACTTAGATAAGTATGGGTACTCCCACCCATACTCGTTGGCGACCTTTTGACAGAACAAACGCTGTAGCCTAGACAAGGGAGGCATAGTAGAGCGGTCTCCCTCGCCCAGCAGAACGATAGAGTCCGGATGGCGAGGTGCCTTGACCACCTCTGATTTGGGCATAGGCGCCCGCAGCGACAGTCTCTTGTCCCCGGTGGTAGATGCAGGAGGCACCGGGGACTGAAAGGCAGACAGGGGACGTGGTCCCTCCTCAGGCGCTGGTGCCTCCACCCGGGGTGTACTATCCCCTGTGGACATAGGTGGATCCCTGGTTCTACGGGATGAGGAAGGAGGCATCTTGTCCCAGCCCTTCTCAGCAAATAGTTCGCCTATGACGATGTCGTCTCCCACATCGGAGACTGACTCCAGGTTGGAGGTGTCACACTCCTCCGCGGGCAGGTAGTTGGTAGTGGACACCGAATCACTCCCATCCCACCCATGGGCTCAAGGGGCCGTGAATCCCCGACACCTCCGTCCCAACACCAAGTCCCGTTCCCTGGCTTACCTCGACCCAAACTTGTGAAGGGATGTCCAGGACTCTTCCTACCGGATTCATCCGGGCCAGGCAAGCGCAGGGGTTGTCCTCCATCTCGGTCGCTGGAAGCTCTCACAAGACCGACCCTCCTTGTTGGCGCTGGGAGTAGGGAAACTGTGGTGACCGAAGCAGCATCTCCGGATTTTGTATCCTCAATCCCTTTGTTCGCGACCTCCACGGAGGTCTCTACAGTGCGCGGCGGGATGGCTGTCAAAGCATTGACTTCTCCTTCTTGAGTGGCGGCGCCTGATGTAGGGCTGAGGTGGAAGACCCGGGGTCTCTCTATGGATTGCTCCACCTCAAACGTGAACTCCCCGCAGGCCTCACAGCGCCCGAATAGCTTTAACTGTACCACCAGTCCCGAACATCCGGGACAAATCATACCCAGGGCCTCAACATCCTTGCAGGTGTACAAGGCGAATCGCCCCCGAGGCTTGAGCCGAATCCCCGTATCTGTAATCGGAGCAGCAGTTGAAGTCATCCTCGTAGTCTTAGAGACTGGAACCCACGAGGCATTGCTGAACATGGTGACTGATTGCTGCTCCATCGCGCACTGCATAACTGGCGCCAAAGTCCCCACGTGTACCTCTTCACATGGCCGGACTGCTCCCCTTTGGCGCACTAGTTCGTGGGCTTTCTCCATGTCACGCCCACGAACTGTGCAGGGAGGGTGTGCCTGCTGGCGCAGTGGCCAATATGGCCGACCTACTCGGAACTCTTCTGGGCAGCAAAGTTCAAACTCCGATAGCTTCGGCTCCATTACATAAACACAAATCCCGGACCTGGAGCCCCCACGTGTAGCGCCCTCACCCGCCTTCTCCCCTCTCTTTATGGCTGTATGACTCATCTAGGGGTATCTGGGAGAAGGGGGGAGATGTACACCACCAGCTCGGCTCTCTGATGTAGTATGCAGAGATATGAGCAAAACCGTTTACCTTCGGGTCTGCGTTTTAGGCCGGAGCCTCAGCTTCTCCTGTGGAGGATGATTATCACTGTCACAGACAGGGACACTTAGCTTCCAGTAACACGAGTTCCACACCATAAAAAGTCCAACACTGTTTTATTTGCTTTTGATCAATAGGTAGGCTGGTTGAACTTTAAAAGAACAGACAGGGTGTGGGAAAGAGTAGGTCCAGGCACACTCAATGAATAAAGTCTCTCCTGTTCCGTTTAGTGCAAACAGGCATGGCGCACAGTCGCTGCCACCGACTGTGAATTTGGTCCCTGCCACTGACCTGGGTGAACGATGAGGCCCCTGCCACAGGCCTTAGAGGAGGCCTGCCACTGACCTGATGAAGATGGGTCCCTGCCACAGACCATAAGAACATGAAATACCTCCGTTAAGACAAACGACCCCTGTCAGGCTAAGACATCCATCCGGACGGTCACCAGAGGCCCACACCGGCACCGGCCAAATGCTGCACCGGCTCTACGGGAGGGTCATGTCTCCGGTCCCTTACGCCCTGGATTCAGGCACCCAATACCGGGGGCACCTTAGGAATGCTTCTCCCTTGCGGGACCCAGTCGAAGGTACTGGGCCCCAGGCCTCCTTGTAAAGTACCTCACCCCAGGCTGAAGGTGCCTGGGATGGAACTAAACTCCACGCGCCCAGGCCAAGGGCGCCTGGGCACAGATGAACCGCAGCAGCCCCCAGGCTGAAGGTGCCTGGGGAATGGATCTCGTGCGCAAGATGTCCGCCCCATTTATATCCTCTCCCAGCAGGCACAGTGGGTTCCCCGCCCCGCCGTACTACTGCCGCGAGAGGACACAAAGGGCACGGCGCTAGAATGGCAGTTCAACCCCGGTCCCAGGTGACAACGCCACCTGGCGACCGCAGGGAACATGACACCATTCATACCTCCCACACTCCAAAGTGTCCATAAATTCCCAAAAAATCAATGTATCTGGGCTATCTATTGCCCAGATACGCCCCTCTAAATTTGACACCCGCTACATAATGTATAACGTGCAGGCGCCAGGACTATGTAATATTCAAAGTGCAGGGGTCAGGTATATGCAATGTAATGTACAGGATGCCGGGGTCAGGTGTATGTAATGTACAGAGTGCAGGTGTCAGGAATATGTAATGTATTGAGTGTAGAGGTCAGGAGTGGGTAACGTACAGAGTGAAGGGGTCAGATGTATGCAACATGCACAGTGTAAGGGGTCAGAAGTAAATTACAGCCCAGACCACAGCATCCCTTTTCACCACCACCCCTTGTGCACAGCACAGCACAGCACAGCAGTTCCATCTAAGTACACACACTGTAAACACATTCATACACACAAACACTGTGTACAGTATACACATGTAGCGGGGTCTATGTTGAGGCCCCAAGGACTACGTTACCCAGAACCCCGTTTGGCACCCAGGGTGCATTGGGCTGCCGCAGAGACTCATGGGTGGTGTATAAAAGGGGAGGGCGAGGCTAAGCCCGGCCTCTTTGGACACCGCGCGGCTGGCAAGAGGACTTCCTGTGCGGACCTGCTGCGAGTGCAAGGCCCGAGGCCTGGGCCTTGCGCACTTCCAGAGAGCCTTCCACCACACTGTGGAGCCTGTGTGGCATCTGACATCTACCTGCTTCGCGGACGTCAGTTGGACCAGAGATCCGGCCGTTGCAGATCCTGTGTGCGGAGACACAGCGGTGGGAGTCCCGGACTGGGATTGAGTCCGGAGGGGTGAGAGAGCACCTGCTCACAGCTATAACCGAGTACTTTGTTAGGCCTATTGACTGCCTTGGCCCATCGTGTTATACTTGCTTTCCTGACAGGAGACTAGTTGCAGAACTAAGTTATATAGTCTCCGGGGAGTTGCTTCTATTGCCATAGACCACTGTTGGATTACAAATCATTGTTCCTGTATGTGCACCACCGATCATCTTGCATGCGAAGATTCCTCATTTAGAGACTGAACTTTAACTGAGTCAGGCCTGACTGGGGGGTTTATAGCATTGTTAAGTGCCATATTGCTTAAGAGGAAAAATAGCTATATACATCAGTGTGTGATAGAACTATATGTGCACTATAGTTGACTAGTGTTATTATTACTGCAGGGCTCTGCATGTATGTGTTACATGGTACTGACCATTACCCTTTCTATACGAGTAAACCTATTACAGTTAATCATTCTGGTATTGGCGTCCATTACTATATTTCACAACTGTCTGGGTTAGTGTGGGATTGTTCAGGAACTGGTATAGAAGCCATACATATATATATACCACCCCTAGACTAACTGTGCCAGAGAAGGGTCGAGTAGATTGCCGGGGGTTGGCTGTGCTGTGTACAGGGCCCGAAACAAAACCAGCGGCTCTCTTAGTTTGGGGGTATCGCTACACACACAAGATCACTTACCTCTCTGGTGACACAATTGGTTATCCCTTCAGCCTCTCCTGCTAGCAGGAAAGCATGGGGGTGGTGATGCTAAAGAGAAGCGGCATGACAAGCTGTGTCCTGTTTAAGGCCACCCTGTATAGAAAAAATGTGGTTGCCCAGAAGGAACATGTTGGGCAGCCATTAGTAACAGGCAGCAGAGAAACGTGGGTTTCAGCAGTGTCAGGATCCGGGGCTCCAGGCTCTGGAAGATTTATCATACTAAGGACAGAAACACACCCAAGAAGGTATTGTTCATGAATAAAATTATGTATGTATATTTGGTATAAAATATTTAGAAAGCATCATTTGGCACGGACCTTTCTGCTGAGTACTGTGACAACTATTGAGCCTACCCACTGTATACTCAGCACACATAATGTCACAATCCTTTTACCCACAAAATATGCTTAAATGACTGTGCCACAACGACAGACTAACAGACACATACACATTTCAGCATGTTCTTTTAAAAAAATGAAACCATTCCAATATATATGCTTTTCTGCAGACAGCCTACCTTAAAGAAGGAGTATATAATGTACCTAGAGTGCAATGGTCAGTAGTGTGTCATATAAAGCCCAGCATACAGACAGCATTCGTCAGGAGTATGAAATGCACAACATAGTGTCTGTCATGCAGAGCTCCAGCCACCTTTTCTTCAAGCCAAACCCGAACACTTTAGTGGCCTGGAACACCTTTGGGTGCCCCAAGGAGAATAGTAGTGCGGTGCGCATTGCGTGCGGTGGGTGTGGCCAAATTGCTCTTGCTGACCTCATCGCCCCACCCCCCAGTGATGTCGAACCTGCCCCCAGACAGTCACCCACAGCTCCCGGATGGCAACAGAGTTGTGTGTGACTATGTGGGTTACTTGGGGAGCCACAGCCTGGTCTGAATAATGTGTCCGGGTTTCAGTCTGCCTGAAACCCGGACACAGGTTTCAAAACCCGGACTGTCCGGTTGAATCCCGGACAGGTGGCAACCCTATCCAGAGGACATAAGGCACACATTACAGGGATCAGAAGTGCATAATTCAGAGAGTATAGGGATCAGGAGTGGGTAGGCCAGGCCAGTGTACCGACTACAATCAAAAATTGCCCCCTTCTCCTTGTACTAACCCCCCCCCCATCTTAAAACCCATTTCCTCCAGTACAGATCCCCCACACAGCCCATATAACCACCCAGTATCTATTTTCCATCACAGCCCTAAACCCCCTTAGCACAGACCCCTCCTCCCAGCTCCTCCTGAGTACAGACCTCCCCTCATAATATAGACCCCCTCCCCACCAGTACAGACTACATACCCCCTCACTCCCTATCAGTACAGACACCCACTCCAATACAGACCCCCCCCCCACATCCAGTACAGATCCTCTCCCTACCCACCAATATAGAACCCCTCTCTGCCCACCAGTACAGACCTCCCTCCATACTTTTAGGTTCACTTGCCAGCAGCAAAGGAGAGATGCAGAAGCAGCAGCAGTAGGTAGTCCTCCCCTTAGCTGTGCAATGTGACTAGAGTTAAGAAGGAGCTTCCATCAGCTTTGCAATGACTGACCCACAGTTGGTTTTGCATATGAAATTAGCCAGTGAAGCTCATTCATATACAACATACAAATACTGTCTTAGCTCAGTTATATGCAAATCATGCACTGCTTTTTTCAAATGCAAATCATTTTCACAGTGCACAGGGGCAGAAGCTTTGCAGGACACAGCCCCTGTGAACAGGAGCAGGGTGAAAATGGGGGATATTCCCACACAATTTGAGACTGTTGGGAGGTTTGTCAATGTGCAGCAAATACCCAATGCATGGGGCACATTTATTAACCACTTCAGCTCTGGAGGATTTGGCTGCCCAATGACCAGGCCATTTTTTGCGATTTGGCACTGCGTCGCTTTAACTGACAATTGCGCGGTCATGCGATGTTGCACCCAAACAAAATTTGCCACAAATAGAGCTTTCTTTTGGTGGTATTTGATCACCTCCTGCGGTTTTTATTTTTTGCGCTATAAACAAATAAAAATAAGCAATAAGTGTATATTGATTGGTTTGCGCAAAATTTATAGCGTCTACAAAATAGGGGATAGATTTATGGCATTTTTATTAATAATTATTTTTTTACTAGTAATGGCGGCGATCTGCGATTTTTATCATGACTGCGACATTATGGTGGACACATCGGACACTTTTAACACTATTTTGGAACCATAGTCATTTATACAGCGAACAGTGCTATAAAAATGCACTGATTACTGTGTAAATGACACTGGCAGGGAAGGGGTTAACCACTAGGGGGCGAGGAAGGGGTTAAGTGTGTTCTAGGGAGTGATTCTAACTGTGTGGGGGCTGGGCTACGAGTGACACGACAGTGATCACTGCTCCCGATCACAGGGAGCAGTAGATCACTGTCCTGTCACTAGGCAGAACATGGAAATGCTTGTTTACATAAGCATCTCCCCGTTCTGCCTCTCCGTGACACGATCGCGGGCCGCCGGCAAACATCGAGTTCACGGGGCCCACGGACATAGTCACAGAGAGTGCGGCCCGCTGCACGGCTTCTTAAAGGGGACATACAGGTGCGTCCATTAGCCCACCGCTGCCATTCTGCCGATGTATAACGGCGTGCAGCGGTCGGCAAGTGGTTAAAGTGGTTGTTAAGCCAATTCAATCTATTCATGCCATCCCCTCTTTTATATAACAATCTGTGTCCCAGTGTCTAATCGATATTAAAAAATGCCAATTATACCTTATATCAGAGTGTCTCCCAGCGCTCACGTGACTCCTCGGCTCTCTCCTCTCCCCGCCTGACAGCTATAGCGGGCGGGGCCGAGCACTCCCATGTCAGTCAGTCGGGAGGAGGGGAGGAGAGAGGAGAGAGCCAAGGAGTCACGTGAGCACCAGGAGACACTCTGATATAAGGTATAATCTGCGTATTTTTAATATACTGTAGATCAGACACTGGGACACATAGTGTTATATAACAGAGGGGATGGCATGAATATATTATAGTTTTTAAAGCAGCAGGAGGGGAGGAGGCGGGCACTATCATGAGCAGACAGGTAGGGAGGTAAGGGGGAGAGGACAGAGAAGGACAGAGCAGGGCTGTGGATGACAGAGGAATGTAAACTAGGGTGACCAGAGGTCCCCGATTTCCAGGGACACTCCCTGGATTGAGCCCACTTTCCCCGGAGACTGTCTGTCCCTGAATTTGTCCCCAGATTGGAGGGGTGGCGGGGGGGCCCAAGACCCGGCATCTCCCCCTGCACCGGGGATCAGCAGCTCTATGGTGTCCGCGGGTGGCGGGCTCTCCTTGGGGCTTGTAGTTTTCTTCCTGAGTCTATACAGTGGAGAGGGGAGGGGCCTCTGACCCAGGGCATCTATCATTTTCACTCTTCAGTGTACAAATGAGTCGCTCTTTTTGTACACTCTTGGTGATACCTGCTCGGGTCAGAGGTCCCTCCCCTCTACACTGTAAAGACTCAGGAAGAGAACTACAAGCCCCAGGGAGATCCCGTCGCCTGCAGACACCACAGAGCTGCCGATCGCCTCCTCCCACCTCCCCTCACTGCATAGTGATCTGAGGAGCAGGGGGAGATGCTGACCACAGACTGTCATCAACATTGGTGAGCGACCATGAGGTGAAAGTGTGGGGGGGAGGGGAGGTTGTTACAGAGATGTGCTGGGGGTTGGGGGTGGAGTGGGTACACAGCACAGATGTGTTAGGCTCTTTCACACTGGCGGACTGATCGGGTCCCCCTGTCAGTTTTTTAGGCAGACCCGATCAGACAATTCATTGCCCTCTATGGAGCGTAGATGTCAGTGGACCTGTGCCTGCTGACACCTGCCACCAACCAATCCGGTCCACTAAAAACAGACAGATGGGAGATCCATTTCCATCCGTCTGGCGGAAGGATTGGACGGTCCGTTTCCATCCAAAATCCCCATAGAAAGCAGCGTGCTGTGTCCATATCCACTCTACATCAGCGGACCAGACACAGACATGTCATCCGTTTGCTCAGCGGTAATCAGGGATGAGATCCCCCACTGAACAAACAGACTCCGCTGTGTCAACTTGAATTTGATTCACCGGGTGCCTGCCATCACACAAGTCCCATCTCCTGGTTTTCTCCTTTGACAGACAGCACACTTGTCCAATGCCAGGGCATGTGTGCTGTCTATCATAGGTAGGATCCGTCCAGGAGGCAGGACTTGTTTTATGGTCTGGCAAATCAAATTAAAGTTGGCACAGCGGGAGACGCCAGCCTGACAACCCCCCCCCCAGTGTGTGGCACCTGGGGCAGACCGCCCCCCTTCTGCCTCAGCACCCGCCCAGGATCTGTGTGTTGATCAGGCCATTTTTTTGCAGAACACTGGCACTTTTTTCCTCTCTGATCCGCTGCACACATGAGGCTGCATTCCTGGGCACAGGTTAGGTGCATTCCTGGGCACTGGTGATGCTGAATTGCTGGGCACTGATGAGGCTGCATTCTTGGGCGCAGGTGATGCTACATTGATAGCCACTAGTGAGACTGCATTCTTGGGCACAGGTGAATCTGCATTCCTAGGCACTGGTGAGGCTGCATTCCTGGGTACAGGTGAGGCTTCATTGCTGGGTACAGGTGTGGCTGCATTAATGGGCACAGGTGAGGCTGCATTGCTAGGTACTGGGGAGGCTGCATTGCTGGGTACTGGTCAGGCTGCATAGATGGGCACTGGTCAGGCTGCATAGATGGGCACTGGTCAGGCTGCATTGCTGAGCACTGTTGAGGCTGCATTGCTGGGCACTGGTGAGGCACTGGTGAGGCTGCATTTCTGGGCACTGGTGAGGCTGCATTGCTGGGCACTGATGAGGCTGCATTCCTGGGCACAGGTGATGCTGCATTGCTAGGCACTTGTGAGGCTGCATTCTTGGGCACAGGTGAAGCTGCATTCCTAGGCACTGGTGAGGCGTCATTGCTGAGCACAGGTGAGGCGTCATTGCTGGGTACAGGTGAGACTCCATTGCTGGGCACAGGTGAGGCTGCATTGCTGGGCACAGGTGAGGCTGCATGGGCACTCTTTAGGCTACCTAGATGGGCACTGGTCAGGCTGTATAGATGGGCACTGGTGAGGCTGCATTCCTGGGCACTGGTGAGGCTGCATAGATAGGCACTGGTGAGGCTGCATAGATGGGCACTGGTTAGGCTGCATAGATGGGCACTGGCCAGGCTGCATAAATGGGCACAGCTAAGCACTGCATTTTTTATGTAACGCACTCCTGAACTCTGCACTCTGTTTTGTCTTATCTTCATAACATTTGGCAGTAATCTCAAAAAATTCTAAGCAGTATCTTTTTTTTAAATCTTTATTTATGGACGAAATGTTAGAAATAAGGTATATATGATACAATCATTCCATAAACACATACCACATGCACTGCATATATTATTTGTGGAAAATATGCTTATAAAATAGTTTACCATTTTCCAATAAAAAAAATGTCCCCGGATTTCATTTGAAAAATCTGGTCACCTTAACGTAAACTGAACACGGTGTCAGGGCTCAGCAGCCATAATAAACTGTGGTCAGTTTACAGGGGGAAGGGCAGAACCAGGCAGGATCAGCCAGGTTTTTTAGGTGATACAGAGATCCAAATTACACAGCACAAGGACTGTTACAAGGGTAACAAACACTTTAAGAAAATATGTGAAATAGTTAGATGCAAATCAGGCTGCCTCTCATCTAGCAAAGTCTATGCCACAGTTTTTCTGTGCATTTGCGACCCCTGCACCTGTAATCCTGGGCAACAGATTGCATATGAAAAATACATTAATAATTACAGAGCTGCATTAATTTCTGTCTTATATACCTGCCCAGAGCTTTAACTTCCTGTAAATACATTTTGGGCACAAACAAAAGTCTGATCCTTAGGCCTCGTACACACGGCCGAGATTCTCGTTGAAAAAAACATGTCGTTTTTTTCGACGAGATTCTTGGACAAGAAACTTGTACCGGCCGAGTGTACACACGCTCGTTTCAAAGAACCCGCGGTTCTTTGAATGGAGCGTACGCGGTGACGTCATCGACTACGACGAGCATGCGCTCGTCACATTCGATGCCGTCGCCGCCAACTTGGTATACCCTACGTATGCCTAGGAAGCTACCGCGCATGCGTTGAATTCATTTCGAACATGCGCGGGCTTCCCGGCGGACAGGTAAGTGTACACACACTCACTTTTCTCGTCGAGAAACAGGCTGACAAGAATCTCGACGAGAAAATAGAGAGCAGGTTCTCTATTTTCTCGTCGAGGTTACTTGTCGGTTTTCTCGACGAGAAACCCGATAGCCGCGTACACACGACCGATTTACTCGGCAAGACATCTCTGCCAGCAAGTTTCTTGCTGGTTCTTGCTGAGAAAATCGGTCGTGTGTACGAGGCCTCACTTTCAATTATTGTTGGAACTTGGAAACAGAAGCTTTCTTTTAGGCTAGGTTCACACTACTGCAATGTGTTGTACTGCGAATTTGATTAGTTCTTTTGTCCTGTGTGAGGTACAAATTTGCCTTGCGTTTTGAGGTGGAAAGGTGCGAATTTACCGCAAATTTACCACGATTTTACCGCAATTTTCAGGAGGCAGACAGTGAACAATTTGCAGAGATGTGAGCTGTGTGCTGCAAGTTCAATTGAAGCCTATGAAGATAAAATTTGCACTGCACCATAGGAGCCGTAGACAACACGCACAGGACACTTTTTGTTTCTCGTACCAAATTCGCAACGCATTGATGTGAACCAAAGCCTTTTGCCATACTATGCTTTTTACATGACCTGCAAATCTGTGTGTTCCTAAACGCGTCAAACCCGCTGTAAATTCACATCAGTGTGAACCCAGGCTTATGAAACAAAATTTCATTTTTTTTAACTCTCCTTGTAAAAATGTATATTTATTTGCATATCTCGGGTACTTTTGCTGTTCTTTTTTGCTTTCTAGCATCTCTTTTCTGAACAGTCTGGAGCAGCCTTTTTAAAACAGAGTGCCCAGGCACCCTGGGGTTCCTTTCGGTATCTTCAGGGGTGTCTTGGCAAAATGCCTAAAAATTGGCCAAAAATCATATATACAGTAAGCCGGCGGGTGGATGAAGCTTGCCTTTTAGTTACACAAAGCCACAGGTTTTCATTGTGCACCTTATGTCATTAGTTGATAAGGAGGACTAAGGGCACCCACACAGCATCCTTGTTTGCCCCTTCCTGCCCCTCTCTCTCAGCACTGGGGTCACATTAGCTGAATGAGGGAGAGAAACTGAGGGAGAAGAGAAACACTGGAATACTAGTCAGTACCAGTGTGCAAAGATGTATTTGCTTTGGAAGAATAAATCACCTCTAAGGATGGGTGTCCTACATGTGTGGATGTTGCTGCGTTATGTATAACTATTAGTTTAGTGTTTTACATTGTAGAATGGGGTGCCGCAAGATTGTGCATAACTTTAAAGGGTGCCTTGACTGAAAAAAGGTTGAGAAACACTGGTCTGGAGGACACTGCTGTACAGGAACCACCATCTCATGTGTCACCTGCATCACTACAGGTATGCATGTAAGGGAAGGATGGAGGTAGGGGGTAGGTGGCTGGTTGTAACGTCCTCTATGTTTCCCTCCTTGTTGGGCGCCAAGCAAGGGTCACATGAGAGACCTACTTCGGGGTGATGATCTCTTCTAGGCTTTGCTGGACACTTTGGATAGGGTCACTGCCGTACACATTAGGTAACGTTACTGGAACAGACAACTGATCTCTAATAAAGTCTCTCGATGAAATATATACCACCACAATCATTTGTGCATTTAGGGGTGACACACAGAGCCCTTGCCCTATCCACCTGTTCAGTGTATCACTGCTACCTCACTCCCAGTAAAGGTATGGCGCCCAGCTGTGCACCTAGCGTTTAATCCATGTGTGCATTTACGTAACTCTTTCTATTCTGTACCTGTGTACAGGTTGGGGACCACTGCAGTGCCAACTTGCTCCCATTGTTATGGGAGACGGACCTGCTTACGGAGACAACAACACCTCCTGCTAGAAGCTGTTCCACCTGTCACATGTACACGCTTACGACAGGCTGCTTTGGAAGCCTTGGTTACCCTTGGTAACCACTTGTATCTTAAGACTGCGTAAACTCCGGTAGCGTTATCTTCATACCATAATGTACTTAGTGACCCAAGCTGTAGACTATGTGTGCCAGTTACATGCATTAAGTAACTTCAGACCAGGCAAAGGCAAAGTTTTAAAAGATTTACTGAAGAATAAGTTAACAGGACAGTTCAACATAAAGTGCAGTCTGTTCCTAACATCCCTAGTCCCTAACTTCAGGCTTGTGGCTTCCCCAGCATACCTGCACAGGAAAGAGTCCATTCTTGGCAGAGTCCATGGTGGTAGTATCCAGGATTGGCATCTGCAGGGCGGACTGCAAGTCCCAGCAGCTCCTTCAGGCAGTAGCAGGGTCTTGGTAGATGTGCCTTAACTTTCATTTTGGACTCTGCATTTTCAGCAGGCCAACAGGACTGAGTTCGGCAATGGTACCAACAGCAACCACAGACTACCAACAGCTTCTCATGTGCGTGTGAGTCCCTGAGCCCCCTTAGTACGGACCCCATCCCTCTTTTAATGCACATAACCATTGGGTCAGACCTAGGAAAGCACGGGCAAAGCAAGGCAAAGTTATAATGGGTTAGTATGCATCGCACTTTATGTGAAACTTACCTTAACCACTTCCAGCCCAAGGACGTCATATGACGTGATTGACTTTAAGTGGGAATATCTGACTGATGCCTGCAGATACCGTAGATGACCATAGAGATTTCCAGTGACCGCCAGAGGGGTGGGCGTGAGGTTATGACATCACGTCCGGGCCGCGGTTGTAAACAAAGCCGCGATTGCGGCTGGTAAGCACGAGATTGTGATTTTTTTTTTATCTCATGCTTTCCAGCCTGGAGGAGAGATGTGGGGTCCTATTAACCCTGCATCTCTCCAAAAAGAGGACCTGTCACGAACGATTCCATTTACAAGGGATGTTTACATTCCTTGTAATAGGAATAATAGTGATACAAAAAAAAGATGTAAAAGAAAGTGTAAAATGGAAAAAATAAAGTAAAATAATTAAAAAAAATTAATAATTTAAAATGCCCCTTTTGCCGGTAGCTCGCGCTCAGAAGCGAACGCACACCCTAAGTCCCGCCCACATATGTAAACGCCGTTCAAACCACACATGTGAGGTATCACCGTGTGCGTTAGAGCACTAGCAACAATTCTAGCACTAGACTTTCTCAGTAACTCTAAACTGGTAACCTGTAATAAAATTTAAAGCGTCGCCTATGGAGATTTTTAAGTACCGAAGTTTGCCGCAATTCAAATTCCAATTTTAAAGCATGACATGTTGGGTATCTATTTACTCGGCGTAACATCATCTTTCACATTATACAAAAAAAAAATAGGGCTAACTTTACTGTTTCGTTTATTTTTAAATCATGAAAAACACGTTTGAAAAATTGTTGCGCAAATACCGTGCAAAATAAAAAGTTTCAATGACCGCCATTTTTTTACCTAGGGTGTCTGCTAAAAAATATATATAATGTTTAGGGGTTCTGAGCAATTTTCTAGCAAAAAAATTCTGATTTTACATATAGGAGAGGAGTGCCAGAATAGGCCCGGTATGGAAGTGGTTAAAGTGATACTTAAGTCTTGTTTTTTTTTCTTTAAAAATAGCAAACATTTCATACTTACCTCCTCTGTGCAGTGGTCTGTGCAGATCCTCCCTAGCTCGGGTACCTCGATGGCGCTCCTGGCCCCTCCCTCCTGCCCCCACAGCAAGCAGCTTGCTATGAGGGCTCCACATTTAGAAATGGAGCCATGACTTGGCCCCGCCCCCACTCTCTCCTCATTGGCTCACTGACTTTGATGGACAGCAGCAGGAGCCAATGTCATTTACCGCTGACAGGGCTTCCATCTTCACCCGGTCTTCTTTCTGGGTTGGCAGGCTCCGGTCCTTTGATTGGATGAGCCATGATGACGCCACTACCGCAATGACGTCACGCTGTTCACGCACAGGGCTCTGAAGGAACGGCACGGTATGCCGATCCTTCAGAGCGCATGCGCCGGTGACACCACCGGTGGCTTCACAAGTAAATATCTCCTAAACGGTGCATGTTTAGGAGATATATACTGTACCTATAGGTAAGCCTTATATACCTCATATACCTGTACCTATAGGTAAACATTTTTACTCTCACTTTAAACATACTTTTTGAACTAAAACCCCCCTCCAGCTCTTATTGTGGAGTGGAATGAAGACGGCTATATGGAGTCTACTATTTGTAAACAGCCGTTCACAGACATCGAACCCCCCCCCCCCCCAGGCTCGGTCCACCTTTTCATGTGTCAGCCTGCATTCTCCTGCGCTCTGGGCTCTAAACAGACCTTGCTCTGTGTATTATGCCTGTGTGATAATACGGCCCCGTACTGCAGAGTCGGTGGGAGCCAGTAACAGCTGATCCTGGAGTGAAAACTGTGGCCTCTTTGTAAGTGAATAAATAGATTCTGTATCATCTTTCAGCTCAGGCGGTGAAGGGAGGACTAATTGTCTCAAAAGAAAGTCTCGCCAGTTGAGAGATGTAAATTAATGTGTCTAACGGAGGGAAAGGGAAAAAAAAAGATAATTCCTGTAAAACCCGACATTGTTTGGAAGTCATTACATCATCGTCCTGAAAATTGACTCGGGCTGTGAAAGCACGGCGGCTCGCAGGTGCCGTATAATAACGGAAAAGGTTACAGGTGACATTTTACTTTCTCCATCACTTCTTCCCATCGCAATTATTACCTTTTGTATCACCCACCTCTCCTATTAGATTGCAAGCTCTTATGAGCAGGACCCTCCTAACCCTCTTGTCTAGAATTGTATTGTAACTGTACTGTCTCCATTTTTTTAATAAAGTGCTACACAACCTGTTGTGCTATATACAGTAAATTCTGTATAATAATAAAAAGCAGAGGTGCAGCGCCACTACTGTCGTAGATAGTTACTGTCGTAAAGCTGGATAAAGAGAGGCAGATTTCTCCCTGAGAACAGTCCGTTCTCCCACCCCAAGTCTCAGGCCCAAATCTAATACCCATTCTTAACAAATTTGCTACCATATCAGGAATAGAGATAAACCCCAAGAAATGTATTGCATTAAACATATCGCTTTCAACAATAGAATTAACATCGGCTAAAATAGCACTACCCTTCACATGGGCCGTAGAGTCAATCCCGTTTTTAGGGATTCACCTTACAGCCTCTTTATCAGACCTATACTCAGCTAACTACCCTAACATTCTAAAACACATCACAAAGCTAATGGATAGCTGGTCCCACCTCCCTATTTCTTGGATGGGGAAAATAAATGTCATCAAAATTACAATACTACCCAAACTGCTATACCTATTTAGAGTATTACTGATAACAGTCCCCGTCCACTACTTACCTATTATCCAGAAAAGAACATCTAAATTTATATGGGGATCTTCAAAACCTCTCAAAACACTATACTTACCTAAAAAATTAGGAGGTCTAGAAGTACCTCATTTTGCCACGTACTATAGAGCAGCTAGTTTAGCCAAATATCATGCCACTCGGGAAATACCTTTATGGGTATCGATAGAGGCTTGCCAATGTGACCCTTTATCGATTTCCAATATATTATGGCTTCATTCCAAAAACCGCCTTGGCCTAAGTAATCCAATAACTAAACATTACCTATCCATCTGGGATAGATATAAATTTAAACATAATTTGAAATCTCCACACAACCCTCTCCTCTCCTTCCTCAAAAACCCAACCTTTTACCCGGTTAGGATATATCCTTTATCTTTTAAAGCATGGTCTTCCCTGGATTTACTGAAATTTCCCAATTTTGTTAACTCATCATCCTTTATCCCCTTCCCGTCTCTCTGTGAAACATATGGTATCCCACAATCGGAAATGTTCAGATACAAATTAAAAATTTCTTTACACCTAATACCACTTCAGACACGCCTCTGAACAAATTCACTAGTTTTGAATCCGCTTGCACTCCTCCCTTTATCCTCAATTATTAATAAATGCTGAAACAGATAATCCTACCTACGTCCGGAAATGGGAAGAGGACTTGGAATATGTCCTAAATGAGGCAGAATGGTTAAAAATTTGGTCCACAATTAAATCTTCCTCCCCTAATGTAATAGCTATGGAAACCAACTATAAAGTACTAACTAGATGGTACTTAGTACCAGACAAAATTGCTAACTTTACCCCTGACTATCCTGGTCATTGTTTCCGCGGCTGCACAGAAGAAGGTACATACAAACACATTTGGTGGTCCTGTCCGACAGTACAAACATTTTGGAAAGAAATATATACATATGCCTCCAAAATGTTTAACGTAACCCTCCAACCCAATCCTACTATGACATTACTTAATCTCAAACCAGATAGTCTGACTCATGCCCAATTTAAACTTTGTATATTTTTGCTCACAGCAGCAAAACAAAATGTGGCGAGAGCTTGGAGAACTCCCTCTTTGGCGTTGGCCGAGACAAAACAAAGAATGAACAACATTATGATACACGCCAAAATGGCGGCTATTGAAAAAAAAACAAATCCTGTAAATTATGGCAACCTTGAATAGAACATTTCTTACCGACAACATTTAATGACTCTGTTTTAATGCCATGGTAGATGATCTGAAGTTATACTGATCATATAGGTCTGACTGTGACTTCTGGATCGACCAGGTGGACCCCTCTCCACTACTTCTTCTTTATTCTTTACTTTTCTTTTCTACTCTGTCTCTCCCTATACCTTATGATTTTGAAGTTCCATAGGTTACGAATATCTGTTTTGAAAGACAATCCATTAACCCAAGTTTGCTCAGGAAATCTTTATTTAGTTACTCATAGTTATTAGAATCATTTACTGTTTGGATTTCTACATCTCCTTAGGTTGAACACATAATTGTTAATTCATTTCTTTAACTTTTCACACTTCCTTATATCCTAATCAACACTGTATTTGTAACCACATATGAATATTATATAATAATTCGGAATTGTATAATGTACAGTACCTAATTTATTGTATTTAACTTATTGTATTTAATAAAATATTTTTGACAAGGAGAACAGTCCGTTCTCCAGCTAATCACCCAAAAAACAGCACTAAGGCCGCATTCACACCAACGCAATTCTGCCCACGACTTCAAAGCGCTTTCATAAAATGACAAATCACACAACACGCATTTCAGATGCCATTCATTTTCATGGCACCTAAAAACGCGGTGCGGTTCTGCCCAGGGTGGATTTGATTTAAATCAAGTCGATTTAAATCACGATTTAAATCATGATTTAAATCACTAGTAAAAAGGCTTAATTTAAAACAATTCTATTTAAATCATAATTTTTAAAGAGCAACTGTCATCTCTGTCCCGCAGCGGCTCTTCCTCTGATCCGCTGTTGACTCACCAACAGTCCTATTTACTTTAATGGGACGGCTGGTAATGCGGCAGTGACACAAGATGAGGGACGTGGCAGAAGCAGGTGAGTGGATGCCCGCTAAAAGGCACTGCCATGATTGATCTGAAATGACAGGTGCTCTTTAAATGTAAGGACTCATTCTTGCTGGTAGTAAGAATCTTTAATATTTGCAAACAAAACAAAGGTCTCCTATTTAGAATAATAAGCTGTCAGGTTAGTAAAACACGGATAGCAGAACCGATTCAATCATACAGTTTGTAGTGTACATAGATTTTCAAAATAATGAGATAAAGCAGGGATAGGCAACCTTAGAGAGATGGAGATCTACTTGAACAACAATTATGAAGTCAAAGATCACCCGGCACAGTGGCCTGTTGTTAGGGCCGGTTCACACCAGAACGTGATGCCAGAAAGACGTGTGTGTTTCCTGCATAGTGTTCAAAGTGCACTGCCTTTGTGATCTACTGCAGGTGATGATACATTATTAACCCCAAAATAGATCCCAAACGCAGTGGACACAAAAAAAGTATTACAAGAGAGTGCAGTGTTTAGGAGTGCGTTACGCTCAGAATGCAAGGTTCAGGATTACGTTACGCTAAGAATGCAGTGTTTAGGAGTGCGTTACGCTAAGAATGCAGTGTTTAGGAGTGCGTTACGCTTAGAATGCAGAGTTCAGGAGAGCGTTACGCTCAGAATGCAGAAATTTAGGAGTGCGTTACGCTCAGAATGCAGTGTTTAGTAGTGCGTTACGCTTAGAATGTAGGGTTCAGGAGTGCGTTTCGCTCAGAATGCAGGGTTAAGGAGTGTGTTGTGCTCAGAATGCAGGGATCAGGAGTGCTTTACGCTCAAAATGTAGGGATCAGGAGTGCGTTACGCTCAGAGTGCAGGGATTGGGGGGGGGTGATGTGAAGTATGGTAGAGGACACTGCTATGGGGGTGGCCCTGCCCATAGCAGTGTCCACTGCCCTCTTAACATCACCACCCCCCCCCCCCACACACACACACACACTCTTCCCCCCTTTCCCTCCCATAGAGACTCGTGTCCTCTTCCCCACTCTCCCTCCTATAGAGACTAGTGTCCTCTTCCCCCCTTCCCCTCCCAGGAGACCAGGAAGCAGCACAGTTCTTTACAGGGGGCGGGAGCAGGAGCTGGCAGAGTGGCTTTTAATATTAACAAGCTGGTGATTGGTTGCTTAGGACCTAGCAACCAATCACCTGTGGGTTAACTTGAAAAGTTAACTTTGCCAGCTCCTCCCCTGCCCTCCGTCCTGGGCTGGGCTCTCACTCTCCGCTGTTCACAGCGCTGTAGGAGGCTGGAGAAGAAGAGGGAGAGAGAAGAACCAAAGGCGTGGCAGAGGAGACTGGGGGCGGAAATAGAAGGACCGGCAGCCAGCAGTAGCGGGGTCGGCAGTGCAGACCCGTTTCCGGTCTACCTGTCACCTACCCGTGGTCGACAGGTAGCCCGTAGCCTGCCAATCCCAGGGATAAAGGAATATTCCTGAACTTTGTTTTATCTCATGGTTACTGTGAAATTGTGTGAATGCATCAATGCAGTGCATGTTATCTCAGCTTGGATTAGTTGAATGAGTTTACCAAAAATGTTAATGTTGCAGAAAATACAGCTTCATGCTACATAACTAAGCTTCATTTCATGCTGAATAAACAAAATTATTAAAATGCAGC
Source organism: Rana muscosa (assembly GCA_029206835.1). Taxonomy (NCBI): domain Eukaryota; kingdom Metazoa; phylum Chordata; class Amphibia; order Anura; family Ranidae; genus Rana; species Rana muscosa. The sequence continues at coordinate 195,644,381 of CM055118.1, forward strand.
CTGACAGTGGATTAAAGTGGATGTTTTACTAACTTTCAAAGTGTGCAGGCATATACACCAATCTGCCATAACATTATGACCACTGACAGGTAAAGTTATCAATATTGATAGTCTCATTACAATGGCACCTGAAGGTGGGTGATATACTTGTACATTAGGCAGCAAGCGAACATGTTGTCCCTGAAGTTGATTTGTTGAAAGCAGAAAACATGGGCAAGTGTGAGGATTTCAACAACTTTGACAAGGGCCAGATTGTAATGGCTAGATGCCTGGGTCAGAGCAACTACAAAACTGCAGCTCTTGTGAGATGTTCCATGCAGAAGTCAGGACCTGCTGTACAAAAAGTAGTCCAAGGAAGGAAAAGGTGAACCGGCGACAGGGTCATGGGTGGCCAAGGCTCATTGATGCACATGGCTTGATTATTACACAGGTTTGGAAGAAATACACAAAGCACACCAACAAGGCCGCTGATAAGGCAGTACAACCAGTCCTATTGTACAGGGGCCCAGGCCCCATCAGCTCAACAGGGGAGTCCGGGCTGCTTTATAGTTAAAGGGGTTGTAAAGGTTTGTTTTTTATTTTCTAAATAGGTTCCTTTAAGCTAGTGCATTGTTGATTCACTTACTTTTTCCTTCGATTTCCCTTCTAAATGTTTTTTTTCTTTGTCTGAATTTCTCACTTCCTGTTCCTCCTCAGTAGGGGTGCAACGGATCAAAAAACTCACGGATCGGATCGATCCTCGGATCAGGGGTCACGGATCGGATCATTTTCGGATCGGCAAAAAATAAATAAAAAATTACTAATATCCACGTAATTTCCCCCTCACTGTAATATCCACAATCTTCTCCCCCTGTAATATCCACAATCCTCTCCCCCTGTAATATCCACAATCCTCTCCCCCTGTAATATCCACAATCTTCTCCCCCTGTAATATCCACAATCCTCTCCCCCTGTAATATCCACAATCCTCTCCCCCTGTAATATCCACAATCTTCTCCCCCTGTAATATCCACAATTTTCCCCCTGTAATATCCACAATCTTCTCCCCCTGTAATATCCACAATCTTCTCCCCCTGTAATATCCACAATCTTCTCCCCCTGTAATATCCACAATCTTCTCCCCCTGTAATATCCACAATCTTCCCCCCCTGTAATATCCACAATCTTCTCCCCCTGTAATATCCACAATTTTCCCCCTGTAATATCCACAATCTTCTCCCCATGTAATATCCACAATCCTCTCCCCCTGTAATATCCACAATTTTCCCCCTGTAATATCCACAATCTTCTCCCCCCTGTAATATCCACAATTTTCCCCCTGTAATATCCACAATTTTCCCCCTGTAATATCCACAATCATCTCCCCCACTTACCTTAGTCTCTCCCGCCGGCCAGTTCAGATCCACGAGCAGCGAGGGTGAGGGGTGATGACGTCAGCGCGCACAAGGCGGCCGCTGCCGGGTGTACCAAGATGGCCGTGGCTCCGGAGCTAGGCCGAAGCCGCGGCCTTTCCTAAGGCCGAGGCCGTGAAGTCGCTCCGCGGATTGAGTGGTGATCCGATCCGAACAGGGTGACCCGTTCGGATCACGGATCACCGCCGATCCGTTGCAGCCCTACTCCTCAGTAAGCTTGCCCCATCATCCGAGCCATTCTGGCTGGGGGTTATTCAGCGTGCTCGCCTCCTTTCTTGGGACTACATCCCTGCGGAAAGACGGATGATAGGGGCAAGCTTACTGAGGAGAAACAGGAAGTGAGAAATTCAGATAAAGAAAAAAAAAATTTCGAAGGGAAATCGAAGGAAAAGGTAAGTGAACCAACAATGCACTAGCTTAAAGGGACCTATTTAGGAAATAAAAAACAAACCTTTACAACCCCTTTAATTCCTCCCAAATAAAAAAAGATGTCTTCCTAAACTACACCCCCTTCCTACTTGCTTAGTGGGGTGTATAATTACACTCTCCAGGGCCCCATTAGGTCAACAGAGGGGCCCAGGAGGTGAGAGCAGAGGAATTACCGTACTTTTTTTATCTTTCAGGGCGCAACTACATAATTGTGCGCTGTATGTTGTAGTTCCAACCGACTACCCACTGCCTTCCCTGGCGGACTGTTCTCATGTAAGTTCTCTGCTACGCTCAGCACAAAGACTGAGCTGCCGAAAACAGCTCTTGGTCCCAAGAAAACATTGGTAGCTGGTGGAACTGTGTCAGGGGCCAGGAATGAGGCCGAGGGTGGGGTCAAAGGGGGCCCTGTCAGGTAGGCTGCCCATGATTTCTAAAAGTGGCCCTGCACACCAAGATTCAAATAATGCCGCATACACACGATCGGAATTTCCGTCGGAAAAACCCTGGATGGTTTTTCCGACGGAATCCTGCTCAAGCTTGGCTTGCATACACATGGTCACACAAAAGTTCTCTGAACTTTCGATCGTCAAGAACTCGGTGACGTAGAAGATGTACGATGAGCCGAGATCAATGAAATTCAATAGGCAGTTTGGCTCTTCTGCTTGATTCTGAGCATGCGTGTTTTTTTGTGCGTCTGAATTGCATACAGACAAACGGAATTTCCGACAAGAACTTTTTCCGTCAGAAAAATAGAGAACCTGCTCTCAACCTTTTGCTGGCGGAAATTCCGACAGCAAAAGTCCGATGGAGCATACACACGGTCGGAGTTTCCGACCAAAAGCTCACATCTGACTTTTTCTGTTGGTATTTCCGATTGTGTGTACTCGGCATAAGAATACCTGACTTTTGTATTTGGACAATATTTGCTTATTAGCTTCAAGGGAACCTGACAAAACGGGTAACATCGTTTGCCTGCAGATCAATCTGCATAGGAGTACTTTTGAGTCCATTTAAGATTCTGCCAGGATGAAGGGGGAGTATGTGGCCCTCAAAACATGTTGGCTGCTTTTTGCTCTGCTTGTTGTACCCAGATGACCAGTGAAGACTTTGGACCCCTAAAGATTTTTTAAGTCTTGCCCTCTTTGTCCTATTACAATAGCATTAACACAGCAGTTTTCGTTTTTTCAAGTCCCCTCTATAACATAGATTTAATATGTGCCAGTAGCAGCTCTGATTTTTTTTTACACTCCCTATAATAGTATCATGATATATTTCAGCTTTTCTGTCCTAAGATGTGGTGGCTGAATTTGTTTTCTTTTCAGGCTAAGTACATTTTCTGCAAGCACAGAAAAATACTTGTTGATCCTGTCACAAATTGTGTGTCCTTGTAAATTCATGTGCACTGAACCTAAAGTGGTTGTTAAGCCACTGATATAAAATACTCCCATCCCCTCTGTAATGTAGCACCCTGGAGTTTGGTCAGGGAGCTCCTCATAAATTTACTTGCAAAGAGTAGTCATCTTGGTCAATTGATAGAGATCTATTGATTTCTCTCTAAATTTAGCCTTGTTGCACTTTTTCTCTTCTACCACTAGGTGGCCGGGAACTTGGTGGTACTAGAGATAAGGAGGGCAACCCAAGGTCAGGTTATGGGTATATGGGGTATCTCAGCCAATGGGCAGGGGTTTTCTTGAATTCCTTGGCCTGCTGGGAGAACCTATATATTCGGGAGAGGTCAGGTAATCTGTGTTCTGTGCCACCAGGACTGCCGTCCAGGTGGACGTGTGTCATCTGCCCAGGGCTGCTAGGCCAGAGGTTTGGCCTATCCCGGGGGGCATCTGGCTGCCAGGCTGTGTGATGGCCTATCCAAAAGTAAGAAGGCAGCGCAGGGTTGGGACTGTGGTTTGCAGTCCAACAAAAAGTGACGGTCATGCTGGCCAGAGAACCTGTCATTGGAGGTAGAAGGGAAGCTGCCGCCACTAAGGGACCAACCATCTTTACCAGGGACCACAGTGAGCAACTGAAGCAAGTACCGGAGCAGTATTCTCACCGAACAGGCACGGTGGAGAATCGGGAAACTTCAGGCGTTGATCAAGTCAGGGACCCAACCAGCGGAGGTGACGCTTGGAGAGCAGCCTTGTGTGCCAAGGTAGGAACCGAGTCGGTTAGCAGGGGTGAAGCTTGAAGGAACTCGAAGTGCCAAGCTAGGAACCCAGCAGTGAAGAGTGGAAGATGCTTGAGGGAGATACCACTGCAAAAACTTTGAGGAGCTCATGGGATTCAGAGTAATGAATCAGAGGGTCCAGTGAGAGACCAGGAGCTCAAGGGGCTGAAGAATTACTATTAGAAATTGTAGTATAACTGAGAGAACTGTTACATTTGAATTAGGAACTGTTTAAGTACTGTATCCATAGGGGACAGCAAACCTGCACGTGCAGAAGTGGCACCTTGCTGGGGCCTTTCCCTGTACGGCTGTCCTCCTATTGAAGCCTCGGAGTCTACCTATTGAAATTGAAATTGCAACTACTTAAAGAAGTCCAGCCTGAGCTTTTTTAGGCTGGGCTTCTCCTCTGCGTCACAGGAGTGCAATTTGTTTTGCACTCCTGTGACCCGTTTTCAGCGGAGAGCGGTCTCCGCTGACGTCACTGCCATCAGTCGGGGCAGCGCGTCATCACGACTTCCAAGTCGGGATCCGCAATCTGTCTTGATTGATGGCAGTCTCAGCGAGCCGCTGAGACGGCCGATCCCCGCCCCTCCACGGCTCAGCGCTCCAATGAGCGCTGAGAAGTAGAGCAGAAGCGATGCTAACTGACAGTCAGCATCGCTCTGCTCATGGAGGAGTGAGAACCGAGCCATCAGCGGTGTTCGGTGGCTCAGTTCTCAGTGCAGAGACGCTGGGGGACAGACTGATGCTGCATCCACAGAGGTAAGTATGATTAACAAAATGTTTTACCACCTTTGCACCCACTGTGCCTCGCAACCCACTACATGTTGAAGGATGTCAGCGGTCTGTGGTCTCAAAGGTTCTCATTAGACTGTAAGAGGTTAGAGATTCTGCTACAGTGTGACAATGTCACATCGTCTCCCGGCGATCACATGACTCCTCGGCTCTCTCCTCTCCCCAGCTGACAGCTCCAGCGGGCGGGGCTGAGCACTCCCACTGACATCAGCCAGGGAGGAGGGGAAGAGAGGAGAGAGAGAGCTGGAGAGTCACGTGATCTTTGGGAGCTGCTGTGGTATAGGTACCGATCAGCATATTTTTTATATAACACCGGTACATGGGCACTGATTGTAATATTACAGAGGGAATGGGATGATTTTATATTAGATATGAGCACAGCAGGAGCGGAGAGAGCGGGCACTGACACAAGCAGACAGGTAGGGAGGAGAGGGGGGAGAGGAGAGAGCAGGACAGAGCAGGGCTGCGGATGACGGAGGCATGTAAACTGACCATGGTGTCAGGGCTCAGCAGCCATGATATACCATGGTCAGTTTACAGAGGGAAGGGTATAGCCAGGCAGGATCAGCCAGGTATTTCAGGTGTTACAGGGGCCCAAATGACACAGCACAAGAACTGTGCAGTATAACGTGCTTTAAGGGAACAGGATCTGTTTTTTTTTTGTTTGTTTTTTGGGGTTAACAAACGCTTTAAATATCACACAATGCTATCAGCTTTTCCAGCTATCTTCTGTAAAAAACACAACTCCACCCCTCTTTTTTAGTCCACAATTGGATGACCAGCCTAAGATGACAATGCTGCTCCTCTGTAAATACAATACAGTGAGTCTGCATTGTCACCTTAGGAGAGGATGTGTGTTACTGATAGGGTCACCGAGTGAAAATAAAGGATAAAAAGAAAATTTTACATTATTGTTTTTAGGTTTAAATATGTTTTAAGTAAATTACATGTTCGTCTTATGCCGCGTACACACGATCATTTTTCCCGTCGGGAAAACTTTCATTTTTCCCTTTGGACGAGAAAAACGATCGTCTGTGGGCTTTTTGCCGTTTTTCCCGACGGGAAAAAAGGCATTAATCATGACGAGAAAAATTAGAACATGCTCTAATTTTTCTTGTCGTGATTCCTGTCATTTTTTTCCGCGGCAGTTTTCCCATAGGGAAACACTGCCGGGGAGCCCACACACGGTTGTTTTTCTCGTCAAGGGAAAAATGACGGGAAAAATGGCCATGTGTGGGGGAACAAGCCGTTCCCTCATTTTTCCTCTCATGATTCACGGCAGTGTTTTCACCGCCGTGAATCACGATCGTGTGTACGCGGCATAAGACATCCCTATCTGCAGGCTGACAACGCTGCTGTGCAATTTCACTGAAGAACGAACAGCGATGTCACTTTAATTCAGGAAAAAAAAAAGTAACAGATCTACTGGCAGAATCAAGTAATAAGACTATGTCACAGGGGGGCTTATAAAAACAAAAACTGTGTGTTAATGGCACTAACAGGCATATATGCCTCATATGTTTTTTCTATAAAACTGTCCATAGTTACACTATGTGTGTGACTTTACACCCCAACTTTAAATGCTGCCTCTCCACTTCTCCATTGTGCTGCATATAGTTTAGCATTAATCACAATTTACATACCCTTTCCTCCCTTTTCTATATGCTCATGTGCCTGCAAAGCACTGGCTTCTGTGTAATGTGCAAGGCTGACAATGGGGCCGATTTCCACAAGACACTAATGTCATCCAAGCCGCAAAGAAAAACAAGGGAAAAAAGTTATTTAAACTGCAATTCATGCTAAATTGTATGCAGCGCAATGGGCCGCAGTGGGTAGGCAGTATATAAAAGGTGGAGTGTTCTATAACCTAAACCTCTGCTTTAGCTATTGGGCTCTGTTATATGACACTACTTTGCTTGTAGCAGATGGTAGACAGTGTGCAATTTTTGCATTTGACTGTGGTCAGGCTTCAGGTGACCTCTGAAACTCAAGTAGGCAAGGAAAATGGAAATCTTTCATAAGTAAGAACAATTCTAGTGACACTTGATTTCCCCATCTCTGGAGAAATAAAAAATCCTTCCTTGCAGCGGGACTGTATCCTGCACTGCAGAGGTTAAATGCTAATTTTGGTCTTTCCCTTGGCATCCTCACATTAAAATGCAGGGCTATTGGCTCTGCATTGGACTTGATGACGCCAGAGGACATGTGTCTGGAAGAGCACAGGGGGAAAAGGCTGCTGGCACCAGCCTTACGGCCTGTGGGAGTGGAGAATAAGGTAAATAAAATAGCTTTTAGTGGCCCGTAGACCAGTAGGAGCATTTAATCTTTGCAGTACAGGGAGAGTCCCACAGCAAGGGAGCATTTCTTTCTTTCTGTAGAGTTCAGCTTTAAACACTTCATGCTAGAGCTGCACGATTAATCGTTAAATAATCTTGATCTCCATTCAATCCCCCTCATGATCTTAATCCAGCATTTCCATGATTCATCTAGGCAGAGCCTTTCTCTGCCTAGAGCTAAAAAAAAAAAAAAAAAAAAAAGAGCAGCCAGCAAAGTTTATCACAACATTGCTCAGTGCAGAGAGATAAAAAAAAAAAAACATTGTATCATTGGTTCTTTTAGATCAAAGGGATGAACTTTGGTCTGCAAATGAGGTCAGTTTAACCACTTAAAGCGGAACTTCTGTAATTTTTTCAACTTTCCATCTAATAAATCTTCTGCCCTTGTTGTTTTAACTTTGGATAGTATTTTTTTTTTTTCCTGCCAGTAAAAACTTATACAGCCTCTTCTGCCCTTGTTGTTTTAACTTTGGATAGTATTTTTTTTTTTTTTTTCTGCCAGTAAAAACTTATACAGCCCACTTACAGTTTCTTGTCTGGTAAAAAGCCTAGGCTTGACATCATGCACAGCTCTCTCTCACTCTTGTGAGAGTTTGCCAGGGAGGGGGAATGAGTCATAAGAGGGTCAATGAGAGTTGCAGCGCTGTGTGTCCTGTGTAAATCCAGGAAGTGAACAGGCAGCAGCTTCAGCTGCCCACATTTAAAATGGATGCAGCCAGACTCAGTGAAGGGAGATTTCTGCAGCATATTTGGCAAGTACAGAATCAAAGTATATATAAAATAATATGAAAAGTGGTAGGAGGGAAGCTTCAGAATGGAAAATATGTTTTTATTACAAATTATGTGAGCAGACTGCAGTTCCTCTTTTTTTGACACTTGTTGCTTACAAGTTAAAATTAGTAATTTTTGCTAGAAAATTACTTAGAACTCCCAAACACACACATATATATATATATATATATATATATATATATATATATATATATTTTTTTTTTATCAGAGACCCTAAAGAATAAAATGTCAGCCGTTTTATTTTATGCCGCACTGTATTTGCTCAGCGGTCTTTCAAATGCCATTTTTTGGGAAAAAATACACTTCAATTAATTTAAAAAAAAACAGTAAAGTTAGCCCAATTTTTTTGTAAAATGTGAAAGATGATGTTACTCCTCGAGAATCGTGAGAGAATTGTGATCTTTATTCTAAGCAAAGAAATTGTGATTCTCATTTTATCCAGAATCGGGCAGCTCTACTTCATGCTGGTCCTTTGGTTTTGGAAGAGGAAAGAGGCAGACATCCTTGAATCAGGGCCAAAGCTTGGCCCCCTTGGACGATGGGCCTGACAGAGGTTGCTACGTCTGCTACACCACTTCCAGCCTTCCAGCAGACCTTGAATAAATCCATAGCTGTGAGTTGATCAAATACATGTACATTAAAGCAAGTCTGTGAGCTTCACAGATACATCAAAGTCTCCCTACACAGGCTGCCGAAAGGGCCTCTTCACAGACTCCCGGGCTTGCTGTGATCAAAAAAACAGTATCTGTTTAATCACCCTACTTGTAAGCTTAGTGTGCTAAGTGTGTGGGCTCTAAGTACAGCACACAGAAAAGACCTTGTCTGTGCCACTTTGCAACGATTTTAACGATTGCTGCAAAGATAACATCGATCTAGAATGCAACACAAGAAATTTGACTTTTGCAAAGAAAATCAACAAAATAAGAACTCTCTCCCTGCCCTCATGTAATTGCATTGGGTACCTGAGTGGCCACTCACCAAATATCAGGGCTGTCACATGGGAAGAACAGCAGTAAGTCACATTCTCCTCATACCCAGAAGTACCCGGCAGCTGGCATATCAAATTGCTTTCTTTTGTGAACGGGAGTGAAGAAAAGCAGCTGCATGGACCAGGAATCCTGAATCTTTCATGGGTAAAGTTTCAATTTAGGCCACCTATTTTTTTTTAACGGTCCCCCTGGAAGTTTGTTTTTTCTGCCTTTTTTTTAGGCTGGGTTTGCGAATCGGATGCAGCTTTACCCGCATCCAATTTGCATAACAGGAGACTGTGACCAGCTCTCAATGGTGCCGGTTCACACATCTCCGCGGCGGATTGCACAAAGGTCCTGTGCTTCTTTGGCTCAGTTTCAGGTCTGAATTCAGCTTCTTATTTATATGTGTGCATACATAGAACACCTCCCAGACAGGCTCAGGGGCCCCACCCACTGCTGTCCACTAGAGGGGCAGTGCCAGATTGACAGTCAAAGAATAGAACCAGATTTCCACCATGTAGTACAGGTCATACCGTAGTCCCACAGGTCATGTTATGGTCTTACTTATAGATCAACAACATCAAAGCCATCAAAGACGTCACAAAATTTCCATAACCAGCGCAGAAATTAGTCAGGTGGAATATAGAATACCCGACACCCATCAAAAAGCTGGCAGCGGTGTGGCATGGTACCTGTAGGGGTCTGTATCCCACCGCACCGGAGCGCAGTACATGCCCAAATCCGCCGCCACCATGTACAGTGACTGACACCCAGATGGCGTCTTTTGTCTCATCTTGCGACTAGATTAGTGTCTGGAAAGCAAACCATATTGTTTGCGTTCCAGAGAAGGACCGGAAGTGCGGTCCAGACATCACTTCCTGTTTGCCCCCAGTCGCACAAAGCTGGCGTCAGCTGCTGTAGATCACGTCCGTCCTCTCAGGGGCTCGCTGAGAGGCTGAGCCAGGTGCCAAGCCAGGGTTGTGGGCCGATCCCGACTAAATTGCCATGATCTTGCCCCACCTGGATTGGCTCTCTGATGTTAGCCAACAGCGTGCTTCAGCCTGCTGTCTGCTGAAAACAGGTCACAGGAGTACAGAACGAACTGCACTCCTGTGATCCACAGAAGTACAGCCAAACAAGCTTTAGCTGTACTTCTCCTTTAAAAAGTTATTTTTTCCTTTGACTACTCCAGCTATGTATTTGCTCTGCTGCCCTCCTGTAAGACTGGGATGATTATGGTGGGTGGGGCAGAAGGAGGACAGCGATTGTGTTGCGTATATTAGGTATCGTTACACAGGACAGAATGAGAACAATAATTATAGGGCCATTATTCACAGTTATCTCCAAACTGCTAACATGTATGCTTTTAAATCCTCAACTATAGACAATGTTTGGTACCGAAGTTTGTCGCTGTTTCACAAGTGCATTTTTATTGCATGTTTGGCATCTACCTACTCAATGCAGCCTCACCCTTTATATGTGACCAAAAAATCTGGTAGTTGTGTTGTGTTTGTGTGCATTAAAATTAACAGTAATGTATTTTTTCCTGAAAATATGTTTTTGAAAAGCATATGCATTCATTTTAAATAAAAAAATACAGTTACCACCATTTTATTCTCCATGGTCTCTGTTTTCAGAAAAGATATAATATTTGGGGGTTTTACCTAATCTTCTGGCCTAAAATGTGTATTTTAATATATATGCAAAAATGAAAAAACGGCTCTGGTAGACAAGTACTTTTTACTAAAATTATTTCATAACACGAGAGGTGGAACTGGAACAATTCTGGTGAGCCTAGGGTAAAAAAAACTTCTAAATTACGCCACTGCTGCTAGCAGGCCATATCCTCAGATCAAACCCACGCTGACGTCACTTAGGCAGTGGCACCTCTGCATCCCAGCCTGTGTCAATTCAGCATTCACAGCAAAGCAACGAAACAGTCACACACTGATGACATATCCAACAATAAAGGCTTTATTCCAGCAAAGACCTTGGCCTTACTCCCCGTCCAGAGACCACCCACTGACGCGTTTCACCACTCAAAGCTTATTTGTAGAGACAGGTTTACTCTAATACCCTTATACCCAGCAGCATAAATTTAGGGCTCATACACATGGGCAAAACTGGGGCAAATATTGTAAAATATGTAGATGCCCTGGAGCCAAGGTATTGTATACAAATGAATTACAGGATATGGCTGTATATGAATACACGCAGCTTTGAGAGTAAACATGTACGTGGATGGATCTACACATATAGCAAAAGGAAGTACTCCATGCTACACTCCATGTGGCAGTGCTGCACCAATTAGGTAAGTAATAGTGGCTGTGATCCTGCCTAAGGCCTTGTTTACAGTTGCGGCTGTCATTGTCGCCTCTCTGAAACGTGATCTGTGGTGGAAATGATGCCTCCTGGATTCCTGTTTTAAAGCCCACAGCACCGGGCGCATTACACGCAGTTTTGGCGCGACACCATTTACCTAGATGAGTCGCCTTTGGTGGCAGTACTGCCAGCCGAGAGTGATCTGTGTTATCATTTTGTCACACTGCGGCCATACTAACTTGCAGCTGGGCAGTTAGGGGGTAATAAAACTGTGGCTGGACCACCAATTTTTACCGCCCTGGCTGTCCATGTAAACAGGCCTTATAGTGAACCTGTTGATTTACCCCATATAGTCAAAGCGCAGCTTGACTTTAAATGAACATTCTTCTCCCAATGATAACTTATAAACCTATGAAACCTTTGTAAACCATTCTGGAGAAAAATAGCGAACTTTTAAGACATTAAAAAGTTTATTTTTCTCCAAAATGTGATAATAATTCAGAAAACAAAAAAACGGTAAAACCACATTTCAAATAAACAATTTAAAAGCTTTAATTCATTTCAACATATAAACGCTAAGAAAAAAATAAATACATTCTAGTTTCCATGCGCATAAATAAATCATCAATTGCATCAAATACATTTTCAGTTAAGCTTGGAATATATTTGCATAATGTCCAAAAAAAAAAAAAAAAGATTAGAAGTAAAGCTGATAATACACAAAAAAAATTAAAACTCACCAGCTTTGAAATGGCCTTTAAACCACAGCAGACAATCAAGTATTCAAAGCAGCCTGGTAAACGCAGGCAATGACATGGTCAGTACAACCCAGACATATTTTCTGGTTCGCAGCCTAAACAAAGTTTCTGCACTTTGCAGACAACATCAGGCAGTTAGGTTGGAGCTGGTCCAGCACTTCCCACTGACTCACCTGTGATGTGACACCTGATGCAGCCAGGGATGCAGGACTTCATGATCAGGTCCCCATGATGTGACATTCTCCCCCTCCTTCACCTTATACAGACTCAGCAACCTCCCCTCCACAGCAGTGTCTGTCCCTCGCTCCTCCCTGCACCTGCTACCAGCAATGTGATCCAGCCCTGGTGCAGACACTGTTTTGTGTCACTCCAAATTCTCAGCACCCTCCTCCTCCCCTCTGCACAGTCACCCCTTCCCCAGGGTTCCTGTGCCTAACCCCCTCCTCTTCTGCTGCTGCAAGGTAATGCCATGAAAACAGCAGTCACTGTGCAGAATTCAAGGGGTTGTATGCTTCTCTAGGTAGTACATCTGGAGTAAAGCTAGCCAAGGGCATCTGTGGATTAGATATGTTCAGATCTGACTTTTGTGCCTGAATGGCCAACGGTCTACAGATGTCTGCGGTTGGTTGTCTTTCAGTCCAGCATAAACATGAAAATTTGGGTTGCTCAAGTGTGCATGCTTATGTTATGGTTGGGGGGGGGGGGGGGGGGGGGCATACAGACACCTATGGTCAGTGGTAAAGCTAGTGAGGTGAGGGCACTAATTCAAACTTTGGATTAGTACCCGGCTCTTGCTGGGCACTTCTACCAGCCACCTTGTTGCCCTTCTGTAAACTTACAATAAAGTAGTGCGCCCCAGTGGGCTGAATCTCAGATTGTGCAAGGCTGGTCATCCAACTGGTGCACTCTGCTTCATGGTAACTTTGGATCAGGTCAGAATTAGGGGCATAGAATCCAGCTCAGGCCTCCCTGGTCAGAGATAGCAGCCTTGGCACTAGGTAATGGCACATGGCCATGAAACAAGGTAAGGTCAATATTTCCCCTGAGTGTTCCTTCTGGACTACAGAGCACCCCTGTTCTCCTCATCTCCACTGTGTTCTGTAGTCCAGCAAAGGAGAAGTTAGGTAGGTCTGATAACACTGCTTGGATTTCTGATTTTTTCTTTGTACTTGCAGCATTTCAACCAGTTCTGCTCTAGTATAAGGTGGACCTCATATGACGCCCTTGCCAGAATGCACCTCACACACACCCTACAGGTCACGCCGCAGCACGATCTGTCACCTGCTGTGTCCACTGGACACAGCAGATGACAGATCAGTGTAGCGGCTCACTGCCAGTACCATGTGTTCGCTGTGACCAATCACAGCAGATCACACAACAATTATACACAATGAATGGCTTCCATTCATATCATTCATTGTGTACTTTTGTGTTGATCTCTGTGATTGGTCACAGTGATCACATGGTACAGACAGGGCCAGCCACAGCCCATCTGTACAATGCTATTAGCTGTGGCCAGGATGTGATTGACAGCAGCGCGAGCCAATGGCTGCGCTGCTTTCAATCAACCAATGAATGAGCCGAGAAGCCCGGCCGAGAAGCCAGTGCGTTCACGGCGCAGGACTTTCGAGGGGTCAGGTAAGTAATTGGGGGCTCGGGGGGGGGGCGCTAATCCTGAAAAACCTTATGACTTTAGAACCACTTTAAGCACAGTAGGTGGATTTTCCCTGTGTAATTATATGGCACAGTTTTCTTTTTTCATCAGTAATGCCTGGTACACACTACAGTGGGTTGAACGGAAAAAACGGACAGCTCCGGTCGGAGCCGCTGTACTAACAATCTGACATTAGTACAGCGATCTCCCTTACTGAGCTGTTGTGTTCTGACAGGAGAACAGTAGCCCCGCCAGAACCCCCCAATCAGTGCTCTCTGCTATTGACTGTATCTATACAAAGGCACAGGGATGCTCATGACATTATCAACCTAATATGGTCACGTGGCCATATTAAGTCAATGACAATGACCTAATACAATGCCTTGAAAAAGTATTCATACTCCTTGAAATTTTCCACATTTTATCATGTTACAACCAAAAACTTAAATGGTCGACTCGAACATTGGCGGTTCGCCCGTTCGCGAATAGCGAACAATTTGGGGTGTTTGGGGCAAAATCAAAACCTGCGGAACACTCCTTAAAAGTCTATTGGAGAAATCAAAAGTGCTAATTTTACCTGGGTCCTGCCCCATGGGACATGTACCATGCAAAAAAAAAGTTTTAAAAACGACCGTTTTTTCGGGAGCAGTGATTTTAATAATGCTTAAAGTGAAACAATAAAAGTGAAATATTCCTTTACATTTCGTACCTGTAGGGTGTCTATAGTATGCCTGTAAAGTAGCGCATGTTTCCCGTGCTTAGAAAAGTCCTTGCACAAAATGAAATTTCTAAAGGAAAAAAAGTCATTTAAAACTACTCGCGGCTATAATGAATTGTCGGGTTCCGGCAATACAGAAAAAAATTTATTAAAAAAAAACGACATGGGTTCCCCCTCCCAGTCCATTACCAGGCCCTTTGGGTCTGGTATGAATATTAAGGGAAACCCCGAACCAAAAAAAAAATGCGTGGTGTCCCCCCAAATTCCATTACCAGGCCCTTCAGGTCTGGTATGGATATTAAGGGGAACCCTGCGCCAAATTTAAAAAATGGCATAGGGGTACCCCTCAAAAACAAGGGCCTCATCCCCACAACCCTTGCCCGGTGGTTGTGGGAGTCTGCGGGCGGGGGGCTTATCAGAATCTGGAAGCCCCCTTTAACAAAGGGGACTCCCAGATCCCAACCCCCCCATGTAAATTGGTAACGGGTACATTGTACCCCTACCATTATACCCAAAAAAGTGACAAAAAAGGTAAAAAAAAACACACACACAGCTTGGGAAAAGTCCTTTAATAAAAAAAAAGAAAAGAAAATTCCAGCGCTGTAATGCTTCTACGACCCGCCGCCACGAACGATACAGCCTTCTCCATAGGAGATGCCCGGCCGAATGACGCGTGACCCGTCTGACAGCTCTTAAATAATCGAGGACGGGTGACCCCGCCCCCTTTGACACAACAAGGGTTTCCTACCGTTTCCCCTTGGTGTCACGAGTGACCCCGCCCCCCTCTGACGCGTCACAGGAAACGCCTGTTGCGTCAGAGGGGAGCGGGGTTTATTTTTTTTTATTAAAGGACTTGTCCCAAGCTGTGTGTGTGTTTTTTTTACCTTTTTGTCACTTTTTTGGGTGAAATGGTAGGGGTATGTACCCCGTTAGCAATTCACATAGGGGGGCCGGGATCTGGGAGTCCCCTTTGTTAAATGGGGCTTCCAGATTCCGATAAGCCCCCCGCCCACAGACCCCCACAACCACCGGGTGAGGGTTGTGGGGATGAGGCCCATCCTCTCCATGTTGAGGGCATGTGGCCTGGTACGGTTCAGGAGGGGGGGCGCTCTCTCCTCCCCCCTCTTTTCCTGTGGCCTGCCAGGTTGCGTGCTCAGATAAGGGTCTGGTATGAATTTTTGGGGGAAACCCCACGCCATTTTTTTTTATTTTGGCGCAGGGTTCCCCTTAAAATCCATACCAGACCTGAAGGGCCTGGTAATGGAATTTGGGGGGACCCCCACGCTTTTTTTTTTTGGTTTGGGGTTCCCCTTAATATTCATACCAGACCCAAAGGGCCTGGTAATGGACTGGGGGGAACCCATGTCGTTTTTTTCAATGACTTTTATATGTATTGTCGGGACCCGACAATTCATTATAGCCGCGAGTAGTTTTAAATGACTTTTTTTCCTTTAGAAATGTCATTTTGTATAGGGACTTTTCTAAGCACGGGAAACATGCGCTATTTTACAGGCATACTATAGACACCCCCCAGGTACAAAATTTAAAGGAATATTTCACTTTTATTGTTTCACTTTAAGCATTATTAAAATCATTGCTCCCGAAAAAACAGCAGTTTTTAAAACTTTTTTTGCATTGACACATGTCCCCTGGGGCAGGACCGAGGTCCCCAAACACTTTTTATGGCAATAACTTGCATATTAACCTTTAAAATTAGCACTTTTGATTTTTCATGTTCGTGTCCCTCAGACTTTAACGGTGTTCGCGTGTTCGAACAATTTTTTTGCATGTTCTGCTGCGAACCGAACCGGGGGGGGTGTTCGGCTCATCCCTACTTTGCACATCTAGAGAGTGAAATTTGTGCCTGTTCTTCTTTGCATAATAGCTCAAGCTCTGTCAGATTGGATTGAGAGTGTCTGTGAACAGAAATTTTAAAGTCTTGCCACAGATTCTCAGTTGGATTTTGGCCTGGACATTGACTGGGCCATTTTAATACATGAATATGCTTTGATCTAACCATTCCATTGTAGCTTTGGCTGTATGTTTAGGGTCGTTGTCCTGTTCAAAGGTGAGCCTCCGCCCCAGTCTCAAGTCTTTTGAAGACTCTAAAAGGTTTTCATCTAAGATTGCCCTTTATTTGACTCCATCCATCTACCCATCTACTCTGACAAGCTTCCATGTCCCTGCTGAAGAAAAGCATACACACAACATGATGCTTCCACCACCATGTTTCACAGTTAGGATGGTGTGTTCAGGGTGATGTGCAGTGTTAGTTTTCAACCACATATAGCGTTTTGCTTTTAGGCCAAAAAGTTTATTTTGGTCTTATCTGACCAGAGCACCTTCTTCCACATGTTTTCTGTGTCCCTCACATGGTTTCTTTTCGCAAACTGCAAACGGGACTTCTTATGGCTTTCTTTCAACAATGGCTTTCTTCTTGACACTCTTCCATAAAGGCCAGATTTGTGGAGTGCACAACTAATAGTTGTCCTATGGGACAGATACTCCTCCTAAGCTGTGGATCTCTGCAGCTCCTCCAGAGTTACTATGGGCCACTTGGCTGCTTCTCTGATTAACCACTTAACAACCGCGCCATAGCCTTAATGACGGCTACAGCGTGGCTCAATAACTCTGGGAGGGCGTACTATGACATCCTCCCAGAATCGTGCTCCCGGATCACAGTAAATGGCCGCTGACAAATGACGGAGCGATCACTTGTAAACAAACCGGCGTCATGTCAGGTTCCTCTCTCCCCTCTCTGTACCGATCGGTACAGTGTGAGATGAGAGGGGAGAGATTTGGTGCAGCAGCGCTGTGGGCTGGATGTGTAGTGCCCACAGTGCTGCTCTGTAACAATTCCATGCTCAGCCATCCCTCCATACTCAGCCATCCCTCCATACTCAGCAATACTCATCCATGCTGAGCCATCCATCCATACTCAGCAATACTCATCCATCCATCCATACTCAGCAATACTCATCCATCCATCCATGCTCAGCCATCCCATCCACCCCCATCCGTACTCAGCCGTACTCAGCCGTTCCCAGCCATACCCAGCCATACCCATCCATACCCATCCATACTCAGCCATACCCATCCATACTCAGCCATACCCATCCGTACCCAGCCGTACCCAGCCGTACCCAGCCAATCCCCATTCATGCTCATCCATGCCACATCAGTTCTCATCCATGCCACATCCATGCCTCTACAGTGCCCATCAGTGCAACTACAGTGCCCATCAGTGCCACTACAGTGCCTCACAAAAGTGTAATAGGCAGTCAAATTAGATTTGAAATTTCTGCCCCTAGAACACCTGATGGTGCTACCTGCATGTTGGGCCTCTCTATGTGTCCAGGCTGTGGAAAAGTCTCACATATGTGGTATCGTTATACTCGGCAGGAGTAGGAGAATCAATTTTGGGGTGTCATTTTTGGAATGTATATGCTATGTGTTAGAAATATTCTGTAAATGGACAACTTTTTGTAAAAAAAAATGCGTTTTCATTTTCTTTCCACATTTTCCAAAAACTTGTAGAAAAAAATGACATGTTCAAAAGACTCATTATGCCTCATAGATTATACGTTGGGGTGTTTTCTTTCCAAAATGGGGCCTTCAAAAGTGCAAGGGCCTTCAAAAGTGCAAGAGGTAATGAAGAAATTATATGTGTAATTTATGCTCCTAGAACGCCTGACGGTGCTCCCTGCATGTTGGGCCTCTGTATGTGGCCACGCTGTGTAAAAGTCTCACACATGTGGTATTGCCGTACTCAGGAGGAGTAGTAGAATGTATTTTGGGGTGTAATTTGTGCTATGCATATGCTGTGTGTGAGAAATAACCTGCTAATGTAACAATTTTGTGAAAAAAGAAAAACAAAATCTTGATTTTGCAAAGAATTGTGGGAAAAAATGACAACTTCAAAAAACTCACCATGCCTCTTACTAGATTCAATATTATTTTATTCGTTTATATAAGTATTACAGGGATTTACCCTAAAAAAAAAATATATATATATATATATATATATATATATATATATATATATGGGGACCATCTACATATACTTTCAGAATACAGTATATATTCTTACAAATCTTCAGTACAAATCTTCCCTATCTACGAGAAAAAAAAAAGGGGGGGGGAGAAAGAAAAAAAAAAAAAAAGGGGTGCTCCCCTATTAGCTTATAGAACGGATCGGATATTATTCCACTAGAGAGGGGAAAAAACAGTTATGCTCACTCCAACACAGCTAAACAGTGGTAGAACTTCCCTTAACCCAATTTGGAAACTCAGATGAATGTCGAAACTTGGACCAAACGGGCCAAGTATGAGAGAACTGTTCTTCTCTTCCCATTTCCCGCGCCAACAGACCTTCCAGATCTCTAATATAGTCCATTTCAATTGCCCATTCCCCCAGGGAGGGTACTCTCGTTGATTTCCAATGTCGTGGAATGACTGCTCTGGCTGCAGCGAGGAAGTGTCTAAGCACATCCTCCTTCGCTTTCTTTAAAGATCCTGGAATCATAGTTAAGAGAGCAACTCTGGGTGATTCGTGGATAGTTGTATCCACTAGTTTTCCATATAGATCAAAGATATATTAGCAAAACCTTCTCACTGGGGGACAATCCCACCAGATATGGAGCATATTTCCCTTTGACTCATGACAACGCCAACAGATATCAGATATATCCTGGTTAAATTGATGGAGGGTAGAGGGGCACCTATACCATCTACTCACCAGTTTATATCCCTTCTCTTGAGTTTTTGTAGCTATTGACATTTTATGAGTCAAAATAAAGCTTTTTTGCCAATCCGATGTAGTTAAAGTCTGTTGGAGGTCTTTTTCCCATTTCCGTGTGTATGGGGGAAGATCTGAATGGATTGATAACAGCAGAATAGAGTATAATGCAGAGACCTAGTGTGATATTGGCTCCTCTTGCAAAAGCAGAGATTCAAAGACAGTTGGTTTGGCATAGATATCTTGTTTTGATGGAATAGATCGTATATAACATAAAGCTTGATGCCTCTGTAGCCAATGCGTAAGATTATAAGAGAGCATCGTAGATGAAGAGGCTACCGTTAATAATGGGTCCGACTGTAGGACTTGAGCAATTCTTCTATGTTCCTGTTTATACCAAGGGCCAAATACAGTTGAGTGTAAGGCTGGAAAAAAATCGGGTGTTCCAAAGAAGGGGGTCATGGGGCTCAATTGTTTTGATATTTTATAGATGGGTATCATGCGATCCCATATATGTAGTGTTTGCCTAGTAAGATCTGCTGGAATTGAGAGGCCTTTTCGTAGAATAGACGAAGTCCACGGAAGGGCACAGAGATCTATAGGGTTTATGTGTCCTTCTAATTGTACCCATAGCTTAGATGAGGAGTGGTGGAACCAATCAATAATACGTGTTAATATGGTCGCTTTATGATAGATAGAAACATCTGGTACCCCTACCCCACCTTGGTTTTTCGGAAGGGATAGTGTCCCAAAGCTAATTCTAGGTTGAGCTGAATTCCATATAAACTTCGAAATAGCCAATGGATTTTACGGAAGAACAAGGCCGGGAGGTGGATTGGAATAGTTTGAAACAAATATAGAAGGCGAGGGAGTATATCCATCTTAAGGGTATTAATTCTACCAGACCATGAAAGTCTCTTAAATGCATAAGATGTCAAAGCGATTTGAACTTTATGGAGCATCGGGAGAACATTTTCTCCCATGCCTCTTACTAAATACCTTGGAATGTCTAATTTATTTCCAAAAAGGGGTAATTTGGGGGGTATTTGTACTTTCCTGGCTTGTTAGGGTCTCAAGAAATTAGATAGGCCGTCAGTACATCAGGTGTGATCAATTTTCAGAGATTGGCACCATAGCTTGTGGACTCTATAACTTTCACAAAGACCAAATAATATACACCAATTTTGGTTATTTTTACCAAAGATATGTAGCAGTATAAATTTTGGCCAAAATTTATGAAGAAAAATGACGAATTTGCTAAATTTTATAACAGAAACTAAGAAAATGCATTTTTTTACTGAATTTTCGGTCTTTTTTCTTTTATAGCGCAAAAAATAAAAAAAAACAGTGGTGATTACATACCACCAAAAGAAAGCTCTATTTGTGTGAAAAAAAGACAAAATATCATATAGGTACAGTGTTGCATGACTGAGTAATTGTCATTCAAAATGTGAGAGCACCGAAAGCTGAAAATTGGTCTGGTTAGGAAGGGAGTTTAAGTGCCCAGTGGGTAAGTGGTTAATGCTCTACTTGCCTGTCTATTTAAGTGGATGGCCATGTCTTAGTAGGTTTGCAGTTGTGCCATACTATTTTCATTTTCAGATGATGGATTGAACAGTGCTCTGTGAGATGTTCAAAGCTTTGGATATTTTTATATAACCTCATCCTGCCTTAAACTTCTCCACAACTTTATCCCTGACCTGCCCTTTGTGTTCCTTAGCCTCCATGATGCTGTTTGTTCATTAAGGTTCTCTAACAAACTTCTGAGGGCTTCACAGAACAGCTGAGATTAAATTACACATATTAGGTGACTTCTGAAGGTTTCACTCGATTTTAGTTAGGGGTATCAGAGTAAAGGGGGCTGAATACAAATGCACGCCATGCTTTTCAGATATTTATTTGTAAAAAAGTTTGAAAACCATTTATCATTTTCCTTCCACTTCACGATTATGTGCCACTTTGTGTTGGTCTATCACATAAAATACCAATAAATATTATTACATTTACGTTCTTGGTTGTAACATGACAAAATGTGGAAAATTTGAAGGGGTATGAATACTTTTTCAAGGCACTGTATGTCCATGTGGCCATATGAAGTCAATCATGTCAAGAGTATGAGCTCAGTGTTGAGTGATGAGTAATGAGCTCAGTGTTCGGTCCAAAAGTACAGACCGAACACTGGCTGTTTGGACGTTTGTCTAAATACCGAAGGTTTAAGTTTAGTGTAGAAGAACGAGACAGCTTTCCTCTGACAATAGTTGCTTGTATCTGCCATGTCCTTACCAACCACTGACATCACCCAGCCCATTCACTTACATGGCTGGGAATCCCCATCCATGTAAGCAAATGAGTGGGGGTTGGACGGGTTACATCATTGCCTAAATATGGCCACATGACTATATTTTGGAAAATACTATGCTCGTCCCTTCCCTTATATATCTGATGACAGCTTGGAGAGTTTTCTTGTCAGAGGGTGGCAGGCATTGTGACTGATGATGGATTTACAACGAGGGACTTTTATTAGGGTTTTCATTTTTTAACAGACGGTTTGAGTGTTTTTTCTCTAGGTTATTTTTTTGTAATTAATTCATATGGGGGCAGGGGGTATCTGGGGGCCCCTTAATATTAAAGGGGGCTTCCAGATTCCATAAGCACCTCACACATTTTTTCTTCTTTTTTTTTCCGTGTAAGGTGCTCTCTTAAAGCGATAGTAAACAAAAAACAAAAGATTTGCCCCTCGCATACAAGCACATTATGAAAGACTTACTTTAAAACAAAGCCCTCCAGCACGCTGTCACCGCTGCAGAGGCCTCCATCTTTACCTGGTCTTCCTTCCAGGTTTGCACGGGTATGCCGTTCTTCAGAGCGCATGCACCGTTGACGTCATTGGCTGCTGCTCACTAGAATATCTCCTAAATGGTGCACGTTTAGAAGATATTCATTTAACCTACAGGTAAGCTTAATTATAAGCTTATCTGTAGGTAAAATTACAGAAGTACAGTTTACTACCACTTTAAAGTACATACCAGAACCAAGGGTCTGGTAAGTGTTTTTGGAGAAAGTTTACCCAATTTGATAAATTACCTGTAGAATGTGCTACAGAGAAGATAACAATTACGCATATGCATGCACGCGCCCTAAGCCCAAAAGTAGGCATCGACGTACAGGTACATAGCTTTGCCTGTGTGCAGGCCACCCATCTGCAGTACACTGCGGGCAGTCCACAAGTGGTTAAACAAAAGTACCGAATGCATACAAAAGAGATTCACACTTTTCATGGTTACCATTGTCATACAGGACAGAAAGTGATGGCAAATCCAAAAATTTTAAATATTTTGGTAACATTTTGTAAAAAACTTTTGTAGAAAATGCAGTCAAAAACTACAGTAACCGAAAAGGGAAATTTCTGAGGAAGTCCCACCCGGTGATGCAACATGTCAGATGTTTGGCTCCAGATACCACTTCATTTTGGGGGTTCTTGTTCACATTTTATTTTTCACAGATTGTGAGGAATGGGATTATTTTGTGAGATTTATATATATTATTTAATCAGGAGAATTTCTTTGACTTCATAATATTTTTTTCTTTGTGAGTGAAACACAAGGTTGTGCTAGCTGCTTTTTTAATTGAGATAAAAGGCGGCGCAGGGACAGATTTTTGTATAATGGTATCCTGGTGGCAACTGCCTAAGGCCTCATTTACAGGGAGTTCTACAGTGCACACATAGGTGTGTGCAGCCTAATCCATTAGGGTGTGCACCCCAAAGCTCAAACACACATTCCTTTCTCTGCAGCCTCAGCTGCACTGGACAGTGAATGAATGGGAAGTGCCCTGTGCTGATCAGCTTCCTGTTCTCCTGTCTATTCACAAACGGAAGCATAGTAAACACCGTTTACTATGCTTCCATTATGAATGGACACAGTGAGTGTGTTCATTTAGAAAAGGAAGGGGCCGGTAAATTACATATTTACTAGCCCCTTCACCCACTCTCCATCCTAAAACATCCCCTGCAGCAACCGTGGGAGAGGAGGGAAGCCAGCAGCACTGAAATGCGAGGGGGCCAACAGGGGGGGAGCGAGGGCATTAGGGGGAATTAGTACCACACATAGTGATTAGGGTGTGCCCAGGCACATCTGGCACACCCCCTGTGCACACCTATGAGTGCACAGTACACAAGGGCAGCATTTACATGCACAAGGCTGCACAGGTGTTCAGTGTATCCCCATAGAGGAAGTCCCACCCATGTCAGTTTGGACACAGTGACCACATGGACACAGCCACTGCTCCCTATTTGACACCCGCACAGCTGTCAAACTCCATGCAGAAAAAAAAGGCCTCCAGCTAAGTGTGAACAAGCCCTAAGGGGAAAAGCCCTAAGTGAAATAAAATCTGAAAATGTATAAACCTTCAATGGTCTCCTTCCAGGTCAGATCAAGGTCAGACCCCACAACTATATTAAAGAGGAACTTGACTTACTTATTTTATGCATTAACAAATTGAGCATGGATCAAAATAAATGGATCAAAATAAAGCATCCGACAGGCCTTTTATTTATAAATGGTGAAGGAAATCACCGTTTTGTTAAATTCTAATAAAAATTTATTATTTTTACTGTATATTTGTTTTCACTCTGAACTAACAATTCTCCTTTAAAGGAGAAAATTTGTTAAATCATCATCTAAGTAGGTCAGCACCACATCCCCTTGCTATAGTAATATGAAGGAAAAAGGAATTGTGATTTTAAAGGTGCAATATCACAACACAAAATCACACATAATTCTTAATTGATACAAATTCTAAAATTCCCAAGTTGGCTGGGACCCGAATGACCAACTATAGAGGAAGGGACAATTACCTGCATTATGGAATTGATCTACATATGGATGAAAATAAAATAGGCCAGGAGATCAGAGGAGAACCCCTAACATGATGGATCATCTGGTATAATCACAGAAGCTGTTAAATAATTGAAAGGTTGGAGTTGATGGATGCAAATAAGTTCAAAGAATGAACAAGAAGCAAATCCAAGATAGTTCTGAAAACTCGCAGTTCAAAGATGGACCACCAAGATCTGAGAAATATATCTGGAAAATCAATCAAAAAGGTAGGTCTAAAGTAGTAAAAGTATGTAGCTCCAAACCGGAAAGAAAATATTCACCTAGGTAGTGGTTTCCATCGAGTACGTCTTCCCCCTTTGACGTCCAGGTCGTACTGAAATCCTCTGGCAGAGGGTTTAAATAACAGCCTCCACCTCCCTATTGGGCACCAGTTTGGCGCCAAACAACAAGGTAGGAGCAGATGCTCGCAGTTACGTCCGACCGCATGGTTGGTCGCTCCGGAAATGACGCAATCACGCCATGCATTTATTTTTGACAGATGTCTTTGTTAATGTATTCTTATTTGATTTTTGTTTCAACCTTGGGATCTGTTACAGACCATTTTTATATATTATTACATTTTTTACTTCTTTCATCTTGGATCAGGTGACCAGATGGATGCCCAGGGCGTTCCTCCACTGTCGCTAATTTGGGGTGTCAGTGGTCGACGCCATATGTCCTTCCAATGTGCTTGGGTCACTCTTGCCCCTCTTCCCCTTGAGTGTCAAAGGATTTCCCTTCTGCCTCCTCGGTTGAAATGGGGATCAGACTGATTGCTCCTTTTAACATCTATCAATGACTATTACCATCTAATCTGCCTGTTAGGATTTTTCCATCTACAGCGGTATTTGCTTATATGCTCATCCGCTTCCTCGGTTTTGTGCTGACGGTTGCTCTAGGCTCACTGGTTACCATCCAAAGACCTTAATAGGTCTGCAGTATCTTGGATGTATGAGCTCAGGGATTTAACATGGGGACGTAAGTAGTCATCAATAAGTTTACTTGCTGGTTCAGTAAGGCAACCATTGCCTGAAACTATAGGGCGGCCAGGAGGGAATTGCATGTTTTTATGTATCTTGGGTAGGGCATATAGCGTAGGTAGTCTAGGTGTCTAGGCTCGCTGGTTCTGTGACTTTCATCACTTCCGGTGCGCCATTGAGTCCCGCTGCATCACTTCCGGTTTCCTTCATGGTGTGATTGCGTAATTTCCAGAGCGACCAACCATGCGGTCAGATGTAACTGCAAGCGTCCGCTCCTACCTTGTTGTTTGGCGCCAAACTGGTGCCCAATAGGGTGGTGGAAACTGTTATTTAAACCCTCTGCCAGAGGATTTCAGTACAGCCTGGACGTCAATGGGGGAAGACGTACTCGATGGAAACCACTACCTAGGTGAATATTTTCTTTCCAGTTTGGAGCTACATACTTTTACTACTTTAGACCTACCTTTTTGATTGATTTTCCAGATATATTTCTCAGATCTTGGTGGTCCATCTTTGAACTGCGAGTTTTCAGAACTATCTTGGATTTTCTTCTTGTTCATTCTTTGAACTTATTTGCATCCATCAACTCCACAGGTCAGCTTTAGATTCCCTATATGAACTCTCTGATTGTTTGGAATTGTTCTCAGATAGCGGTTCTTATTTTTTATTTTATTTTAGATCTTGGTGGTGTTTGATGAGAACTTAGGAAGCATCAGATATTAGCATTACGTTGGACCCCATTCTATTATTCTATTTCTTGAATTTACTTACTTACATTCACATTCTATTGAAGGTAGTTTCATTAACCATATACCCTATTTATAAAAAAAAATGTTCTTCTTACCCTCAGATATCCAGACGGGCCATTAATCTGGCTTTTGTGGGCTTTTCAATTATTTAACAGCTTCTGTGGTTACACCAGATGATCCATCATGTTAGGGGTTCTCCTCTGATCTCCTGGCCTATTTTATTTTCATCCATATGTAGATCAATTCCATAATGCAGGTAATTGTCCCTTCCTCTATAGTCGGTCATTCGGGTCCCAGCCAACTTGGGAATTTTTTAATTTGTATCAAGTAAGAATTGTGTGTGTTTTCTGTATTGTATTTATATTTATGTCTTGTCTTTCTATTTTCAGTAGACAGTGCCTGACAAATTTAGTTCTCCCGAAGAAGCCAATAATCTTGTAGAGAGAATTTCTCAGACTGCACATTCATGAAACTGTATTGTATTACTGGATGGATTTTTATATTCTGTATTTTTAACTTTTTCTAAATTTTTTTTTTTTTCTTATATTTTGTTGTGATATCGCACCTTTAAAATCCGAATTCCTTTTTCCTTCATAATTCTCCTTTCACAAATATACACTTTGACGTTAACAAAAATGAAAAATGTATTCTAAACCCTTTTATTAAAAAAAATCTCACTTTGATGTTAACTTAACCCTTTAATCAAATTAGAAGAAGGAGGGTGGGATAAGTTACCTTAGGCAAAGGGGAAAAAATGGCCCTTTAAGGGCATGATAGCTGGGGTACAAACTCTGTTGTCTCCCTCCATTGGTTTTACCCCCTTCATGACCAAGCCATTTTTGCTATTCACACAAATGGAGCTTCCTTTTGGTGGTATTTTATTTTTTATTATATAAACTAAAAAAAAGCCCAAAAGTTTTGAAAAAAATAATACGTCAAATATTTCCATGGAAACATCGGCTGGGGTGCCGACATCGCTGGATTCCAGGACAGGTAAGTGTCCTAATATAAAAAGTCAAGCCGCTTTAGGCTTTGAAAATAAACCTCAAGCCCTGTACACACGATCGGATTTCCTATGGATTTTTAACCAATGGATTTTTCCATCGGAAATCCGATGAAGCTGACTTCCATCAGTCTTGCCTACACACCATCAGTCAAAAAACTGATCGTCCCAAACGCCGTGACGTAAAACACTCCGACGAGCCAAGAAAAATTAAGTTCTATGCTTCTGAGCATGCGTCGACTTGATTCTGAGCATGCTTGGGTTTTTATTCCGATGGAGTTCCCCACAGACGATAGTAATTTGCTATCATTTTTTTTTCCATCGGATACATTTAAAACAAGTTCTATTTTTTAACACCGATGGAAAAAAGACCGATGGGGCCCATACACGATTGGTTTGTCCGATGAAAAAAGTCCATCGGACTGTTTTCATCGGTAAAACCGATCGTGTGTACAGGGCTTTAGAAGCCGTATGGTTACCATGCACAGCTGCACCAGATTCTGTGATCCCTAATTTTAGTAAACCTCCCCTTTAGTGTTTATGTTGCAAGGAAAAAAATGCTGTCAGTCAAGGAACAGGCTGTGTTGCAGAATTTTCCAGCATTCAGAGCTTCAGTATCTACAGTAGGGATGAGCTCGGTGTTCGAGTCGAACATACAGTAAGTTCGACTCGAACATCGGCTGTTCGACCGTTCGGCGAACATCGAACGATGTGGGCCGTTCGCGCCAAATTCGAGTGACGCGAACGGCCCACAATACACTGCACCATCGCAGTGCAATCCCGGCGCTGTGATTGGCCAAGCATGCACTGTGACCCCGCATGCTTGGCCAATCACAGCGCCGGCAGCTAGGAGAGCAATAATTGGCCACAGGCAGGTTGCCTGTGGCCAATTATAGCTCAGGGGGTTTAGCACATGCCCCACACTATAAAAGGCCGCCAGCGCGGCGGCCTTGTGTAGTGTGTTCCGGCGCAGGGAAAGAGTTACATAGGCAGGGACAGTGTCAGTGCTATTTGTACCTCAAACTTGTGTGTAGGGAGAGAGAAGGATAGGCAGGGAGAGTTTCAGTGTCATATTCTTTGCTAAACCTTGTGTGCAGGGAGAGAGAAGGATAGGCAGGGGACAGTGTCAGTGTCACATTCTTTGCTAAACCTTGTGTGCAGGGAGAGAGAAGGATAGGCAGGGGACAGTGTCAGTGTCACATTCTTTGCTAAACCTTGTGTGCAGGGAGAGAGAAGGATAGGCAGGGAGAGTGTCAGTGTCATATTCTTTGCTAAACCTTGTGTGCAGGGAGAGAGAAGGATAGGCAGGGGACAGTGTCAGTGTCACATTCTTTGCTAAACCTTGTGTGCAGGGAGAGAGAAGGATAGGCAGGGGACAGTGTCAGTGTCACATTATTTGCTAAACCTTGTGTGCAGGGAGAGAGAAGGATAGGCAGGGAACAGTGTCAGTGTCATATTCTTTGCTAAACCTTGTGTGCAGGGAGAGAGAAGGATAGGCAGGGAGAGTGTCAGTGTCATATACTTTGATAAACCTTGTGTGCAGGGAGAGAGAAGGATAGGCAGGGAACAGTGTCAGTGTCACATTCTTTGCTAAACATTGTGTGCAGGGAGAGAGAAGGATAGGCAGGGAACAGTATCAGTGTCATATTCTTTGCTAAATCTTGTGTGCAGGGAGAGAGAAGAATAGGCAGGGAGAGTGTCAGTGTCATATACTTTGATAAACCTTGTGTGCAGGGAGAGAGAAGGATAGGCAGGGAACAGTGTCAGTGTCATATTCTTTGCTAAACCTTGTGTGCAGGGAGAGAGAAGGATAGGCAGGGAGAGTGTCAGTGTCATATACTTTGATAAACCTTGTGTGCAGGGAGAGAGAAGGATAGGCAGGGGACAGTGTCAGTGTCATTGTTGCTAAGCCTCATGCACATTATACACCTGAAGTTAGCCTGTGTTTTCCTGGTGTGTTACACCAACAGGCATTTGCAGCACTTACAGCGGGCGGAGTGTGCCTCCTGCACCTTATACACCTGAAGTTAGCCTGTATTGCTGTGTTTTCCTGGTGTGTTAAACCAACAGGCATTTGCAGCACTTACAGCGGGCGGAGTGTGCCTCCTGATCATATTACACCTGAAGTTAGCCTGTATTGCTGCTTTTTCCTGGTGTGTTACACCAACAGGCATTTGCAGCACTTACAGCGGGCGGAGTGTGCCTCCTGATCATATTACACCTGAAGTTAGCCTGTATTGCTGCGTTTTCCTGGTGTGTTACACCAACAGGCATTTGCAGCACCTACAGCAGGCGTAGTGTGATTCCTGCAAAATATACTCCTGAAGCTAGGCCTTATTGCTGGTTTTCCCATTTCCCTGCAGGCCATTAGAATGTCTGGAAGGCAAACAAGGAGAGGCAGACAGTCAGGAGCCAATAAAAGAGGGCAAGCAGGCTCTGTGTCTAGAGACAACAGTGTTGGTCGTGGATGCGGTGCATCGCCATCAGCACGTGGCCATGGGACACGCTTGTCCTTCTTTTCGGCAGCTGGACGCGTTGAGCCGCATCATGCCGAAGACTTGGTAGAGTGGATGACCAAGCCCTCCTCATCCTCCTCATCCTCTCTCACCCAGGCTCAGGGTACTGGCAAAGCAGCTGCCAAAGCGTCCTCTTCCCTGGTATCAATGTCATCATCAGTCACTCCTTCCCTAGACCAACCATGTCCTCCTGAGGAGTCCCCCGAACTGTTTGAGCACAGTGTTGGGTACATGCTCCAGGAGGATGCCCAGCATTTCAAAGGGTCTGATGATGATACCCATCTAGAGGAAGGCAGTAGCGTGAGAGCAGAGAGAGGGGATGCTCAAGAAGGACACCAATCTGGCAGTCATGTTCCAGCAGCTGCAGCATACTGCCAGATTGGCTCCAGTGATGAGAAGGGAGGGGATGATGAGGTCACTGACTCCACGTGGGTGCCTAATAGGAGAAAGGAGGAGGAGGAGGAGGATGAGGAGGAGGCACATCTCCAACGAGGCAGGATGCCCTCGGGGGGCCTGCGTAAGGGCAGCACACCAACGGAATCACACCGCAGAGCTCCGCCTGTGCAGGGCGCTGCCTCTGCCCGTTATTCAAAAAGTTCTTTGGTGTGGGCCTTTTTTGAGTCGAGTGCATCAGATCGCACAGCTGCTGTTTGCAACATATGTCTCAAGCGTATATATCGCGTGGCCAAAACATCACCCGCTTGGGCACCACATGCTTGACCAGACATATGTTGACCTGCCATGCAGCTCGTTGGCAAGCCTACCTTAAAGACCCACACCAAAGAACAAAGCGGACCTCTCCTTGCACCGCATCAGCTGGGATCTCCAACCCCACTATACCTTCAGTCCTCTCTGAAATCTGCACTGAGAGGAATGAAGGTGTAGAATTAGGTAGACTTGTGCACAACGGAAAAATTCGTTCCGTTTCGGTTCGTTTCTTTCCGGTCCTGTTGATTCGTAATCATTCGTAATTTTGCTAGACGGGATTTTTCGTGTTCGGACTCATTCGTATTTTTGCAAGCGACATTTTTCGTTGAATTTTTTGTTGCTTTATAATTCGTACTTTCGGTAGAGTACGTTGTTTTTCGTTGATTCTGGACACAACTCCTACTTTCGTAACTTTTTTTGGGTTCGTTGATTCGTAATTTTCCGTGTCTCTCTCACAACGACGCTGCCTATTATGCCTAATGTGCTTCGAATGGATTTGTACTTTTCTAAATACATAGCGGTTATTTGTAACGATTCGAAATCTCGTATTTTACTTTCGTTTTTTACATGCGGCTATAGGCTCCGCCCCTGTACACCATTTTGAGAGGGTTCAGCACGGTGAGGGAGAAGCAGAGAGCAGAGCAGAGTGAGTGTTATTGTGCTTCGAATGGATTTGAAATCTCGTATTTTACTTTCGTTTTTTCATGCGGCTATAGCCTCCGCCCCTGTACACCATTTTGAGAGGGAGTTCAGCATGGTGAGGGAGAAGCAGAGAGCAGAGTGAGTGTTATTGTGCTTCGAATGGATTCGTACATTCGTAACTTTTTTCATAACGAATTATGCCGAAGACCTTCGGGCATTCGCTATTTTGCGGTATAATTTATTTCGGATTCGGTTTTATTCGTAATTGCTCTGTTCGGAAATTCGAATGCTTCCGAATGTCCGAAAGTTGCTAAATTCGGACGAATTTTGATTCGTTACGAAACGAATTGCACAAGCCTAGAATTAGGTGTGTCACTGCCAAGTACTTGCGGGCACTCTGCTAGCAGTACACCGACGTCCGATTCTAGCAGGCAAATTTCCCTGCCCCAGCTGCTGGACCGTCGAAAGAAGTTCACTCCCAGCCATCCACATGCCCAGCGGTTGAATGCTAGCTTGGCTAAATTGCTAGCGCTTCAACTGCTGCCTTTTCAGTTGGTAGACTCGGCCCCCTTCCGTGAGTTTGTGCAATGTGCGGTTCCTCAGTGGCAGGTTCCCAAACGCCACTTTTTCTCACGGAAGGCGATTCCGGCTCTCTACCGGCATGTGGAAGGCAATGTCTTGGCCTCGCTGGACAGGGCGGTCAGCGGTAAGGTGCATATTACCGCTGACTCATGGTCCAGCAGGCATGGACAGGGACGTTACCTTTCTTTCACGGCCCATTGGGTCACTCTTTTGGCAGCTGGGAAGGATGCAGGACAAGGTGCAGTAGTGTTGGAGGTTGTTCCACCGCCACGCCTCCAAAATGCTACTACTGGTTGTGACACACCTCTGTCCTCCACCCCCTCCTCTTCTTCTTCCTCCGTGGCCTCTTCCTGTGCTTTGTCCTCGGAACCAGCGGTGCTCCGTAGGCGTCCAAGGGGCTACGCAAGTACGCAGGCAAAAAGATGCCATGCCGTGCTTGCGCTGGTGTGTTTGGGGGACAGGAGCCACACTGGGGCAGAGTATCTGTCTGCTCTGCAGGGGCAGGCCGAGAGGTGGTTGACGCCACGCCAGCTTAAGCCAGGAATGGTGGTTTGCGACAATGGCACCAACCTCCTCTCCGCCCTCCGACAGGGACAACTGACCCATGTGCCCTGTGTGGCTCACGTCCTTAACCTGGTGGTGCAGCGGTTCTTGGGCAGGTACCCAGGCTTACAGGATGTCCTGAGGCAGGCCAAGAAAGTCTGTGTGCATTTCCGCAGATCTTATAATGCCAGTGCTCGCCTGGCTGAGCTGCAAAAGGAGTTGAACCTGCCCAAGAACCGCCTTATATGTGACATGCCCACCAGGTGGAACTCAACGTTGGCCATGCTGCAGCGGCTGCACACGCAGCAGAGGGCCATCAATGAGTACCTGTGCGACTACGGCACCAGGACAGGGTCAGGGGAGCTCGGGTTTTTTCACCACGCCAGTGGGGCATGATCAGGGATGCATGCACTGTCCTGGCACCATTTGAGGAGGCCACGAGGATGGTGAGCAGTGACAGTGCATGCATCAGTGACACTGTACCTCTTGTCCACCTGTTGGAACATACGCTGCGTGGAATAATGGACAGGGCACTTGAGGCAGAACAGAGGCAGGAAGAGGAGGACTTCCTTGCCTCTCAAGGCCCCCTTTACCCAGACAGTGTTCCTTCTGTCCCACCCATCGCACAGGAGGAGGAGGAGGAGGAGGAGGATTTTGTCAGCATGGAGGTGGAGCCTGGCACTCAGCATCATCAGCAGCAGTCTTTTAGGGATGATTTACAGTCCCAAGAAACCAGTGGACTTGTACGTGGCTGGGAGGAGGTGGCTGCGGATCATGTCGTCCTTAGTGACCCAGAGGACTCCGGACCGAATGCCTCAGCTAACCTACGCTGCATGGCCTCCCTGATCCTGCAAAGTCTGCGGAAGGATCCTCGTATTCTTCGAATCAAGGAGAGGGACCATTACTGGCTGCCCCCTCTCCTTGATCCACGGTACAAGGGTAAGGTTGCAGACCTTATCTTACCGTCGCAGAGGGAGCAGAGGATGAGACAACTCCGGGAGGCCTTGCAGAAAGGTCTGTGCAATGCGTTCCCAGAGACTGGGAGGTTACAAACTCCTGGTCCTGGACAACGAGTTGCTGAGGCTTCGGTCAGTCAAAGAAGGAGCGGTGGGGAAGGTGGCCGTCTGACCGATGCGTTCAGACAATTCTTTAGTCCGCAGCCCCAAGGTATGATCGGTTCCAGCAACCATCGCCAGCGTCTGATATACATGGTGCAGGAATACCTAGGGGCAAGGTCAGACTTGGACACCTTCCCCACCGAAAATCCTCTGGCTTACTGGGTCTTGAGGATGGATCACTGGCCAGAGCTTGCACAGTATGCAATTGAGCTACTGGCCTGTCCTGCATCCAGCGTTCTTTCAGAACGCACATTCAGTGCTGCTGGAGGATTTGTCACGGATCACAGGGTGCGCCTGTCCACCGACTCTGTTGATCGACTGACCTTCATAAAGATGAACCAGTCTTGGATCACCACCAGCTACCAAACACCTGAAGCTGATATAACAGACTAATTTATTTTCAAATGTCACATCCCTTCAAGACTGATGCTGATGCTGAGAGACTGTCCTGTTATGTTGACTGACTATCCTCCTCCTCCTCAATGATCCAATTGATGATGATAGCTTGTAAGAACATTTTTGTTTCTGGGTGCTGCCACCAGTGGCTAAGGTCCAATTTTTCAGCCCCTGTTTAACAGGGGCATGTAATTACATTTTTTTATGCAATGCTTTGCAGCAGGGCTCATTCCTGCACTCCAACTAGAGTATCTGGGAGAGGTTGCCGTGTCGTGGCACCAGTACCAGTGGCTAAGGCCCAATTTTTCAGCCCCTGTTTAACAGGGGCGTGTTATTACAATTTTTTATGCAATGCTTTGCAGCAGGGCTCATTCCTGCACTCCAAC
The DNA here is from genome assembly GCA_029206835.1 of Rana muscosa. Classification (NCBI taxonomy): domain Eukaryota; kingdom Metazoa; phylum Chordata; class Amphibia; order Anura; family Ranidae; genus Rana; species Rana muscosa. Next base: position 195,677,970 of record CM055118.1, read on the forward strand.
TAGAGTATCTGGGAGAGGTTGCAGTGTCGTGGCACCAGCACCAGTGGCTAAGGCCCAATTTTTCAGCCCCTGTTTAACAGGGGCGTGTAATTACAATTTTTGATGCAATACTTTGCAACAGGGCTCATTGCTGTGCTCCAAGTACAGTATCTGTGAGGGGTTGCAGTGTTGTGGCACCAGTGCCTAAGGCCCAATTTTTCTGCCCCTGTTTAACAGGGGCATGTAATTACACTTCTTGATCTAATAATTCACAGCAGGGCCCATTCCTGCGCCCACCAAGAGTAACTGTGAGGCCTTACAGTGTTGTGTCAACACCACCACCACCACCACCAAAGGCCCAATTTTTCAGCGCCTGTTCAACAGGGGCATGCAATTACAATTCTTGATCTAATAATTCACAGCAGGGCCCATTCCTGCACCCACCAAGAGTAACTGTGAGGCCTTACAGTGTTGTGTCAACACCACCACCACCAAAGGCCCAATTTTTCAGCCCCTGTTCAACAGGGGCATGCAATTACAATTCTTGATCTAATAATTCACAGCAGGGCCCATTCATGCGCCCACCAAGAGTAACTGTGAGGGCTCACAGTGTTGTGGCAACACCAACATGTAAGGGGCAAATTTCAGCTGAGTATATACGGCAGGCCCCTACTTTCAAACATCCAACTTACAAACGACTCCTCCTTGCAAACGGAAGGATACAACAGGAAGTGAGAGGAAATCTACCCCTAGGAAGGCAAATTCTCTCCTGTAAGAGTTAATATGGGAAAAAAAGTGTCTCCTCTCCACTGATGCTTTATCACCAATTCTTGTTTCAATAAAAACCCCAAATTTTCAAAAAACATTTGTCATTAGGACGGAAAGTGAGGTGAACTGTTCTGAACAGATGCACACTGCACAGGCAGCAAAACAAATGTTACAGGGGTGATAACCCTTCCCTATGTTTTCCAAAAAGCTTAAAAATAGATTTTTTGGGTGGAGCTACACTTAAACAATGTACCTGTTCAAAATTAAAAACAGATTCTACATAAGAACAAACCTACAGTCCCTGTCTTGTATGCACCGCCTGTATACGGCTGTTCAGAGTATATAGGGCCTTTTTTATTTTGTGTGCGGGGTTCCCCTTAATATCCATACAAGACCCAAAGGGGCTTGTAATGGGCTGGGGTGGGGGGGGGGGGGGGGGGGCTGTGATGGGGTAGCTATGCCATTTTTCTTAAAGATTTTGATCCATATTACCGGGACCAGACATTACATTAAAGCCGCAAGCAGTTTTAAATGGCTTTTTTTCCTTTAGAAATGTAATTTTGTGCAGGGACAGTTCTAAACACGGGAAACACGTGGCACTTCACAGGCATACTTTAGACACCCCCCAGGTACGATATTTAAAGGAATATTTGACTTTTTTTTTTTCACTTTATGCATCATTAAAATGACTGCTCCCGAAAAACGGCCGTTTTTAAAACTTTTTTTTGGATTGATACATGTCCCCTGGTGCAGAACCCGGGTTCCCAAACCCTTTTTAGGACAATAACATGCATAATAGTCATTATAATTAGCACTTTAGATTTCGAACGTTCGCATCCATTGTATTTAATAGGGTTCTAAAGTTCGTGCAAACTTTCGGTCCGTTCGCGGGTTCTGGTGCGAACCGAACCCGGGGGTGTTCGGCTCATCACTAATCTACAGTACTACCCCATGCAACTGCTGATGGATATGGCGTACCAGCGACCTGCAGCTGTCTAAATAGGCATTGTAGTCCACTATAGCAACAACTCTGTATCTCACTCCAAACAGATAAAACAAGCAGGGAGGTTTGTAGCTGCTACAAAACTCAACCACAAGGTTTCTTATGTGGCATGGCAATTAAAGTGTATCCATGGTCAAAATGTAAACTTACAGAGTTATTTCTACATTGTATTTAAATTATTTCTGACCTACTTCTATAAATCTGAACGTTCTTAATATTTGTAAACTTGCTTTGTGAAGATCCCCACATATTTACTTCCTTGAATTCTGTGACACGTAGTCATTAGGCCCTGCCACATTTCACAGAGCCTGCCTTCTGAACTACAGAGGAGCTGAGAGGAGGAGTTTCAGAAAGGTGGAGTCAGTATTAATCATTTCTTGCAGGCAGCAAGGTACCATGGGATACATGGGCGCCCGCTGAACTTTTTTCAGGGGGGGGGGGCATCATTTTAAGGTCACCCATTTTTGTTTGGGGCAGTGGAGCAGCACTTTATACACCACTCCTCCACCGCCCATTGAAATAAATGGGCACCACTGCCGAAGCGCCTGCAAAGCACTTTGGCAGCGGCGATACACAGTTGCATTTAACCCTGTCTTTGACCGCTAGCTGGGGTTATTGCAACAAAGGGGACAAGTGTCTTCACTCTGACTTCAACACTCTTACGATTCCAGGGGGGGGAAATTGACCCCCCTTGCCCTATGGAGCAGACGCCCATGATGGGATATGTAGTCCTTAGAAATTGAAAGTAAGCAGCAGAGTAGAAGCTGAAAAACATGCAGGGAATCCAGGAAGTTGTGGAAAGAGATGGCCAGCAGACAGGCAGAACTCACAACACAAAATTAGATATTTCATGTAACCTTTTATTGGATTGGTAAATATAACTGCCCTCTACTGTCAAATTTGTAATTGCCTGTAAATATATTATGCTAGCATTTCTTGGCCCTAGGTTGTTGGCATTGAAACCCCAGATGGAGGAAGTGGAAAGAGAGAAAACAAATCTCAGCCACATAATAGTTTACTTGAAGCTGCCTTGTCCTTGTTATTTTTTCACATGCACATTGCTAGATAGCTAGGTCTGTGCTGCTGTATGAGTAGCGGTCACCTTCCAGTATATCAACTTGCCAACCGCCCACAGTACATTTACATCATTACTTTGACATTAAATACTGTTGTTATGGCAGCAGTTAGCTGCCATAACCCTGGTATTGTTTTCTACTGTGGATGATTCTGTGTCTGATAAAAGTGGTACCAGCGGCGGATTCTATTACATGGGATGTTTACATTCCTTGTCATAGGAATAAAAGTGATCAAAACAAAAAAATAAAAAAAATAAAGGGACAGTGTAAAAATAAAAAATAAAATAATAATAAAAACCACACATCTAAGGTATTGCCATAATCATTATCTCGAGAGCAATAATTTGAGCACTAAAATTCCCCTGTAACTCTAAACAGGTAACCTGTAAAAAAATGTAAAATGTTGCCAATGGAGGTTTTTCAGTACCGTAGTTTGTCACCATTCCACAAGCGTGTGCAATTTTAAAGCATGAGATGTTAGGTATCTATTTACTTGGCATAACATCATCTTTCACATTATACAAATAAAATGGCTTAAATTTACATTTTTTTTTAAATTCATCTAAAAATGTTTATTGCGCCTAAGCAGTAAAATGTAAATGAAACCTTTTGTCTTGAATTGAAAAAATAACAATGCACTGACTGTGCCAATAGCCTCATAGCTGTCTATCTGTGTGAGATCATCTAAGGCACTGCTGCCTCTGACTGCTAGTCTCACCAGATTTGGAGTAAAATGTGTTGATGTTACCTCTGTGCTGCTCACGGTTCTCCTTGCTGGAGAGGAAGCTGTACCTGAGGACCTGCAGTGCAATGATCTGATTCAGCTTCCTCCATTATGTGGTTCCTTCACCTCTTTTGGCGCTTCAGTATTATTCTTCCACCAGTCATCAGGGGACAGCTTTGACATGAGGAAGCAAAGCCCTGCCTCTACTCTGATGGCCACCTCTACACTGAAACACAATGCATACCAAGGTATGGGTAGTTAGTAATCTGAAAAAATCCCCTGCTGGTAGACCACAGGCAATACTGGTGATTAGTCTTGTGCCCTCTGCCTGCCCTTTTGGGACAGTTCAGGCCCTATTTAAAGCGGAGTTCCACCGAAAAAAATAAAATTAGAAGTCAGCAGCTACAAATACTGCAGCTGCTGACTTTTAATAAATTACTTTCAATTAAACACTTACCCGTCCAGGGCACCCGCGATGTCGACACCGAAAGCCGATCTGTCCCTCGGCTCCCGGGTGGAAGGCGCCGCCATCTTCGGTAAGGGAATCAGGAAGTGAAGCCTTGTGGCTTCACAGCCTGGTTCCCTACTGCGCATGCGCGAGTCGCACTGTGCATCCTAACTGGTCCCTGCTGTCTTCTGGGAATTGTGTGTCTCCCAGAAGACAGCGGGGGGGGGGCACAGAGTAGGTGCCGGACGTGGCGTAGGTCACGGCGATCACCGCAGGGATCTATGCCAGGAAGTGGAAGCAAATACCTGTATTACACAGGTATCTGCTCCCCCATGAATGGTGGCAAATGTGACATTGGAGGGGGGGAGGAATGCGAAAAGTGGAAGTTCCATTTTTGGGTGGAACTCCGCTTTAAGGTCATGAGACTGATATGGAGGCTTCCATTATTGAAAATGTTAGCTGCCTGGGTATCATACAAGTCAAATGTTCTGTTCTAACTTACTGCCAACTAGGTGAAACAAAAATTATTAGCCTTTATATTTCTGTAAGTACAGGTTTTCTTTACTGCATAATTGAGTTATCCTTCATATTCTTCTAGGCTGGATGCTGTAATACTTCATTAATATATTGTTGCCTATTGTATAGCTCCTGAGGCTATATATATATCACTAGAGATATTATTTTGTCTTATACCTGGCTTCGTTATTTTGTGTTCAGCACACAGCCAATTTAATCCTGTCCTTAAACTCAGCATGATATTGACCGCAGCAGTCTATATGGGGAATTAATTCAATTTATAGACTTACTATGGCTCTCCCACTGGGGACGGTGGCTGTGAAAGGGCTGCATAAGTTTTAAACCTCTGCTGAGTAATGCTAATTAAGTGGGTAGATGTCTGTAATAAAAAAAAACACGTTTGCCTTTTATTATATCCTACTACCTATATTTCAATTAAATGAACAGAGATGAAAGGGAATGTTTTTAGCTGAGGTTTTTGCTACAGGCGATTGTTTTTCCTTTGTTTAGTTTTAGGTAACAGATCCTTTTAGAAAGTTCTTATATTTGAAAAAGTATGCAGTCAGTAAAGGCAGGGATTTCGACCTGCAAACTTGCTTAATGGTGATCATTAACCTGTTGCCACTTGAGCAGTGGCGACCCGTCCATGGGGGGCACAAGGGCGGCGCTCCCACTGTCTATGTGTCCGGCCCCCTAATCTACATGCGGGGCGCCGGACACAAGAATTTCAATGTTTTTTTGTTTTTTTTGAAGCACACGATTAGAGCCGGGAGCCTCGTACACACGACCGAGAATCTCGTCGTAAAAAAACCCATTGTTTTTCTCGAAGAGATTCTTGTCAAGCTTTCCTTGCATACACACTGTCAATTCCAAATCTCGTCGTTGGAAAGCGCGGTCACGTCCAGCACGTACGACGGCAGTATAAAGGGGAAGTTCGATTTCAATGGCGCCACCCCTTGGGCTGCTTTTGCTGATCTTGTGTTACCGCGTGTTAGTAACAGTTTGGGGAGAGACGATTCACGCTTTTCAGTCTTCGTGCTTTCAGTTCGTTTTAGCGTGACGATTGTGCTATCTCCATTACGAACGCTAGTTTTACCAGAAGGAGCGCTCCTGTCTTATACTTGATTCTGAGCATGCACGATTTTTTAAGACTCGGAAAAGCATACACACGACAACGGTTTTCTCGTCTGGAAACAGGCCGACGAGAATCTCGACGAGAAAAACGAGAATCCTGACGAGAAAATAGAGAGCAAGTTCTCTATTATTCTCATCGAGATTCCTGGCAGTTTTCTCGACGAGAAACCATACACACGAACAGTTTTCTCGGCAATAAAGCTCTCCCAACAGTTTTCTTGTCGTTTCTTGACGAGAAAACCGGTCGTGTGTACGAGACTTGAGGTTCTAATTGGCTTACCCACTTGTGTAACAATAGCAAATTAATATTCGCTATTGCCTTCCTGATTCTCCTACCGGCCAATCAGGAAGCACTTCCTGATTGGCCAGACCTAATTGTCTGCCTGATCCGCCTTCTTCCTAAGGTGAGGACGCCACTGCATTCCTGTCCGTCTCCCGTGCGGTGGAAATCGCCACATCCCTATCCGTCACCAGCAGGGGGGGGAATCGCCACATTCCTGTCTGTCTCCCGTGGGGTGGGGGATCGCCGCAATCCCATCTGTCTCCCACACAGAGGGAGGGTTTGGGGCTGGGATTAGAAAGACAGAAAGAAATCCTGGACTGCCGCACTCCATTAAACAACGTCTTTATTGGATAAAATCAAAACATGATCCAAAAACAGTGCAGTCAAAAATAGAAAGTGAACACTAGGACAAAAAAATGGCTAACATGTTTCACATCGTAAGATGCTTACTCATAGCTGGGTGAACAATGACAAAAGTTGTGTTTAACCACTTAACGACCGCTCACTGTATATATACGTCGGCAGAATGGCACCGACAGGCACAATCACGTAGAGCATACGTGATTGCCTTTGTATAGGAGGGGGGTCCAATCGGACCCCCCTCCTATACAGTGAGCGGTGGCTAAGTGTCCGGGAGCGTTCCGGGATGAGGGGGCAGCCATTCGTTTCCGGCCACCCCCTCGCGATCGCTCCCGGCGAATGGAAATGCCCCCTCTGTCTGTGTCAGGCAGAGGAAGCAGGAGGAAGTGATGTCATCTCTGGTGCGGCGCTCACATATACCGAGCGCCGTACAAGAGAAGACATCAGGTCAGTGCACACAACACTACACTGACACCAGGACACATAGGGACATAAATCGCCCCCCCAGGCCCCCCCAGACACCCCCAGATCACCCCCCAGATCACCCCCCCAGCCCCCAGTCACGGTGTCACTGATTGCAGTGACCATTTATTTACTGATCACTGCAATCAGTGACATTTGTGACTGTAAAAGTGTCAGTACATTCAGTTTTAGGTCCAGTGTAGCCCCCTAACCCCCCCTAATAAAGGTTTAACCCCCTGATCACCCCCCAGATAACCCTTTCACCCCCTATCACCACTGTCGCTAAGCGATCGTTTTTCTAAACGCTGTCTTAGTGCTATTTTGGCATTTTATGGCCTTTGAAACCGTGATAGGTAGTGAGGAGTGAAATCAAAAATTTGTGCCTAGAAATCCTGAAGGCGGTGCTTGGTTTTCAGGGTCCCGTACGCGGCTAGGCTCCTAAAAAGTCCCACACATGTGGTATCCCCGTACTCAGGAGAAGCAGAAAAATGTATTTTGGGGTGTAATTCCACATATAACCATGGCATGTGTGAGCAATATATCATTTAGTGACAACTTTTTGTTATTTTTTTTGTCATTATTCAATCACTTGGGACAAAAAAATATATATTCAATGGGCTCAACAGGCCTCTCAGCAATTTCCTTGGGGTGTCTACTTTCTAAAATGGGGTCATTTGGGGGGGTTTTGTGCTATTTTGGCATTTTATGGCCTTCGAAACTGTGATAGGTAGTGAGGAGTGAAATCAAAAATTTGCGCCCTTAGAAATCCTGATGGCGGTGCTTGGTTTCCGGGGTCCCGTACGCGGCTAGGCTCCCAAAAAGTCCCACACATGTGGTATCCCCGTACTCAGGAGAAGCAGCAAAATGTATTTTGGGGTGCAATTCCACATATAACCATGGCATGTGTGAGCAATATATCATTTAGTGACAACTTTTTGTAATTTTTTTTTTTTTTTTTAGTCATTATTCAATCACTTAAGACAAAAAAAAATAAAAAATTCAATGGGCTCAACATGCCTCTCAGCAATTTCCTTGGGGTGTCTACTTTCCAAAATGGGGTCATTTGGGGGGGTTTTGTACTGCCCTGTCATTTTAGCACCTCAAGAAATGAGATAGGCAGTCATAAATTTAAAGCTGTGTAAATTTCAGAAAATGTACCCTAGTTTGTAAACTCTATAACTTTTGCGCAAACCAATAAATATACGCTTATTGACATTTTTTTTACTAAAAACATGTGGCTGAATACATTTTGGCCTAAATGTATGACTAAAATTTAGTTTATTCTATTTTTCTTTTAACAAAAATTAGAAAATATCATTTTTTTTCAAAATTTTCGGTATTTTCCGTTTATATCGGAAAAAATAAAAAACGCAGAGGCAATCAAATACCATTAAAAGAAAGCTCTATTTGTGGGAAGAAAAGGACGCAAATTTCGTTTGGGTACAACATTGCATGTCCGCACAATTTACAGTTAAAGCAGCGCAGTGCAAAATTCTGAATTCACCTCTGGTCCTTTAGCTACCAAATGGTCCGGGGCTTAAGTGGTTAAAAAGGAGGTGGATGTGATCTTCCATCAATCACACCAAAGGTGAGCACAGTTCAATTGCACACATATAAATAAACCTTGATGTTTCACACATGGAGTGGACCTGTATGTGGAACACATAGAGACACGGGTAAAAAATCTCTAGAGACCTGCAACAAATGAAAGATAAAAAAAGAAGAAAAACGAGTATAAGAGCCCTTTCACACTGGAGCGCCCATAGCGTCGGTGGTAAAACGCCGCCTTTTTTACCGCCGACGCTTTGGGTGGATTTGCGGCGCATTTTGCTTTGCATCGCTGCTTCACCGCTCCAAGGATGCGGCTAGCAGGACTTTTTTTACAGTCCTGCTAGCGCAACGCTCCAGTGTGAAAGCCCTCGGGCTTTCACACTGGAGTGAATGGGGCAGCAGTTTGCAGGCGCTATTTTTAACGCTATAGCGCCTGCAAAACGCTGCAGTGTGAAAGGGGTCTAAAGGAGTTGCATTGAAAAAAGTCTCTAGTAATGTTTTTGATTGTGACAATATGTTCCAAAAATGGTCGCCATCCACATTTGAGAAATACCATATCAATACCATATCAATTTGAAACAAAGTGGAAGTGAATAAATAAAACAAATATTAATCAATCAATGTTGTGATGTATAGTGTACATATGCTGGTATATATACATGTGTATCTGGATGTATATGGACATACTGAATGTCACAACACCCAAACACACTGTGAATACGCAAAAAGTGTGACTGCATGTGCATATCTCCAAACGTGAATGCGTAGATTACTGTTTCATGGTGAACTCATATAATGACATAAATAAGTATTTTACATGCCTGTGGGCAATGTCATAAAATGGCATAAAATATGTGCATGAAACACCAAGAAAAAAAGGGATCCAAAAAAAAACCGTGAGGAATACATAAAACACAGATGATTAAAATGTTGATATTATATAAAATAGAATAACATATAGTTGAAAATTATTATGGTATTAACAAAACACCATGTCATAGAAAACTCTGTAATCTGTTGTAATGATTAATGTCTGCATGCCTTCAGGGGGTTTTTTTTTTTTGCTGCCCCCCCAAAATATTGAGCATCAGCCACCACTGTACCTGAGTAACACATATATTCGGGGACAAAAGAGTGGGTTTTAACGCTCACACACAGCATATATAATTCCTGTGCTGAGAGCGCGCTCACTGTGCGCTCCCAGCACATAGACTGAGCTGTTACAGGAAGCTCTCGGTCCCCACTAACGACTGGTAGCAGGCAGGACTAGCTCCTGATCATGTGACCACTGTAACAGCCAATCACAATGGTCACATGATCACCGATCAGCATGGACAGGTGGGAAGAGGTTAATAAAAAAATAAAAATAAAGAATTTCATAGTGCTGAAGCGTGAACTTTCAGTCATGGTTCTCTTTAAATCTAAACCCCAGTCAAAAAGCTAAGTATGTTGCTAAATATGTAGAGTATATGGAATCTGTTTTACCTGCCAAAGGATTTGTAATTCTACTCAGTTAGTTCTGAGATTTACACAGCCATATCGGACAGTAAAGCTAGGTCAATGTCCTTACTTTTCTCTACTGCAGTTAAACAATCACTTCCTTGCCCCCATCCTGTAATTGGACGGCGAAAGAGAAGTAGCAGAATGCTGCAGGAATCACTTTTCTCTCTCTTCTTGTCAAAATGTTCCTAGTTAGCACATGTGCATACAGAAAAGCCTGATTGGCACTACTGACCCTGCTTCTCCCAGTATAAAGTTTACTCTACATGGGTTTACAAAATTCTGATATTAACAAAGATTCAGGTACTTACATTAGCAGCATTATAAAATACATGTAGGCAGGTGCAGTCTGCTGTCTCCACTGCAGGTGGAGCTCAATCGAAGCGTCAGTGCAGAGGCAAATTAAGTCATTAGGAACATTGTTCCTCTATGGTTTCCTGAGTCACTGGGACAATGATCCTGTTGGATCCTGGCTGCCCATGTGACTCTGGTGGCCATCTTGGGTGTGGCAGAGTCTATTTAAGTCCCTGGCCCCTGGGTTTGGCACACATATATGTGGGCAGTGTAGAGACAGGTTACCCATCTGTCAGGGAAAGGTTCCAGATGAGAATGGAAAGCTTAGGGCTAGTAATCTCTTAGGTATCCTTTTGTTTGGGTATGAGATGGCCACGCCGCATTCTGCTCTTCCAGACAGATGCTGTCAGTTCAGCTGATATCTGCTCAGCTACATACTGTTGGTATTCGTTAGTGCTCCTGGTTGAGCCTTCTCCCCCCAGGTTTGTTGTGAACTGTTTTGTTTTTACTACCATGCAAGTACTACTAATTGCACTTGGACTGTGTGTGTGCTATTACCATCGCACCATGCTGCTCCCACCCACATGTATTTTTAGATTAACTCCAAGCAAACAGCTATATACACATTTGGAAGACATATATGGAAAATGGTTGCTTAAAAAAGAATTTCTGTCCAGACAGTTCTGAGTATTATTTTCAGCTCTGCCAGATAGCAAAGCCGAGCTGGTCACCTCCATATCTCTAAGGTGTAGTCTGCCATTGAAGGACTACTAGTACAGTTAGTACCCTTCCCCTTGTAATAGTACCAATCATTTACTCCATAAAGAATAATGGGTGCCTCTCCTCTTCTGATCCTGAACACCCACCCATGTACATACCACCTCACTGGCCCCCTGTCTGCTCTATTGGGGCATGACATCATCACATCAGATATTACATCTTAGCTGAGAGAAGCGCTAAAGCCCTGTACACACGATCGGATTGCCTATGGATTTTTCACCAATGGATTTTTCCATCGGAAATCCGATGAAGCTGACTTCCATCAGTCTTGCCTACACACCATCAGTCCAAAAACCAACCGTTCCAAACGCTGTGACGTAAAACACTCAGACAAGCCAAGAAAAATTAAGTTCAATGCTTCTGAGCATGCGTTGACTTGATTCTGAGCATGCGTGGGTTTTTTATCCGATGGAGTTCCCCACAGACAATAGTAATTTGCTATCGTTTTTTTTTTCCATCGGATACATTTAAAACATGTTCTATTTTTTTACACCGATGGAAAAAAAAAACGATGGGGCCCATACACGATCAGTTTGTCCGATGAAAAAAGTCCATCGGACTGTTTTCATCGGTAAAACCGATCGTGTGTACAGGGCTTAAGAGTACTGAATGAGCAATTCCAAGGGCATATTACAAACCACTCTTAGTACTGTCAAGAGAAAAGCCTGAATACAATGCACAACATGACCCTAAGGCCCCTTTCACACTGGGGCGGGAGCTGCATCGGCGGTAAAGCGCTGCTATTTTTAGCTGCGCTTTACCGCTAATTTTGCAGCGCTATTCGGGGGTAACACCGCCCCTGCTAGCAGCCAAAAAAGGGTTAAAAACCACTGCAAAGCGCCTCTGCAGAGGTGCTTTGCCGGCGGTATAGCCGCGGTGCCCCATTGCTTTCAATGGGCAGGAGCGGTGGAGGAGCGTTAAACACACCGCTCCTTCACCGCTCCAAAGATGCGGCTAGCAGGACTTTTTTTTCCGTCCTGCTAGCGCACCGCTCCAGTGTAAAGGCCCTCGGGGCTTTCACACTGGAGAAACAGCAGCCGCTGTTTCTGGTCGGTTTGCAGGTGCTATTTTTAGTGCAATAGCGCCTGCAAACCGCCACAGTGTGAAAGGGGTCTAAAGGTTTGAATAGAAGGAGTTGTAGTCCTGCTGTGGTACCTTAAATCACTGAAATGTGACATATCTGAACCTTCTTTCTCCTCCCCCAAGCCAAGACTGTGTCTGCAGTAGTGGAAGACATGCAGATCAAAATATTTTTTCCCAGTCCAAGAATTAAGATAAGAAAAACATTTTTTGTTTTAATGTGTTGACACATATAGGCACTAAGCTTAGGAAACATAACTGCTCTTCCTTCCGTCCTAGAATCCTTCTTGCTCAACAAATTAAAAATAGTTCCATTAGTTAAATAAGATGATCAAAATGGGCTCCAAAGTATGTGTGGTATACCATACCTGGGGCCAGGGCCGCTTATAGGGGGGACCACCAACCCTCCTGTAGGGGGCCTGGGCACACAGGGGGGCCCGGACAGCCGGAGGATCGGTGGAGCAGAGAATAAAGAATGACAGCGTCTCTCACCCAGCAACTCAAAGCCGGTTTCTCTCCATCTCGCTCCCGCCAGCTTTCAGCTGCTAGGTGAGAGGCTAGGTGAGAGGCACAGGGCTGGATTTAGGGGATGCCGGGGTGGGTTGTTATGCCCCCCCTGGCTGGCCGCAGCTGAGCTCTTTCCGCCCTGCCCCCTCCCCGCCCGCACTCACAGCTGGGATGAGGAGACGGCAGCTTGGAGCCTGGAGCGGTGAGAGAAGTGCCAGTGGGAGGGTGTGCTGTGTTTTGTTCTCCCCTCCTGTCAGAAGAGCGCTGGTCTTTACAGTACATGAGACCAGATCGCTCTTACTGTAGATCGCATGGCACTGTACACACACCGCCCCCTATCCACATTTGTTGCTGCCGGGAGGTGAGCACTGAGCAGCCTTTGGAGGAGATGGGGGCACTGTGTGTGTGTGTACAGTGCAATGCAATCTACAGTAAGAGCGATCTGGTCTAATGTACTATAAAAACCAGCACTCTTGTGACAGGAGGGGAGAACAAAACACAGCACACCTCTTCCTGGCTATGTTGGCCATGGCAAATGTAATGGGGATTTGGGGAGGGCGATATGTGTGAGGAGGAAGAATGGAGGGATATGTGCTGGGAGGATAGATTGGGGGGGCAGGGGGGTAATTTAGAGGGGGTTGTGCTAGGAGATAGGATTTTTGTTTGGAAATTTGTGCACGGGGTCCCCGTCAGGTAGGCTGTATGGGGCCCCGTGATTTCTAGAAGCGGCCCTGCCTGGGGCCCTAGGTCCCGCACATTACTTTTCAACGGGAACCTTAGAAGCCCTAAGTCCCGTAGAGTTCCGGTAAGCAAATTTTTTTACCAGCTCCCCTGGTCGACAGTCTGGTGCAACCTCAGCTTTCATTGCTCTTAATAAAAATGTGAGATAGACCTGATTAGAATATCTTGTAGCTACTGACACATCTCAAACACATTCCTGGCACTCTACCCGTATGGCACTGGAAGAGAGGCCCATGCCAGTGTGATAGACACTTTGGCATTTTTGGCGCCAGCTTTGGGAACAGAAAAACACTGTGGAGAACAGACAGTACAGAGTGCACCGGTCTCACAAGCATAATCAGGGGACAGGACGTACTTATCTTATGTATGGTTTCACGTCAAACCTTCCAACCAATTTACTGGTCTTTGCAACGACCTTAGTCAGCACAATAATATTTTGCTCTACTGAATGAGCCAAGATTTCTCGTTTCTCAGAACAAGGGTGGACGCTGCGTACCCTATGAGTCTCGCACCGCAAGAGCATGCCGTTTTTTTCCAGGAACACTGTAGGTTTACAGAGGAACATCTCATTGTCTTGTTCCTCGAATTAAAATGTATTATCTTTAGATTGTTAAAAAATGGAGGCATCATTTTAAATTAACATTTGATAATAATAAAATCATTAATGGTGCCCCTTTTTTTTACGTGCTTTGAATAGAATTCTACATATAAAAGTCTGGTTCAAACTAACATTTCAGTTTTTGGTGAGGGCTAAAATTGTCTATTGGCTGCTTCTGATTATCCATGAAATGGGTGGGGTATCTTCCAGTGAGAGATCATCGATTTACTATGTGCATTATTTGTTAACCAAGCATCAAGCAGAGTAATTGCATTCTTTAGGCCCTTGTACATTCATTGGGAAGAAATAATGTCAGCCATTTTTTTTGTTTTGGCATTTTTTGGTGAGGTTAGCTTAGAAGACCCAACCTCAGCAAACATTTTTGTTTTTACTTTTGAGAAAAGTGGGTGAAGGTTAGAACATTTGTTGGGTTTTTATTGTTGTCTTTCTCCCCATTGGGAAGTTTCCCTCACCTCTTGTTCTTGGGATGCCTAATCACACCCTGAAACAAGGGAAGTCACTGAGGCAAAATGTGAGGAAAAATCATTAAAAACCCAGTCAGCAAGAAAAATACAAACATACAGTAAGTTCTAAATCCCCGGTGCCCAACCTGCAAACAGGTCCACACATCTCCCTATGACACGTATTGTGTGGCTCCCAGGACTTCTGTTTTGGTGTTTACTCAAGCCAGTGAAGGAAAATTTTCTAAAGCCTCATACACACGATCGGACTTCCATCTGACTTTTCCATGGATTTTTGTCCGAAGGGGCGTTGGCCATGAACTTGGTATGCATACACACGGCAGAACTTTTTCAGCCAACATTCACCAAATCACGTGTTTTTTCAGCTCTTTACCGCCACCCTTTGGGCAACTTCTGATCTTTAGCATTAGGCAACTTCTGATCTTTAGCATTGGTTCGGAGCATGCGTGTTTGTACTTTGGATTTTAGTTCAATGGACTTGTGTACACACGATCGGATGATGCTCCATCGGACATTTGTTGTCGGAAAGTTTGAGAGCATGCACAGCGAACATTTGTCCGTTAAAAAACCGAAAACAATTGTCCGATGGAGCATACAGACGGTCGAATTGTCCGTTAAAACACGTCCGTCGGACCGTTGTTGTCGAAAAGTCCGATTGTGTGTATGGGCCTTTAGAGTTGCTGGTTTGGGTTCTGTTGCAGTTTCTTAATTTTTTTTTGCCGTTCATTTCTGTCCATTTCTGTCCTCTTTATTTACTATCCTACAATATTGGTTCTGAAGCTTAAAGGGGTTGTAAAGGTTTGTTTTTTATTTTCTAAATAGGTTTCTTTAAGCTAGTGCATGGTTGGTTCACTTACCTTTTCCTTCGATTTCCCTTCTAAAAATTTATTTTCTTTGTTTTCTTTGTCTGAATTTCTCACTTCCTGTTCCTCCTCATTAAGCTGTTCAGTAAGCTGTTCTGGCTGACTCCACACCACTCGGATGATGGTGTGAAGTTTACTGAGGAGAAACAGGAAGTGAGAAATTCAGACAAAGAAAAAAAACATTTAGAAGGGAAATCAAAAGGAAAAGGTAAGTGAACCAACAATGCACAAGCTTAAAGAAACCTATTTAGAAAATAAAAAACGAACCTTTATAACCCCTTTAATTCACACTTGAGAACAACGTCTCAACGTGGTCATTTTGCTTTTTCTGTTTCAATATTTTTATTGAAGGCTTTCACAAAAAGTAGAACAATGACAATGACGATCCTAAGCAATACACAGTTTCTACAATATGAAGTACCGTATTTATCGGCGTATAACACGCACCGGCGTATAACACGCACCCCAAGTTTAGGAGGAAATTTTAGGGAAAAAAACTTTTAGCAGGGAAGTTCAAGGAAAAATAACTTACATTTAAATGCAGCCTTGTCAGTGTCCATTGCAGCCTTGTCACAGTGCAGCCTTGTCAGTGTCCATTGCAGCCTTGTCACAGTGCAGCCTTGTCAGTGTCCATTGCAGCCTTGTCACAGTGCAGCCTTGTCAGTGTCCATTGCAGCCTTGTCACAGTGCAGCCTTGTCAGTGTCCATTGCAGCCTTGTCACAGTGCAGCCTTGTCAGTGTCCATTGCAGCCTTGTCACAGTGCAGCCTGGTCACAGTGCAGCCTTGTCAGTGTCCATTGCAGCCTTGCCCCAGAGTCGCCGTGCAGCCTTGCCCCAGAGTCGCCGTGCATCCTTGCCCCAGAGTCGCTTTTCTCGGCTCCGCTCACTGTCACGCCGAGTCCCGCCCTATGATGGACATAACACAGGTCCAATGGCGGGACTGGGCGTGACTGTGAGCGGAGCCGAGAAAAGCCGAGTATAGCCGAGTACATTCGGCTATGTGTATCTCGCTCCGCTCCGCTCCCAGTCAGCGGAGACAGCTCAGGGATGTGGATATCGGCATATAACACGCACCCACGATTTTCCCCTGATTTTCAGGGGAAAAAAGTGCGTGTTATACGCCGATAAATACGGTAATCATATGTCAACCACAGAAAAAGTTTGCGTTCTTATTCAACCAAGAAAGAAAAAAAAAAAAAAAACAATGGGGAAAAAGAGCAGTGGCCATGTAGCCCCAAGCCCTGTATTAGCCAAAGAGAATACCCTCTAAAGCGCCACTCATTGGCATTCCAAAGGCACTTAGTTGCGGGCATATGAATAATTCTCAAATTTTGCATCTTTTTTACATTTGTACAGGAGTTCTTGATCATTTTTTTGTGGGAGTCTGAGACTTGAGCATTTAAAAAATATATTTTAAGGCAATAGAAAGCTAGTAACTTGAGAAACAATGCACAATATGTATTTATTAGTGAACACTAAAACATATACTACTGTTAGCAGAAGCCCAGGGGAAACACAGTAAGTGTCAAAAGGAGAGGTATGGTTCCATTTGCAGGTTATTAAAGAGGAAGTAAACCCAATTTTTTTCTTCCTTGAGAAGAAAGGCATAATGAGCTAGTATGCATAGCATTTTAGCTCATTATGTGGCACTTACCTGAGATCGAAGCCCCCGAAGCACTCCTCGTTCCCCTCCGCTGCTGCCGCCATGTCCCCTCCGATCGTCTTCCGTGTATCGCCGCTCCGGCGCTGTGACTGGCCGGAGCGGCGATGACGTAATTCCCGCGCATGCGCGCAGGACCGGCATTATCCCATTCAGAAAACCGGCAAGCTCAGTGCACCTGCGTCGTTGTCTACGACGCACATGCGCCGTACACATCGGTGCAGTGTTATCTGTAAATATCTCCTTAACCGTGGAGGTTTAGGAGATATTTCTTGCACCTACAGGTAAGCCTTAATCTAGGCTTACCTGTAGGTGCAAGTTGTCAGAGTGGGTTTACAACCACTTTAAGAGCTGTAACAACTCTAAAAAAATATCAGATAGATTGGGTTCGACTATAATACATAATGCACGAAACAAACGTGCGCTATGTATGGTTTTTTCACAAGTGCCCGTTTTTCAGGGACTCCCTTTGAGGTCTATTGTCAACTAAAATGCTTGAAGCCTCGTACACACGGGCGAGAATCCCATCGAAAAAAAAAAACGTTGGTTTTCTCGACGGGATTCCTGGCAAGCTTGTCTTGCCAAGCCCTGTGTACACACGCACATTCAAAAGAACTGCCGTTCTTTTGAATGGCAAGAACACGGTGACGTCATCGACTACAACGAGCATGCGCTCGTCACATTCTATGCCGTCGCCACCATCTTGCTACACCCTACACTACCCTTGTATGCTACCATGCATGCGTCAAAGTCTTTTCGAGCATGCGCGGGTTTACCTGGAGACAGGTAAGCATACACACGCATGGTTTTCCCGTCGGGAAATAGGCCGACGAGAATCCCGACGAGAAAATAGAGAGCAGGTTGTCTATTTTTCTCGTAGAGATTCCCGGCAGTTTTCCCGACGAGAAAACCGGCCGTGTGTACATGTACTTCAAGCTTCAAGTGACCTGCACTCAGTTGTGAAAAGGCACATTTAAATAACAATGAGATTTTGGATGTTGATCATTTTGGAGCTTCAGGGCCCCATCACACTGGTGAAGAAATCTAACATTAACCAGTTCTATAGCACGGCCACGGGGCCCTGCAGCAGCGCAATTTGTCACAGGTGGACACAGCCGATGACTGATCACTATACTGGCCTGCTGCCAGTATCATGTGATCGCTATGACCAATCACAGCAGATTACATGACAATTGTAAACAATGGACGGCTTCCCTTCATGACATCCATTGTATACAATTGTGTTGCTAGCTGTGATTGGTCATAGTGATCAAATGGTACATACAGCAGGCCAATCACAGCCTATCTGTACCATGTGATTATTTTTGGCCAATCACAGCTAACTTACAACAAAAGACACTGAATGAATCAGTTTCATTCAGTAAAAATAGTTTCTTATACCAATGAAATTTATTGGTATAAGCAATCAGAATGTGTAAAAAAAAAAAAATCCTGATCACTACCCCAGATTAGTACAGTATTACTATGGTAACACTGTATTGCTCTGGTCACAGTGTGTTGGAAAAAAAAAGAAAAGAAAAGAAAAAAAATTATTAAAAGAAGAACATTTTTACATACTGCCACTAGTCAGTATCCCTGATCACCACCACACCAGTTATACAATAATACTGTATTGCACTCAGGGCAGCCATCAGGAATTTTGGGGCCCTTAACACAGCTTCAGGCATGGGCCCCCTGGAGCCAAGGAGAACCGGGGGGGGCGGGGGGGGGGGGCTGCCGCAAATTCAGAAGCGGGGGGTGCCACGAATTGAGAAGCAGGGGGGTTTGGGTGTTGATGAACACAAAAAAAAACAGAAGAACAAAAAAACAAAAAAAAGGGGATTTGCCATCCAGGGCCCTGGGGACCTCTGGGACCCTTACAAAAAAAAATATAAAAAGAGGAAGGTTTCCATCCGGTGCCCTGGGGACCTCGGGCCCCTTACAAAAAAAAATTGAAATAAAAAAAATTATAATAATTTTTTTTTTATCCTCCGGGCCTCTGGGGACCTTGGGCCCCTTACAAAAAAAATAATTGAAATAAAAACATTCATAATAATTTTTTTTTATAAAAAATAAATAAAAAAGGGAGGTTTCCATCCGGGGCCCTGGGGACCTCTTGGCCCCTTACAAAATAAATAAATAAATAAATAAAATTAAATAAATAAATAAAAAAAACTAATTAAATAAAAAAATTAATAATAAAAAAATGATAATTTTTTTTTTTTTAAAAAGGGGGGTTGACATTCGGGGCCCTGGGGAACTCCGGGCCCCTGGGGACCTCTGGGCCCCTTACAAAAAAAGAATTATAAAAAAAAGGGGGGGCATCCGGGCCCCTGGGGACCTCCGGGCCCCTTACAGGTGTACTGCCTGTACCCCCCTGATGGCGGCGCTGATTGCACTGGGGACAGTATGCAAAAATAAATTGTGAAGAAATTATTTTTTGTTTAATTTCTTAATTTTCCCAAAAATCTGTGACAAAAAAATTACAACTTCAAAAAACTTGCCATGCCTCTTACTAAATACCTTGGACTGTCTACTTTCCAAAAATGGGTAATTTTGGGGTATTTGTACTGTCCTGGTGTTTTTGGGCCTCAAGAAATGAGATAGGCCGTCAGTACAGCAGGATTGATCAATTTTCAGATACTGTATATACTGTATACCATAGTTTGTGTACTCTATCACTTTCCTACAGACTAAATATTAACCACTTGCTTACTGGGCACATATACCCCCTTCCTGCCCAGGCGAAATTTCAGCTTTCAGCACTGTCACGCTTTGAATGACAATTGCGAGGTCGTGTGATGTGGCTCCCAAACAAAATTGACGTCCTTTTTTTCCCACAAATAGAGCTTTCTTTTGGTGGTATTTGATCATCTCTGCGGTTTTTATTTTTTGCGCTATAAACAAAAAAAGAGCGACAATTTTGAAAAAAAAACACAATATTTTTTACTTTTTGCTATAATAAATATCCTATTTTTATTTTTTTTTAACTATTTTTTTTTCTCAGTTTAGGCCGATATGTATTCTTCTACATATTTTTGGTAAAACAAATTGCAATAAGCGTCTAGTGATTGGTTTGCACAAAAGTTATAGTGCCTACAAAATAGGGGATAGAATTCTGAAATTTTTTTTATTATAATTTTTTTACTAGTGTAGCAAGGTGTTACCATTGCATGCATCTTAACAGACTACAATTTATGTATAGATAAGAATTTTGTCTCCCTCTGGTGCCCGTTTATGCTAGACTACTAAAGTTGTTTGGTTCAGTTATTCATGGATAAAGCATTATGGGTAATGTGGTATCAGAGACAGAGACTCTATTGGCGTGGATAGAACTGAGACTACATTACCCACAAGACCTCTGTACTACCAACAGTGCAATGCACTGCACACAGCCTGATGGGAGTGCTTATTTAAGACAGGGGCGGTCTCAGCCCGCTCTCTCGGGATGCCATCTTCCAGCCGGCAGGAGGCCTGCTGTAATTGCGCCTAGGCCTGAGAAGCCTGGGCCTAAAGTTAGAGAGAGCGGATCGCCTAGCCAGAGAGGGATCCTTGCGGAAAGTTCGCTGATCGAGCCAAGGAGGGATCAGTCTGCAACTCACAGCAACCGGAGTCACCTATCCACCGGTACCCAGGGAGCGGGCGTGCGGAGGACCAAGGACCTCGTGCTACCGAGAGACGGACCACTGAGAGAAGGTCCCGGACTGAGAAAGGCCAGCGAAGCATGGCCTCATTTGGTGAGCGGGCACTTGCCCATCAGCATAGTTAACTGACTCGCAGGAGTGTGATTTTCTTAAACTTTACTTGTACTTGCTGGTGTCTGCAGCGCCGCAAGTAGGAACACATCGCCTCTTGAGAGCGATACAAGGACTAGTGGAAATTAGCATTCACTGTACCGCTACACGGTGCGCCTCAATTGGCTGTCTTTTCCTTTCACCCTGCCTATTGGAATACAAATGAATGAGTGCACCAATGGAGCTAGCCAAAGATTAACTGACTCTTAAAGGAACAGTCACCTGTTTCATTACCCTCACACGTTATTACTATAGGACACGCACCAGTTGAAATGTCCACTAGGGGGAGCCATACAGTTGTGAATTTATGTGATTGATATAACTGTTTGCATCACTTTGTAACTTCTACTGTTTTATGTGAGACTTGGTGGAGAGGTGCCCCAGTGTTAATGTCATTGCACTGAGAGATTCCTCCACCATACTCTCACTCAGGTCTGGCCCTCAGGTCACGTCATTTGGATCTGATCGCAGGGTTATTCCGAACCAGTGGTACTCCATTAACTTATACAGGGACCTGTATGTATTTGATGTTGATTGTGTAGCGGGTATGTACTTTCCCGGGTGTAATTCAAACTGGCAGAGACACCAGTGATGTACAGTTCCTTGCGATCCAGTGGGTGGCGCTGTCGCCTTGGGCTGGGGTTGAACCATTGCTGTGTGCTGTACCTCCTTTTTGTCCTCCCTCGGCAGCGGTATGGTGGGGTGGGGAACCCGCCGTGCTTGCTGGGAGAGGGTATAAAGGGGCCGGCCATCTTTGCTACGGGGTCGAGTCCCAGGCACCTTCAGCCTGAGGACGGTGGTTTGTGTCGGTCCTCTAGGCGGCCTAGGCCTAGAGAACATCCGGAGGTCGTGTTCCATCCCAGGCACCTTTAGCCTGGGGTGAGGTACTCGGATGGAGGTCTGGAGCTCAGTGCCCAACACTGAGTTCCGCGAGGGAAGGAGGTCCTAGGGAACCCAGGGATTGGGTACCCGAATCCGGAAGGCGTAATGGACCGGGGGGAGCTACTCACTTGAAGACCCGGTGCAGCAGATTGCCAGTGACAGGTGAGCCTCCCATCGGAGACTGCCTGGAAGGAAAATCCCCTCTCGCTAGGAGACCTCAGCCCACTTTCAGGAAGAAAAGTGAAGAGTTCATTGTGTCTGGGCCTACTCGCATCCACACCTCCTTGTTTGTTCTGTTCTTTAAGGGAGTCTAACTGATTGTGCTGTTCACTCGAGAAGAATAAAGGAGTGTTGGACTTTAATGGTGTGGGGCTCTTTTCTGGTGGACATTGTTCAAGGTAACTCCAGGTGCAGAACACTGACCCGAAGGTAGAGAAGGAACTTTGCTTACACCGCACGGACACATGTGGTGAAGGCTTGGCGTAGGGACCCCGCTCTCTCCCCTCTAAGATACCCCTAGACAAGAAGGGAGACGAGCTGATGCAAAGAGGGGAGTGAGGAGGCCGCTACAATTGCATAACCATTGTTCTATTCTTTTGCTGAGTAAACATCTTACCACTGGTTAAGCTACATCTTGTGTGGGACTCTGTCTATTGCAGCTGTGTGGCAGGTGAACAACACCAATATAACAATATTTAACTAGATCTATTGCTGTGTAGTATCATTGTGGTCCCCTATAGCCATTTTGGGGGCCCACAATCATATTATTGATCATTTGTGCCAGGGGGGGATCGAGCCAAATTCTAGGGGTTGACAGGCAGAGTGCAGGCCCAAATCTAAACCAGTAGCTCCTACGGGGGTAGTGCTACACTAGTAATGGCGGTTATCTGCGATTTTTGTCAGGACTGCGATATTACAGCGGACACATCTGACACATTTTTGAGACCATTAACATTTATACAGCGAACAGTGCTATAAATATGCACTGATTACTGTATAAATGTGACTGGCAGGGAAGGGGTTAACACTAGGGGGCGATAAAGGGGTTAAATGTGTTCCCTGGGAGTGATTCTTACTGTGGGGGGAGGGGACTGACTGGGAGAGGTGACCGATCGTTGTCCGTATGTACAAGGGACACACCATCGGTCTCTTCTCCCTGACAGGACGTGGATCTCTGTGTTTACACACAGAGATCACCGTCCCTGGCTCTGTAACTGCCGATCGCGGGTACCTGGCGGACATCGCGGCCACCAGGCATGGGCATCGGCACCTGAGTGACGCGGCGGGCACGAGCGCGCGCCCCCCAGCGGCCGGGAGGAGCCGAGGACGTCAATAGACGGCTTTCCGGCATTGTAGAGCCACCTTGTGGCCGTCATTCTACAATAGCCAGGATTGCAAGTGGTTAAACACTGATTTGGGTTATTTTCACCAAAGAAATGTAGAATAATATTGTGACCTAAATTTTTGAAGGAAGATTATTTATTTGCAAAATTATATAACAGAAAAGGAGAAAAACACATTTTTTTATTAAAATTTTCTTTCTTTTTTCCGTTTATTTAGAAAAAAATTAAAAATCCATTGGTGATTAAATACCACCAAAAGAAAGCTCTTTTTGTGTGAAAAAAATTATAAAAAATGTCTTATGTGTGCAGTGTTTCATGAACAATTGTCATTCAAAATGTGACAGTGCTGAAAGCTGAAATATGGCCTGGGCAGGAAGGGGGTAAAAGTACCCTTTATTGAAGTGGTTAAATAAGGCAGTCCCCAACTCAAAGGTGAGCAACTTGTGTGCAGCAATAATATACAGAGTTCTTCTGTGAGATATGTTGTCCCATGACACGACATACCTGTAACTGAGATGTTTGCATTAGGAGGGACGGGCAGAGCCTGCAACCACTTCACCAGTCCAGTGTACCTCCATACCTCCCAACTTTGTAAAGTCCCTTCGCGGGAAATTCTGATGTCCCCTCTCCCCTGGCAACCAGAGTTGTTGAGCGGGGGGGGGGGGGTGGTGCGGGACATTGGCAAAAAAAAACGGGAAAATTGAAAATTGCCACCAGAAGTTGTTGACCGGGGGGGGGGGGGTGATGGTTGCCGCCGGAACATTTAAAAAAAATTTTTAAGCGGGGGGGGGGGGGTTTGGGGTGCGGCGGGGGGACGCCGATCGGGGGGGCATACTAGTGCGCCGATCGGGGGGGGGGCTCTTACCTGCTGCTCCTCTTCTTCTCTTCATGTTTCCTGCTGTGCGGGAAACATGATAGTCTCGCGGGAGTGCGGGAAGGAGGAGCCTCTGCGGGTAAAACCCGCACAATCCGTGCCAGTTAGGAGGTATGTACCTCTGTTACCTCACTCTCAGTAAAAGAGTCCCACTGAGCACCTAGTGGGCCCCACGCACACTCATGAACTCTTTGCTTCCTGTACTTAGTGATCAGGCCTTGAATCTCCATAACTCTAGTCTGCTTCTAGTGTAGGGTGACCAGACATCCCCGGTTTCCGGGGACAGTCCCCGGATTGAGGACACTGTCCCAGGACCAAGTCTGTCCCCAGTTTTGTCCCCGGATTAGATTTGAACAGGGGCTGAGGCAATTTCAAAGACAGTCAGTGCAGAATAAAAAAAAAAAATCTGAATTACACCCCCCGCTCCGCTGCTCCTACTAGCTTACTGGGTGTATTTTTTTCCATTATCTGTGCCCCTTTCTGATGATCATGTGCTGGTCAGAGCAGAGGGACCATTTCTTCAGTTTCGGGTGCATGCCCATTCAGCTCCGCTCGCATGTTCTTCTGCCTTGGCTCAAGTCCCGGCCAGCCACCTGCCTGCTTATCTCCTTGCTTTCCCTGGTAGAGTGATCTTCCTCCGCTCCCCACCCAGTAGTAGCCGGAGAGTGAGACTTGACAGGCTGTGAGGCGGGCAGCGGCAACGGGCAGAGAGTCGCTGATTGCCGCCATTACTAGTAAAAAAAAAAAATGTCCCCGGATTTCATTAAAAAAATCTGGTCACCTTATTCTAGTGACCAGAGGAAAAGGCCAGCTTGGAAGGAAGCCGGAGCACTGACCCCTCCACTACAGTAGGACCTATCACCTAACCAGTAGTGATGAGCCGAACACCCCCGGGTTCGGTTCGCACCAGAACCCGCGAACGGACCGAAAGTTCGTACGAACATTAGAACCCTATTAAATACAATGGATGCGAACGTTCGAATTCTAAAGTGCTAATTATAACAACTATTATGCATGTTATTGTCCTAAAAAGGGTTTGGGAACCCGGGTTCTGCACCAGGGGACATGTATCAATGCAAAAAGAAGTTTTAAAAACGGTCGTTTTTCGGGAGCAGTCATTTTAATGATGCATAAAGTGAAAAAAAAAAAGTCAAATATTCCTTTAAATATCGTACCTGGGGGGTGTCTAAAGTATGCCTGTGAAGTGCCACGTGTTTCCCGTGTTTAGAACTGTCCCTGCACAAAATGACACTTCTAAAGGAAAAAAAAGCCATTTAAAACTGCTTGCGGCTTTAATGTAATGTCTGGTCCCGGTAATATGGATGAAAATCTTTAAGAAAAATGGCATAGCTACCCCATGACCCCCCCCCTACCCCAGCCCATTACCAGCCCCTTTGGGTCTTGTATGGATATTAAGGGGAACCCCGCACATAAAATAAAAAAGGCCCTATATACTCTGAACAGCCGTATACAGGCGGTGCATACAAGACAGGGACTGTAGGTTTGTTCTTATGTAGAATCTGTTTGTAATTTTTAACAGGTACATTGTTTAAGTGTAGCTCCAGCCCAAAAATCTATTTTTAAACTTTTTGGAAAACATAGGTAAGGGTTATCACCCCTGTAACATTTGTTTTGCTGTCTGTGCCCCTGTTCAGAACATTTCACCTCACTTTCCGTCCCAATGACAACTGTTTTTGAAATGTGGTGTTTTTCTTGAAACAAGGATTGCTGATAAAGCATCAGTACAGAGGAGACACCTTTCTCCCATATTAATTCTTACAGGAGAGAATTTTCCTTCCTAGGGGTAGATTTCCTCTCACTTCCTGTTGTCTTCTTGCGTTTGCAAGTAGGAGTCGTTTGTAAGTTGGATGTTTGAAAGTAGGGACCTGCCGTAGATACTCTGCAGAAATAGGCCCCTTAGTTGTTGGTGTTGGCACAACACTGTAAGCACTCACAGTTACTCTTGGTTGGTGCTGGAACGCCCTGCTGTCAACTATTATATCAGGAATTGTAATTACATATAATTGTTGAACAGTGGTAGTAAAAATTGGGCCTTTGATGGTGGTGCTGGTGCCACAACACTGTAAGCCCTGACAGTTACTCTTGGTGGGTGCAGCAATGGGCCCTGCTGTGAATTATTAGATCAAGAATTGTAATTGCATGCCCCTGTTGAACAGGGGCTGAAAAATTGGGCCTTTGGTGGTGGTGGTGGTGTTGACACAACACTGTAAGCCCTCAGAGTTACTCTTGGTGGGTGCAGGAATGGGCCCTGCTGTGAATTATTAGATCAAGAATTGTAATTACATGCCCCTGTTGAACAGGGGCTGAAAAATTGGGCCTTAGGCACTGGTGGCACAACACTACAACCCCTCACAGATACTGTACTTGGAGCACAGCAATGAGCCCTGTTGCAAAGTATTGCTTCAAAAATTGTAATGACACGCCCCTGTTAAACAGGGGCTGAAAAATTGGGCCTTAGGCACTGGTGCCACAACACTCCAACCCCTCACAGATACTGTACTTGGAGCACAGCAATGAGCCCTATGGCAAATTATTGCTAAAAAAATTGTAATTACACGCCCCTGTAAAACAGGGGCTGAAAAATTGGGCCTTAGCCACTGGTGGCGGCACCCATAAACAAAAATGATCTTCCAAGCTATCATCATCAATCGTATCATTGAGGACTCGGAGGAGGAGGATAGCCAGTCAACATAACAGCACAGACACTCAGCATCAGCATCAGTCTTGAAGGGATGTGACATGTTAAAATCAATTAGTCTGTTATATCAGCATCAGGTGTGTGGTAGCTGGTGGTGATCCAAGACTGGTTCATCTTGATGAAAGTCAGTCGATCAACCGAGTCGGTGGACAGGCGCACCCTGTGATCCGTGACAAATCCTCCAGCAGCACTGAATGTGCGTTCCGAAAGAACGCTGGATGCAGGACAGGCCAGTAGCTCAATTGCATACTGTGCAAGCTCTGGCCAGTGATCCATCCTCAAGACCCAGTAAGCCAGAGGATTTTCGGTGGGGAAGGTGTCCAAGTCTGACCTTGCCCCTAGATATTCCTGCACCATGTTTATCAGACGCTGGCGATGGTTGCTGGAACCAATCATACTTTGGGGCTGCGGACTAAAGAATTGTCTGAACGCATCGGTCAGACGGCCACCTTCCCCACCGCTCCTTCTTTGACTGGCCGAAGCCTCAGCAACTCGTTGTCCTGGACCAGGAGTTTGTAACCTCCCAGTCTCTGGGAACGCGTTGCACAGACCTTTCTGCAAGGCCTCCCGGAGTTGTCTCATCCTCTGCTCCCTCTGCGACGGTAACATAAGGTCCGCAACCTTACCCTTGTACCGTGGATCAAGGAGAGTGGCCAGCCAGTAATGGTCCCTCTCCTTGATCCGAAGAATACGAGGATCCTTCCGCAGACTTTGCAGGATCAGGGAGGCCATGCAGCGTAGGTTTGCTGAGGCATTCGCTCCGGAGTCCTCTGGGTCACTAAGGACGACATGATCCGCAGTCACCTCCTCCCAGCCACGTACAAGTCCACTGGTTTCTTGGGACTGTAAATCATCCCTAAAAGACTGCTGCTGATGATGCTGAGTGCCAGCCTCCACCTCCATGCTGACACAATCCTCCTCCTCCTCCTCCTCCTCCTCCTCTTCCTCTTCCTGTGCGATGGGTGGGACAGAAGGAACACTGTCTGGGTAAAGGGGGCCTTGAGAGGCAAGGAAGTCCTCCTCTTCCTGCCTCTGTTCTGCCTCAAGTGCCCTGTCCATTATTCCACGCAGCGTGTGCTCCAACAGGTGGACAAGAGGTACAGTGTCACTGATGCATGCACTGTCACTGCTCACCATCCTCGTGGCCTCCTCAAATGGTGCCAGGACAGTGCATGCATCCCTGATCATGCCCCACTGGCGTGGAGAAAAAAAACCAAGCTCCCCTGACCCTGTCCTGGTGCCGTAGTCGCACAGGTACTCATTGATGGCCCTCTGCTGCGTGTGCAGCCGCTGCAGCATGGCCAACGTTGAGTTCCACCTGGTGGGCATGTCACATATAAGGCGGTTCTTGGGCAGGTTCAACTCCTTTTGCAGCTCAGCCAGGCGAGCACTGGCATTATAAGATCTGCGGAAATGCACACAGACTTTCCTGGCCTGCCTCAGGACATCCTGTAAGCCCGGGTACCTGCCCAAGAACCGCTGCACCACCAGGTTAAGGACGTGAGCCACACAGGGCACATGGGTCAGTTGTCCCTGTCGGAGGGCGGAGAGGAGGTTGGTGCCATTGTCGCAAACCACCATTCCTGGCTTAAGCTGGCGTGGCGTCAACCACCTCTCGGCCTGGCCCTGCAGAGCAGACAGGACCTCTGCCCCAGTGTGGCTTCTGTCCCCCAAACACACCAGCGCAAGCACGGCATGGCATCTTTTTGCCTGCGTACTTGCGTAGCCCCGTGAACGGCTACGGAGCACCGCTGGTTCATAGGACAAACCACAGGAAGAGGCCATGGAGGAAGAAGAAGAGGAGGGGGTGGAGGAGAGAGGTGTGTCACAACCAGTAGTAGCATTTTGGAGGCGTGGCGGTGGGACAACCTCCAACACTACTGCACCTTGTCCTGCATCCTTCCCAGCTGCCAAAAGAGTGACCCAATGGGCCGTGAAAGAAAGGTAACGTCCCTGTCCATGCCTGCTGGACCATGAGTCAGCGGTAATATGCACCTTACCGCTGACCGCCCTGTCCAGCGAGGCCAAGACATTGCCTTCCACATGCCGGTAGAGAGCCGGAATAGCCTTCCGTGAGAAAAAGTGGCGTTTGGGAACCTGCCACTGAGGAACCGCACATTGCACAAACTCACGGAAGGGGGCCGAGTCTACCAACTGAAAAGGCAGCAGTTGAAGCGCTAGCAATTTAGCCAAGCTAGCATTCAACCGCTGGGCATGTGGATGGCTGGGAGTGAACTTCTTTCGACGGTCCAGCAGCTGGGGCAGGGAAATTTGCCTGCTAGAATCGGACGTCGGTGTACTGCTAGCAGAGTGGCCGCAAGTACTTGGCTGTGACACACCTAATTCTACACCTTCATTCCTCTCAGTGCATGTTTCAGAGAGGACTGAAGTTATAGTGGGGTTGGAAATCCCAGCTGATGCGGTGCAAGGAGAGGTCCGCTTTGTTCTTTGGTGTGGGTCTTTGAGGTAGGCTTGCCAACGAGCTGCATGGCAGGTCAACATATGTCTGGTCAGGCATGTGGTACCCAAGCGGCTGATGTTTTGGCCACGCGATATACGCTTGAGACATATGTTGCAAACAGCAGCTGTGCGATCTGATGCACTAGCCTCAAAAAAGGCCCACACCAAGGAACTTTTTGAATGACGGGCAGAGGCAGCGCCCTGCACAGGCGGAGCTCTGCGGTGTGATTCCGTTGGTGTACTGCCCTTACGCTGGCCACCAAAGGGCATCCTGTCTCATTGGAGATGTGCCTCCTCCTCATCCTCCTCCTCCTCTCTCCTATTAGGCACCCACGTGGAGTCAGTGACCTCATCATCCCCTCCCTCCTCATCACTGGAGCCAATCTGGCAGTATGCTGCAGCTGCTGGAACATGACTGCCAGATTGGTGTCCTTCTTGAGCATCCCCTCTGTCTGCTCTCACCCTACTGCCTTCCTGTAGCTGGGTTTCATCATCAGACCCTTCGAAACGCTGGGCATCCTCCTGGAGCATGTACCCAACACTGTGCTCAAACAGTTCGGGGGACTCCTCAGTAGTGATGAGCCGAACACCCCCGGGTTCGGTTCGCACCAGAACCCGCGAACGGACCGAAAGTTCGAACGAACATTAGAACCCTATTAAATTCAATGGATGCGAACGTTCGAATTCTAAAGTGCTAATTATAACAACTATTATGCATGTTATTGTCCTAAAAAGGGTTTGGGAACCCGGGTTCTGCACCAGGGGACATGTATCAATGCAAAAAGAAGTTTTAAAAACGGTCGTTTTTCGGGAGCAGTCATTTTAATGATGCATAAAGTGAAAAAAAAAAAGTCAAATATTCCTTTAAATATCGTACCTGGGGGGTGTCTAAAGTATGCCTGTGAAGTGCCACGTGTTTCCCGTGTTTAGAACTGTCCCTGCACAAAATGACACTTCTAAAGGAAAAAAAAGCCATTTAAAACTGCTTGCGGCTTTAATGTAATGTCTGGTCCCGGTAATATGGATGAAATTCTTTAAGAAAAATGGCATAGCTACCCCATGACCCCCCCCTACCCCAGCCCATTACCAGCCCCTTTGGGTCTTGTATGGATATTAAGGGGAACCCCGCACATAAAATAAAAAAGGCCCTATATACTCTGAACAGCCCTATACAGGCGGTGCATACAAGACAGGGACTGTAGGTTTGTTCTTATGTAGAGTCTGTTTGTAATTTTGAACAGGTACAT
This sequence comes from Rana muscosa, assembly GCA_029206835.1. Lineage (NCBI taxonomy): Eukaryota > Metazoa > Chordata > Amphibia > Anura > Ranidae > Rana > Rana muscosa. The sequence goes on from CM055118.1 coordinate 195,708,098, forward strand.
TGTTGAAGTGTAGCTCCAGACCAAAAATCTATTTTTAAACTTTTTGGAAAACATAGGTAAGGGTTATCACCCCTGTAACATTTGTTTTGCTGTCTGTGCCCCTGTTCAGAACATTTCACCTCACTTTCCGTCCCAATGACAACTGTTTTTGAAATGTGGTGTTTTTCTTGAAACAAGGATTGCTGATAAAGCATCAGTACAGAGGAGACACCTTTCTCCCATATTTATTCTTACAGGAGAGAATTTTCCTTCCTAGTGGTAGATTTCCTCTCACTTCCTGTTGTCTTCTTGCGTTTGCAAGTAGGAGTCGTTTGTAAGTTGGATGTTTGAAAGTAGGGACCTGCCGTATATACTCTGCAGAAATAGGCCCCTTAGTTGTTGGTGTTGGCACAACACTGTAAGCACTCACAGTTACTCTTGGTTGGTGCTGGAACGCCCTGCTGTCAACTATTATATCAGGAATTTTAATTACATATAATTGTTGAACAGTGGTAGTAAAAATTGGGCCTTTGATGGTGGTGCTGGTGCCACAACACTGTAAGCCCTGACAGTTACTCTTGGTGGGTGCAGCAATGGGCCCTGCTGTGAATTATTAGATCAAGAATTGTAATTACATGCCCCTGTTGAACAGGGGCTGAAAAATTGGGCCTTAGGCACTGGTGGCACAACACTGCAACCCCTCACAGATACTGTACTTGGAGCACAGCAATGAGCCCTGTTGCAAAGTATTGCTTCAAAAATTGTAATGACACGCCCCTGTTAAACAGGGGCTGAAAAATTGGGCCTTAGGCACTGGTGGCACAACACTGCAACTCCTCACAGATACTGTACTTGGAGCACACCAATGAGCCCTGTTGCAAAGTATTGCTTCAAAAATTGTAATGACACGCCCCTGTTAAACAGGGGCTGAAAAATTGGGCCTTAGGCACTGGTGGCACAACACTGCAACTCCTCACAGATACTGTACTTGGAGCACAGCAATGAGCCCTGTTGCAAAGTATTGCTTCAAAAATTGTAATTACACGCCCCTGTTAAACAGGGGCTGAAAAATTGGGCGTTAGGCACTGGTGGCACAACACTGCAACTCCTCACAGATACTGTACTTGGAGCACAGCAATGAGCCCTGTTGCAAAGTATTGCTTCAAAAATTGTAATTACACGCCCCTGTTAAACAGGGGCTGAAAAATTGGGCGTTAGGCACTGGTGGCGGCACCCATAAACAAAAATGATCTTACAAGCTATCATCATCAATCGTATCATTGAGGACTCGGAGGAGGAGGATAGCCAGTCAACATAACAGCACAGGCACTCAGCATCAGCATCAGTCTTGAAGGGATGTGACATGTTAAAATCAATTAGTCTGTTATATCAGCATCAGGTGTGTGGTAGCTGGTGGTGATCCAAGACTGGTTCATCTTGATGAAAGTCAGTCGATCAACCGAGTCGGTGGACAGGCGCACCCTGTGATCCGTGACAAATCCTCCAGCAGCACTGAATGTGCGTTCCGAAAGAACGCTGGATGCAGGACAGGCCAGTAGCTCAATTGCATACTGTGCAAGCTCTGGCCAGTGATCCATCCTCAAGACCCAGTAAGCCAGAGGATTTTCGGTGGGGAAGGTGTCCAAGTCTGACCTTGCCCCTAGATATTCCTGCACCATGTTTATCAGACGCTGGCGATGGTTGCTGGAACCGATCATACTTTGGGGCTGCGGACTAAAGAATTGTCTGAACGCATCGGTCAGACGGCCACCTTCCCCACCGCTCCTTCTTTGACTGGCCGAAGCCTCAGCAACTCGTTGTCCAGGACCAGGAGTTTGCAACCTCCCAGTCTCTGGGAACGCGTTGCACAGACCTTTCTGCAAGGCCTCCCGGAGTTGTCTCATCCTCTGCTCCCTCTGCGACGGTAACATAAGGTCCGCAACCTTACCCTTGTACCGTGGATCAAGGAGAGTGGCCAGCCAGTAATGGTCCCTCTCCTTGATCCGAAGAATACGAGGATCCTTCCGCAGACTTTGCAGGATCAGGGAGGCCATGCAGCGTAGGTTTGCTGAGGCATTCGCTCCGGAGTCCTCTGGGTCACTAAGGACGACATGATCCGCAGCCACCTCCTCCCAGCCACGTACAAGTCCACTGGTTTCTTGGGACTGTAAATCATCCCTAAAAGACTGCTGCTGATGATGCTGAGTGCCAGCCTCCACCTCCATGCTGACACAATCCTCCTCCTCCTCCTCCTCCTCCTCCTCCTCCTCCTCTTCCTGTGCGATGGGTGGGACAGAAGGAACACTGTCTGGGTAAAGGGGGCCTTGAGAGGCAAGGAAGTCCTCCTCTTCCTGCCTCTGTTCTGCCTCAAGTGCCCTGTCCATTATTCCACGCAGCGTGTGCTCCAACAGGTGGACAAGAGGTACAGTGTCACTGATGCATGCACTGTCACTGCTCACCATCCTCGTGGCCTCCTCAAATGGTGCCAGGACAGTGCATGCATCCCTGATCATGCCCCACTGGCGTGGAGAAAAAAAACCAAGCTCCCCTGACCCTGTCCTGGTGCCGTAGTCGCACAGGTACTCATTGATGGCCCTCTGCTGCGTGTGCAGCCGCTGCAGCATGGCCAACGTTGAGTTCCACCTGGTGGGCATGTCACATATAAGGCGGTTCTTGGGCAGGTTCAACTCCTTTTGCAGCTCAGCCAGGCGAGCACTGGCATTATAAGATCTGCGGAAATGCACACAGACTTTCCTGGCCTGCCTCAGGACATCCTGTAAGCCCGGGTACCTGCCCAAGAAGCGCTGCACCACCAGGTTAAGGACGTGAGCCACACAGGGCACATGGGTCAGTTGTCCCTGTCGGAGGGCGGAGAGGAGGTTGGTGCCATTGTCGCAAACCACCATTCCTGGCTTAAGCTGGCGTGGCGTCAACCACCTCTCGGCCTGGCCCTGCAGAGCAGACAGGACCTCTGCCCCAGTGTGGCTTCTGTCCCCCAAACACACCAGCGCAAGCACGGCATGGCATCTTTTTGCCTGCGTACTTGCGTAGCCCCGTGAACGGCTACGGAGCACCGCTGGTTCATAGGACAAACCACAGGAAGAGGCCATGGAGGAAGAAGAAGAGGAGGGGGTGGAGGAGAGAGGTGTGTCACAACCAGTAGTAGCATTTTGGAGGCGTGGCGGTGGGACAACCTCCAACACTACTGCACCTTGTCCTGAATCCTTCCCAGCTGCCAAAAGAGTGACCCAATGGGCCGTGAAAGAAAGGTAACGTCCCTGTCCATGCCTGCTGGACCATGAGTCAGCGGTAATATGCACCTTACCGCTGACCGCCCTGTCCAGCGAGGCCAAGACATTGCCTTCCACATGCCGGTAGAGAGCCGGAATAGCCTTCCGTGAGAAAAAGTGGCGTTTGGGAACCTGCCACTGAGGAACTGCACATTGCACAAACTCACGGAAGGGGGCCGAGTCTACCAACTGAAAAGGCAGCAGTTGAAGCGCTAGCAATTTAGCCAAGCTAGCATTCAACCGCTGGGCATGTGGATGGCTGGGAGTGAACTTCTTTCAACGGTCCAGCAGCTGGGGCAGGGAAATTTGCCTGCTAGAATCGGACGTCGGTGTACTGCTAGCAGAGTGGGCGCAAGTACTTGGCTGTGACACACCTAATTCTACACCTTCATTCCTCTCAGTGCATGTTTCAGAGAGGACTGAAGTTATAGTGGGGTTGGAGATCCCAGCTGATGCGGTGCAAGGAGAGGTCCGCTTTGTTCTTTGGTGTGGGTCTTTGAGGTAGGCTTGCCAACGAGCTGCATGGCAGGTCAACATATGTCTGGTCAGGCATGTGGTACCCAAGCGGCTGATGTTTTGGCCACGCGATATACGCTTGAGACATATGTTGCAAACAGCAGCTGTGCGATCTGATGCACTAGCCTCAAAAAAGGCCCACACCAAAGAACTTTTTGAATGACGGGCAGAGGCAGCGCCCTGCACAGGCGGAGCTCTGCGGTGTGATTCCGTCGGTGTACTGCCCTTACGCTGGCCACCAAAGGGCATCCTGCCTCGTTGGAGATGTGCCTCCTCCTCATCCTCCTCCTCCTCCTCTCTCCTATTAGGCACCCACGTGGAGTCAGTGACCTCATCATCCCCTCCCTCCTCATCACTGGAGCCAATCTGGCAGTATGCTGCAGCTGCTGGAACATGACTGCCAGATTGGTGTCCTTCTTGAGCATCCCCTCTGTCTGCTCTCACGCTACTGCCTTCCTCTAGCTGGGTTTCATCATCAGACCCTTCGAAACGCTGGGCATCCTCCTGGAGCATGTACCCAACACTGTGCTGAAACAGTTCGGGGGACTCCTCAGGAGGAGGACATGGTGGGTCTAGGGAAGGAGTGACTGATGATTTGTCTGACATTGATACCAGGGAAGACGACGCTTTGGCAGCTGCTTTTCCAGTACCCTGAGCCTGGGTGAGAGAGGATGAGGAGGAGGAGGAGGGCTTGGTCATCCACTCTACCAAGTCTTCGGCATGATGTGGCTCAACATGTCCAGCTGCCGAAAAGAAGGACAAGCGTGTCCCATGGCCATGTGCTGATGACAATGCACCGCGTCCACGACCAGCACTGTTGCCCTCAGACACAGAGCCTGCTTGCCCTCTTTTATTGCCTCCTGACTGTCTGCCTCTCCTTGTTTGCCTTCCAGACATTCTAATAGATGGCCTGCAGGGAGATGGGAAAAAAGCAATAAGGGCTACCTTCAGGTGTCCTTCTCTGTCCCTTGAAACAAGGACTTTCACAGTGAAAGAAACTGACACTCTCCCTACCTACAGTTTTCTGTCCCTAGAAAAAATGTTTTTTTTAATCACAATATAGCACAAGGACAATTCACTCACTGTCCTTACAGGTCCCTGGAAACAAGGACTTGCAGAGTGAAAGAAAAAAAACACTCTCCCTACCTACAGTTTTCTGTCCCTAGAAAAAATGTTTTTTTTAATCACAATATAACACAAGGACAATTCACTCACTGTCCTTCCAGGTCCCTGGAAACAAGGACTTGCAGAGTGAAATAAACTGACACTCTCCCTACCTACAGTTTTCTGTCCCTAGAATAAATGTTTTTTTTAAGCACAATATAGCACAAGGACAATTCACTCACTGTCCTTACAGGTCCCTGGAAACAAGGACTTGCAGAGTGAAAGAAAAAAAACACTCTCCCTACCTACAGTTTTCTGTCCCTAGAAAAAATGTTTTTTTTAATCACAATATAACACAAGGACAATTCACTCACTGTCCTTCCAGGTCCCTGGAAACAAGGACTTGCAGAGTGAAATAAACTGACACTCTCCCTACCTACAGTTTTCTGTCCCTAGAATAAATGTTTTTTTTAATCACAATATAGCACAAGGACAATTCAGTCACTGTCCTTCCAGGTCCCTGGAAACAAGGACTTGCAGAGTGAAATAAACTGACACTCTCCCTACCTACAGTTTTCTGTCCCTAGAATAAATGTTTTTTTTAAGCACAATATAGCACAAGGACAATTCACTCACTGTCCTTACAGGTCCCTGGAAACAAGGACTTGCAGAGTGAAAGAAAAAAAACACTCTCCCTACCTACAGTTTTCTGTCCCTAGAAAAAATGTTTTTTTTAATCACAATATAACACAAGGACAATTCACTCACTGTCCTTCCAGGTCCCTGGAAACAAGGACTTGCAGAGTGAAATAAACTGACACTCTCCCTACCTACAGTTTTCTGTCCCTAGAATAAATGTTTTTTTTAATCACAATATAGCACAAGGACAATTCAGTCACTGTCCTTCCAGGTCCCTGGAAACAAGGACTTGCAGAGTGAAATAAACTGACACTCTCCCTACCTACAGTTTTCTGTCCCTAGAATAAATGTTTTTTTTAAGCACAATATAGCACAAGGACAATTCACTCACTGTCCTTACAGGTCCCTGGAAACAAGGACTTGCAGAGTGAAAGAAAAAAAACACTCTCCCTACCTACAGTTTTCTGTCCCTAGAAAAAATGTTTTTTTTAATCACAATATAGCACAAGGACAATTCACTCACTGTCCTTACAGGTCCCTGGAAACAAGGACTTGCAGAGTGAAAGAAAAAAAACACTCTCCCTACCTACAGTTTTCTGTCCCTAGAAAAAATGTTTTTTTTAATCACAATATAGCACAAGGACAATTCACTCACTGTCCTTACAGGTCCCTGGAAACAAGGACTTGCAGAGTGAAAGAAAAAAAACACTCTCCCTACCTACAGTTTTCTGTCCCTAGAAAAAATGTTTTTTTTAATCACAATATAACACAAGGACAATTCACTCACTGTCCTTCCAGGTCCCTGGAAACAAGGACTTGCAGAGTGAAATAAACTGACACTCTCCCTACCTACAGTTTTCTGTCCCTAGAATAAATGTTTTTTTTAATCACAATATAGCACAAGGACAATTCAGTCACTGTCCTTCCAGGTCCCTGGAAACAAGGACTTGCAGAGTGAAATAAACTGACACTCTCCCTACCTACAGTTTTCTGTCCCTAGAAAAAATGTTTTTTTTAAGCACAATATAGCACAAGGACAATTCACTCACTGTCCTTACAGGTCCCTGGAAACAAGGACTTGCAGAGTGAAAGAAAAAAAACACTCTCCCTACCTACAGTTTTCTGTCCCTAGAAAAAATGTTTTTTTTAAGCACAATATAGCACAAGGACAATTCACTCACTGTCCTTACAGGTCCCTGGAAACAAGGACTTGCAGAGTGAAAGAAAAAAAACACTCTCCCTACCTACAGTTTTCTGTCCCTAGAAAAAATGTTTTTTTTAATCACAATATAGCACAAGGACAATTCACTCACTGTCCTTACAGGTCCCTGGAAACAAGGACTTGCAGAGTGAAAGAAACTGACACTGTCCCTACCTACAGTTTTCTGTCCCTAGAATAAATGTTTTTTTTAAGCACAATATAGCACAAGGAGAATTCACTCACTGTCCTTCCAGGTCCCTGGAAACAAGGACTTGCAGAGTGAAATAAACTGACACTCTCCCTACCTACAGTTTTCTGTCCCTAGAATAAATGTTTTTTTTAAGCACAATATAGCACAAGGACAATTCACTCACTGTCCTTACAGGTCCCTGGAAACAAGGACTTGCAGAGTGAAAGAAACTGACACTCTCCCTACCTACAGTTTTCTGTCCCTAGAATAAATGTTTTTTTAAGCACAATATAGCACAAGGACAATTCACTCACTGTCCTTCCAGGTCCCTGGAAACAAGGACTTGCAGAGTGAAAGAAACTGACACTGTCCCTACCTACAGTTTTCTGTCCCTAGAATAAATGTTTTTTTTAAGCACACTATAGCACAAGCACAAAACACACTGACACTCTCCCTACCTATCCTTCTCTTTCCCTAAACTAAAGGAATCCAGGTTAAGCAAGAAAGAAATAACAGTCACTGTCCCTGCCTATGCTGCTCTATCCCTGCTCCGGAACACACTACACTAGGCCGCCGTGCTGGCGGCCTTTTATAGTGTGGGGCGTGTACTAAACACCCTCAGCAATAATTGGCCACAGGCATCCTGCCTGTGGCCAATCATTGCTCTCCTCGCTGCCGGCGCTGTGATTGGCCAAGCATGCGGGGTCACAGTGCATGCTTGGCCAATCACAGCGCCTGGATGACACTGCGATGGCGTAGTGCATTGTGGGCCGTTCGCGTCACTCGAATTTGGCGCGAACGGCCCAAATCGTTCGATCTTCGTCGAACGATCGAACAGCCGATGTTCGAGTCGAACGTATGTTCGACTCGAACACGAAGCTCATCCCTACTCCTCAGGAGGAGGACATGGTGGGTCTAGGGAAGGAGTGACTGATGATGAGTCTGACATTGATACCAGGGAAGAGGACGCTTTGGCAGCTGCTTTGCCAGTACCCTGAGCCTGGGTGAGAGAGGATGAGGAGGAGGAGGAGGGCTTGGTCATCCACTCTACCAAGTCTTCGGCATGATGTGGCTCAACATGTCCAGCTGCGGAAAAGAAGGACAAGCGTGTCCCATGGCCATGTGCTGATGACAATGCACCGCGTCCACGACCAGCACTGTTGCCCCCAGACACAGAGCCTGCTTGCCCTCTTTTATTGCCTCCTGACTGTCTGCCTCTCCTTGTTTGCCTTCCAGACATTCTAATAGATGGCCTGCAGGGAGATGGGAAAAAAGCAATAAGGGCTACCTTCAGGTGTCCTTCTCTGTCCCTTGAAACAAGGACTTGCACAGTGAAAGAAACTGACACTCTCCCTACCTACAGTTTTCTGTCCCTAGAAAAAATGTTTTTTTTAAGCACAATATAGCACAAGGAGAATTCACTCACTGTCCTTCCAGGTCCCTGGAAACAAGGACTTGCACAGTGAAAGAAACTGACACTCTCCCTACCTACAGTTTTCTGTCCCTAGAAAAAATGTTTTTTTTAAGCACACTATAGCACAAGGAGAATTCACTCACTGTCCTTCCCAGTCCCTAGAAACAAGGACTTGCACAGTGAAAGAAACTGACACTCTCCCTACCTACAGTTTTCTGTCCCTAGAAAAAATGTTTTTTTTAAGCACAATATAGCACAAGGAGAATTCACTCACTGTCCTTCCAGGTCCCTGGAAACAAGGACTTGCACAGTGAAAGAAACTGACACTCTCCCTACCTACAGTTTTCTGTCCCTAGAAAAAATGTTTTTTTTTAAGCACACTATAGCACAAGGAGAATTCACTCACTGTCCTTCCCAGTCCCTAGAAACAAGGACTTGCACAGTGAAAGAAACTGACACTCTCCCTACCTACAGTTTTCTGTCCCTAGAAAAAATGTTTTTTTTAAGCACAATATAGCACAAGGAGAATTCACTCACTGTCCTTCCAGGTCCCTGGAAACAAGGACTTGCACAGTGAAAGAAACTGACACTCTCCCTACCTACAGTTTTCTGTCCCTAGAAAAAATGTTTTTTTTAAGCACAATATAGCACAAGGAGAATTCACTCACTGTCCTTCCAGGTCCCTAGAAACAAGGACTTGCACAGTGAAAGAAACTGACACTCTCCCTACCTACAGTTTTCTGTCCCTAGAAAAAATGTTTTTTTTAAGCACAATATAGCACAAGGAGAATTCACTCACTGTCCTTCCAGGTCCCTAGAAACAAGGACTTACACAGTGAAAGAAACTGACACTCTCCCTACCTACAGTTTTCTGTCCCTAGAAAAAATGTTTTTTTTAAGCACAATATAGCACAAGGAGAATTCACTCACTGTCCTTCCAGGTCCCTAGAAACAAGGACTTACACAGTGAAAGAAACTGACACTCTCCCTACCTACAGTTTTCTGTCCCTAGAAAAAATGTTTTTTTTAAGCACAATATAGCACAAGGAGAATTCACTCACTGTCCTTCCAGGTCCCTAGAAACAAGGACTTACACAGTGAAAGAAACTGACACTCTCCCTACCTACAGTTTTCTGTCTCTAGAAAAAATGTGTTTTTTAAGCACAATATAGCACAAGGAGAATTCACTCACTGTCCTTCCAGGTCCCTGGAAACAAGGACTTGCACAGTGAAAGAAACTGACACTCTCCCTACCTACAGTTTTCTGTCCCTAGAAAAAATGTTTTTTTTAAGCACACTATAGCACAAGGAGAATTCACTCACTGTCCTTCCCAGTCCCTAGAAACAAGGACTTGCACAGTGAAAGAAACTGACACTCTCCCTACCTACAGTTTTCTGTCCCTAGAAAAAATGTTTTTTTTAAGCACAATATAGCACAAGGAGAATTCACTCACTGTCCTTCCAGGTCCCTGGAAACAAGGACTTGCACAGTGAAAGAAACTGTCACTCTCCCTACCTACAGTTTTCTGTCCCTAGAAAAAATGTTTTTTTTAAGCACACTATAGCACAAGGAGAATTCACTCACTGTCCTTCCCAGTCCCTAGAAACAAGGACTTGCACAGTGAAAGAAACTGACACTCTCCCTACTTACAGTTTTCTGTCCCTAGAAAAAATGTTTTTTTTAAGCACAATATAGCACAAGGAGAATTCACTCACTGTCCTTCCAGGTCCCTGGAAACAAGGACTTGCACAGTGAAAGAAACTGACACTCTCCCTACCTACAGTTTTCTGTCCCTAGAAAAAATGTTTTTTTTAAGCACAATATAGCACAAGGAGAATTCACTCACTGTCCTTCCAGGTCCCTAGAAACAAGGACTTGCACAGTGAAAGAAACTGACACTCTCCCTACCTACAGTTTTCTGTCCCTAGAAAAAATGTTTTTTTTAAGCACAATATAGCACAAGGAGAATTCACTCACTGTCCTTCCAGGTCCCTAGAAACAAGGACTTACACAGTGAAAGAAACTGACACTCTCCCTACCTACAGTTTTCTGTCCCTAGAAAAAATGTTTTTTTTAAGCACAATATAGCACAAGGAGAATTCACTCACTGTCCTTCCAGGTCCCTAGAAACAAGGACTTACACAGTGAAAGAAACTGACACTCTCCCTACCTACAGTTTTCTGTCCCTAGAAAAAATGTTTTTTTTAAGCACAATATAGCACAAGGAGAATTCACTCACTGTCCTTCCAGGTCCCTAGAAACAAGGACTTACACAGTGAAAGAAACTGACACTCTCCCTACCTACAGTTTTCTGTCTCTAGAAAAAATGTGTTTTTTAAGCACAATATAGCACAAGGAGAATTCACTCACTGTCCTTCCAGGTCCCTGGAAACAAGGACTTGCACAGTGAAAGAAACTGACACTCTCCCTACCTACAGTTTTCTGTCCCTAGAAAAAATGTTTTTTAAGCACAATAAAGCACAAGGAGAATTCACTCACTGTCCTTCCAGGTCCCTAGAAACAAGGACTTACACAGTGAAAGAAACTGACACTCTCCCTACCTACAGTTTTCTGTCCCTAGAAAAAATGTTTTTTTTAAGCACAATATAGCACAAGGAGAATTCACTCACTGTCCTTCCAGGTCCCTAGAAACAAGGACTTACACAGTGAAAGAAACTGACACTCTCCCTACCTACAGTTTTCTGTCCCTAGAAAAAATGTTTTTTTTAAGCACAATATAGCACAAGGAGAATTCACTCACTGTCCTTCCAGGTCCCTAGAAACAAGGACTTACACAGTGAAAGAAACTGACACTCTCCCTACCTACAGTTTTCTGTCCCTAGAAAAAATGTTTTTTTTAAGCACACTATAGCACAAGCACAAAACACACTGACACTCTCCCTACCTATCCTTCTCTTTCCCTAAACTAAAGGAATCCAGGTTAAGCAAGAAAGAAATAAAAGTCACTGTCCCTGCCTATGCTGCTCTATCCCTGCTCCGGAACACACTACACTAGGCCGCCATGCTGGCGGCCTTTTATAGTGTGGGGCGTGTACTAAACACCCTCAGCAATAATTGGCCACAGGCATCCTGCCTGTGGCCAATCATTGCTCTCCTCGCTGCCGGCGCTGTGATTGGCCAAGCATGCGGGGTCACAGTGCATGCTTGGCCAATCACAGCGCCTGGATGACACTGCGATGGCGTAGTGCATTGTGGGCCGTTCGCGTCACTCGAATTTGGCGCGAACGGCCCAAATCGTTCGATCTTCGTCGAACGATCGAACAGCCGATGTTCGAGTCAAACGTATGTTCGATTCGAACACGAAGCTCATCCCTACTAACCAGGTACCACGCCAAAGACTTGTTGCTGTAGCTGTTGTACTCTTCGATTACCCATGGCAACTACCTCCTCCTTCTTGCCTTTGCCAAGTTAACTCTCCGTAGCTATGTAACACATACCCCATAGTGCTTTTAAAGATCCATAAAAGTAAAGTCTTTTGCTGTATCCAAGAAGCTTCCAGCGCACGATTTCAATACTCTGCACAACACATAATCTAACATCCTCCAAAAAAATAAAGCCTTTTGCTGTATCCAAGAAGCTTTCAGCGCACGATTTCAATACTCTGCATCTGTGTTGTGCAGAGTATTGAAATTGTGCACTGGAAGCTTCTTGGATACAGCTTTACTTTTATGGAGGATGTTAGATTATGTCTTACAGCATTAGAAACATGAAACAGGAACAAGGAGCATACAAGTACATACACTGAACATAGACAGAACATCCTGTGATCACATTACCACAGAATAACACACTATAACACTGCATTTCCACCTGCTGGATAGATAGGTATAATGCATACACTATTGTCGGTTTATTAACAACTTTGCTGTTGTTCTTTCAACACTTTGGAATATGCTCAGGCTCAGGCCCAGGCTCTAAGCAGTTGGATGAACTTTACTGTAAACTTGGCAAAACAGTTACAACAGAGTAGAACGTCTTTTCCCCAGCACTCATTAGGGCTGCCCCAGCATACCTGCACAGGTAGAGTCCTTAAGGGTAAAGTCTATAATTGAAGGATCCAGGATGGTAGTGTCCATAATTATGGTGTTCTGACGAGTCGGTGTCCATGGAACGGACAATAGGTCCCAGCTACCCTCTTTTCTTTAATAGTTCTCATGCGCCAGGGACCGCGGCCTTTCTCCTTTTATAATACACAGGATGGGAGGCCTGACCCCAAAAGGTCCACAAACATGCCGAGAGAGGGCAGTAAAATATTAACCCCTTCTCAATGACTTTGGCAGTCGAGCTCATACCTCCCAACTTTTCAACTGCGGGACATTTGTTCTCATTTTTCCCCCTCCCATTAAAGTTGTTGAGCGGGGGGGGGGGGGCTACATTATATTCTGATAGGAGGGGTTCTGCCGAGGAACATAGGAACATAGGTTTTTTAAGGAAGGCTTTATTCTTGGTTGCGGGGGGGGGGGGGGGTTCTGCTTTTAGGATAGCAGAGCGGGGCTGACTTACCACTGCTGCCTGCGTGTCTTCCGAGAGCCTCCTTCTCCTCCTCCTTGCGGGAAATAAGATCCTCTCGTGGGTCTGCGGGAACTGAGTGTCAGTGCGTGAAGTTCCCGCAGAATCCGTGCGTGTTGGGAGGTATGCGAGCTGGCTAGCTAACTCACAGTAGGCAACCTGCCTACAAGCAGATTTAAATGGACTTGACTAACAAATTAAAGAATATGTAAACCCAACATTTCATATTGCTGATATGTTCCAGCTTCACCATGTACTTGTATGAAAAATATCCTGTTCTCTTTTTATTACTTCCTTTGTGTGAAGTCCTTGGTGTTCCTGCCAGTCCCTCTGCTTGCCTAATAAAAACGGACTTTACTATCAGTGGCGGCCCATCCATTAGGGGCGCAAGGGCACTGCTTCCCCTATCCATGCATCCGGCCCCCTAATCTACATGCGGGGCACCGGATGTATGGATTCCAATGGGGTTTATTTTTTTGAAGCATGCGATTAGAGCCAGAGGCTCTAATAGGCTTCAAAAAAGGGTTGGCTCAGGGCGCAGAGCTCTGCGCCCTGAGCACATCCACTTGTGTGACAACAGCATATAAATACCAGAAACCCCCTCGTCCCCCTTTCACTGGGAAGTTCAGTGTACTGCTGTTTCTCCACTTCAGCTGTTATGCATTTATAAAAAAGGGAAAAAAAAGTGTTTGTAATGTTTTTTATCTATGCAAAAATGTTTAGCCTTTCATTACTATTTTAACCTGAATGGGTTGTTTTACAAGGTAATATTTTACAATCACTTTAAGGCTGAACTCCACCTAACATCTTGTAAGAAATTAAAGAAAACAGTTTTTGTTTTTTTTGGGATAAAGGTTTTTCATACATTCATAAAAGCTGATCAATGTAAGCACCTCTGTCAGTGGTAAATGGTTTGTCTCAACCCTCTGGACAGCATGGTCTGTTAAATGAAGTTGACAAATAATAGACTTACTGGCTGGATCCCCAGGTGAAAATAAAGGAAAAAACATAGAAAAAGAAAACGAATGCAGCCACCATATCTCATGCCGCGTACACACGACCGTTATTCATGTCATGGAAAAAAACGACGTGATTTTTCGTGTTTCCTCTCAAGCCTGCCTTGCATACACACGTTCGTAAAAAAAAATGCTTGAGCAAAGCGCGGTGACGTACAACACGTACGACGGCACTATAAAGGGGAAGTTCCATTCGAATGGCGCCACTCTTTGGGAAGCTTTTGCTGATCCTCGTGTTAATAAAGTTTGGTGAGAGACGATTCGTGCTTTTCAGTCCGTTACAGCGTGACGAATGTGCTAACACCATTATGAACGCTAGTTTTACCAGAACGAGCGTTCCTGTCTCGTACTTAATTCTGAGCATGCACGGTTTTTTTTCCCCTCGTAAAAGCATACACACTACCGTTTTTCACAATGTTAAAAAGAACGACGTGAAAAACGACGTGAAAAAATAGAGCAGGTTCTAATTTTTTTCAGGCCATTTTTCACGTCGTTAAAAATGCTCTGGAGCCTACACACGATCGTTTTTAGTGACCAATTTAAAAAATGGCATTTTTAACGTCATGAAAAACGATCGTGTGTACGCGGCATCAGAATTAGTGACCTGCAATTTAATTAAAAAAAATTGGGGTTATTACCGCTTTAAGAAAAGGTTTCAACAAAAGCTATCCTTATAAAGAAGTTTCTAAAACTACCATTCCTGTATGCTTCGTCAGTGATGAGAAATCCCCTGCTAAAGTCTGTGCAGAAATTGACACTTCCAGGAGTATCCATCTCAAGATGCGTTCAGTGATTCCTTCTGCTGACCCTTAAAGGGTAACTCCACTTTTGTGGGGAAAAAAAATAGCAAATAAAGAAAAAATAATATAGCGTGTACAATTGCGATACAAGTCATATTGTGATTGAATGTTATTAGAAATGACCTTTCCTTTTCAATCTGCAGCCACTGTAATTTTCTATAAATGCAAAGCAATATGGCTACCTGGAGTTGTTCTGTTTACAGAATGTGTACTGACCACTCCTCAGAAACATAATTTCCTGCTTGTGTGATTAGCTCACAAATTTTCCCAGAAGTCTACAATAAGTTACAAGTCAGAATTCAGGCATCCCCTGCAACAAAAATTTCATTTTTGGTGAGATATTTCCAATAGGAACACGTCTAAAGGGATGCAGGCCCATTAGCTTTCCTTATTAGTGCCCTGCAGCTGCCACAGCTGACAGATAATTATAAAACCACTCCCATTAGACCCACTGTGCCCAGAGGCACAGACAAACACACATGGATTTCTTCAGAATAACAAAAGATAGGAATCTGCAACAAAGGTTGTTATAATCCTTGCAATGTACATAGATTACCCAGGGGGGAATGTTTTTCTCTCAACAAAAGTGGAGTTACGCTTTAAAACATGGCCCAAGTGACCGGGGAACAACACAGAAACACATCTGGGAAACAGGAACAGAGCTTTGTCACCCTATAACAGGAAGTGCCTGAACAAGGACCTTCATGGCAGGATAATCAGGTAAAATATTAATGAAGCTATAAATAAAAACTGCGCTTAGAGTAATAAAGCAAAAATACAATTATATTAAAACCAGAGTTACATTGTAAAGCTGGCATGAAATTGTAGTGTTTTGATTTATATTTACTTTGAAGCCACACCTCCAGGAAACATGAAAATCTCATTCCCTCCAGGAATCATGAAAATCTCATTCCCTCCAGGAAACTTGAAAATTCTGCCTTGCAGTGGGTTGCGCTTTCACTGCAAGGGTTAACTGCTCGTTTAGTGTAGGAGGCATGTAAAAGTAGAATTACTTATCTAGTCTCCTTCTCCTTTACACTGCTACACTGGTCCCTATAGCATCTTTTCCACCATTCTCCAGTGGTCTATGGCAGCTCTATCACACCTGGGGTGTCTTGCCTCTCTCCATCAGCTTTGGGGTCTCATTAGCCAAGTGATATAGAAAGACTGAGGGAGAAGAGAAACATTGGAATACTAGTCAGTACCAGTTTGCAAAATTGTATTTGCTTTGGAAGAATATATCACCTCTAACGTTGTGTGTCCTACGTGTATTGATGTTGCTGCATTATGTAAAAATATTACAATCGTTTTTACATTTTAGAACGGAGTGCCTCAAGATTGTCCATAATTTTGGAGGGTGACTCGAGATTGTCCATAATTTCAAAGGGTGCCTTGACTGAAAAAAGTTTGAGAAACACTAGTCTATGGTCTTGATGTCATCAAGACTAATGCAGGATTCATAGAACATTGTGAAGCCAAGGGACAGTCCACCACCAGAGCATGGGGGCACCGTTGGCCAGGACAACAAAGGATTGGGTATAAAAAAAAACTTATTTTTTTCTCCCTTAGATCTAAATCAGCGGTTAAACCCTGGACTTGGCCCTATTTCAAGGGATAATTTTCAGATTTCCCATAGTTGGGCTTTAAACATGTTCATAAAAGCAATGAGAGACGGAAACAAAGTCACATGATATCACATGGGTTTAATGTGATAGATAACGCTTGTTTTGTGCCTTTTCTTTCTGTATAAAGGATCCCCCACTGGGTACCAGTCATAACTGGATGAAACAAACAAAAACAGGATATTGAAGTTTTGATTTCAGCGTAGTCTTACTGGAGACAAAAAGCAATGTTAAAAAAAAAACTTTGATTACTTTTTTTGGCAAACAGCACAGAACACACTGTGACCGCAGCTGTAAAAATGGTTTGTGGAAATTTCAACTGGAGCCCCGTGTATCTGAAAAGTAGTCAGATTGTGGACAAGTTTGGACAAATATCCTGTCCTACCTTCATATCTCTGAATGATCTGAAAGATTTTCTCCACCCTGAATGAAGCCCTGTACACACGGCCGAGAATCTCGTCAGGAAAAAACCCGTCGTTTTTCCTGACGAGATTCTTGACAAGAATCTTGTCCCGGCCGAGTGTACACATGTACCTTTCAAAAGAACCGCCGTTCTTTTGAATTGCACGAATGCGGTGACGTCATCTACTATGACGAGCGTGCGCTCATCACATTCGATGCCATCGCCGCCATCTTGCTACACCCTACCTATGCCTAGGAAGCTACCGCGCATGCGTCAGTCATTTCGAGCATGCGCAGGTTTCCACGGTGACAGGTAAGTGTACACACACTCAGGTTTCTCGTCGGGAAACAGGCCGACGAGAAAAAAGAAAGCAGGTCTTCTTTTTTTCTCGTCGAGATTCTGGCCAGTTTTCCTTACGAGAAACCTGAAAGCCTCGTACACACGGCCGGTTTTCTCGGCAAGAAAGCTCTGCAAGCAGTTTTCTTGTCATTTCTTGCCGAGAAAACCGGCCGTGTGTACGCGGCTTAAGGCCCCTTTCACACTGAGGCGTATTTCCGGCATTTTAGCGCTAAAAATAGCGCATAAATAACGCCTGAAATAATCCTGCCCCAGCATTCTCAATGTGAAAGCCCGAGGGCTTTCACACTGAGGCAATCCACTGGCGGGAGGATAAAAAAATCTCCTGCAAGCAGCATCTTTGGAGCGGTCAAGGAGCGGTGTGTATACCGCTCCTTCCCGATGAAATCAATGGGACACCACGGCAATACCGCCTGCAAACCGCTGCTGTAACAGCGGTTTGCGGGCGGTTTTAACCCTTTCTCGGCCGCTAGCAGGGGTTAAAACCGCACCGCTAGCGGCCGAATATCGTGGCAAATCTGACGGTATAGCGGCGCTAGAAATAGCGCCGCTATACCGCCAGCGCACCTCCCTGCCCCAGTGTGAAAGTGGCCTCAGACATGAATATGCAGTATTATAGGAGCAACCTGAACATGCATTCTTAATCCAAAAACTTGCCTGAGCTCTCGTTCATGGCCTCTCCTTAAAAACTTACAAAACATACAAACATACAAAAGCGAAAAGTTTGAGTTTTTTTAAGCTGTAAACCCAGTGATAATATGAATTAAGTGCAAAAAAAGTCCTCTCCCTCATCTCTACCCAACTGCCTCCAGAATCCCATGGCAGCTGGTCAAATGGTCTTTGTGCTTACAGTTATCTTTTTCACAGTTTTTGATAAGAAAGCAGAGAGACTGGCAGGGACACCAGGAATTTAATACAAAGGAAGCAATACAAAGAGAACAGGATACTTTCTCATACAAGTACATGGTACAGCAGGCACATATCAGGAATATGAAGTGTTGGGGTAACAAACACTTTAAGTCCTAGTTTACCAAAGGTTATAGATTGTCCTCATGTGACAATGCTGGGGCTTTTAGATTGGCTTAACTCTTTCACACAGAACATGTGTAGGGAAGTGCCTACCAAGGGAATGTTCTGTATAGCAAGCCAGATTAGCCTGCCCAGGTTAAGAAAGGATTAAGTTTGGATCACCAGTTTCCTGGGCTTTTTGGGTCCTGGCTTCTTTCCTGGTTCATATATGTAGGGGAAAGGCAAGGCTTGAGGGAGCTTGGAGGACTTCTTTTCTGGGCCACATGAGAGCCGAAGGGTCTGTGTCAGCTGGAAGAATGTAGCCTCTGCCTGCCACCCCAAGGGAACTCATCAGTCATGGACACCACCTAAATAGACTCCCACATTTACAGGTATGCCTGGGCAGCCATAGAATAGTTAACCAGCAGTCAGACTGAGATGCATTTTATGTTGTAATGTTCCTGAAGCATTTTAAGTAAAATTCTTGAGCCTGGGCTGAAGTTATTCAAGGGGTGCATGGTGGTACAGGACCTGTAAAGCACACATGGGGTATGAAAACAAAGCCATTACAAAGGGTTGATTTGGCAGAAGAGTCGGAGATGAAGAGTAGTTGCCGCAGGTAATTATTAAACCATGAACTGGTGGGAATGTATAGCAGCTGGTCATGAAGTGTGGTACCTGGTGTAGGTGACAGGTCCTATGGGGTTGTGGGAGTGAGGTGGCAAAAATACACTGGCATAGGCTCAGCGGTGTCCCTCCTAAATGCAACACACATTACATTGAGGAAGGTGTGTAGACATGGGACAGCATGTTTCACAGAGGAACGCTGTACATCTAACTACTGCACACAGTATACGGCTCACCTCTAAGCCGAGGTACCGCCAAAATGTTGACTTTCACATGAACATGGCCCCACCTGGTCCTGGGCACATGTGCGCATATGTGAGAGAGTTAGCTCCAAGTGCAAGGCAAGTAGATCCCGCCCACACAAACTTGAGATTTTAAAAAGTGGAATTTTGTTGGTACCAAATCAATAGTGTTTACACTTATTTGTTTTCACTTTGCAAGAGAAAATGCACTTTGCAAAGGAATATGCCCAAGAGCTTAGTGAATGTGGTGAAATTGCACTTTGCAAAGAATACCCGATCGCGTGTGAGAAAAAAAAGCAAAACTGCATTTTTGCTTGCATACGATTGCTGGCATATGATCAGCAGAGCTTCACTTTATTCACTAAAATTCCCTTGAAAAGTTCAATGTCCCTTGCAAAGTGAACAACTTATTTGCCTTCAACCCCAATCAGTAAATTCACATATAGGGCTTGTGAACAATAGCATTGCTTTTTAAGGACAGGATTTTACATTCAGATGTAGCTCAGCTCAAACACATCTGCTAACCTGTGTTTGTCCTGCATTTCAATCGCCCCGCCACACAATCCAGTGAGGCATACCAAAAATGAGATGAGATCTACACTACATAATGTGTACATAGAAACAGACAAATTGTAAGGCGCATGGGGAAAAAGAATGGGCCTTTAGTTCCGCTTAAAGCTGGATATACACTAGTAGAATTTAAAACAAAAATTTGAAGGAAATTTCCAACGAAAATTCTCAATACATTTGAGTGTCATTCGAAAGTAGTTCAAGATTCCATTTGCTTTTCACATTACATTTTGGAATAATTTGGCTTTACTGAACAGAAACAACATACACTGCTAGAAATTCGTACATTGAAGAAAATGTTTCCTTCCTGCTCCTTTTTTAAGGAGGTAGGAAGGAAAATTTTCTCGTCGACAAGCCCCAACTCGACCCCACTAGTGAACAAAAATGTGGAAGAAAATTTTACTAGGGTATACCCAGCTTAAGACTGGGCTTATAAAGCAGTGAATCTGCAAACATTCTCTGCAAGTGAATCTTCTTGGTCTGTGTGTTTTAATGGTGTTGATTGATTCTCCGACCAAGCATTCACTGCTTTATAAACAGACGATTTCTTAGAACCTTGCATAAGCCCAATTTCCAGTAAAAAAAAAACAAAAAAACAGCATGACTTAAAAAAATAGCAACAATGATAAAGAAGGACAAGCAAACAAATGTCTCATTTTCTTCATCACAATGAACTAACAGCACACCCTGAAACAGCACTGAAAGCGTTTTACCTCACATAGATAATAAGAGGTCAGAGGGGGCGCTTCTCTTGTGAAAGCCGAACAAGGCTGAAATTCTATGTCTAATTTTGCTGCATACGAAATGATCTGGTGTTCTAGTTATATTCATAATGGATTCACACAGAATAATTCACACCTGTATTACGCCTGACAATGACTATTCTATTCTAAGGAACACAATGCCCATTTTCCTGGCCATTTTTAAGTCCTCCATCTCCGCTTCTCAAAAGGTAATTATACCAATAAAATAATTTCTTCTCTGGAAGTAGTCCTAAAGTGGACCATCACTCCCAAACAGCACTTTCCGTCTTTTCAACAATCTGCCCCGCAATCCTAAAAACTCTGTTTTTTACTTTTTATTTTTTTGCTCTGGTCTGACTCCATTCTTGTCCAGGCGAGAAAGACATCTCCAGCAGTCTCCTGGCATTACAGACAGCAGCTTGAGGAGGGTGGATCTAACGGTGCATCCTTGTAGGCCGGCTACAAGAACTTGGAAGCTTGTGCTTAACATTGTTGTGGAGATTTTTATGGAAATGTATTAATGTATGTTGTCAGATGTCCCCCCAGTGTCAGTTTTGCTGTAATGCGCTCATCTGAGCGTATTTGCACATACAGACGTTGGTGGAAGATCGGTGGCGGGAAAATCTTCCTATGGAAACAGCGATGTTTGCTGCATTTAGAGATGTTGTTTTGCGCCCGTTGGGGGAACTGGCCAGCCCCTGCCGGGGGGCGTTGAATGACTCCGAGCGCACATATCTGTGTCCACAGGAACAGTAGCATAACTATAAAATAATTGTGGTCCATTTGAGGCATAATTGTTATGTAGTTTCCGTCATTTGGTAACAGTGTATGTCACTGTTAGTCAATTTGAATGAACATTGTATCTGTTTGGAAGGATGTCCTTGTATGGTCATTCTCCTGTGGAAGGAACATCCTGTGATGTCCCCGCCCATGGGGGGAGGTGACTGGTTGCTGCAACCAATCACCTCCTGTCTTGAGATCTTTTGAGTTTAATAAAAGCCTATGATTAGGCGTCGGCTGGACAGTCTACGCTGGGATGGCCTGACGATAAGATCTATGTGTGAGCCTTGCTTCTTGGATGGATGATGGGATGAACGGTGAGTGGATTTTAGCAAACTTAAAGATAGCATTATTGCAAAAAGATGAATCTAAAGTGTGTGCTTATAGAGCACAAGAAATATAGGCTGTGTGCTCTGCAAACAGCCTACAAATTCCACAACAGTAAAATGGCGACTCACGGTTGGGACCAATTGCGGCCTCTTTGAGCATCAGATCAGCAGAGGAGGAGAGTGAACCTGCGATGTGATGCATGAAGAGGCTGTACTTTGAAACGAAAAAAAAAAAAAAAAATTGTCTTTTTTAAATAATGCTTTTAAGTTTGCAGTGTGTGTGTGTATGTCTGCGAATCGTATGTGTGTGTGATTTTGTTGGGAGAGAGATCGTATGCCTGTGAATCCGATCGTATGCCTGTGAATTTGATTGTGTGTGCCTGTGTGTGATTAGATTGTTTGTGCGATGCAGGACATGTGTCCCCATAAGTGTGACTGAAGTTGTGTAAGAGATGATCTGATGGAGACTGTATATTGTGTATGAAATGAAGGTATAGCTGTGGTATTTCATGCAGCCTACACTGAGATTGGCGGCCTTGTTAAAGATGGCCGCTGCATTGAGCCATAAGCCATGTGCTTTAGTGGGAGAGGGGCAGGCAGCATGGTCATTGGTTACAATGGTGCTGGAAGGGAAACGCCCTGAGGGATGATGAGCTGATGTTACAAGCAACATTGTACTGTATGTGTGTAGTGTTTGTGATTTCTATGAAAAATAGAAATGGTTAGATTGTGATTTTTGCCTTTATAGGGGACAAAGACACATGTCCCCATAAGTGTAAAAATATTTTAACAAAAGTGTTTGGTTTTTGAGTTGAAAGTTCCCGCCGCATATCCAAGTGGCCAGGCATTGCTAGAAGGCAGACATAGTATGTCTCTGCAATGGCTTGTTATGGAAGCTGAGGCCACTGTGTGTGAACTAGACATGTGCAATTCGTTTAGTTCCGAATTTGTTTTTTAACGAATTTCGACAAATTCGTTAATTCGGAAATATCCGAATTAACGAAAACTCATTTAACGAATTTTAACGAATATTCGTAAATTCAAATTTACGAATGTACGAATTTACCAATGCACGAATTTACGAATGTACAACTATCCGGAAATTCGTAAATTTGAATTTACGAATTTCCGAATATTCGTACATTCGTAAATTTGTACATTCGTACAATCGTAAATTAGTAAATTCGGAAATCTGAAATAATAATTAACTAATAACTTAACTATTACTAACTATTCAATTATAGGTATTGTAATTTCCTTTCAAATTTGGCTGTTAGTGAACTTAACGAAGTTACGAATTGTTTTCCGACATAATGAATGCCGTATCTAAACGAATGGAATGTAATGAATTAATAATAATAATAAATAACAATAATAATAATAAAAACGTTTTATTATTATTATTAATTTGTTCCGTTCCATTTGTTTAGATGCGGCATTTGTTATTTCAGGTTATGCGTAACTTCAGATAAATTTGTATTCGTTACGTTCGCTAACAGCCAAATTTGAAAGGAAGTTACAACTATAATTTAATAGTTATTTTTTCAGATTTTCAAATTTTCGGGTTTTCGAAAATATCGAATTTCCAAATTTCCGAAATTACGAATGTATAAATTTACGAATGTATAAATTTACGAATGTACGAATTTACGAATGTACAAATTTACGAATGTACAAATTTACGAATGTACAAATTTACGAATGTATAAATTTACGAATGTACGAATTTACGAATTGCGATCATAACGAATGACCCGAAAAACGAAAAAAACAAACAAACAATGAAACGAAAACGAAAACTAACGAATTTTTTGGCAGTGCACATGTCTACTGTGAACTTTAGGTAGAGAAAAGTGGTGAATATCTCAGAGTATATGAACTTAGAGAAATGAATATGTTTTTAATATTGTTCATGTAACTAACATTTATTGAATGTGCTGTTTAGTTGGCAAAAGGGAGGCTAAGTTTGTAAGTGTACATGTGGTCCTTGTAGAGTGTATCATAAAAAATTATAATATACTGCGCTGTCTATGTGTAGATCTAATTCCACATAATAAAACGTGAATGTAATCTAAAAATCCCTACAAATGCTGCAACTTAAAAGTGAGACACACACAGTAAACAATAATAAAAATGATAAAGCTGCGCAACGTTTAAATTAAACACCAAACTGACATAAACATAAGGTGTGACCAAAAATAACTCCTATACAAAAATGTTTCAACCACCAATGATGGTGAATTGAATAAAATAACAAATCCCAACCAATAAAAAATCACAACCAATAAAATTGATTGATAACTAATCGAAAATGCTGAAAAATGCTGAAAAAAAGGGAGAAGAAGAAAGTTCAGTCCTGTGGATAATTATTGCAATCAATAGAGTATAAAGATCGTGTAAGCAAAGGACAGCAAACAGGGGTCTTCTCACTCCACCACTGGTGACTTCAAACTCTAAAAACACCCTTGGAATAGTGCCTGGTATTCGATAGACAGAGATTCCACCACCACTAGTAATCGCTGCCGCTTACCAGAGCAAAGGATCTGTGCACAGATCAATATCAACAGATGGCTAATGCCCTGCCAGGGTCTCTTTAATGATGATTACTTCCCCTCCTCTGGATTCCACGCCACTTCTCTCCAAATACCACCATAGATCAGGATGTAAAAGGAAACAAAGCCACCATAGCGTAAATCCGATATAACTTATTTAATGAATAAAAGAGTGCACTTACATGTAAATCACAAATATAAGGCGTGTGGTAAAATTAAGCCAGCCGGCTGTACAAGCCCTCTCGCTCCGGGACTTGTTTTGGATGTCGGTGACGTCAGCACGTCGCTCCTCCCTCCTCTTGTAGAGTGTAGCTGACACCTTTTTCAGTGGATTTTGATGATAATTTAGAAAAGTTTCAATGGTGTAGTCAGTCTTTGTGGAGAAAAGCATTTTTGGTTCTCTAGTGAAGAGATCCTGGTTTTGGCGGGAAAAAGTAATGGCGCCATTCTTGGTTTTTGTTAGCCTTGCAGGTTTGTCTGCCATTTTGAGGCACAGTTTTTCCTTAGCCTGTGGGTATCCTATAAGGGAAGGTGCAGCCACCTTTCCTTTGGGTATGATATCATGTGACCATGCTGTGGCATTCGTCAGCTATGTTGCTGGTGGAATTTCTCAGCCTTTGGGGCAGATTTTGATGTTTGGTGCGAATATAGTGCGATCTTTTCTGCGTTGGAACCTGGTGGAGGCAATTTGTGTTTTTCTTTGTGTAGGGAAACCAATGTGGTGTTCATTGTGACGTCCCATGCTGGTTTTGGCGGGAAAAATTGCATGCGTCAATGGCGCAATTTTTGTTGTCCATGAGGTGCTGTGGTGGGTCATCCACCATTTTGTAGTCCTGGCTTGTCGGCCATTTTGAGAGACGTTTACAGTTTGAGATAGGAAGTTCCAGTTTAACAAACACGGCCCCTGAATATGCTGTATTGGCATTTGTTGATTGGCGCAGTTTTGTCTCTGGTTTAAATTGCTTTTCTAAGCATCACCTTTTGAGGTGAGTTGAGAGGTATCTTAAAATAGCGCGGTTTTACCCCGAGGGGCCTTAACGTGCTTGCAGACACACGCACATGCTGGGGCCTATTTATGGATGGGATCTGGCTGATCTACCAGCATTTGGAGTGTGGGAGGAGGCCAACGCAGACACAGGGAGGACATGCAAACTCCATGCAGGTGGTGCTAGGAGGAAGGTTTCTCTGTTTTCATTTAAGTGAATGTAAGCTATTGCAGGGTCAGCTGACTTTGCAGTATATGCGCAGCGTTTTTTTTTGCATTGGATTTTGGTTTTAAGAAAAACTTCACTTTACACTGAATTTTGATAGATTGTAAGACTAACAGAGTTTTTGTACAATGATGTGTTTTTATGTTTGGATATTTGGGAGTTTCCCAGAGAGCAATTCATTTTTTGGAACTTGTACTGTATAGCCATCTTTTGGCAGGAGTTTGTATTTTGGGTCCCAACTTATGGTTTGACTTCCAGGGAATGTGGGTCAGGGGGGATTCCCTCCCATTTGCAAAGGGGGGTTTACTCCATCATTTCCTTGACAAGGTTTTAAATGGTTGAAATATATAATGTGTAGCCATGGATTTTTTTGGAGTCTTGATAGACAAGGCTAAGGCCTCCCCTCCCCCTCCCTCTTCCTGAACAATTGATATGTAAATAAACCAGTTTGGTTTTTTTAAGTAGCTGAGCATGTAACCGGAAGTTTCTTTTCAGCATTTATATACCAGCAGAAAGTTGGTGGGAGGAGCTTGGGGTTGTCTGAATGAGATTTGTGTTTGGAAGGAAAATGGAAAGCATTTTTGCGTTTGAAAGTCTTTTATATTTTGTTCCAGTTTTGTGAAGTTTTGTACTGTAATACAGTTTTGGATAGAGAGCAAACAGGGGGCATCACCATTATTTTATCATCTAGATACAGAGAGAGAAGCCACATTGTTCTGCAGGTGGTAAACTGGCGTGATTGTTCTGTGTGGTTTAGTCTGACAACGCAGTGTATGGGTGTATAGCGGAAAATGTTTGTGTATGCATGCACTGTGAGGGGTAGAGGCCTAATTCGGGGGTTGATCTGTGGTTGTTGCTGTAGTTCCAAAAGTGTTGGGACAACAAGCCATAGAGTTGACGCCTCGGTTAGGGTTTCTAGTTGGAGGACTTGACCATATAGTGGTTGTAGTTCTGCAATTCACCGTATAAGAAGACACCGGGCGGTGATCTCCAAAAATGGGTGCAACGGTTTAACCTGGACGCAGGTTTAAGACGATAAGCCGATTCGAATCGCCATGGACACAAGGAGGTCTGTGAAAAGGGAAGGAATGGAGGCTTCCCATAGTCAGACGGTCACACAGTGCACAAAGCCTAGTTTTGGGGCAAAGGCCTTTGAACCCCAAAAAGATTAACATAGGTGGTCCAAGGATACTATTTTGGGTATTCCTCTGGAGTGGATGTAGTTAAGCTGCGGCTTCAGAAATCTGTAATGATGAGTGTTGATGGAGGTGTAGTCTCATGCCCGTTTGTTTGAACTTTGTATGGCTGGTCCATGCAAGCTTCTCGAGTTGCTCTCATATTCCCATTGTATTTTTTTCTATTGCTGAAAGAGTGAAGGGAGAATTCTGGCTGTTTGTTTTTTTAAATTTTTGGTTTTGGAAACTGGGAAGTATTTCCCCCACGTTTGTATCTGAGTGTTTATATGTAGTAACGTGAATATGTTCAAACTTAACGCGGCGATCCTTCGATGCATCGCGGCTGTTGTATTTTTGTAGGAACAGGAAAAGTAAGGGTTACAGAGGGTTTTGTTTGAATCAGTTTTGAAAGAATGTCATTGACAATTTACCAATGTACAGGAATGTCATTATTATTTTCCATTCTTTGCAGGTTAAATATGAAGGATAGAGTAATGATTTTGCTTATAAGTATTTTTCAGGTCCAAGGAGTTTGTACACAGAGAACAGGTGTATGTAGACAGCTGTACATATGGATAAATATGAGTCTAAGGGAGGTAAAAGTATCATAGGCTATTTCATTGTTTCTTTTTTCCTGCACCACGCATTTCTTCCTTCAGTCTGTAATAAGGAAGAAAAGGGGGGAGAAGTGATAAATGTAAGAGTGACAGTTTTTTTTTTCAAACTAATAATAACCTCTGTAATTCTAACCAAGTTTGTGCCAAGACTGTCTTTCTTTGATAAAATTTGAATCGGCAAGCAGCAGTCTGGTGAAGTAGGTTCCCATCCCAGAGGCTAAGAACCTTTTGTCAGTGGCTCCAGGTATTGTAAGCCACGCACAGGTTATGCAGTGACCACAGTCCCGATGTCTGGGTTATTGTCATATGAGGGTTGTTTGGAGGTCAATCAAAATCAGGGTCGTACTCTCCTCATTAGCTGTCACTTATATTCTCGGCTGATGGGGTGGGTGCGATCGTTGTGACATGAACTTCAAAATGTCCACCAAAAGGTTTTCACGAGTCCCTCCTGGACCCTGACTTAATAATCAGTTTACATTCTTTCCAACCAGGTGACTGGGTCGTTGTAAAGAAGCTTGAGGGATGAGACCACGCCAGCCACTGCAAGAAGCGGCTCAACCACACCAAAGAATGAGGAGTATCTTTGTTTATTTATATTTTTGTTGTTTAGTAAATTTTAGCGAGGGTAACGGTGAAAAGCATCCCAAGTTATTATGTAAAGTGTATGTCCTGACTAGCTCAGAAAGCGAACAGGACCGATGGTCTGTTCTGAGTCTTCACCGAGTTTTAGTCCCCAGCGATGACAGAGGTACATGCCATTTATGATGTTATTATGGGTATGAGGAGTTTTGACAAACTAGTGAAGACTCCAGACAGACACTTGTCAATGGAATCTAACGATGCATTTTTAGAGGGTAAAATTGGTTTTAGTTTTAATGGCTCTGCCTCTTGTCGGTTTGGGTATCTAGGCAGCCCACAAGTGTGTTTGAACTTTAGTTTGGTGTTTATGCGGATCTGCAGCTTATAAAGGTAATTCCCCCAAAGCAAGAGGTTCATGCGTGATGGTGAAGCTGTCCCAACATTTTAGGTCGTGGCCGATCGCGAGGATCTGATGGCGCAGGAAATTAAGAATGGCAGGGACAGCTAGAAGGGATTTGTTCACCAACCCCGACCAGGTCTGGGCATGGGGTCCTGGATGTACAAGGTGGGGGGGGCTCGGGCTTGGGATACGATTGAACAATTCTCATCCGTTAAGGATAGGGTTCTTCATGTAATTGTTGAAGCCAGAGCTGTAGCTAAGTGAAGGTTGGGAGTCTATTTTAAGGGTCTGGGAATCTTTGGGGATCTAATTTTTATTTTACAGCGGATCGTGGTTAAAGGAAGTGGGAATATATATACTCATGTCGTTTTATTTCTATTCTTTCTATGTCGTGACGAGGTGCTCCTGTTGCCTGATTTGACGCGTGACCAGAGTTTCCTTGATGAGACGCCCCGAAGCCGGACCCACATACAAGACACAGAGGATCACAGACGGATCGGCGATTACTACAGCTCACCATGTCGTGTCCTCCTTTATAAGTCATGCCCCTGAAGAGTAGAGTCTACATGTCAAGCCGTGTTTTCCTTTTTATGGACTAAGGACTGATTCATTTCCAGGTGTAAGAAGCAGATCAACTCTCATCGATGGACACATGGGGTGCATATGACAAAAAAGGGAGGACTGTTGTGGAGATTTTTATGGAAATGTATTAATGTATGTTGTCAGATGTCCCCCCCAGTGTCAGTTTTGCTGTAATGCGCTCATCTGAGCGTATTTGCACATACAGACGTTGGTGGAAGATCGGTGGCGGGAAAATCTTCCTATGGAAACAGCGATGTTTGCTGCATTTAGAGATGTTGTTTTGCGCCCCGTTGGGGGAACTGGCCAGCCCCTGGCGGGGGGCGTTGAATGACTCTGAGCGCACATATCTGTGTCCACAGGAACAGTAGCATAACTATAAAATAATTGTGGTCCATTTGAGGCATAATTGTTATGTAGTTTCCGTCATTTGGTAACAGTGTATGTCACTGTTAGTCAATTTGAATGAACATTGTATCTGTTTGGAAGGATGTCCTTGTATGGTCATTCTCCTGTGGAAGGAACATCCTGTGATGTCCCCGCCCATGGGGGGAGGTGACTGGTTGCTGCAACCAATCACCTCCTGTCTTGAGATCTTTTGAGTTTAATAAAAGCCTATGATTAGGCGTCGGCTGGACAGTCTATGCTGGGATGGCCTGACGATAAGATCTATGTGTGAGCCTTGCTTCTTGGATGGATGATGGGATGAACGGTGAGTGGATTTTAGCAAACTTAAAGATAGCATTATTGCAAAAAGATGAATCTAAAGTGTGTGCTTATAGAGCACAAGAAATATAGGCTGTGTGCTCTGCAAACAGCCTACAAATTCCACGACAACATCTTCTGGGTTAACCTCTTGGCACCGACGGCACGCAAATATGCGGCCTCTCGGCGGGTGGGCCGTGGTGCAGAGCGGCCACATATCTGCGTACTAGATTGCAAACACAGCTGTGCCTTGCTTGCTGCCGGAACAGTTGCCAGTGGGTAATGGAAAGCTCCCAATTGCTGCTTGCAATAGGGAGCTTTCCGATCATGTGAGCGCCACGACAGACAATCGGCGGCGCCAAGAGTTTAAATGTATTTTCTACTGTGTCAGGTGCACTGTTTAGTTAATGTTGCCCAAAAGATGTGGTGTTGTTTAGTAGACACGAGTTAACGTTCTTAGCCAGGTTTTCCCTGTTTTTTCTGAAGACTACCACCCTCTGCTGGACAAAGCATATAAAAAAGGGGGACTCTGCTGCTGAGGATTTAATCTCCACTTTGCTACCTCACCACCCCTTGTGGGCGCCCAGTCAGGGTTCCTGGAGGTATGGACCTTGCTGCTAACTGAACTTATGGACTGATGGACTTTTCCACCTGTTTAAGGTATGATCACCTTATTGGGCACAAGAGAGCACCCGGGACACACTAGTAGGCAATTTAGGGGACTTTGTACAGGAATCTGTATGCTAAATGTTGCTGAAAACCTTTATCTGTTAAATTAACAATTTCAGTAAAATGACTTTATTGGTAAAGTGGAATTCCAGTCATACCCTAACTAAGCCTAAATCTACTCACACCCCCATTATATTCCATGTACTCCATGTAACTTCCATGTAAAAGAAATGATGTCTATACTTACCTATTCTGAAGCTCTTCCGGTCCAGTCATATGAGCCTGGGCCATGATGTCATGATGTCACCCATAGGTTGACTATAGGGCTGTCCCTCCTCTACATTGAAGTTTGTGTGACTGGATTGGAGCAGCTTCAGAATAGGTAAATCAAGACATCTTTTCTTTTTCTTATTATTTTTTTTATTATTATACAGGATTTATATAGCGCAAACAGTTTGTGCAGCGCTTAACAAAATAAAGGCAGACATTACAGTTACATTACAATTTGGTACAAGAGGAATCAGAGGGCCCTGCTCAATAGAGCTCACAATCTAAAAAGGGAGGGTCAAATGATACAAAAGGTAATAGCTGTGGGGGATGAGCTGATGGAGGAAGTAAAACAGTGTTAGTTAGAAGCAGGATAGGCTTCTTTAAAGAGAAGGGTTTTCAGGGATCGTCTAAAGATGGATAGATTAGGGGACAGTCGGACAGATTGGGGTATGGAGTTCCAAAGGATGGGAGGATGGGAGAAGCTCTGGAGAAATCCTGGAGGTGAGCATGGGAGGAGGTGACAAGGGAGCTAGAGGGCAGAAGGTTTTGGGAGGACCGAAGAGAGCGGCTTGGTTGGTATTTTGGGACTAGGTTAGTGATGTAGCTGAGGGCCGAGTTGTGGATGGCTTTGTAAATTATTGTTAGTACTTTGAATTTTATTCGTTGGGTGAGTTGAAGCCAGTGGAAGGATTGGCAAAGAGGGGTGGAGGACACTGAACGGTTGGTAAGGTGGATGAGTCTGGCAGCGGCATTCATGATGGACTGAAGGGGGGATAGTCTATGTAAAGGTAATCCAATGAGAAGGGAGTTGCAGTAGTCACAATAACAGACACAATAACAAATAAAACACAATAAAAAACATACCGTATATACTCAAGTATAAGCCGAGTTTCTCAGCACATTTTTTGTGTGCTGAAAATGCCCCCCTCGGCTTATACTCGAGTCACCTTTTTGCCCCTGATCTCCCGGATTTGGGGAGCCGGTACCTTGGCACACATGTAGCCCCACTCTTCCTCTACAAGTGTGCAAAGTTTGTTGTCCTGGGGACCTACGGCCGGGGAGCACTGATTTTTCAAAGCCGGGCACCCCTTCCATAGACTCCCATGTTAAATGGTAATTTCTCTGGTAATTTTGGGGATTCGGTAACGGCCGGTCGTAGATCCCTTGGCACACATGTAGCCCAATTTCTCCTCTATAAGTGTGCAAAGTTTTTTGTCTGGGAGACCTACGGCCAGGGAGCACCGATTTTTCAAAGCCGGGCACCCCTTCCATAGACTCCCATGTTAAATGTCAGTCTAGTCATGGACCCAGTGAGGCATGGGCACAGTAAGGCATGGACACAGTGAGGCATGGACACAGTGAGGCATGGACACAGTGAGGCATGGATTTTTCCATCTGAAATCCGATGAAGCTGAATTCCATCAGTCTTGCCTACACACCATCAGTCAAAAATCCGACCGTCTTAAACGCTGTGACATAAAACACTCCGATGAGCCGAGAAAAATTAAGTTCAATGCTTCTGAGCATGCGTCGAATTGATGGTCCCTTAGTGGCAACAACTTCACCTCTACCTCCGACCATGAGAGGTTCTCTGGCAGGCAGAACCGTCACTTCTGGTTGGACTGCAAGCCGCAATCCCAACCCTACACTGCTCTCCTGCTTCTCTTGCTTCTGGATAGGCCCTCAGACAGCCTAGCAGCCAGATGTCCCCAGGATAGGCCTCTAGCCTAGCAGCCTGGGGCAATACGGCACACGTCCACCCAGACAGCCATCCAGGTGGCACAGAGCCCCGATCACCTCCCAAATAAATAGGCTCTCCCAGCAGGCCAAGGGACCCAAGAATATCCCTGCCCATTGGCTGAAACACCTTATTATTCCTAATTTGTCCTTGCAAAACCTTGTCTTATGTAATGTAACCCGATACCCAGCCATCTAGCGACAGAAGAGAGGACCTCCTAGCAATTGGCCAAGGCAACTATCACTGCAGGTACATTTAAGAGCAACTCTGCCTAAATATCAGGGTGCTACATGTGCATGCTATGTGTCCCTGACGGTGTTCCTTGCATGTTGGGCCTCTGTA
Organism: Rana muscosa; assembly: GCA_029206835.1. NCBI lineage: Eukaryota > Metazoa > Chordata > Amphibia > Anura > Ranidae > Rana > Rana muscosa. The sequence continues at coordinate 195,740,296 of CM055118.1, forward strand.
TTTGGACAGGTTGTATAAAAGTCTCACACATGTGGAATTGCCATACTCAGGAGTTGTGGCAGAATGTATTTTGGGGTGTCATTTTTGCTTTGTACATGATATGTGTTGTAAATATCTTATAAATGGACAACTTTGTGTAAAAAAAAAAATGTGTTTTCATTTTTTTTCCACATTTTCCAAAAAACTTCTGGAAAAAAATGACATGTTCAAAAGACTCATTATGCTTCATAGATTTTAAGTTGGGGCGTTTGCTTTCCAAAATGGGGTCATTTTGTGGGCGTCTCCCTTGTCCTGGTGCTCCAGGGCCTTCAAAAGTGTAATAGGTGGTCGAGAAATGAGATGTGTAGTTTATGCTCGTAGAACGCCTGAAGGTGCTACTTCAATGTTGGGCCTCTGTATGTGGCCAGGCTGTGTAAAAGTCTCATACATGTGGTATCGCTATACTCAGGAGGAGTAGCAGAATGGATTTTGGGGTGTAATTTTTGCTATGTACATGCTATGTGTTGGAAATATCTTATAAATTGACAACTTTGTGTAGAAAAAATGCGTTTTCATTTTTTTCCACATCTTCCATAAACTTATGGAAAAAAATGAACCATTCAAAAGACTCATTATGCCTGATTGATTATACGTTGGGGTGTGTGCTTTCCAAAATGGGGTCATTTTGTGGGCGTTTCCATTGTTCTGGTGCTCCAGGGCCTTCAAAATTGTAATAGGTATTCAGCAAGTTAGATGTGTAATTTATGCTCCTAGAACATCTGATGCATGTTGGGCCTCTCTATGTGGATAGGCTGTTAAAAAGTTCTACACATGTGGTATCACCATACTCAGGAGGAGTAGCAGAATGCGTTTTTGGGTGTAGTTGCAAGTATGCATATGCCATGTGTGAGAAATTTGTGAAAAAAATTAAAATAAATCCCAATTTTGCAAAGAATTGTGGAAAAAAATTACAACTTCAAAAAACTCACCATGCCTCTTACTAAATGCATTGGCAAGTTTACTTTCCAAAAGGGGTCATTTGGGGGGCATTTGTACTTTCCTGGCTTGTTAGGGTCTCATGAAATGAGATAGGCTGTCAGTACATCAGGTGTGATCAATTTTCAATGATTAGCACCATAGCTTGTAGACTCTCTAACTTTCACAAATAATATCCACTAATTTGGATTATTTTTACCAAAGATATGTAGCAGTATAAATTGTGGCCAAAATTTATGAAGAAAAATTACTAATTTACAAAATGTTATAACAGAAACAAAGAAAATGTGTTTTTTTTTTTCAAAATTATCGGTCTTTTTCATTTAAAACTAAAATAAATACAAATTTCACAGTTGTATGAAAAAAGGACAAAATAATCATTTGGGTACAGTGTTGCATGATTGAGTAATTGTCATTCAAAGTGTGAGAGCACTGAAATCTAAAAATTGGTCTGGGCAGGAGGGGGGTTTAAGTGCCAGTAGATTAATTGTTAAACTTTGCAAAACCTTTTTATAAAATAAAGTACATATATTCATTGCATGCAAAATTGTGTTAATTGAAAATGTCTGGGTAGGGGGTCTATACTGTAACTTTCATTAAGATAAGATAACCTTGCTGATCCAGCACTGTTTTTCCACTTTCCTTACTTTTTTTTGAAAAATTATTTTTACTGATGTTTTTTAGTAGACAAAACAATAACAAGGTGAAGACAATACAGTCGAGGTCGCCAGAACTAAACAACGCAGGGCCGCATAACAAAACCACACCCACGGTTAGGTGTCCTAGAAAAACATAGACCTGCTATCTACAGATAAGGTATCTCAACCCCCCCCCCCCCACACACACACACTTTCCTTACTTAGGCCCCTTTCACACTGAGGCGTTGAAAAAACGCTCAAAAATTATAAGATTTTGTACCTCTATTTTACCGCGATTTTACCGCGTTTTTACCGCGATTGCGGTAAAAATATCGCTAACGCATATGCGTTTTTGCCGCGTTTTTACCGCGTTCGCGCTAAAAATAGCGCGAACGCGGTAAAAACACATACGCGTTAGCGCAATTTTTTTAAATAACGCTTATGCCTATGCGTTTTTACCGCGGTTCCCATTTATTTCAATGGGGATAGACGTTTTTACAGCGCTATTTTATGCGCCCTAAAGTTGCTCTAAAAAAGCGGTTTGCAGAATTTTTTTCAACGCCCAGCCAGCACAACGCTTCAGTGTGAAAACCCTCAGAGATTTCACATTGAGAATGCTGGGGCAGGATTATTTCAGGCGTTATTACAGCGCTATTTTTACCGCAAAAACGCGGTAAAAACGCCTCAGTGTGAAAGGGGCCTTAGGCTACTTTCACACTCGGGCGGTGGGGGCATCGTCGGTAAAGCGCCGCTATTTTTAGCTGCGCTTTGACGTTGTTTTTGCGTCACTATAGCGGCGCTTTTCCGGCGGTTTGGCGTCAGTGCCCATTGATTTCAATGGGCAGGGGCGCTTTAGGAGTGATGTATTCTCTGCTCCTACAGCGCCTCAAAGATGCGGCTAGCAGGACATTTTTACCCTTGGGCTTTCTTACTGGAGTGAAAGGAGCGGCTCTTTCAGGGCGATGAATCTCAAGACCCGCTTCCTGATTGGCCGGGAGGAGGATCAGTGTTTCAATAGCGAATATTCATTTGCTATTGCAACACACCTGGGAGGGCTCCGTTCGCATTCTCTGCGCCCTGAGCCCCCCCTATTTTAAAGCCTATTGGATCCTTTGGCTCTAATCAGGTGCTTAAAAAAACACCTCTCCCATTGGAATTCATGCATCCGGCATACTGCAAGGGGCCGGACACGTGGATGGGGGGGGGGGGGGCGGTGCCCGTGCGCCCTTAGTGGACAGGCTGCCCCTGTGCTATACTTACCTGCCTCAAGGGTTTTGCACAGAGCAGCCCCGATCCTCCTCTTCTGGGGTGCCCCGCCGGCGCTCCTGGCACCTCCCCTTCGTTGGGTGCCCCCACAAAAAGCTGCTTTCTATGTGGGCATCCGTTCGGGCTCCCTCCCGAGTCCCACTGCTGTGTCCATTGACAAAGTCTGTGTCACTGGATTTGATTGACAGCAGCAGGAACCAATGGCTCCTGGTGCTTCAATCTGTCCAATGAGGACAGAGACAGTGGCTGGAGCCGCTGGGCTTGTGCGCATCGCTGGATCGGATGGGCACAGGTTAGAAAAAGGGGGGCTCTGGGGACAGTTGCCGCAAAGAAGGTTACTTGTTAACCTTAATGCAAAGAATGCATTAGGGTGAAAAACTTTGAGACTTTACGATCACTTTAAAAAGACCCCGTAACCAACGTAAACAATTGCAAGTAAAAGTACAGAAAAAAATGGTATTTTAGATTTTTTCCTTTCCATAAACTATGTTTTATTCACTTGCTATGTCATGGCACTCGCCTCTTCTGGGATTGTCTAATTACTGTCTATGTTGGCCCGACTCCTCTGACTATCCCTGTACCTTTCTATATAAACTTTTATTTAGCAGCTGGGCAGAAGCGAAGGGGAATACTACTTGAGGGACATCTCTGAGCTTGCTGGGGCTGCTGTCATCACATCAAAGATAGTGGCACCCAGCAACAGTCTAAGGGCTTTGGGATGTCTATATGAAGGAGGCTTTTACAGGTAAATACCATGCAACAAATGTGTTAAAGGAACATATAATTTTATAGGAAGATTGCTGCTGAAATGTATGATCTAGTGAAATGGCCACTTTAAGGTTTAGAAACGCTTGCCAAAACCACAGAACTGTAAATGAGCCCTATTAAATGATTGGGACATGTTCAAAACCTGAGCCACCGCATAAACTCCATCCACCTAGGCAACGTGTCCTTAGCTGCAACTCAACTATGCTTCCATTAGATAAGAGCATCATTAGCCGCATCAGATTGTCAAGAGCTTTTACAGAGCAAAGAGCTTCCATATACAATACATATCAGAGGAATAAGCAGCTGCATTGATTTCTGAACCACAAAGCCTAATTCTTCCAATGACACAAAGATAAAAAGGGAAGGAGTTGTTACATAAGTATGAAAACGGCAAAAGCTTCACTTCCTGGAAACAAGGGAGGTAAATTGAATTGTATAATTATCCCATTGAAAGGAAATGGATTGTAATTGTGAAATTTCTGAGCGCTGCTCTAAAGAACATGACGTTCAACCTTTTTCAGCATCTTTCTCATCTCACTGAAATTGATCAAAGTCTGGCTTCTGATGTTCTGATGTTTGTATTTGTATTTATTCAACTGCAATTCCTGAGAACAAGTGAAAGCAATCTGCGTCAGTTTACTTTGTCTTTTTGCCACACAACAGAAGGCGAGCCACATGGATACTGCTTATCCAAGCTAGACCTTTGAAATTTATGACTAGGCATAAGTGAAATTAGAAGTTTTTTTTTTTTTTTTTTTGAGACTTCAGTAAAAAAAAAAAAAAAAATTGACGTTTTGGCAAACTTGGCAAATAAAATGTATGTCCTTTTTTTTTTTCAACAAATAGAGCTTTATTTTTTTGGTATTTGATCACCTCTGCGTTTTTTTTTTTTTTTTTGCGCTATAAACAAAAAATAGAAAGACAATTAAAAAAGATATGTATATATATATGTAGCGGGGTCTCCTTTAGGGCCCCGTGACTACGATACCCAGAACCCCGTTCGGCACCCAGGGTGCATTCAGCCACCGCAGAGACTGATGGGAGGGGCTATATAAGAGGAGGGCGAGGCTGAGCTCAGCCTCTTTGGACACCGCGCTGCAATCAACAGGTCTTCCTGTGCGGATCTGCTGCAGTGCAGGGCCTGAAGCCAGGGCCTTGCACAACTTCCAGAGAGCCTTCCACCCCACTGCGGAACCTGGGTGACACCTGACTTCGCTGACTACTTATATCAGTCGGATCGGAGACCCGATCGTTGCAGACGCTGTGTGTGTAGACACAGCAGGTGGAAGTTCCGGACTGGGATCGTGTCCGGAGTGATGAGCGAGCACCTGCTCAATCCTATAGGCTGTACTGTTGTTAGGCCTAGAGACTGCCTTGGCCCACCGGCCTTTATTTACTGTTCCACCGGAGACTAGTGGCAGAACTGAGTTGAGTTAGTCTCCGGTGAAGTGTTCTTTATTGTCTACCCCTTTGGATTACAAATACTGTTCCTGTTGTGCACCACCAGTCAAGTTGCATGCAAAGAAATCGTTCTGCTAGAGACTGAGTTAAATCTGAGTCAGGCCTGACCAGGAGTTAGAACTTTTGTTGCTGCGCCATAAGGGCGCATAAATAGAGATAGCTGCACTAGACGGGAAATAGCCTGCATTATCAGGGTGTACTATAATTTCTGCTGCAGGGCTCTGCAGACATATGTCAGTTGTGAATTAACCTTGTGCCTTTTATCCAAAGTAAAAAACCCGTTATACTTCATCACTTGCTATCAGTGTGTTATCATTGTGTAAAGAGGTTACCCTTACAATACTGTTAGATTGTGATAAGACAATAAACCCTAGACTAGCTGTGCCAGAGTGGGTCGAGTAAGATTGCCGGGGGTTGGCGGTGCTGTACACAGGGCCCGAAACAAAACCAGTGGCTCTCTTAACTGGGGGTAGCGCTACACATATATACATATATATATATATATATATATATATATATATATTGTGAAGGACTAGCATCAAATGTAGAACTTGAAGGACACCGCCACTCGCTGGTTCTTCTTTTTAAGGGCTTTGTTTGGCCATTTTTATTAAAAGAAGTTCAAAACAAAATTAAAGGTTTCCCTCGCAGGGGTTTCAGCACTCCTATTCATCAACAAAATGTCATTTAGCCTCCTGGCTTATACATACAGCAGTGCTGCTCAGGCCTTCCACTTCAGGCTTTCATCTGTCTCCTACAGACTATTCCCTTGGCAACACCGTCCATTTAGATAGCAGCCCCTCACTGCTCTGATCCTCAGACTTGGGTCCACTGCTCTGACCCTCAGACCTGGGTCTCTGGCTTCCAGTGTGCAGACAAGCACTCTCTGGCTTCTCCAGTGCACACTTGCACTCTGTGGCTTCCCCAGTGCACACCTGCACTCGTCGGGAGGATGGAGCCTAGAATGCTGGTCCTGATTCTACTATCAGGCCCACACACACCTGAACAATCAGTGTGCAGTTGAGTCTCAAAACCCGGATCCAGGACTGGGGATTTCATCCCACCCGGATCTCTAAGAAATCCCCAAGCTCCGGGTCCCAAAGTGGACTTTAGTAAATCATGAGGAAACTGAAAAGCCAGTTTCCTCCCAAACAAGCAAATACCCTGGAGCCCCTCAACCTGCCTGGTTGAGAATCCTGTATTCATACACTGGTGGGGTACCACACTACCACAATATATATATATATATATATATATATATATATATATATATATATACATATTTTTATTTTATTTTTTTACTTTCTGTTATAAAACATTTCCAAAACAAAATTTATAAAAATGTAATATCTTCATCAATTTAGGCCAATATGAATTCTGCTACATATTTTTGGTAAAAAGAAAATGCCAATAAGCTTATATTGATTGGTTTGCACAAAATTTATAGCGTCTACAAACTATGGAATATATTTATGTAATTTTTATTTATTTAATTGTATCAGTAATGGTGGCAATCAGTGTCTTATAGCAAGACTGGGATATTGCGGTGGACTAATCGGACACTAACTGACACTTTTCTGGGAACCAGTGACACTAAAATACAGTGATCAGTGCTAAAAAAATATGCACTATCACTGTACTAATGTCACTGGCTGGGAAAGGGTTAACATCAGGAGCGATCAAAGGGTTAACTATGTTCCTAGCAAATGTTTTTCTACAGTGTTGAAGGTGCTTTTACTAGGGGAAGGCATGGATCCATGTCCCTGGTGTGCAGGAACACAGGATCGATGCCTACCCTATAGACAGAGCTGCAATCTGCCTTGTTTACAACTGATTATGAGTTAACTAAAAATGTATACAAGTGGTTTCAGCAGAACCCAGAAGTATGTCAATATTTACTGAATTTGAATAATGGCTAGTGTTGATTAATTCCTTTTCTCTCTAGCAATTGTTGATAAAATATCCCTGCCTCTTTGAGGACCAAAGACTTTAAGTGGGGGGAGGATGTAGCCAGGAGCTGGATATATATATTCCTGCAATCAGGAGACACTGTGTGGCTTTGCTGCGGGGGAGCCGTTTTCCTCAAATGCTGAGTTTGGCGCTGACCTGTTACCTCTTTGATACAGAGACAAGGCAGAGCAAAGCATCTTGGGACATGTAGTTCAAATGGACAGGATTTGCCCTCTTGCTAAATCATCGGGAACTACAACTACCAGATGGCTGATGGGAAAGAACAGACTGCTGGGAGAGTCTATAAGGGGAACTAATTGATGCCTGGCACGCTCTCTTGGGACCCCGGCTTGGATCTAAGTGCAGCGATTCTGTGACGGTGTGTGCTGCAGCTGAGTCGCGGCCTGCACCAGCAGAACCATCCAGCGGATATTCAGAGGGACATCTGCGGGCAGCACTCTTTGGTTGTTCAGCGTCAGCCTGGAGGCCTCTCCTATTCCCTCTATCATTGCTGTGACTTCCAGAGTCTGCTTTGCTCTTAAGGGAGCTGCCATCAGTGCTTTATTTACTCATTTATGGACCTTTTTTAAACTGGGACTTTCACCTAATATTGATCAATTGTTATATTCCTGTCAGTTTATTAGTGTTATTTATTTATTTATTTTTATCCCTCTGTTTGTGTTGTTTACAGTATGCCCACCTCCATAACGCTGTGTATACCTCAAATTCTTGCGCCAGCTTTCCTTTTCCACTTTACCTTCTATCATCCGCTTCTACATGTAGTTCTACTGAGGGCAACATCTTGGAGTCAGTGATCACTGTCCAGTTGCAGTTTGTTCAACAGAGGAAGATTTGCTTCTTTGTTAATTCACAACCAATTGATTCAGGTTGCTTTGCTCTGCCATTCAGAAATTCTTTGCATGCAATTGTTTTCAAGGGCTAGCTGAAGATCAACCAGATTGCCTCACACTAACACGGGACTACTTCTCACCTCCTTTCCCACTTCAGGTAATGTTTCTACTGAGCTCACAGAGCTACAATTCACCAAGAACTCTCTGAAAGAGCAGGTTGAATTTCAATACAATTTCTTACTCCAAAGGTTTTAACATTGTATTTACTATTCTGCATCTATGTGTTGAGGAACAGAAGAGAGGGGTCTGACACCAATAAGAGCCATTCCTCTGCTCTCCTGTAACCTGATCACATAGGCATTGCATGTGCCTTGTTGTGTATAGAGATTATAGTCTTCACTGTTGAATGTTTAATATTGATATGTGATTGCCATTTAGTTATTGATAACACTTCTATAAGAAATACCATTCTAAACTGTAAACTTGTGTTGATTTTCCAATCGTTTCCACTTCAATAAGTAATGGTTTAATCAATTCTGGTGTACCTATTTCATTGTTATCATTACTATAAGGGAAAATTTATGAACCCAGGGTGTCAGAGGTGGCGTAGGACTTGCAGGGTCAGGGCAACCAGAGGGGTACTGATTTAACCAGCGACCCTAACGAGGGCAGCGCTAAGTTTATAAACAAAAGGTTTAGGGTTAGTGTTAGTGTGGGGGTTAACAATGAGGATAGGGTTAAATTGTAGGTCAAGGTAATTTATTTAAATTTTGTATAGAGTGGAAAGAATTACAACCCTTGTCAGGTTTTTACTGTTAGCCAAGGCTCCAATAGATATGTAGCGGCCTCACCTCTCTCTCTTTGTTTATCGGTTATATGGCTGTTGTCTAGGGGTACCTGGGAGAGAGAGAGAAACACACCACGGCCCATGTCCTCCGTAACTGGGAGGTGAAGGCCAGAGATTGGGCTTTTGTGTAGGTGTCCTAGAGTCAAGTCCAGTCCTTCATCCCTGACTCCTTTGCTTTAGTAACCCAAGTTCCACACCGTGAATAGGTACAACTCAGTTTTATTCTTCTTGCCAAGCAATAAAACAATCTTTCTCCTTTGGAAAATGGGGACAGATCGAGGCACAATCCTTTGCCTTCTTGCTGCTGCCCACTGTGCTGTCACCAGTGGTGAATAGTCACTGCCACTGACTAGGTAATATAGAACGTGAATTACCTTCGCTCACTTTGCCCCTGTCAGAGGAAGAAATCCGTCCAAGGGAAAAGTGGAGGCCTCTCCGTCACCAGCGATGCTGCGCCGGGCTCTTCAGAGAAGTTACTGCACACCAGTCCTCACGAACTCAGACACGGGCACCCAGGGAGTTAGGGCCCCCTCGGATTCCTCCACCCTCGAGGCATCCGCCATAGTACCTCACCCCAGGCTAAAGGTGCCTGAGATGGACTCCATCCCTTCTCCAGCTAGGCCAAGGGCAGGCCTGAAACACCGGAACGCCAGCACCCAAGCTAAAGGTGCCTGGGTGCGTCCGCGTCCTCCGACTCTCTCCTTTGAAATCAGGGCATCCGCCCCTTTTATGACCTCTCCCTTTGCGCCACAGCGGGTTCCCCGCCCCGCTGTACCAGCTCCAGGGGAGAACAAAAAGGCACGGTTCGCGGTGTGAGTTCAACTCCGGTCCCAGGCAACAGCGCCACCCAGGGACCCCAAGGAACCTCACACCACCAGAGTCCTCACATAATTCAAATACCCGCTACACTCTCCCCCTGGTGATTTGACACTGGTCCCCAATGTCTGGTACAAACTCACACCCCACGAAGAGTGGTGTCATAAGTTCAGCCCAGAAACCAAACTACACAATTTAGCCCTGAATTGTGCCAAGACCTGAATGGGAAAGGGAAAACTTAAAACAATATAACTATAAAACTTTCCAATAAAACACTTTAAATATCTCACACATTTACATTCCTCCCTCCCTCTGGCTATCTAAGGACCACCCATTCTCAGTAGTCTTGACAGACGAGTCTCCTGCAGAGGGAAAGAAATGAAACATACATCCTACCAACATGTGTGTTTGCTTGGAATGAATAGGTCTATCCTAGAAGAAACCCATTCACTCCAATAAGTGCTGCATAATGTAAAAAAAAAAAAAAACAATCGTTGCGCAACACTGCCACCTGGTGACAGTGCCGCGGTCAAGACACTCATCACTTCCAGATGAACTTCCCTCTTGAACATTTTCTCTGTGATCCTACACTATCTAAAACCCAAAGTCACTGATTTCTTCTGAGCGCAAGGAGAAGGAGGGAGAATAAACAAAAACAGAGCTCCCATATCTCCAACGAGTAGAACTGCCCAAATACAAAAAAAAACTAGGGCACAGTCCCTGTGTTCAAGAAAAGGCACTCCGTAAAGTTCAGCCAGGAATAGAAAAGAAAATCGCACGGGAGTCTTTTTTTTTTCTCCCTTACAGGTAAAACATTGGATGAGGCAATGATATAGGCTTCAAACGATCATCAAAAGCCTCCACATGGTACTCAATACTTTTTCCTTCTTTGCGGCAGATCTCCACTTTATCCGCATGAATGTGTCTTTCCAGCATCCATTTAGCTTTACAGTCCTGAAACTTCTTGGTGACCGTTGGTGAACAAGAAAGATACCGCCGTGCTTGCTGTACTTTCAGTTTGTCCCATACAAAGGTATCATACCATCTTTGCCGAAAGACCTCCACCTCATAGAGCAGTTCCTGAGGCAAATACGGGTATTCCCACCCATATTCCTGAGCAACCTTCTGGCCAAAGAGACGCTGCAGCCTTGACAAAGGTGGCATAGTAGCTCGGTCTCCCTCTCCAGGTGGAACAATCGCTTCTGGGTGGCGAGGTGCGTTCACCACCTCGGTGGACCTGGGCCTAGGAGCCCGCAGTGACTGACGTTGCACTCCCGCAACAGGAGCAGGTGAAATGGATGTTGAATCCAGAAGGGGAACTTCAGACAAAGGACCAGCTTCATCCCCTGGCGCCGGGGCCTACACCCGAGGTGTACTATCTCCAGTAGACATGGGCAGGTCCCTCGTAACACGGGCCAAGGGTAGCTTCATCTTGTCCCATCCCTTCTGCTGGAAGATTTCGTCTATCTCCCCATCATCGCCATTGTCAGACAATGAATCCAGATCAGAGGTGTCGTAGCACTCAGCGGGCAGATAATTCCCAGTCACGGAATGATCCCCCTTGACGGCCTCTACCGACTGTGGACTACCGCCACTTTCTACCACACAGACAGTCCCAACCCCGGGCTCAACTGGACCTTTAAAACGAACAGGGATGTCTAGGACGTTGTCTACCGAATCCATCCAGGTCAGGCAAGCAGTGGGGCGAAGCTCTTCCACGGCCACATGAGGCCATCACCAGGCCGACTTTTCTCTTCGGTGGCCGGAGCAGGGAGCTGCTGGTGACCGAGGCAGCATCCTCGGATTTTTCTCTTTTCACTTCCGCTTGGGCAGTCCCTTCGCCTGGATCAGTGTGCATGGGGAACGCACCAGCATCGATCTCTCCCTTTGGAGTGGCAGTCCCTGTGAGGTAGTTGAGGTGGAAAGCCCGAGGCTTTTCTGTGGATGGGTCCACCTCGAAGAGGAATTCTTTGCAGACCTCACAGCGCCCAAACGGCTTCAGCTAGACCACCAGTCCCGAACAGCCGGGACAGATCACACCAAGGGCTTCCATGTCTCTACAGGTAAAGAGAGCCAATCGCCCCCGGGTCCTTAGTCTTATCCCCGTATCCATAATCGGAGCAGCCAGAGAAGACATATCCGCGAAGGAAGGAACAGAAATCCACGGAGCACTTGAAGCCATCCTCTCTCTTTGCTGCTCCATTGAGCACTGACCCACCTGCGCCGGAATCTCCACGTGCGTACCTCCACGTGGCCAGACTCCTCCCACCTTCTGCACTTGTTCGCGGGCTTTTCCCTTGTTCACAGGCTTTTCCCTTGCCCCGCCCACGAACTAGACAGTTGTGGGTTGCCTCGTGGCGCGTTGGCCAATATGGCCGACCTACTCGGAACTCCTCTGGGCAGCAAAGTTCAATTTCAGACACCATACACTAGGGGTGTCCCGATACCACTTTTTTAAGACCGAGTACAAGTACCGATACTTTTTTTCAAGTACTCGCCGATACCGATTACCGATACTTTTTTTCAATGTCATGTGACAGTTTGAAAGATTGGGACTGATAGGGGGCGCTTATGGGCATGGATCGATGGCACTTATGGGCAGTGATAGGTGGCACTTGGGGGCACTGATAGGTGGCATTTATGGGCACTGATAGATGGCACTTGTGGGCAGTGATAGGTGGCACTTGTGGGCACTGATAGGTGGCACTGATTGCACAGAAAGGTGGCACTTGTGGGCACTGATAGGTGGCACTTATGGGCACTGATAGGTGGCACTTGTGGGCAGTGATAGGTGGCACTGATTGCACAGAAAGGTGGCACTTGTGGGCAGTGATAGGTGGCACTTGTGGGCACTGATAGGTGGCACTTATGGGCACTGTTGGTGGCACTTGTGGGCAGTGATAGGTGGCACTTGTGGGCAGTGATAGGTGGCACTGATTGCACAGAAAGGTGGCACTTGTGGGCAGTGATAGGTGGCACTTGTGGGCACTGATAGGTGGCACTGATTGCACAGAAAGGTGGCACTTATGGGCACTGATAGGTGGCACTTGTGGGCAGTGATAGGTGGCACTTGTGGGCAGTGATAGGTGGCACTGATTGCACAGAAAGGTGGCACTTGTGGGCAGTGATAGGTGGCACTTGTGGGCACTGATAGGTGGCACTTGTGGGCACTGATAGATGGCACTGATTGCACTGATAGATGGCACTGATTGCACTATCAGTGCAATCAGTGCCATCTATCAGTGCCCACAAGTGCCACCTATCAGTGCAATCAGTGCCCATAAGTGCCACCTATCAGTGCAATCAGTGGCATCTACCAGTGCCACCTGATAGGTGGCACTGGTAGATGGCACTGATTCCACTGATAGTACCCACAAGTGCTACCTGATAGGTGGCTGGCACTGAAATGCTGCGGGGGGTGAGGGGAAATGACACAGGATTTAAGAAAAAAAAAAACTGCTGCAACGCCCATCTTGGTACACCCTGCACTCGGCTGCAGTAAGCAACAGCAGACATCTTGTTACACCCAGCCCATATAGCTCGGGTGCAGAGTGTACCAAGATGGGCGTGGGGACGTTCAGCCGCTGACGGCTACCGAATGTGACAGCACCGGTCACCGATCCTGATGCGGCTGCGCCCTGAACCCCTGCCAGCTTACCAGGTTCAACTGCAGGTGAGGGACTCGCTCTCCGCCCGCGGACTCCGTCCACCGACTGTGCCCGCCCTCTTCAGCCAGACTCCGCCCGCACTTTCCTCTCCCGCCCTCCCCAGCCACTGACTCCTCCTGCCCTCTCCGGCCAGACTCCGCCCGCACTCCCCCGCCCCCTCTCCTGCCCTCCCTAGCCACTGACTCCTCCCGCCCTCTCCGGCCACAACAAAAAAAAAAAAGTATCGGGTGAAGCATCGGGAGCATTTGCGCGAGTACAAGTACTCGCGCAAATGCTTGGTATCGGTCCCGATACCGATACTAGTATCGGTATCGGGACAACCCTACCATACACATATCCCGGATACGATGCCCCCACGTGTAGCGGCCTCACCTCTCTCTCTTTGTTTATCGGTTATATGGCTGTTGTCTAGGGGTACCTGGGAGAGAGAGAGAAACACACCACAGCCCATGTCCTCCGTAACTGGGAGGTGAAGGCCAGAGATTGGGCTTTTGTGTAGGTGTCCTAGAGTCAAGTCCAGTCCTTCGTCCCTGACTCATTTGCTTTAGTAACCCAAGTTCCACACAGTGAATAGGTACAACTCAGTTTTATTCTTCTTGCCAAGCAATAAAACAATCTTTCTCCTTTGGAAAATGGGGACAAATCGAGGCACAATCCTTTCCCTTCTTGCTGCTGCCCACTGTGCTGTCACCAGTGGTGAATAGTCACTGCCACTGACTAGGTAATATAGAACGTGGATTACCTTCGCTCACTTTGCCCCTGTCAGAGGAAGAAATCCGTCCAAGGGAGAAGTGGAGGCCTCTCCGTCACCAGCGATGCTGCGCCGGGCTCTTCAGAGAAGTTACTGCGCACCAGTCCTCACGAACTCAGACACGGGCACCCAAGGAGTTAGGGCCCCCTCGGATTCCTCCACCCTCGCGGAACTCAGTCGAAGGTACTGAGCCCCAGGCATCCGCCATAGTACCTCACCCCAGGCTAAAGGTGCCTGAGATGGACTCCATCCCTTCTCAATCTAGGCCAAGGGCGCCTAGGCCTGAAACACTGGAACGCCAGCACCCAAGCTAAAGGTGCCCGGGTGCGGCCGCGTCCTCCGACTCTCTCCTTTGAAATCAGGGCGTCCGCCCCTTTTATTACCTCTCCCTTTGCGCCACAGCGGGTTCCCCGCCCCGCTGTACCATCTCTAGGAGAGGACAAAAAGGCACGGTTCGCGGTGTGAGTTCAATTCCGGCCCCAGGCAACAGTGCCACCCAGGGACCCCAAGGAACCTCACACCACCAGAGTCCTCACATAATTCAAATACCCGCTACAGATAGAATTTCACTCACTTCCTGTTCCTGTGACAACAAGTTTACCAAAGAAGAAATTAGGGAAAATCTGCAGCAGAGACAAAGATAGAAATAAATATTCAGCATGGGTTCTAGCCTTCGCCCTACTCTGCAAAAGACAAAAAAAAAAACAAAAAAAAAACATTTTTTTTCAGTCTGTGTTACTATTGGAGATTTCCCCTCATTCAATGCTTCAATGTTGGCAAATCTTTCTAATGGATCCCCAGATATCAATAAATACACAGCAGGAGTTCTAACACCTCCCCACGCTATGCCAAATTATAAAAAAATAAAATAAAAATTGTCTGACATACACATTAATAAAAGGTTTAGAATTAAGCCGTGTACACGCGATCGGTTTTACCAATGAAAACAGTCTGATGGACTGTTTTCATCGGACGAACCGATCGTGTATGGGCCCCATCGGTCTTTTTTCCATCGGTGTGAAAAAATAGAACATGTTTTAAATTTATCCGATGGGAAAAAAAACGATAGCAAAATCCGATCGTCTGTGTGGAAATCCATCGGATAAAAAAACAACGCATGCTCAGAATCAAATCGACGCATGTTCAGAAGCATTGAACTTAATTTTTCTCGGCTCATCGGAGTGTTTTACGTCACAGCGTTTGAAACGGTCCCTTTTTTGACTGATGGTGTGTGGGCAAGACTGATGGAAGACAGTTTCATCGGATTTCCGATGAAAAAAACCATCGGATTAGAATCCATAGGATATCCGATCGTGTGTACAGGGCTTAAGGGTTAAGATTCAGATGAGCTTTGGCGACAAACCTATTGATGATTATGTCAGTGCTGACCTGCCCCACTTGCCTTTCTGAGGTACAGAATGTGGCAGAGGAGGAAGGTCCATAAAAGTAAAAAAATAAGAACAATTTTGCCATGAAATGGAAGTGTAACATTACCCCAGTGGCCCTAAAACTTTCTAAACAAAGGGCCCGTTCACTGTCCTTCAGAGTTTAGGGGTTGGGGCCAGAATGTGACCAGAAAAAGTAGAAATTTGCATTGACGTCAGTGATTAGAGAAAGTAAACATTGCCTAAGTGGTAGGAGAAATAATGCTCCATCATTGGTGTCAGTGAGAGGGATAGAGCCGCCATAGGTGTGCGTAACATATTGCATTAGGGTGTGCACCCCAAAGCTCAAACACACACACACTCTTATAAATAATTGTAAACAAACATTTTAAAATGTATTAAAACATGGGTGGTGTCAGTAGGGCAGTGTACAGTATCACAGCCCTCAAATTTTCCATTTGCCTACTCACATTTTGCGAGTGGAAAATGATGGCTGGCGAGCGTGGGCTGCCTCGGAGGAGGGGGGGGGGTTGAACGGGAGCCGTTCTCCCAGACAGGAGATGAGAGGAGAGCAAGAGTTGAGCTTACCAATCCTCAGAGAGCGGGGATTGTCTGAGGTAACAGCTTTCATTTGAATTGCTGGGTTCCCGGCGCCGCTCACCGTCACATACAGCCCCGCCTCCTCGCCAGGCGCCTCTCATGTTGCACAGTCCCGCCTCCTCGCCCGGCACATTTGATAGGTAGAACACTGGTCCAAAGTCGGGAGGCAGGACTGTGTGACGTGAGTGGTGCCAGGAGAGGAGGTAGGGCTGTATGTGATGGTGAGCGGCGCTGGGAACCCAGAAATTCAAATGAAAGCTGTTACTGCGGGCAATCCCCGCTCTCTGATGATCTGCCAGCTGCACAGGTGAGGCTGTAATGATGGGCACAGGTGGGACTGTAGTGACAGGCACAGGTAAGACTGTACTGACGGGCATAGGTGGGACTGTATTGATGGACACAGGTGAGACTGTATTGATGAGCACAGGTGAGATTGTACTTAAGGGCACAGGTGCAACTGTACTGACGGGCACAGGTGAGACTGTATTGATGGGCACAGGTGAGACTGTATTGATGAGCACAGGTGAGATTGTACTGATGGGCACAGGTGCAACTGTACTGACGGGCACAGGTGAGACTGTATTGACGGGCACAGGTGAGACTGCATTGAAGGGCACAGGTGAGACTGTACTGACAGGCACAGGTGAGACTTTATTGACGGCACAGGTGAAACTGTATTGATGGGCACAGGTGAGACTGTACTGACGGGCACAGGTGAGGCTGTATTGATGGGCACAGGTGAGACTGTACTGACGGGCACAGGTGAGACTGTACTGATGGGCACAGGTGGGACTGTAGTGACAGGCACAGGTGAGACTGTACTGACGGGAACAGGTGAGACTGTATTGGTGGGCACAGGTGGGACTGTATTGATGGGCACAGGTGGGACTGTATTGATGGACACAGGTGAGACTGTATTGGTGGACACAGGTGAGACTGTATTGATGGACACAGGTGAGACTGTATTGATGGGCACAGGTGAGACTGTATTGATGGGCACAGGTGAGATTGTATTGATGGGCACAGGTGAGACTGTATTGAGGGGCACAGGTGCAACTGTACTGACGAGCACAGGTGAGACTGCATTGATGGGCACAGATGAGACTGTACTGATGGGCACAGGTGAGACTGTATTGATGGGCACAGGTGAGACTGTTCTGACGGGCACAGGTGAGGCTGTATTGATGGGCACAGGTGAGACTGTACTTACGGGCACAGGTATTAAGAGGCACAGGTGAGATTGTCTTGATGGGCACTGGTTACGCTGTATTGACGGGCACTGGCCACGCTGTATTGACAGGCACTGTTCACGCTGTATTGATGGGCACTGTTCATGCTGTATTAACGGACACTGGTCATTAATATTTTTTGTAACTTAATTCTACATAAAACATTTAAGTGTAATTTCATGAGATAATTTATGAGGACGTGTTTAAGGGTGGGATTAGGGGTGGGGCATGGTTGGGTTGGGTGGGGCAACTGGTGGCGAGTAGCCCTAAAGGCCTGGCTAGTAGCTAAGGACTTGAAATGTTGAGCCCCGCAGTATCAATAGGGCAGAAGACTGTGTCAGTAAGGCAGTGGACAGTGACAGTAGAGCAGTGGGTGGGGTCAGTAGGACAGTGGATGGTGTCAGTTAGTAAAGCAGAGGATGGTGTCAGTAGGGCAGTGGACAGTGTCAGTCTTTTTTTTTCTTTTTTTTACAATTAAATTTGTTAGTATTTTTTTAATATTTTTAGGAGCCCTGTTGGGGGGCTTTGGTGAGATTTCAGGGGACTAAACAGACCCCTGAAGTTTCAGTTCTGAGACAGAGAAAGGGACAGAGGAACCATTCCCCAGTCCCTTTCTCTGTAGCCTCAGCTGCACTGCAGAAGAATGAACAGGAGTATGAGTTATGAATGAACAGAATGAGTGATCAGTACCGGGAGAGGAGATGAGGGAAGCCTGCAGCACTGCAGGGAGCTATCACAGGGTGAATCCTGGATGGGTGGAAGCTGGCTGTCTCCCCCAGCACCTGGTCCAGTCAGCTTCTTCGACCTGGGGCCCAGGGACTGGGTGCAGTGCTTCTGCTGGAGGATTATCCTGAGCTGAGAGACCCAGACCAGTAGTGTGCATTCCACCTGGGAACCCAACGGGGTTCATGGCAGAAAAAGACTATATAACCAATTTTTGGGTGCATTTGGAGTAATCTTCCACAGCGCTCCCTACAATTAAATTAAAGCCGTGGCCTGCTCTGGGGAATTGATATAGAAGAGACTGGAACTTTCATTTAATTGTCAGGAACCGCAGTGCAGTAGATCACTCCACCTGCACCTGAAAGTGATTAAATAGTCCTTTTTCTGCCACGGGCCCTTAGCTAACAATCTGACCTAGGAAGTTTTTTTAAAAAGCTGCAGAGTGGAGGTGGAGGAGTGTGTGCCCAGAATTTGTGAGTCAGACTCCTCTGTCTGCTGCCAGGCCCCCCTGCTGAATTAGCAGGGCCGTGAAGAGCGATGTGCATGGGGTGATTAGGGTGTGCCCAAGCACACCCCGTGCACACACCTATGAGAGCCACATCGTTTGTATTAATTAAAGAATAGTGTCCCATCACTGGTGTCAGTTTGGAGGTATAATGCCTCATCATTGGTATCAGGGGGAGG
This sequence comes from Rana muscosa, assembly GCA_029206835.1. Classification (NCBI taxonomy): domain Eukaryota; kingdom Metazoa; phylum Chordata; class Amphibia; order Anura; family Ranidae; genus Rana; species Rana muscosa. Next base: position 195,758,908 of record CM055118.1, read on the forward strand.
ACTTGTGTCCCATTGTTGGTGTCAGTGAGAGGATCAGTAGGAGGAATAATGTCCCAACATTGGTATTAGTGGGAGGAATAATGTCCCATCATTGGTGTCAGTGAGAGGAATAGTGCCTCATCATTGGTGCTAGTAAGAGAAATAAGGCCCCATCATTGGTATCAGTAGGAGAAATTGTACCCCATTGTTGGTGCCTCTAAGAAGAATGCCCCATCATTGGTGTCAGTGGGGGAATTGTGCCCCTTTGTTGGTGTCAGTGAGAGGAATAGTGCCCCATCTTTGGTGAAAGTGGGAGGAATAATGTCCCATCATTGGTATCAGTGGGAAAAATTGTGCCCCAGTGTGTAAGTGGGAGGAATATTGCACCATTGTTGGCATAAGTGCCCCATCGTTGGTAACAATGGGAGGAATAATGCCTTATCTTTAGCGTCAGTAAAAAGAATAATGTCCCATCATTGGTGTCAGTGGGAGGAATTGTGCCCCATGGTTGGGTGTTAGTGGGAGTAATAACATCTCATTGATGGTGCTAATAGGAGGAAAAGCGCCCCATTGTTGTTATCAGTGAAAGCAACAGTGCCTCATGATTGGCCTCAGTAGGAGGAATAGTATGCATTGTTGATGCCCCAAGGGTTGGATAAGGGCATGTAAAGGCTTGCAGGCCTCAGTTTGGTGACTACTGCATCATGCTATAAAAGGATCATTTTATTAGGTTAGCTATTCCTGAAAAGTATCTAAACCAAACTTTTTTTCCATTTGCTTTTACTAAAAGTGGAAAATGCAGGGCTTTTTTTTTTGCAGGAGCGTGGGGGAATGGAGTTCTGGCACCTCCAGGACTGAATGTATATAATGACAAGGGGTACTGGGGTGCTGGGGCGTACCTAGAGCATTTGGCACCTGGGGCGGATCCTATATCTGGCACCCCCCCCCCCACATTAAAATGTAAAAACACCCCACTGTGCCCCCGGCATACCTCTGCATCCTTCAATATTTCTGTGTCACTACTGTGTACCCCCTCTCCACAACTGCACCTCTGGACCCCTTTACATTACACAGCACCCCACAGCTCTGGCCCCTTTACATTACACAGTACCCTGCACCTCTGGACCCCTTTACATTACACAGTACCCTGCACCTCGGGGGCCCCTTTACATTACACAGCACTCTGCACCTCTGGGGCCCCTTTACATTACACAGCACCCTGCACCTCTGGGCCCCTTTACATTACACAGCACCCTGCACCTCTGGGCCCCTTTACATTACACATCACCCTGCATCTCTGGACCCCTTTACATTACACAGCCCCCTTCACCTCTGGGCCCCTTTACATTACACAGTCCCCTGCACCTCTGGGCCCCTTTACATTACACATCACCCTGCATCTCTGGGCCTCTTTACATTACACAGCACCCTGCATCTCTGGGCCCCTTTACATTACACAGCCCCCTGCACCTCTGAGCCCCTTTACATTACACAGCACCCTGTACCTCTGGACCCCTTTACATTACACAGTACCCTGCACCTCTGGGCCCCTTTACATTACACAGCCCCCTGCACCTCTGGCCCCTTTATATTAACCAGCACCCTGCACCTCTGGGCCCCTTTACATTACACAGCACCCTGCACCTCTGGGCCCCTTTACATTACACAGCACCCTGCACCTCTGGCCCCTTTATATTACACAGCACCCTGCACCTCTGGGCCCCTTTACATTACACAGCCCCCTGCACCTCTGGGCCCCTTTACATTACACAGTCCCCTGCACCTCTGGGCCCCTTTACATTGCACATCCCCCTGCGCCTCTGGGCCCCTTTACATTACACAGCACACTGTACCTCTGGGCCCCCTTACATTACACATCACCCTGCACCTCTGGGCCCCTTTACATTACAAAGTCCCCTGCACCTCTGGGACCTTTTACAATTATACAGCCCCCTGCACCCCTTTACATTACACAGCACCCTGCACCTCTGGGCCGCTTTACATTACACAGCACCCTGCATCTCTGGACCCCTTTACATTACACAGCACCCTGCCCTTCTGGACCCCTTTACATTACACAGCCCCCTGCACCTCTGGGCCCCTTTACATTACACAGTCCTCTGCACCTCTGGGCCCCTTTACATTACACAGCCCCTGCATCTCTGGATCTCTTTACATTACACAGCACCCTGCCCTTCTGGACCCCTTTACATTACATAGCACCCTGCACCTCTGGACCCCTTTACATTACACAGCCCCCTGCACCCCTTTACATTACACAGCACCCTGCATCTCTGGACCCCTTTACATTACACAGCACCCTGCGCCTCTGGACCCCTTTACATTACACAGCCCCCTGCACCTCTGGGCCCCTTTACATTACACAGTCCCCTGCACCTCTGGGACCCATTACATTACACAGTCCCCTGCACCTCTGGACCCCTTTACATTACACAGCACCCTGCCCTTCTGGACCCCTTTACATTACATAGCACCCTGCACCTCTGGACCCCTTTACATTACACAGCCCCCTGCACCCCTTTACATTACACAGCACCCTGCATCTCTGGACCCCTTTACATTACACAGTCCCCTGCACCTCTGGGACCCTTTACATTACACAGTACCCTGCACCTCTGGACCCCTTTACATTACACAGTCCCCTGCACCTCTGGGCCCCTTTACATTACACAGTCCCCTGCACCTCTGGGCCCCTTTGCATTACACATCCCCCTGCGCCTCTGGGCCCCTTTACATTACACAGTCCCCTGCACCTCTGCTCATCCACCGCACAGGCCCTCCGGCAAAAAGGGCCCTGGCTCCTAGTCCCTGCTTGGTTTTCGAAAAGGGCGCCAATGGCGCACGGGCGCGCGGGCGCGTGCACGCGCCTCCTATGAAAAAAAAGGGGCGGGGCGGGTGGATGACGCTCGATGCGCGCCGCGGTGCTTCTGCGCATGTGCAGGCGTCCCAGCATGTATAAAAGACACAGTACAAGTGTCAGCTGGATGCAAACAGAGCTAGCAACAAACAGTGGCACACAGAGGCGGTTGATGCAGGCATCCCCATAGAAAGGCACTTTAGTGGACACCAGCTGGTATATAGCAGCAACTGTGTTAGACTATTACCAGCAAAAATTGGTGTATGACGACGGGAATACCTCAGCTTTGTGCTTAAAGGATATGTCGTCCAGACGCTCCGGAAATAGGTCTTCCAGGAAGCCAAAGGGGTCTCCATCGGGCTCTGAGGATATTGGGCATGCTTGTACTGCACCAATCTCCCCTGAGAATTCAGAGGTCAGTAGCCGTAGGAACCCCGCAGGAGTGCCTGGTGCTGCGGCTGTCCCCAGTCCACCTGCTCCTGTATATATAACAGAGGAGGTTTTATCCTCAACTCTGGGAGGATTGGAAGAGAGATTAACAGCATTGATCGCTGCTTCCCTGTCACAGGAAAAGCGCGTCCGATCTCCGTCTCCTCCTTCAGAGTGCCTGTTAGTGGAGGAACAGCCCCACACAGAGATCGACCTACCTGAAGGGGATCAGGATGAGGTTGATTCAGTTATGGAGGAATCAACAGTGGAAGAACCTTTCTCAGCATCTCAGGCTGAAAGATTATGGGTTCAGTCTCTGACTAACATGGTCCGATCAGCATTTAAAATGCCTCTGGCGGAACCATCAACCACTACGGTTTCCTCGCTGGGGTCGCTGAAAGCTCCCCAGGCTGTCTGTTCCTTCCCAATCCACCCTTTATTGGAAGGGCTTATTTACCAGGATTGGGAGCATCCTGACAAAATATTTACTCCCCCCAAGAGATTTCCGGTGATCTATCCCATGGAGGATAAGTTCATTAAAAAATGGAGGGTCCCTACAGTGGACGCAGCCATCTCTTCTGTGAACAAATCACTGACATGTCCAGTAGATAATGTTCCAATGTTCAAAGACCCAATAGATAAAAAATTGGAGTCTTTACTAAAATCTGCTTTCTCTACAGCAAGCATGGTGACACAACCTGCGGTAGCAGCGATTGGAGTCTGCCAAGCGGTGAAAGATCAGTTGAAACAAGTCTTAAGGGACTTACCAGATCAGCAGGCTCTTGCCCTAGCTGACCTACCTAGAGCCTTGTGTTTTGCGGTGGACGCCATAAAGGATACAATCCAACAGGCCTCCCGCTTTACGCTGTCTGTAGTACATATGCGTAGGCTTCTATGGCTCAAAAACTGGTCTGCTGAAGCTCCCTGTAAGAAATTGCTGGTTAGCTTCCCATTTCATGGAGAACGCTTATTTGGAGAAGATCTGGATAAATATATCCAGAAAATTTCTGCCGGTAAAAGTTCACTCTTACTGGTTAAGAACAAGAGTAGAAGTCCTTCTTTTAAGAGGCCTACTTCTCCAGTCCCTGGCACATCGGCTGTGAAACAGTTCCAACGGCCTCCGCGGTCAAATTCAGGGGGCAGAAATCAGGGACAATCACAGGGTAACAAGAAACCCTGGGTCAAGAGAGGTACAAAACCTCCCCCCAAGTCATGAAGGGTTGCCCCCACTCAATCGGGTGGGGGGAAGACTTCAGTTGTTCACAGAGACCTGGCGGGACACCATCAGAGACAGATGGGTGCTCTCCGCAGTAAGTCTGGGATACAAGCTGGAGTTAAAAGACACTCCTCCTGCCCAATTTATGAGGTCAAACGTGCCAAGCGATCCCCAGAAGAGAGGATCCCTCCTTTTGGCACTAGAACAACTATTGCTCCAAGGTGTAATCATGAAGGTTCCCCTGGAAGAAAGTGGGTTCGGGTTTTACTCGAACCTTTTCACAGTCCCCAAACCAAATGGGGACGTGAGGCCCATATTAAATCTAAAGGGCTAAACAAGTTCCTAAATATCAGGACTTTTCGGATGGAGTCGATCCGATCGGTGGCCACCGCCCTACAAGGGCAGGAATGGTTAGCCTCGATCGACATAAGGGATGCTTATCTGCATATTCCCATCTTTCCGGCCCACCAGAAATTTCTACGCTTTGCAGTAGAAGGGCGCCATTTTCAGTTCAGAGCCTTACCTTTCGGTCTGGCCACAGCACCACGAGTGTTCACAAAAATTCTGGCCCCACTATTGGCCAATCTAAGAACACAAGGTGTAACGATAATGGCATATCTAGACGACCTGCTACTAATAGACCACTCAGTGGAAAAGCTGGAAGTAGCTATTCACAAGACAATCAAGTATCTGGAGTATCACGGTTGGATTATCAACTGGGACAAGTCAGCTCTAAGACCAGTCAGAAGTCTGGAATACTTAGGGCTAAGGCTGGATTCAAATCAGAGAAAGATTTTCTTACCTCCAGAAAAGGTGTCGTCTTTAAAAGATTTGACCCACTTAGTGGGTACAAAAAGAAAACCATCCATACGCCTGTGCATGAGGCTGCTGGGAAAAATGGTGGCTTCATTCGAAGCAGTACCCTACGGTCAATTCCATTCAAGGAACTTGCAGAGGGCCATACTGTCAGCCTGGAACAAAAAAGTTCAGGCTTTAGACTTACCAATGTCCCTGTCCCCTTCCGTTCGCAAGAGCCTCCATTGGTGGTTGGTGCCCCAGAATCTGGAAAAAGGGAAACCCTTCAGTCCGGTTTCTTGGAAGGTGGTCACTACAGATGCCAGCCTCATAGGCTGGGGGGCAGTACTGGAGCAATGGTCTCTCCAGGGCAAGTGGTCAGAAGCAGAGAAGGCCCTGCCCATCAATCTCTTAGAGATACGAGCAGCCCGGTATGCCCTAGTAGCATGGACATCCAAACTCCAAGGGTCCCCTGTCAGAATTCAATCAGACAATGCCACAGCAGTGGCATATATCAATCACCAGGGTGGCACCAGGAGTCGTGCAGCCCAGAGGGAAACGAATTGCATCCTGGAATGGGCAGAAAGATATGTCCCAGCCATATCCGCGGTTTTCATCCCAGGAGTGGAAAATTGGAAAGCGGACTTTTTAAGTCGCCAGCAATTATGCCCGGGGGAATGGTCTCTTCACCCCGAGGTTTTCCAGGCAATATGCCAGCGGTGGGGAACACCGGATGTAGATCTGCTAGCATCCAGATTCAACGCAAAGGTGGACAGGTTTGTCTCTCGGACAAGGGATCCCCTAGCTTGCGGCTCGGATGCCCTAGTGTTCCCTTTGGATCAGTTCAAGCTGATATATGCATTCCCACCGCCACAAATGTTACCGCGATTAATCCGCAGAATCAGGGTAGAAAAGAAACCAGTGATTCTGGTGGCTCCAGCGTGGCCCCGAAGGGCATGGTACGCGGAGATTGTAAAAATGTCAGTGAGGAGTCCTTGGACCCTCCCACATTGTCCGGACCTGCTGTCGCAAGGACCGATATACCACCCTTCCTTACCAGCCCTAGGTTTGACGGCCTGGCTATTGAAGCCCACATTCTGAAAAAGAGAGGGCTCTCTAATCCTGTGGTATCTACCATGATCAATGCCAGGAAGCCGGTATCCAGGCAGATCTATTATAGGATCTGGAAGGCGTACATTACATGGTGTGAGGCCAAGAAATGGCATCCACGTAAGTACGTAATAGGTAGGATTTTGGACTTCCTACAGTGGGCTGTAGATAGGAAGCTGGCCTTGAGTACTATCAAGGGTCAGATTTCGGCCTTGTCAATATTTTTTCAAAGGCCCTTGGCTTCGCATTCACTAGTCAAAGCTTTCATACAAGGAGTGATGCGTATTAGCCCTCCGGTTAGTATTCCCATATGTCCATGGGACTTAAACCTGGTTCTGTCGGTTCTACAGAAACAACCGTTTGAACCATTGCAACACATTTCCTTGGTTCTTCTCACCAGGAAATTGATTTTCTTAGTAGCCATTTGTTCGGCTAAAAGAGTATCGGAATTAGCCGCCTTGTCCTGTAAGGAGCCATATCTGGTTGTCCATAAGGACAGAGTAGTATTACGTCCTCATCCAGCCTTTCTTCCTAAGGTGGTATCGAGGTTTCATTTGAACCAAGATGTGGTTCTTCCTTCTTTTTTCCCCAAACCTAGCTCGGTAGAGGAAAAGTTATTGCATTCTTTGGATGTAGTAAGAGCAGTTAAAGCTTATCTAAAAGCCACTGCTCAGATTCGCAGAACGGATACTTTGTTTATTCTGCCGGAAGGCCCCAGAAAGGGTCAGGCAGCATCAAAATCTACTTTAGCCAAGTGGATTCGACAGGTCATAATACAAGCCTATGGCTTGAGAAAGAGACCGCCTCCATTCAAAGTTAGGGCGCACTCCACAAGAGCAGTTGGAACTTCATGGGCAGTGCATCACCAGGCCTCCCTGGCTCAAGTCTGTAAGGCCGCAATATGGTCTTCAGTACACACGTTTACTAGATTCTACCAGGTAGACGTTAGAAGTCAGGAGGATGTCGCCTTTGGGCGCAGTGTGTTGCAGGCCGCAAAAGATCCTCATGCCTGATGGCGCCCAGCTTATGTATAGTGTATCCCTCCCCTCATTTGGCATTGCTTTGGGACGTCCCATTAGTAATGACTAAGTCGCTCTGTGTCCCGTGATGTACGAAAAAGAAAAAGGGATTTTTATAACAGCTTACCTGTAAAATCCTTTTCTTGGAGTACATCACGGGACACAGAGCTCCCACCCCTCTTTTTGGGACACTTATTGCTTTGCTACAAAACTGAGGTGCTCCCGGATGGGAGGGGCTTATATAGGGGAGGGTACTTCCGGTTTGGAAGTTGCCAGTGCCAGCACCTGAAGGTAAACTATATAACCCATTAGTAATGACTAAGTCGCTCTGTGTCCCGTGATGTACTCCAAGAAAAGGATTTTACAGGTAAGCTGTTATAAAAATCCCTTTATTACACAGTCCCCTGCACCTCTGGATCTCTTTACATTACACAGCACCCTGCCCTTCTGGACCCCTTTACATTACATAGCACCCTGCATCTCTGGACCCCTTTACATTACACCGCCCCCTGCACCCCTTTACATTACACAGCACCCTGAATCTCTGGACCCCTTTACATTACACATCCCCCTGCACCTCTGGGCCCCTTTACATTACACATCCCCCTGCACCTCTGGACCCCTTTACATTACACAGCACCCTGCACCTCTGGGCCCCTTTACATTACACAGCACCCTACACCACTGGACCCCTTTACATTACACAGCACCCTGCACCTCTGGACCCCTTTACATTACGCAGCACCCTGCACCTCTGGACCCCTTTACATTACACAGCACCCTGCCCTTCTGGACCCCTTTACATTACACAGCCCCCTGCACCTCTGGGCCCCTTTACATTACACAGTCCCCTGCACCTCTGGGCCCCATTACATTACACAGTCCCCTGCACCTCTGGGCCCCTTTACATCACACATCCCCCTGCGCCTCTGGACCCCTTTACATTACACAGTCCCCTGTAGCTCTGGACCCCCTGCATGTTACACAGACCCCCCTTCAGCGCAGGCCCCCCTTCAGTGTATCCACCCCTTCATTGCAGACCCCCATATTCAGTGCAGACTCCCCCCCCGTTCAGTGCAGCCCCCCCTCGTTCAGTGCAGACGCCCCCCGTTCAGTGCAGATGCCCCCTCGTTCAGTGCAGACGCCCCCTTGTTCAGTGTAGCCCCTCCCCCCACTCAGTGTAGCCCCCCTCGTTCAGTGCAGACGCCCCCTTGTTCAGTGTAGCCCCCCCGCTCAGTGTAGCCCCCCTCGTTCAGTGTAGCCCCCCCCTCGTTCAGTGCAGATGCCCCCTCGTTCAGTGCAGACGCCCCGCTCAGTGTAGCCCCCCTCGTTCAGTGTAGCCCCCCGCTCAGTGTAGCCCCCCTCGTTCAGTGTAGCCCCCCCTCGTTCAGTGCAGATGCCCCCTCGTTCAGTGCAGATGCCCCGCTCAGTGTAGCCCCCCTCGTTCAGTGTAGCCCCCCGCTCAGTGTAGCCCCCCTCGTTCAGTGTAGCCCCCCCTTGTTCAGTGTAGCCCCCCTCGTTCAGTGTAGCCCCCCCTCGTTCAGTGCAGGCGCCCCCTCATTCAGTGTAGCCCCCCTCCCGCTCAGTGTAGCCCCCCTCATTCAGTGTAGCCCCCCCGCTCAGTGTAGCCCCCCCTCGTTCAGTGCAGGCGCCCCCTCATTCAGTGTACCCCCCTCATTCAGTGTACCCCCCTCGTTCAGTGAAGCCCCCCCTTCAGTACCTCAGATCAGCGCAGCGCAGCGGCACATGCACGCAGGTCCCCTCCCCCTGTTTACACATAAACAGAGAGGAGGGGGAGGCAACCTCACTCTGCTGCTCTGTGCCTGTGTGACATCCGGGATCACACAGACAGGCAGCCCGCGGCCACGAGAGGAGGGGATGGTAGGTGCAGCGGTGTCACTCTGCACCCCCGCACACCCCCTCCCCCCCCCCCCTCGCCACTGTAGCTAGCTCGCCGCGGCCTCTCCCTGCCTGTCAGTGTGCTGCTGCGGCGCTACCACCGCGGGTGTAGTAATCGCGGAGGGGGGTGCCGGTCTGACACCCACCAGTGTGTGGTACCCCGGGCGCCCCGCCCCCCGCGCCCCCCCCATAGTACGCCTCTGCTGGGGTGTGCTCTAGGGTCTGTTTATGCTGGCTGCTGGGAGATCTATTGTCACTGGAGGGGATCTATTTTAGCAGGGGGGTCTGTTGTTGCTTTGGGGACAGTTGTTACTGGGAGGGATCTACTGTTGAGGGAAGGGTCCATTGTTGCTGGCTGCTGAAAGGTCTGTTGTTGCTGCTGGGGGTCTATTGTTGCTGAGGCCGCAGGGTGGTATTTTGTTGTAGGTGGTCCATTGTTGCTGGGGGATCTATTGTTGCCGAGGGGTCTATTGATGCTGGCTGCAGAGAGATCTGTTGATGCTGCAGGGGGTCTATTGTTGCTGGGGAGGGGGGTATTTTGTTGTGGGCTGTCCATTTCTGCTGGGGCAACTATTGTTGCTGGCTGCAGGGGGTCTATTTTACTGCTTGTTATCATTAATGAGTTCAATACAAATTAGTTAATACAACAAATGTAGAAATACACCGAATGGAAATTTTGGTGCCGAAACAGAAACCGAAAATGCAGGATGCACTTAGCCGAAAAGCTGAAAAACCGAAACCGAAAATGACAGTTTTTAAAAGATATTTTTATTTTTAGATTTAATTGTATTATATTCGACTTTTTAATTAATATCATCAATTTAAATTAATATGAATTTATTGTTGGCCATTATTGGCACCTAATGCCAATAATCTCTTGTATCATGTTCATGTCTGCAATCTCTTAAAATTTAAACACATTGCTAATCATATTAGCAAATTTTCCATTCGGTGCACCTCTAGCAGACATGATACAGGAGATGGTCAGAGACTGCAGACATAGTACTGGAAATGGTCAGAGACTGCAGACATGATACAAGAGATCAATGCAGCCTCATCAGTGCCCATCAAATGCAGCCTACCAGTGCCCATCAAATGCAGCCTTACCAGTGTATATCAAAGGCAGCCTCACCAGTGCCCATCCAATGCAGCCTCACCAGTGCCCATCAGATGCAGCCTACCAGTGCCCATCACATGCAGCCTCACCAGTGCCCATCAGATGCAGCCTCACCAGTGCCCATCAGATGCAGCCTCACCAGTGCCCATCAGATGCAGCCTACCATTGCCCATCAGATGCAGCCTATCATTGCCCATCAGATGTAGCCTACCTGTGGCTATCAGATGCAGCCCACTGGTGCCCTTCAGGTGCAGCCTACCAGTGGCCATCAGATGCACCCTCACCAGTGCCCATCAGATGTAGCCTACCAGTGCCCATCAGATGCAGCCTACCAGTGCCCATCAGATGCAGCCTACCAGTGCCCATCAGATGCTGCCTACCAGAGCCCTTCAGATGCTGCCTACCAGAGCCCTTCAGATGCAGCCTACCAGTGTCCATCAGATGCAGCCTACCAGACTCCTTCAGATGCAGCCTCACCAGTGCCCATCAGATGCAGTCCATTGTCCAGTGCAGCTCAGCCCTCCCTTACGTCCACTCCTCACAGGCTGTAATTGACAGCCACAGGAGCCAATGGTGCTGCTGCTACCTCCATGGCCAGAAAGGAGAGGGACAACATAGAGAGCTGCTGCTCTCGGGCACAGCTCTGGATCGAGATCAGAGCTCAATGGGGCTGGGGGGATCCTGATCAGAGAAAGTTTTTCACCTTAATTCAAAGAAAAAATTAAGGTAAAAAACCTTCGAACTTTACAACCACTTTAAAAGGATAAGGTACATGCTAGATCTCATAGTTGTGCGCAGCCTATTTTATTAGGGTGTGCACTCTAAAGCTCAAACACGCGTGTGTGGGTCTGCACATTGATCGGCCTGCCGACACAGTGAAAGAGAAGTGTGTAAACACTTCTCTAATGGTAGAGCCGGTAAAAGGAGATCTTTCCTATCTTCCTTCTGGTAAAGAGTGATAATGCTAATGCAGATAGTGTGATTAGGGTGTGCCCAGGTACACCAGGCACACACTGTGCGCACGCCTATGCTAGATCTTAAAGAGGAAGTAAACGCTGCCTCTTTTTTTTTTTTTGCTGACCTGCAAAGTAAAGGCATAATGTGCTAGTATGCATTGCATACTAGCACATTTTGTGATACTTACGTGCAAACTAAGCCCTTGTTGTCATTAAACTAAGCCTTTGCCGTACACACGGTCCGACTTCAAACAAAATTTTCCGTGGATTTTTGTCCGAAGGGAGTTGGCCAGGGACACCAAAAGCATACACACGACAGGACTTTTCTGCAAACTTTCCCAAAATCACGTGGTTTTTCTGATCTTTTCTGCTCTTTACCGCCACCCTTTGGTCAACTTCTGCTATTGTTGGTTGATTTTAACATTGGTTCTGGGCATGCGTGTTTGTACTTCTGACAAAAGTCCGATGGATTTCTATACACACGATAGGACTTTGCACCGTAGGACTTTTGTTGCCGAAAAGTTTGTCCGTTTGCAGAGCGAACTTTTGTCCGATGAAAACCGAAAAAGTTTGTCCGATGGAGCGCACACACGGTAGGATTTTTTTGAAAACGTGCTCATTTTTAAGTTTGTTTTCAAAAAGTCCTACCGTGCGTATGGGGCTTTAAGCTGTCTTCCTTTCGGCTTACAGACTCTGGCTCTGTGACTGGCCGGAGCCATATGATGTCATTTGTGTGCTGGAGCCGCTGGTCACGGCATATGGTTCTTAAGAAACGGCACAGGTGGCCGTTCCTTCAGAGTGCATGCGCCAATGACATCATCAGCGGTGTATACAGTAAATATCTCCTAAACCAGGGATATGCAATTAGCGGACCTCCAGCTGTTGCCAAACTACAAGTCCCATGAGGCATAGCAAGACTCTGACAGCATCCAGCATGACACCCAGAGGCAGAGGCATGATGGGACTTGTAGTTTGGCAACAGCTGGAGGTCCGCTAATTGCATATCCCTGTCCTAAACGGTGTAAGTTTAGGAGATATTTACAGTACCTATAGGTAATGTTTAGCAAGCACCCCCAAATGCCTGACCTCATCTCTATGGAGGTGGGTGGACAACCACTAGCCAGGGAACATTGATTAGGCGTGCTAGAAAACCTCTTCCAATTACTGCTGTAATATACAGCCACCTCTAGTCTCCATGCATTCCAGTGATAGCCGCATGGCATTGTTCAGAACAGGTTTTCTGATAGCGGTAACAGTGGGTCATGCCTACGTAATGTATGTTGAAACGGCTGCTTGTAGTCTCCATAGAAAGCTCAACTGATGGGGTGACAACACTGGTGCACATTTTCGAGACTGAGCATTGTTACTAGGGTGACCACATTTCCAAACTACCATTCAGGGACACCCTTCCTTACCAAGAATCAGCTTGTGCTGTAATGAATCACAGCACAGTGATTGGACACAAAAGGCGGGATTTATGATTTCTCCAATCACAAGCAGGGGGCGGGATTGTGCTCCTCCAGGCATTCCCGGCCAGGACAAGTACTGTCAGTGATGTGGCGGCCATTTTTGGGGGCATCAGATTGGCCCGGGGCGTGGCTGAGTCAGTTTCATTCCAGGACACTGTGTTGTCCTGGAATGAATGTGCCCGGGACAGACCTGCAAAATGCGGGACTGTCCCGGGCAATCCGGGACATGTGGTCACCCTAATTGTTACCCTGTAATAGGCAGGGCCAGCACAAGGACCTTCATGACAGTATTACCAGAATTTTAGTTATTCACATATACTTTAAGTATCCAGTGCAGGCTATAGAAGGTAATATGTGCTTTGTTGTTCTGGGTAACTCATACTTTCTGTCTCCTATGCACTATGGATCCCAGTTTGAAGGACACTGCTTGCATGGAGTTTGCATGTCTTCCCTATGCTTGCATGCGTTTCCTCTGGGTACTCTTGTTTCCTTTTACACTCTGAAGAGATGCCGACAGGTTAATTGGCTCCTGTCTAAATTGTCTGTGGCCTGCACACGAGGTAAGGACCTTAGATTGTAAACTCCTTGAAGGCAGGGACTGATGTGAATGTAAAATATGTAAAGCACTGTGTAATTTGTCATTGTTATAGAAATACCTGTAAAAAATGAGGAAAAAGGCCAGAATTCCATTAATTTACCGCCCTGATCCAAAAAATAGGCTCATTCTGTCATTAGTTTACATTCACATATTTTTTTTTATTTTCCTCGCTCAGTGAACAACGTCTCGCTTGCGCGGTGAAAAGACCCTGCTATTTACCAAAACAAGTAGGTACTGTGAAGTGTCCAGCCTTCCCCCTCTTTGTCTGCTCTAGGTGGGTTTTTTTTTTTTTTTACAGACCAGATGCACAAGACTCTCAGCAACAGACAGTCCTGGAACCATCTGTGCAGTGCTGGGGAGGGAGTGGGGGGGATTCAAAGAAAGGCTGTTTGTGTTAGTCGTGGGAAACGCACTGCCTTGACTGCTAGTGGGCCGCATGAATTGAACTAATTGAGGTTTATACTCCCAAGCCTGCCGTGGCCTAGTCACAGCATAATCCTTCATCTGCTGCAGTCTCGGGCAGTAATTGGAGCTTATTACAGGGGATGGGTCTCCCTGCAGTGATGTCGAAACCGAGAGGCTTTTCTCTCTAATTACCGGCTCTCAATAGGGATGGGAAAAAAAGGGGGTCCGGGCCCGGAGAGAGCGCTGTAAGGTGAACACAGAGTAGGAGGAGGGTACACTTATGTACACGCTGCCAGCCTTGCCCAGACGTCTTTTATCTGGAGGAACAACATTACAGAATATACAATGAGCGCTCGTTGTTGGTAATTAACCCCCTCCCTAAACAGAGCTGCGAAAGCTCATTTGCATTTCTGGAAGAGCCTCCAGACATTTTCTCACGCTTGGAGATAGCAGGAAGTTCTCTCGAACGTGCAGTTATCGCCTTGTCCTGCGCCGACAGTGAGACATGCTGTGCCAACCACCCCTGTGACCAGACACGTTAATAACTCACTTATTGCTTTTCATTTTAACCATTGTCAACTGAAGAAATTACCAGGGCTCTCAATGATTAGGCTTAAAGGCCTTTGCAGGCCGTTGGGCCGCGTGTTGAGGCGACTGACGAGAGTCTCTGCCGGGAACTTGCATCTGTGAGGGCTGTGGGTTAGTGTCGGAATGCAAGGATGGAGGGTGACTTGGAATGGTCATTCATAGGTCTCTTTAACCACTTCCATACTGGGCACTTATACACCTTCCTGCCCAGACCAATTTTCAGCTTTCTGCGCTGTTGCACTTTGAATGACAATTGCACGGTCATGGTACACTGTACCCAAACTAAATTTTTATCATTTTGTTCCCACTAATAGAGCTTTCTTTTGGTGGTATTTGATCACCTCTGCGATTTTTATTTTCTGCTAAAAAAAAATCAAAAAGATTTTTTTGTTTCAGTTACAAAACTTTGTAAATAAGTACATTTTCTCCTTCACTGATGGGCACTGATGGGGCTGCACTGACGGGCACTGATAAGGCGGCACTGATGGGCACTGATGAGGCGGCACTGATGGGCACCAATGAGGTGGCACTGATGGGCACCGATAGGCAGCACGGATGGGCACTGATAGGCAGCACGGATGGGCACCGATAGGCGGCACGGATGGGCACAGATAGGCGGCACGGATGGGCACAGATAGGCGGCACGGATGGGCACAGATAGGCGGCATGGATGGGCACAGATAGGTACGGATAGGCGACATGGATGGGCACGGATAGGCAGCATGGATGGGCACTGATAGGTGGCGCTGTACTGTAATGTTTTGTACTAATGGATGCCAATCAGTGCCAAACAATAATGCCTGCCAATCAGTGGTGCCCATTGTGGGCACTGATTGGCATCCATTGTGAGCACTGATTGGCATCCATTAGGCATATCTGATTGGCATCCCTGGTGGTCTAGGGTGGCATACCTTAAGGTGGTCATCCCTGGCATCCCTGGTTGTCCAGTGTGGGCATCCTCGGGGGACTGCGCTGATAATGGATCAGCACAAACCCCCACTGTCAGAGGAGCAGCCAATCGGCTCTCCTCTACTCGTGTCTGACAGGGGGGGCGCGCAGCGGCTCAATATCCTGAAGACGTCATATGATGTCCAGTCAGGATATTGAAACCACTTTGCCGCCGTCAATGTGCTATAGGGCGGGCGGCAAGTGGTTAAGATAACCTTGCCTGAAACAATTTTTCAAGTTTTTTTTTAAGGGATTTTCTCTTCACTAGGGATGAGCAGACTTATTTTGGTAAAATTGATGTTGCCATAAAATAAACAGTTTAGGTGAACTTTGCTTAAAAAAAATGAGCTACCCATTTATTTTGATAGTGTGGTCCTATTTAGGAGATGTATTCAGCATAATTTAGCTTATTTCATTTAAGGAGACTATTTATTTAAAAAGGTTTTCACACAAGACTAATACAACCATCAAACCAGGATTCACAACTTTTCTAATTGGATTCAAGCTGTGCAAATTGTGTGTAAAAGTTGTATGAATCTTGACAGTTACAAATTAACCCCTTAAGCCTAGTACACACCACTAGCCATTTTTCATTCAACCCAGCAGGTTCAACGAAAAAAATAACTGACAGCTCCGGTCAGAGACGCTCTACTAACAATCTGATGTTAGTACAGTGATCTCCCCTGCTGAGCTATTGTGTTCTGACAGGGGGTCCGCCCCCCCGCCAGAATTTTCTGGTCGGTGCTCTCAGCCATTGGCCATTGGCTGAGAGCACTAATCAGGAGCCGGTCGGCTGCTGGTTTTCCAGCATGCTCGTTCGGATTGGCTGCCATACACATGGCCTGAATGTCGGACAGTTTTGATTGAACCCTCTGATGTCACCCACATTCGGCCCGTGTGTACTAGGCTTTAGTGTTCCTTGTATTTTTGTTTTTTCCTTATTCATGCATTTGATCAGTATCTGTGTACCACCAAATAAAAGTTTTCGTTTTACACAATTTTTTTCATTCTGTTACAAATAAAGGTAAAATAATGAGGTTAATGAGGGGGACCCACCATAGTTGAAAGAGGCTTCTGTAAACCCCAGGAGATATTTAAAGCCCATTACACCTGTAGCGCCCTGCTCCCAATGACTGGGCGCTATGTCAAATTTAGTGGGTGTTTGAGCTGGTAGTTTAGCTCAGACTCTGTAAATAATTATGCTAAATCAGCCTCTGTTCCGGCTATGGCTATGTTGGAAGACTTCCCACTGTTTGCCTGTAGGTGGCGTTACCACCTCAGGCCAATGTGGAAGACTGACAAGCCAGAGTGCATTGGGTACCTTCCCCAGGGAACAGATCAGTGGGCGTGGTCTACCCACTGAGCATGCTGGGGAAGGGTACTTAAAGCGGAAGTAAACCCATTGATTTAACAGTTTCAAAAAGCAGTTACATTCCCGGCATGCCGGGAATGCCAACTGTCACATTGGTTGTGCTCTCACCCAAACTGTCAAACCATCCAATGGCTGGTTTCAAAACTGATCACATGTGCAGCATCATGGCAGTTAAAGATTAAACAGAGGCCAAGATGGCAGCTTCCTTGCCTGAAAATGATAGGAGGGTTTACTTCCACTTTAAGGGGCAGACGCCATCTTGTGTGGTCCGTCCTTCTACCCCTCGCGGCCCTCCTGGCGCGGGGAGTGTGTTGTGTGATTTTTGGCGTCGGGACCATGTTGGCCCGAGGCTGCAACTCTACCAAGTAGGCCCAGTTATGCTAACTGGGCCTACAATTTGAAGGTGATCCTGTGCTGTCCGTCCTGAGGGAGGAAGCCACTCAATGGAGGAAACCAGGGGAGGACCCGTCCTGGAAAAGACCGAGCAGAGGGCTGGTGTCTTGAGGAGGGCCTGGTAATTCTATTGGAGGATGCACTGTATCTAAAGTTCACCTTGCAGTCTGCCGGGTCGGCTTAAAGGCTCTTGACTGTTTGGCTGGAAGTTCAGATGTTGAGTCCTGTGGCAGAGGATCCCAGATTATCCAATTTTGTGCAAAACAAGTCTGTGGCAGAGACTGGTCCTGATCATTCAGTCTGGCTGCTAGGCCAGGTGAGAGGGGCTTATCCGGGTGAGCAATACCCACTCCAGGAAGAGTGGTGAATGACTGTATAGTTGAGGAGTTTTTCCAAGTGATCTGTACTGTGTGCCTGAACCTACCCCTTCCCTTCAACCTTCTACTATTCTTCAAATGTTTTATGCAAAGGAAAATAAAACCTAACAGCTTAAGGTTTTACATCTTGTGTGGACATTGGAGTTTCTACAGACTTTTTTCCCCTAGACAACGAATACTGAGGTAAAGTGCAAGGCCCAAATCTAACCAGCAGCTCCTACTGGGGGTGTGCTACACACCCTTAAAAAGCACCCAAAACACCTTCATTTTGTCTACAGAAATAATGACATTTTGCTGAAATCTCACAAATTGAGCCCAGGTTCACACTGGGGCTGCAGGAATGAAGCCGTGCGAGTTCAGCTGAACTCACACGATTTCACTCTCGCTGGCAGTCTTGATTTCAGCCGCGATTACAAAGACATCTTACACAGATGTCAATGTAAATCGCGTCCGAAATCGCAAAAAGTAGTACAGAGACTACTTTTTGAAATCGGTGCAGCGCCGCAGATGCGGCGTCACACCGATTAGGACGGTGCCATTGCTGGCAATTTGCGGCAAATATTGCCGTTTTGACATGCGATTTGACATGCCAAATCGCATGTCAAAACGCACCAGTGTGAACCAGGGCTTAATTGAATTTGCATGGAAACGTCAACTCATAATTTCACCCTCTGTGTTCTTCACCTATCAAGTCCTGATTAGAATCGGTAAAGGTCGATCCCTCTTATTGAATCAGGAAGGCTGGCAACTCGGATGCTCTTGAATAAAAGTACTTGATTTGTTATATGGATACACAGGTATAGGCTATATAGCCTGTACCCGTGTATTTATGTAACAGATAAAGTATTTTTATTCAAGAGCATCCAAGTTGCCAGCCTTCCTGATTCAAGAATTGTACCTGTGGGGCCTGAACGCCCTGGCTAGAGCGTGGACTCTTACATTGGCAGTGGAACTGGGGTAACATTTTGTTTCTTTAATGATCCCTTCTATGCTTGCTTCCTTAGTTTGGTTTGTTAGAGGTTCTAAAGGCAGAAGTTTTTTTTTACCTTAATTAAAGTGGTAGTAAACTTAGTTTTTTACTTGCACCTACAGGAAAGCCTATAATAAGGTTTACCTGTAGGTACAGTGACTATCTCCTAAACTTGCACTGTTTAGGAGATATTCACACTGCATGCAGCATTCCGTATACCGTGCCAGACCTTAAGAGCTTGTGCCGTAAATTAGGGCTTTCCGGGCACATGCAAGGGAATGACGTCATATCGGCCCTGGTCACTCATGTAGCCGGAGGCCGCGAACCCGGAAAGAAGACCGGATGGAGATGGAAGCCCTGTTAGCAGTGACAGCAAACCAATAGAAGGCTTCCTTTTAAGGTAATTCTTGCATAATGTGCTAGTATGCAATGCATATACTAGCATATTATGCATTTGTCATACACGGGGAACGTTTTTGCATGCAGCTCCCACTCCCCTTTATATACCTGAGCTTTCAGTTGCTGTAGGATGGAATTAAAATGAACAAATAATGTGCGCTCCCCCTCTAACAAATGAATAAAAGATACATTTAGATGCTGCAACCACTGAATGTGTTCCCACAACAATGTAACTACAAGTACATTTGTGCACTTGTAAGTCCTGCTAGCAAAGTGTCACAGATTTGTGATACTATGTGAATCATAGTAAGCCAACACTGTGAAACAAAAAAAATAGAATGTATCCAAAATAAAATGTTACAATAAAGCCTTGAGTCTAAGGAAACGCATAAACAAAATATATCACCGGAAACCCCAATCAATGATACCAATGGTACCAAAACCTTGTATGAAAAATAATGTACAATATGATAAACAATTCACTATACTATATATTTATATATAAATAAAAGTGATCCTCCACAAGAAAATTTATAAAGTTCCCAAAAGTCCAATAATTAGTGATGAGAAAACAGTGTCTTCAATAGTGGAATTTCTTCACCCTCATACACTTTGTGCTCCACCACACACGCAGCGATCCTCCACCGGTCTACCTAATCACACACCAGTTGCGGTCGCTTCATTAGGGGTTTTTTTTGTAAGCACATGATTAGAGCCCGAGGCTCTAATTGGCTTCAATAAAGGGTGCACCCTGGGTCCACCCAGTTGTTTGACATTAGCAAATTAATATTTGCTAATGTCTTCATGCTTCTCCTTCCGGCCAATCAGGAGGCCAGAGAGTCTTCTGTGTGAGTGAGGGGGGCAGGTTTGTTTATCTGCCCCCCCCAAAAAAATTAAAATATTGAGCACCAGCCGCCACTGTCACTCACCTCAATATTAGACCCATAAATTAATATAGGACAAAAACACTTGAAAGGTAGCAATGGTACGATACTCCTCCCGAATCAGTCGTCCACCCTGATCCAGTATCTGATTACAGGTAGCGCCATCTCTCCATGGTATATAGAAAAAGAAAAGTAGCCACAGATAGTGTAGAATGTTCAATTTAATAGAAAACTTGAAATCCAGTTAAAGGGGTTGTAAAGTCTCCAGGTTTTTTCACCTTAATGCATTGTATGTATTAAAAATTTAAAACTGCAGAGGTGATCAATTACCACCAAAAGAAAGCTCTATTTGTGGGAAGAAAATGATAAAAATTTAGTTTGGGTACAGTGTTGCATGACCGCGCAATTATCATTCGAAGTGCGAAAGCGCTGAAAGCTAAAAATTGTCCTGGGCAGGAAGGGGGGGGGGGGGGGGAAGGAAAGCCTGGTATTGAAGTGGTTAAAATCCTATTTACATTGGTTAAATCCATAAAGAGAATAGAGATATTGCCTCATCGGCAAAGCACATACATCCCAGCTGCTCTCTGCACTGATATCTCTGGTCTGCGTCTGACTTGGTTCCACCTCCAACCGTTACGCCACCAACAACGTGGCTTCGTTATTATGATTCACATTGAGGCAGTGGCGGTGCGTCCATAGAGGGCGCCGGAGTGCCGCCCCCTCTCGCTCCCGCACCGCCACTGAAAGACAATACACAGATTCATGCATTGCATGAATCTGTGTATTGTCACCGCTGCCGCGCTGCCCACTATACATATGGCTCCTGGTGAGCACCGGCCATATGAATTAGAGCGGCGGCCGGCGGTGGGTGTAACTTGGAAGTGCCTATCAGAGCCAGCAGCTCTGATAGGCTTTCCGAATACAGCTCTCACGCTGTATTCAGCTTCCAAAAACTCCTCCCAGGTACGCACGGGGGTGCGTTCCTGGAAGAAGACTGTGTGGAGGTTTCAGCCAATCAGGTTCACCGGATCTGGTTACTGGTAACCTGATTGGCTGAAGCGACATCGAGGGCGGGAGAACACATCGAGGACGGCGCGGACCGAGGAAGGTAAGTGCAGGGCTGGGGGGGGGGGAACAGGCTGCATTTGGGGGACAAACTGGCTGAATATGGGGGACAAACTGGCTGAATATGGGGGACAAACTGGCTGAATATGGGGCACAAACTGGCTGCATTTGGGGGGAACTGGCTGTATATGGGGGACAAACTGGCTGAATATGGGGGACAAACTGGCTGAATATGGGGGACAAACTGGCTGAATATGGGGGGAACTGGCTGAATATGGGGGTCAAACTGGCTGAATATGGGGGGAACTGGCTGTATATGGGGGACAAACTGGCTGCATTTGGGGGGAACTGGCTGTATATGGGAGACAAACTGGCTGCATTTGGGGGGAACTGGCTGTATATGGGGGACACGCTGGCTGCATTTGGGGGGAACTGGCTGTATATGGGGGACAAACTGGCTGCATTTGGGGGGAACTGGCTGTATATGGGGGACAAACTGGCTGCATTTGGGGGGAACTGGCTGTATATGGGGGACAAACTGGCTGCATTTGGGGGGAACTGGCTGTATATGGGGGACAAAACTGGCTGCATTTGGGGGGAACTGGCTGTATATGGGGACAAACTGGCTGTATATGGGGGCACACTGGCTATATATATGGGGACACACTGGCTGTATATGGGGGCACACTGGCTATATATATGGGGACAAACTGGCTGTATATGGGGGCACACTGGCTATATATATATGGGGGCACACTGGCTATATATATATGGGGGCACACTGGCTGTATATGGGGGCACATGGTTGTATATATGGGGGCACACTGGCTGTATATATGGGGGCACACTGGCTGTATATGGAAACAAACTGGCTGTATTTGAGGGGGCAAACTGGTGGCGTTTGGGCACAGTGGCTGCGTTTAATGGGCACAGTGGCGGCAATTGATTTTTTTTTCAGTTTGTTTGCGCCCCCCCAAAAATTTTGAGCACCAGCCACCACTGCATTGAGGGTTGGTTCTATCTGTGACACTTTGCTAGCAACATTTAGCTGCGCAAACACATATTATTTGCTGTAGGATGGAACTACAGAGGATTGGTTCCAGTAATTGTCCTCCCACCACACTGACCACAATTCATTTTTCCCTTCTGCCTGGGCCCCTTTGTGTGCCACTTTTCTCCCACACTGCAGCCTTGCCCTCCTCTCCTCCCTGCCAGCTGCTGGAGGCACACAGGGGGATTGTTGCAAGATGGAAGGGGTGGCAGTAATTATGCCATAATCCCTTCCTGGATATACACAGGATGCTATTGCGGGTGCACACGTAAATCACATGCGTCTCCGCATCCACAGGCAACCAATGCTAAAACACAGCACCATGCAGCTCCGTGCGACTTGCCTTACGGGTGCATTTTTGGAAAAAGGTTTTCCCCAAGTTTTCCGTAGGTACAGGCAGTGCCGATCCTGACCTCCCTGGGGCCCTAAGCAAAATTCTGCTAAGGGGCCCTTTACGGTGGCAAAAAATGGGTGTGGTTTACGCGGAATGGTGGGCGTGGCTTACGTGGGCGTGGCTCGGAGGGGTGTTGCACCACAATAGAAATATGTGTATTCCAGAAAGTTTAACAAATCAGCAGATAAAGATACTCCAAACACCTGGTGTTAGCGCTTCAATCATCCCGGTACCATGGTTGTTATGGTGTCAGGATGACTGAAGCGCATTATTTCTATTATTAATTGTAATATAGAATGAAATTATTCAACTCACCATTAGGGATGAGCTTCGTGTTCGAGTCGAACATACGTTCGACTCGAACATCGCCTGTTCGATCGTTCGACGAAGATCGAACGATTTGGGCCGTTCGCGCCAAATTCGAGTGACGCGAACGGCCCACAATGCACTACGCCATCGCAGTGTCATCCAGGCGCTGTGATTGGCCAAGCATGCACTGTGACCCCGCATGCTTGGCCAATCACAGCGCCGGCAGCGAGGAGAGCAATGATTGGCCACAGGCAGGATGCCTGTGGCCAATTATTGCTGAGGGGGTTTAGTACACGCCCCACACTATAAAAGGCCGCCAGCGCGGCGGCCTTGTGTAGTGTGTAGGGATGAGCTCGGTGTTCGAGTCGAACATACGTTCGACTCGAACATCGGCTGTTCGATCGTTCGACGAAGATCGAACGATTTGGGCCGTTCGCGCCTAATTCGAGTAACGCGAACGGCCCACAATGCACTACGCCATCGCAGTGTCATCCAGGCGCTGTGATTGGCCAAGCATGCACTGTGACCCCGCATGCTTGGCCAATCACAGCGCCGGCAGCGAGGAGAGCAATGATTGGCCACAGGCAGGATGCCTGTGGCCAATTATTGCTGAGGGTGTTTAGTACACGCCCCACACTATAAAAGGCCGCCAGCACGGCGGCCTAGTGTAGTGTGTTCCGGAGCAGGGAAAGAGAAGCATAGGCAGGGACAGTGACATTTTTTTTTTCTTGCTTAACCTGGATTCCTTTAGTTTAGGGAAAGAGAAGGATAGGTAGGGAGAGTGTCAGTGTGTTTTACTGTGTGAATCCTTGTTTCTAGGGACAGGGAAGGACAGTGAGGGAAATTCTCCTTGTGCTATAGTGTGCTAAAGCATTGATCATCAACCATCTTTAAAAAATCATTTTTTCTAGGGACAGAAAACTATAGGTAGGGAGAGTGTCAGTGTGTTTTACTGTGATAATCCTTGTTTCTAGGGACAGGGAAGGACAGTGAGGGAAATTCTCCTTGTGCTATAGTGTGCTAAAGCATTGATCATCAACCATCTTTAAAAAAACATTTTTTCTAGGGACAGAAAACTATAGGTAGGAAGAGTGTCAGTTTCTTTCACTGTGATAATCCTTGTTTCTAGGGACAGGGAAGGACAGTGAGGGAAATTCTCCTTGTGCTATAGTGTGCTAAAGCATTGATCATCAACCATCTTTAAAAAAACATTTTTTCTAGGGACAGAAAACTATAGGTAGGAAGAGTGTCAGTTTCTTTCACTGTGATAATCCTTGTTTCTAGGGACAGGGAAGGACAGTGAGGGAAATTCTACTTGTGCTATAGTGTGCTAAAGCATTGATCATCAACCATCTTTAAAAAAACATTTTTTCTAGGGACAGAAAACTATAGGTAGGAAGAGTGTCAGTTTCTTTCACTGTGATAATCCTTGTTTCTAGGGACAGGGAAGGACAGTGAGGGAAATTCTCCTTGTGCTATAGTGTGCTAAAGCATTGATCATCAACCATCTTTAAAAAAACATTTTTTCTAGGGACAGAAAACTATAGGTAGGAAGAGTGTCAGTTTCTTTCACTGTGATAATCCTTGTTTCTAGGGACAGGGAAGGACAGTGAGGGAAATTCTCCTTGTGCTATAGTGTGCTAAAGCATTGATCATCAACCATCTTTAAAAAAACATTTTTTCTAGGGACAGAAAACTATAGGTAGGAAGAGTGTCAGTTTCTTTCACTGTGATAATCCTTGTTTCTAGGGACAGGGAAGGACAGTGAGGGAAATTCTCCTTGTGCTATAGTGTGCTAAAGCATTGATCATCAACCATCTTTAAAAAAACATTTTTTCTAGGGACAGAAAACTATAGGTAGGAAGAGTGTCAGTTTCTTTCACTGTGATAATCCTTGTTTCTAGGGACAGGGAAGGACAGTGAGGGAAATTCTCCTTGTGCTATAGTGTGCTAAAGCATTGATCATCAACCATCTTTAAAAAAACATTTTTTCTAGGGACAGAAAACTATAGGTAGGAAGAGTGTCAGTTTCTTTCACTGTGATAATCCTTGTTTCTAGGGACAGGGAAGGACAGTGAGGGAAATTCTCCTTGTGCTATAGTGTGCTAAAGCATTGATCATCAACCATCTTTAAAAAAAAAAATTTCTAGGGACAGAAAACTATAGGTAGGAAGAGTGTCAGTTTCTTTCACTGTGATAATCCTTGTTTCTAGGGACAGGGAAGGACAGTGAGGGAAATTCTCCTTGTGCTATAGTGTGCTAAAGCATTGATCATCAACCATCTTTAAAAAAACATTTTTTCTAGGGACAGAAAACTATAGGTAGGAAGAGTGTCAGTTTCTTTCACTGTGATAATCCTTGTTTCTAGGGACAGGGAAGGACAGTGAGGGAAATTCTCCTTGTGCTATAGTGTGCTAAAGCATTGATCATCAACCATCTTTAAAAAAACATTTTTTCTAGGGACAGAAAACTATAGGTAGGAAGAGTGTCAGTTTCTTTCACTGTGATAATCCTTGTTTCTAGGGACAGGGAAGGACAGTGAGGGAAATTCTCCTTGTGCTATAGTGTGCTAAAGCATTGATCATCAACCATCTTTAAAAAAACATTTTTTCTAGGGACAGAAAACTATAGGTAGGAAGAGTGTCAGTTTCTTTCACTGTGATAATCCTTGTTTCTAGGGACAGGGAAGGACAGTGAGGGAAATTCTCCTTGTGCTATAGTGTGCTAAAGCATTGATCATCAACCATCTTTAAAAAAACATTTTTTCTAGGGACAGAAAACTATAGGTAGGAAGAGTGTCAGTTTCTTTCACTGTGATAATCCTTGTTTCTAGGGACAGGGAAGGACAGTGAGGGAAATTCTCCTTGTGCTATAGTGTGCTAAAGCATTGATCATCAACCATCTTTAAAAAAACATTTTTTCTAGGGACAGAAAACTATAGGTAGGAAGAGTGTCAGTTTCTTTCACTGTGATAATCCTTGTTTCTAGGGACAGGGAAGGACAGTGAGGGAAATTCTCCTTGTGCTATAGTGTGCTAAAGCATTGATCATCAACCATCTTTAAAAAAACATTTTTTCTAGGGACAGAAAACTATAGGTAGGAAGAGTGTCAGTTTCTTTCACTGTGATAATCCTTGTTTCTAGGGACAGGGAAGGACAGTGAGGGAAATTCTCCTTGTGCTATAGTGTGCTAAAGCATTGATCATCAACCATCTTTAAAAAAACATTTTTTCTAGGGACAGAAAACTATAGGTAGGAAGAGTGTCAGTTTATTTCACTGTGATAATCCTTGTTTCTAGGGACAGGGAAGGACAGTGAGGGAAATTCTCCTTGTGCTATAGTGTGCTAAAGCATTGATCATCAACCATCTTTAAAAAAACATTTTTTCTAGGGACAGAAAACTATAGGTAGGAAGAGTGTCAGTTTCTTTCACTGTGATAATCCTTGTTTCTAGGGACAGGGAAGGACAGTGAGGGAAATTCTCCTTGTGCTATAGTGTGCTAAAGCATTGATCATCAACCATCTTTAAAAAAACATTTTTTCTAGGGACAGAAAACTATAGGTAGGAAGAGTGTCAGTTTCTTTCACTGTGATAATCCTTGTTTCTAGGGACAGGGAAGGACAGTGAGGGAAATTCTCCTTGTGCTATAGTGTGCTAAAGCATTGATCATCAACCATCTTTAAAAAAACATTTTTTCTAGGGACAGAAAACTATAGGTAGGAAGAGTGTCAGTTTCTTTCACTGTGATAATCCTTGTTTCTAGGGACAGGGAAGGACAGTGAGGGAAATTCTCCTTGTGCTATAGTGTGCTAAAGCATTGATCATCAACCATCTTTAAAAAAACATTTTTTCTAGGGACAGAAAACTATAGGTAGGAAGAGTGTCAGTTTCTTTCACTGTGATAATCCTTGTTTCTAGGGACAGGGAAGGACAGTGAGGGAAATTCTCCTTGTGCTATAGTGTGCTAAAGCATTGATCATCAACCATCTTTAAAAAAAAAATTTTCTAGGGACAGAAAACTATAGGTAGGAAGAGTGTCAGTTTCTTTCACTGTGATAATCCTTGTTTCTAGGGACAGGGAAGGACAGTGAGGGAAATTCTCCTTGTGCTATAGTGTGCTAAAGCATTGATCATCAACCATCTTTAAAAAAACATTTTTTCTAGGGACAGAAAACTATAGGTAGGAAAAGTGTCAGTTTCTTTCACTGTGATAATCCTTGTTTCTAGGGACAGGGAAGGACAGTGAGGGAAATTCTCCTTGTGCTATAGTGTGCTAAAGCATTGATCATCAACCATCTTTAAAAAAAACATTTTTTCTAGGGACAGAAAACTATAGGTAGGAAGAGTGTCAGTTTCTTTCACTGTGATAATCCTTGTTTCTAGGGACAGGGAAGGACAGTGAGGGAAATTCTCCTTGTGCTATAGTGTGCTAAAGCATTGATCATCAACCATCTTTAAAAAAATTTTTTTCTAGGGACAGAAAACTATAGGTAGGAAGAGTGTCAGTTTCTTTCACTGTGATAATCCTTGTTTCTAGGGACAGGGAAGGACAGTGAGGGAAATTCTCCTTGTGCTATACTGTGCTAAAGCATTCCTCATCAACCATCTTTGAAATCCTTGTTTTTTGGACAGTCAGGGAAATTGTCGTTGTGCTATTCTGTGCGAAAGCAATCATCCTCAACCATATTTAGAAATCCTTAAGTAAAGGGACAGAGAAGGACATCTGAAGGTAGCCCTTATTGCTTTTTTCCCGTCTCCCTGCAGGCCATCTATTAGAATGTCTGGAAGGCAAACAAGGAGAGGCAGACAGTCAGGAGGCAATAAAAGAGGGCAAGCAGGCTCTGTGTCTGGGGGCAACAGTGCTGGTCGTGGACGCGGTGCATTGTCATCAACACATGGCCATGGGACACGCTTGTCCTTCTTTTCGGCAGCTGGACATGTTGAGCCACATCATGCCGAAGACTTGGTAGAGTGGATGACCAAGCCCTCCTCCTCCTCCTCATCCTCTCTCACCCAGGCTCAGGGTACTGGCAAAGCAGCTGCCAAAGCGTCCTCTTCCCTGGTATCAATGTCAGACTCATCATCAGTCACTCCTTCCCTAGACCCACCATGTCCTCCTCCTGAGGAGTCCCCCGAACTGTTTGAGCACAGTGTTGGGTACATGCTCCAGGAGGATGCCCAGCGTTTCGAAGGGTCTGATGATGAAACCCAGCTACAGGAAGGCAGTAGCGTGAGAGCAGACAGAGGGGATGCTCAAGAAGGACACCAATCTGACAGTCATGTTCCAGCAGCTGCAGCATACTGCCAGATTGGCTCCAGTGATGAGGAGGGAGGGGATGATGAGGTCACTGACTCCACGTGGGTGCCTAATAGGAGAGAGGAGGAGGAGGAGGATGAGGAGGAGGCACATCTCCAACGAGGCAGGATGCCCTTTGGTGGCCAGCGTAAGGGCAGTACACCGACGGAATCACACCGCAGAGCTCCGCCTGTGCAGGGCGCTGCCTCTGCCCGTCATTCAAAAAGTTATTTGGTGTGGGCCTTTTTTGAGGCTAGTGCATCAGATCGCACAGCTGCTGTTTGCAACATATGTCTCAAGCGTATATCGCGTGGCCAAAACATCAGCCGCTTGGGTACCACATGCCTGACCAGACATATGTTGACCTGCCATGCAGCTCGTTGGCAAGCCTACCTCAAAGACCCACACCAAAGAACAAAGCGGACCTCTCCTTGCACCGCATCAGCTGGGATCTCCAACCCCACTATAACTTCAGTCCTCTCTGAAACATGCACTGAGAGGAATGAAGGTGTAGAATTAGGTGTGTCACAGCCAAGTACTTGCGGCCACTCTGCTAGCAGTACACCGACATCCGATTCTAGCAGGCAAATTTCCCTGCCCCAGCTGCTGGACCGTCGAAAGAAGTTCACTCCCAGCCATCCACATGCCCAGCGGTTGAATGCTAGCTTGGCTAAATTGCTAGCGCTTCAACTGCTGCCTTTTCAGTTGGTAGACTCGGCCCCCTTCCGTGAGTTTGTGCAATGTGCGGTTCCTCAGTGGCAGGTTCCCAAACGCCACTTTTTCGCACGGAAGGCGATTCCGGCTCTCTACAGGCATGTGGAAGGCAATGTCTTGGCCTCGCTGGACAGGGCGGTCAGCGGTAAGGTGCATATTACCGCTGACTCATGGTCCAGCAGGCATGGACAGAGACGTTACCTTTCTTTCACGGCCCATTGGGTCACTCTTTTGGCAGCTGGGAAGGATGCAGGACAAGGTGCAGTAGTGTTGGAGGTTGTTCCACCGCCACGCCTCCAAAATGCTACTACTGGTTGTGACACACCTCTCTCCTCCACCCCCTCCTCTTCTTCTTCCTCCATGGCCTCTTCCTGTGCTTTGTCCTCTGAACCAGCGGTGCTCCGTAGCCGTTCAAGGGGCTACGCAAGTACGCAGGCAAAAAGATGCCATGTCGTGCTTGCGCTGGTGTGTTTGGGGGACAGAAGCCACACTGGGGCAGAGGTCCTGTCTGCTCTGCAGGGCCAGGCCGAGAGGTGGTTGACGCCACGCCAGCTTAAGCCAGGAATGGTGGTTTGCGACAATGGCACCAACCTCCTCTCCGCCCTCCGACAGGGACAACTGACCCATGTGCCCTGTGTGGCTCACGTCCTTAACCTGGTGGTGCAGCGGTTCTTGGGCAGGTACCCGGGCTTACAGGATGTCCTGAGGCAGGCCAGGAAAGTCTGTGTGCATTTCCGCAGATCTTATAATGCCAGTGCTCGCCTGGCTGAGCTGCAAAAGGAGTTGAACCTGCCCAAGAACCGCCTTATATGTGACATGCTCACCAGGTGGAACTCAACGTTGGCCATGCTGCAGCGGCTGCACACGCAGCAGAGGGCCATCAATGAGTACCTGTGCGACTACGGCACCAGGACAGGGTCAGGGGAGCTTGGTTTTTTTTCTCCACGCCAGTGGGGCATGATCAGGGATGCATGCACTGTCCTGGCACCATTTGAGGAGGCCACGAGGATGGTGAGCAGTGACAGTGCATGCATCAGTGACACTGTACCTCTTGTCCACCTGTTGGAGCACACGCTGCGTGGAATAATGGACAGGGCACTTGAGGCAGAACAGAGGCAGGAAGAGGAGGACTTCCTTGCCTCTCAAGGCCCCCTTTACCCAGACAGTGTTCCTTCTGTCCCACCCATCGCACAGGAAGAGGAGGAGGAGGAGGAGGAGGATTGTGTCAGCATGGAGGTGGAGGCTGGCACTCAGCATCATCAGCAGCAGTCTTTTAGGGATGATTTACAGTCCCAAGAAACCAGTGGACTTGTACGTGGCTGGGAGGAGGTGGCTGCGGATCATGTCGTCCTTAGTGACTCCGGACCGAATGTCTCAGCAAACCTACGCTGCATGGCCTCCCTGATCCTGCAAAGTCTGCGGAAGGATCCTCGTATTCTTCGGATCAAGGAGAGGGACCATTACTGGCTGGCCACTCTCCTTGATCCACGGTACAAGGGTAAGGTTGCGGACCTTATGTTACCGTCGCAGAGGGAGCAGAGGATGAGACAACTCCGGGAGGCCTTGCAGAAAGGTCTGTGCAACGCGTTCCCAGAGACTGGGAGGTTACAAACTCCTGGTCCTGGACAACGAGTTGCTGAGGCTTCGGCCAGTCAAAGAAGGAGCGGTGGGGAAGGTGGCCGTCTGACCGATGCGTTCAGACAATTCTTTAGTCCGCAGCCCCAAAGTATGATCGGTTCCAGCAACCATCGCCAGCGTCTGATAAACATGGTGCAGGAATATCTAGGGGCAAGGTCAGACTCGGACACCTTCCCCACCGAAAATCCTCTGGCTTACTGGGTCTTGAGGATGGATCACTGGCCAGAGCTTGCACAGTATGCAATTGAGCTACTGGCCTGTCCTGCATCCAGCGTTCTTTCGGAACGCACATTCAGTGCTGCTGGAGGATTTGTCACGGATCACAGGGTGCGCCTGTCCACCGACTCGGTTGATCGACTGACTTTCATCAAGATGAACCAGTCTTGGATCACCACCAGCTACCACACACCTGATGCTGATATAACAGACTAATTGATTTTAACATGTCACATCCCTTCAAGACTGATGCTGATGCTGAGTGCCTGTGCTGTTATGTTGACTGGCTATCCTCCTCCTCCGAGTCCTCAATGATACGATTGATGATGATAGCTTGGAAGATCATTTTTGTTTATGGGTGCCGCCACCAGTGGCTAAGGCCCAATTTTTCAGCCCCTGTTTAACAGGGGCGTGTAATTACAATTTTTGAAGCAATACTTTGCAACAGGGCTCATTGCTGTGCTCCAAGTACAGTATCTGTGAGGGGTTGGAGTGTTGTGCCACCAGTGCCTAAGGCCCAATTTTTCAGCCCCTGTTTAACAGGGGCGTGTCATTACAATTTTTGAAGCAATACTTTGCAACAGGGCTCATTGCTGTGCTCCAAGTACAGTATCTGTGAGGGGTTGCAGTGTTGTGCCACCAGTGCCTAAGGCCCAATTTTTCAGCCCCTGTTCAACAGGGGCATGTAATTACAATTCTTGATCTAATAATTCACAGCAGGGCCCATTGCTGCACCCACCAAGAGTAACTCTGAGGGCTTACAGTGTTGTGGCAACGCCACCACCACCACCACCACGAAAGGCCCAATTTTTCAGCCCCTGTTCAAAAGGGGCATGTAATTACAATTCTTGATCTAATAATTCACAGCAGGGCCCATTCCTGCACCCACCAAGATTAACTCTAAGGGCTTACAGTGTTGTGGCAACACCACCACCACCACCACCACCACCACGAAAGGCCCAATTTTTCAGCCCCTGTTCAACAGGGGCATGCAATTACAATTCTTGATCTAATAATTCACAGCAGGGCCCATTGCTGCACCCACCAAGAGTAACTGTCAGGGCTTACAGTGTTGTGGCACCAGCACCACCATCAAAGGCCCAATTTTTACTACCACTGTTCAACAATTATATGTGATTACAATTCCTGATATAATAGTTGACAGCAGGGCGTTCCAGCACCAACCAAGAGTAACTGTGAGTGCTTACAGTGTTGTGCCAACACCAACAACTAAGGGGCCTATTTCTGCAGAGTATATACGGCAGGTCCCTACTTTCAAACATCCAACTTACAAACGACTCCTACTTGCAAACGCAAGAAGACAACAGGAAGTGAGAGGAAATCTACCCCTAGGAAGGAAAATTCTCTCCTGTAAGAATTAATATGGGAGAAAGGTGTCTCCTCTGTACTGATGCTTTATCACCAATCCTTGTTTCAAGAAAAACACCACATTTCAAAAACAGTTGTCATTGGGACGGAAAGTGAGGTGAAATGTTCTGAACAGGGGCACAGACAGCAAAACAAATGTTACAGGGGTGATAACCCTTACCTATGTTTTCCAAAAAGTTTAAAAATAGATTTTTGGGCTGGAGCTACACTTAAACAATGTACCTGTTCAAAATTACAAACACATTCTACATAAGAACAAACCTACAGTCCCTGTCTTGTATGCACCGCCTGTATACGGCTGTTCAGAGTATATAGGGCCTTTTTTATTTTGTGTGCGGTGTTCTCCTTAATATCCATACAAGACCCAAAGGGGCTGGTAATGGGCTGGGGTAGGGGGGGGGGGTCATGGGGTAGCTATGCCATTTTTCTTAAAGATTTTCATCCATATTACCGGGACCAGACATTACATTAAAGCCGCAAGCAGTTTTAAATGGCTTTTTTTTTCCTTTAGAAGTGTCATTTTGTGCAGGGACAGTTCTAAACACGGGAAACACGTGGCACTTCACAGGCATACTTTAGACACCCCCCAGGTACGATATTTAACCACTTAACGACCGCCCACCGCCGATTTACGTCGGCAGAATGGCACGGACAGGCAGAATCACGTAGATCTACGTGATCGCCTTTGTGCAGTTGGGGGGTCCATCCGGACCCCCCTTCACTGCAGTGAGCGGCCGTTAAGTGTTCGGGAGCGATCAGGCATGGGGGGGGCGCTCGATTCCGCCCCCCCTCGCGATCGCTCCCGGCCAATGAAAATGCTTCCTCCGCCATGTGATGTAAACAAGGCTGGAGGAAGTGATGTCATCTCCCTCGCCGCGGTCTTTCCGTTCCCGGCGCCGAGCAGAGAAGAAGCAGGTTAGTGCACCAACAGTCCACTGACACTTAGGTACACATAGGCACACAAATCACCCCCCAGTCACCCCCAGATCACCCCCCAGGTCACCCCAAAGCCCCCAATCACAGTGTCACTGATTGCAGTGATCATTTATTTTACTGATCACTGCATTTAGTGTCATCTGTGATTGTAAAAAGTTGCAGGGCAGTTAGGATTAGGCCCCTTTAGGTCCAGGGTAGCCCCCTAACCCCCCCCCCCTAATAAAGGTTTAACCCCTTGATCACCCCCCAGGTAACCCTTTCACCCCCTAACTTCAGTGTCACTAAGCGATTGTTTTTCCGATCGCTGTATTCGTGTCGCTGGTGTTTTAGATAGGCAGTTATTTTTTTTTAGGTTCGCCGCAGGTTTTTATTAGTGTCAGGTACCCCCATATATTATTTTAACCCCTGATTGAGTTAACCCTTTCACCAGTGATCGCCGTATAAGCGTCACTGGTGTCACTGGTTAGCCAGTAAGTTATTTAGTTATTTAGGTTACCCGTCAGGTTTTTATATAGTGTCAGGTACCCCCATATTTAACCTAATAAAGGTTTTAACCCCCTGATTGCCCCTAGTTAACCCTTTCACCAGTGATCACCATATAAAGGTTACGGGTGACGCTGGTTGATTAGTTTGCTTTTTATAGCATCAGGGCACCCGCCGTATATAACCCAATAAAGGTTTAACCCCCCTGATCGCCCGGCGGGTGAGATCAATTAGGTTTTAGCGCCAGAGAGGGTCTGCGTCGCCCCAGGCAGTGTTAGGTTAGTGACAGTAACGCTAACACCCACGCGCAAAGCATACACCCCCCTTAGTGGTATAGTATCTGATCAGATCTGATCAGATCTATACTAGCATCCCCAGCGGTTTAGGGTTCCCAAAAACGCAGTGTTAGCGGGATCAGCCCAGATACCTGCTAGCGCCTGCGTTTAGCCCCTCCGCCCAGCCCAGCCCAGCCCACCCAAGTGCAGTATCGATCGATCACTGTCACTTACCAAACACAACACACATAACTGCAGCGTTCGCAGTGCTTGGTTTTTGGGGCCCTGTACGCGGCTAGGCTCCCAAAAAGTCCCAATATATCATTTAGTGACAACTTTTTGTACATTTTTTTTTTTCTTTTTGTCATTATTCAATCATTTGGGACAAAAAAAAAAATATTCAATGGGGTCAACATGCCTCTCAGCAAATAGCTTGGGGTGTCTACTTTCCAAAATGGGGTCATTTGGGGGGGTTTTGTGCCATCTTGGCATTTTATGGCCTTCAAAACTGTGATAGGTAGTGAGGAGTGAAATCAAAAATTTATGCCCTTAGAAACCTTGAAGGCGGTGCTTGGTTTTTGGGGTCCCGTACGCGGCTAGGCTCCCAAAAAGTCCCACACATGTGGTATCCCCGTACTCAGGAGAAGCAGCAGAATGTATTTTGGGGTGTAATTTCACATATGCCCATGGCATGTGTGAGCAATATATCATTTAGTGACAACTTTGTGCAAAAAAAAAAAAGTTTGTCATATTCCCGCAACTTGTGGCAAAATATAAAATATTCCATGGACTGAACATGCCTCTCAGTAAATAGCTTGGGGTGTCTACTTTCCAAAATGGGGTCATTTGGGGGGGTTTGTGCTATTTTGGAATTTTATGGCCTTCGAAACTGTGATAGGTAGTGAGGAGTGAAATCAAAAATTTGCGCCCTTAGAAATCCTGAAGGCGGTGCTTGGTTTCCGGGGTCCCGTACGTGGCTAGGCTCCTAAAAAGTCCCACACATGTGGTATCCCCGTACTCAGGAGAAGCAGCAGAATGTATTTTGGGGTGCAATTCCACATATAACCATGGCATGTGTGAGCAATATATCATTTAGTGACAACTTTTTGTAATTTATTTATTTATTTATTTATTTTGTCATTATTCAATCACTTGGGACAAAAAAAAAAAAATATTCAATGGGCTCAACATGCCTCTCAGCAATTTCCTTGGGGTGTCTACTTTCCAAAATGGGGTCATTTGGGGGGGTTTTGTACTGCCCTGCCATTTTAGCACCTCAAGAAATGAGATAGGCAGTCATAAATTTAAAGCTGTGTAAATTTCAGAAAATGTACCCTAGTTTGTAAACGCTATAACTTTTGCGCAAACCAATAAATATATTCTTATTGACATTTTTGTTACTAAAGACATGTGGCTGAATACATTTTGGCCTAAATGTATGACTAAAATTGAGTTTATTCGATTTTTCTTATAACAAAAAGTAGAAAATATCATTTTTTTTCAAAATTTTCGTTATTTTTCCATTTATATCGCAAAAAATAAAAATCGCAGAGACAATCAAATACCATTAAAAGAAAGCTCTATTTGTGGGAAGAAAAGGAGGCAAATTTCATTTGGGTACAACATTGCATGTCCGCACAATTTACAGTTAAAGCAGCGCAGTGCCGAATCCCAAAAACAGGCTTGGTCCTAATGGCCCGAAATGGTCCGGGGCTTAAGTGGTTAAAGGAATATTTGACTTTTTTTTTTTCACTTTATGCATCATTAAAATGACTGCTCCCGAAAAACGACCGTTTTTAAAACTTCTTTTTGCATTGATACATGTCCCCTGGTGCAGAACCCGGGTTCCCAAACCCTTTTTAGGACAATAACATGCATAATAGTCGTTATAATTAGCACTTTAGAATTCGAACGTTCGCATCCATTGTATTTAATAGGGTTCTAATGTTCGTACGAACTTTCGGTCCGTTCGCGGGTTCTGGTGCGAACCGAACCCGGGGGTGTTCGGCTCATCACTAGTAGTGTGTTCCGGAGCAGGGAAAGAGAAGCATAGGCAGGGACAGTGTCATTATTTTTCCTTTACTAATCCTGGATTCCTTGTGTTTAGGGACAAATAAGGATAGGTAGGGAGAGTGTCAGTGACAGTGTGCTATTCTGTGCTAATCCTTGTTTGTAGGGACAGAGAGGTACAGTGAGGGAAAGTGTCAGTGTGCTATTCTGTGCTAAATCTTGTTTGTAGGGAGGGACAGAGTAGGACAGTGAGGGAAAGTGTCAGTGTGCTATTCTGTTCTAAACCAATTTTGCTGTTCCATATTTTCAATCCTTGAGTTTAGGGACAGAGAAGGACACTCGTGGCAATTATCAGTGTGCTATTCTGTGCTAATTCTTGTTTGTAGGGAGGGAAAGTGTAGGACAGTGAGGGAAAGTGTCAGTGTGCTATTCTGTTCTAAACCAATTTTGCTGTTCCATATTTTCAATCCTTGAGTTTAGGGACAGAGAAGGACACTCTTGGAAATTATCAGTGTGCTATTCTGTGCTAAATCTTGTTTGTAGGGAGGGACAGAGTAGGACAGTGAGGGAAAGTGTCAGTGTGCTATTCTGTTCTAAACCAATTTTGCTGTTCCATATTTTCAATCCTTGAGTTTAGGGACAGAGAAGGACACTCGTGGAAATTATCAGTGTGCTATTCTGTGCTAAATCTTGTTTGTAGGGAGGGACAGAGTAGGACAGTGAGGGAAAGTGTCAGTGTGCTATTCTGTTCTAAACCAATTTTGCTGTTCCATATTTTCAATCCTTGAGTTCAGGGACAGAGAAGGACACTCGTGGCAATTTTCAGTGTGCTATTCTGTGCTAAATCTTGTTTGTAGGGAGGGACAGAGTAGGACAGTGAGGGAAAGTGTCAGTGTGCTATTCTGTTCTAAACCAATTTTGCTGTTCCATATTTTCAATCCTTGAGTTTAGGGACTGAGAAGGACACTCGTGGAAATTATCAGTGTGCTATTCTGTGCTAAATCTTGTTTGTAGGGAGGGACAGAGTAGGACAGTGAGGGAAAGTGTCAGTGTGCTATTCTGTTCTAAACCAATTTTGCTGTTCCATATTTTCAATCCTTGAGTTTAGGGACAGAGAAGGACATTCGTGGCAATTTTCAGTGTGCTATTCTGTGCTAAATCTTGTTTGTAGGGAGGGACAGAGTAGGACAGTGAGGGAAAGTGTCAGTGTGCTATTCTGTTCTAAACCAATTTTGCTGTTCCATATTTTCAATCCTTGAGTTTAGGGACAGAGAAGGACACTCGTGGCAATTATCAGTGTGCTATTCTGTGCTATTTCTTGTTTGTAGGGAGGGACAGAGTAGGACAGTGAGGGAAAGTGTCAGTGTGCTATTCTGTTCTAAACCAATTTTGCTGTTCCATATTTTCAATCCTTGAGTTTAGGGACAGAGAAGGACACTCGTGGCAATTTTCAGTGTGCTATTCTGTGCTAAATCTTGTTTGTAGGGAGGGACAGAGTAGGACAGTGAGGGAAAGTGTCAGTGTGCTATTCTGTTCTAAACCAATTTTGCTGTTCCATATTTTCAATCCTTGAGTTTAGGGACAGAGAAGGACACTCGTGGCAATTATCAGTGTGCTATTCTGTGCTAATTCTTGTTTGTAGGGAGGGACAGAGTAGGACAGTGAGGGAAAGTGTCAGTGTGCTATTCTGTTCTAAACCAATTTTGCTGTTCCATATTTTCAATCCTTGAGTTTAGGGACAGAGAAGGACACTCGTGGCAATTTTCAGTGTGCTATTCTGTGCTAAATCTTGTTTGTAGGGAGGGACAGAGTAGGGCAGTGAGGGAAAGTGTCAGTGTGCTATTCTGTTCTAAACCAATTTTGCTGTTCCATATTTTCAATCCTTGAGTTTAGGGACAGAGAAGGACACTCGTGGCAATTATCAGTGTGCTATTCTGTGCTAAATCTTGTTTGTAGGGAGGGACAGAGTAGGACAGTGAGGGAAAGTGTCAGTGTGCTATTCTGTTCTAAACCAGTTTTGCTGTTCCATATTTTCAATCCTTGAGTTTAGGGACAGAGAAGGACACTCGTGGCAATTTTCAGTGTGCTATTCTGTGCTAAATCTTGTTTGTAGGGAGGGACAGAGTAGGACAGTGAGGGAAAGTGTCAGTGTGCTATTCTGTTCTAAACCAATTTTGCTGTTCCATATTTTCAATCCTTGAGTTTAGGGACAGAGAAGGACACTCGTGGCAATTATCAGTGTGCTATTCTGTGCTAATTCTTGTTTGTAGGGAGGGACAGAGTAGGACAGTGAGGGAAAGTGTCAGTGTGCTATTCTGTTCTAAACCAATTTTGCTGTTCCATATTTTCAATCCTTGAGTTTAGGGACAGAGAAGGACACTCGTGGCAATTTTCAGTGTGCTATTCTGTGCTAAATCTTGTTTGTAGGGAGGACAGAGTAGGACAGTGAGGGAAAGTGTCAGTGTGCTATTCTGTTCTAAACCAATTTTGCTGTTCCATATTTTCAATCCATGAGTTTAGGGACAGAGAAGGACACTCTTGGAAATTATCAGTGTGCTATTCTGTGCTAAATCTTGTTTGTAGGGAGGGACAGAGTAGGACAGTGAGGGAAAGTGTCAGTGTGCTATTCTGTTCTAAACCAATTTTGCTGTTCCATATTTTCAATCCTTGAGTTTAGGGACAGAGAAGGACACTCGTGGCAATTTTCAGTGTGCTATTCTGTGCTAAATCTTGTTTGTAGGGAGGGACAGAGTAGGACAGTGAGGGAAAGTGTCAGTGTGCTATTCTGTTCTAAACCAATTTTGCTGTTCCATATTTTCAATCCTTGAGTTTAGGGACAGAGAAGGACACTCGTGGCAATTTTCAGTGTGCTATTCTGTGCTAAATCTTGTTTGTAGGGAGGGACAGAGTAGGACAGTGAGGGAAAGTGTCAGTGTGCTATTCTGTTCTAAACCAATTTTGCTGTTCCATATTTTCAATCCTTGAGTTTAGGGACAGAGAAGGACACTCTTGGAAATTATCAGTGTGCTATTCTGTGCTAAATCTTGTTTGTAGGGAGGGACAGAGTAGGACAGTGAGGGAAAGTGTCCTATTCTGTTCTAAACCAATTTTGCTGAACCATATTTTCAATCCTTGAGTTTAGGGACAGAGAGGTACAGTGAGTGAAACTGACAGTGTGCTATTCTGTTCTAAACCAATTTTGCTGTTCCA
Source organism: Rana muscosa (assembly GCA_029206835.1). Taxonomy (NCBI): domain Eukaryota; kingdom Metazoa; phylum Chordata; class Amphibia; order Anura; family Ranidae; genus Rana; species Rana muscosa. The sequence goes on from CM055118.1 coordinate 195,797,695, forward strand.
TATTTCAAATCCTTGAGTTTAGGGACAGAGAAGGATAGGCAGTGTCAGTGTCATTGTTGCTAAGCCTCCTGCACAGTATACACCTGAAGGTAGCCCTTATTGCTATTTTTCCCATCTCCCTGCAGGCCATCCATTAAAATGTCTGGAAGGCAAACAAGGAGAGGCAGACAGTCAGGAGGCAAAAAAAGAGGGCAAGCAGGCTCTGTGTCTGGGGGCAACAGTGCTGGTCGTGGACGCAGTGCATTGTCATCAGCACATGGCCATGGGACACGCTTGTCCTTCTTTTCGGCAGCTGGACATGTTGAGCCACATCATGCCGAAGACTTGGTAGAGTGGATGACCAAGCCCACCTCATCCTCCTCATCCTCTCTCACCCAGGCTCAGGGTACTGGCAAAGCAGCTGCCAAAGCGTCCTCTTCTCTGGTATCATTATCTTCATTAGTCAATCCTTCCCTAGACCCACCATGTCCTCCTCCTGAGGAGTCCCCCGAACTGTTTGAGCACAGTGTTGGGTACATGCTCCAGGAGGATGCCCAGCGTTTCGAAGGATCTGATGATGATACCCAGCTACAGGAAGGCAGCAGCGTGAGAGCAGAGAGAGGGGATGCTCAAGAAGGACACCAATCTGGCAGTCATGCTCCAGCAGCTGCAGCATACTGCCAGATTGGCTCCAGTGATGAGGAGGGAGGGGATGATGAGGTCACTGACTCCACGTGGGTGCCTAATAGGAGAGAGGAGGAGGAGGATGAGGAGGAGGCACATCTCCAACGAGGCAGGATGCCCTTGAGTGGCCAGCGTATGGGCAGCACACCGACGGAATCACACCGCAGAGCTCCGCCTGTGCAGGGCGCTGCCTCTGCCCGTCATTCAAAAAGTTCTTTGGTGTGGGCGTTTTTTGAGGCGAGTGCATCAGATCGCACAGCTGCTGTTTGCAACATATGTCTCAAGCGTATACCGCGTGGCCAAAACATCAGCCGCTTGGGCACCACATGCTTGATCAGACATATGTTGACCTGCCATGCAGCTCGTTGGCAAGCCTACCTTAAAGACCCACACCAAAGAACAAAGCTGACCTCTTCTTGCACCGCATCAGCTGGGATCTCCAACCCCACTATACCTTCACTCCTCTCTGAAACCTGCTCTGAGAGGAATGAAGGTGTAGAATTAGGTGTGTCACAGGCAAGTACTTGCGGGCACTCTGCTAGCAGTACACCAACGTCCGATTCTAGCAGGTAAATTTCCCTGCCCCAGCTGCTGGACCGTCGAAAGAAGTTCACTCCCAGCCATCCACATGCCCAGCGGTTGAATGCTAGCTTGGCTAAATTGCTAGCGCTTCAACTGCTGCCTTTTCAGTTGGTAGACTCGGCCCCCTTCCGTGAGTTTGTGCAATGTGCGGTTCCTCAGTGGCAGGTTCCCAAACGCCACTTTTTTGCACGGAAGGCGATTCCGGCTCTCTACAGGCATGTGGAAGGCAATGTCTTGGCCTCCCTGGACAGGGCGGTCAGCGGTAAGGTGCATATTACCGCTGACTCATGGTCCAGCAGGCATGGACAGGGACGTTACCTTTCTTTCACGGCCCATTGGGTCACTCTTTTGGCAGCTGGGAAGGATGCAGGACAAGGTGCAGTAGTGTTGGAGGTTGTTCCACCGCCACGCCTCCAAAATGCTACTACTGGTTGTGACACACCTCTCTCCTCCACCCCCTCCTCTTCTTCTTCCTCCATGGCCTCTTCCTGTGGTTTGTCCTCGGAACCAGCGGTGCTCCGTAGGCGTTCAAGGGGCTACGCAAGTACGCAGGCAAAAAGATGCCATGCCGTGCTTGCGCTGGTGTGTTTGGGGGACAGGAGCCACACTGGGGCAGAGGTCCTGTCTGCTCTGCAGGGGCAGGCCAAGAGGTGGTTGACGCCACGCCAGCTTAAGCCAGGAATGGTGGTTTGCGACAATGGCACCAACCTCCTCTCCGCCCTCCGACAGGGACAACTGACCCATGTGCCCTGTATGGCTCACGTCCTTAACCTGGTGGTGCAGCGGTTCTTGGGCAGGTACCCGGGCTTACAGGATGTCCTGAGGCAGGCCAGGAAAGTCTGTGTGCATTTCCGCAGATCTTATAATGCCAGTGCTCGCCTGGCTGAGCTGCAAAAGGAGTTGAACCTGCCCAAGAACCGCCTTATATGTGACATGCCCACCAGGTGGAACTCAACGTTGGCCATGCTGCAGCGGCTGCACACGCAGCAGAGGGCCATGAGTACCTGTGCGACTACGGCACCAGGACAGGGTCAGGGGAGCTCGGGTTTTTTTCACCACGCCAGTGGGGCATGATCAGGGATGCATGCACTGTCCTGGCACCATTTGAGGAGGCCACAAGGATGGTGAGCAGTGACAGTGCATGCATCAGTGACACTGTACCTCTTGTCCACCTGTTGGAGCACACGCTGCGTGGAATAATGGACAGGGCACTTGAGGCAGAACAGAGGCAGGAAGAGGAGGACTTCCTTGCCTCTCAAGGCCCCCTTTACCCAGACAGTGTTCCTTCTGTCCCACCCATTGCACAGGAAGAGGAGGAGGAGGAGGAGGAGGATTGTGTCAGCATGGAGGTGGAGGCTGGCACTCAGCATCATCAGCAGCAGTCTTTTAGGGATGATTTACAGTCCCAAGAAACCAGTGGACTTGTACGTGGCTGGGAGGAGGTGGCTGCGGATCATGTCGTCCTTAGTGACCCAGAGGACTCCGGACTGAATGCCTCAGCTAACCTACACTGCATGGCCTCCCTGATCCTGCAAAGTCTGCGGAAGGATCCTCGTATTCTTCGGACCATTACTGGCTGGCCACTCTCCTTGATCCACGGTACAAGGGTAAGGTTGCGGACCTTATCGTACCGTCGCAGAGGGAGCAGAGGATGAGACAACTCCGGGAGGCCTTGCAGAAAGGTCTGTGCAACGCGTTCCCAGAGACTGGGAGGTTACAAACTCCTGGTCCTGGACAACGAGTTGCTGAGGCTTCGGGCAGTCAAAGAAGGAGCGGTGGGGAAGGTGGCCGTCTGACCAATGCGTTCAGACAATTCTTTAGTCCGCAACCCCAGCAACCATCGCCAGCGTCTGATATACATGGTCCAGGAATACCTAGGGGCAAGGTCAGACTTGGACACCTTCCCCACCGAAAATCCTCTGGCTTACTGGGTCTTGAGGATGGATCACTGGCCAGAGCTTGCACAGTATGCAATTGAGCTACTGGCCTGTCCTGCATCCAGCGTTCTTTCAGAACGCACATTCAGTGCTGCTGGAGGATTTGTCACGGATCACAGGGTGCGCCTGTCCACCGACTCAGTTGATCGACTGACTTTCATCAAGATGAACCAGTCTTGGATCACCACCAGCTACCACACACCAGATGCTGATATAACAGACTAATTGATTTTAAAATGTCACATCCCTTCAAGACTGATTCAAGACTGATGCTGATGCTGAGTGCCTGTGCTGTTATGTTGACTGGCTATCCTCCTCCTCCTCCTCAATGATACGATTAATGATGATAGCTTGGAAGATCATTTTGGTTTATGGGTGACGCCACCAGTGCCTAAGGCCCAAGTTTAACAGGGGCGTGTAATTAAAATTTTTGATGCAATACTTTGCAACAGGCCTCATTGCTGTGCTCCAAGTACAGTATCTGTGAGGGGTTGCAGTGTTGTGCCACCAGTGCCTAAGGCCCAATTTTTCAGCCCCTGTTCAACAGGGGCATGCAATTATAATTATTGATCTAATAATTCACAGCAGGACCCATTGCTGCGCCCACCAAGAGTAACTGTCAGGCCTTACAGTGTTGTGGCACCAGCACCACCATCACCACCACCAACACCACCAAAGGCCCAATTTTTCAGCCCCTATTCAACAGGGGCATGCAATTATAATTATTGATCTAATAATTCACAGCAGGGCCCATTGCTGCGCCCACCAAGAGTAACTGTCAGGCCTTACAGTGTTGTGGCACCAGCACCACCATCAAAGGCACAATTTTTACTACCACTGATCAACAATTATATGTTATTACAATTCCTGATATAATAGTTGACATCAGGGCGTTCCAGCACCCACCAAGAATAACTGTGAGTGTTTTCAGTGTTGTGCCAACACCAACACCTAAGGGGCCAATTTCTGCAGAGTATATACGGCAGGTCCCTACTTTCAAACATCCAACTTACAAACTACTACTACTTGCAAACGGAAGAAGACAACAGGAAGTGAGAGGAAATCTACCCCTTGGAAGGAAAATTCTCTCCTGTAATGCCGCGTACACACGATCGTGATTCACGGCGGTGAAAACACCGCCGTGAATCACGACATGAAAAAAAATGAAAAACAAGGGAACGGCATGTTCCCCCACACACGACCGTTTTTCCCGTCATTTTTTTCTTTGTCGAGAAAAACGACCGTGTGTGGGCTCCGTGGCAGTGATTCCCTATGGGAAAACTGCCGCGGAAAAAAATGCTGGAAAAAACGATAAGAAAAATTAGAACATGTTCTAATTTTTCTCATCGTGATTAATGCCGTTTTTCCCGTCGGGAAAAACGGCAAAAAGCCCACAGACGATCGTTTTTCTCGTCCAAAGGAAAAAATTTCATTTTTCCCGGCGGGAAAAATGATCGTGTGTACGCGGCATCAGAATTAATATGGGAGAAAGGTGTCTCCTCTCTACTGATGCTTTATCAACATTCCTTGTTTCAATAAAAACACCACATTTCAAAAACAGTTGTCATTGGGACGCAAAGTGAGGTGAAATGTTCTGAACAGGGGCACAGACAGCAAAAAAAATGTGACAGGGGTGATAACCGTTCCCTATGTTTTCCAAAAAGCTAAAAAAAAGGAATTTGGTCTGGAGCTCCACTTAAACAATGCAGCTGTTCAAAATTACAAACAGATTCTACATAAGAACAAACCGTTGTATTCACCGCCTGTATACGGCTGTTCAGAGTATATAGGGTTTTTTTTATTTTGTGTGCGGGGTTCCCCTTAATATCCATACAAGACCCAAAGGGGCTGGTAATGGGCTGGGGTAGGGGGGGGGGGTTGATGGGGTAGCTATGCCATTTTTCCTAAAGATTTTCATCCATATTACCGGGACCAGACATTGCATTAAAGCCGCAAGCAGTTTTAAATGGCTTTTTTTCCTTTAGAAATGTAATTTTGTGCAGGGACAGTTCTAAACACGGGAAACACGTGGCACTTCACAGGCATACTTTAGACACCCCCCAGGTACAATATTTAAAGTAATATTTGACTTTTTTTTTCACTTTATGCATCATTAAAATGACTGCTCCCGGAAAACGTCCGTTTTTAAAACTTCTTTTTGCATTGATACATGTCCCCTGGTGCAGAACCCAGGTTCCCAAACTCTGTTTCGGACAATAACATGGATAATAGTCGTTATAATTAGCACTTTAGAATCCGAACGTTCGCATCCATTGTATTTAATAGGGTTCTAATGTTCGTGCGAACTTTCGGTCCGTTTGCGGGTTCTGGTGCGAACCGAACCCGGGGGTGTTCGGCTCATCACTACTCACCATAATGCCGAATCAGTGGAAGCCCCGAGTCCCTCCTTACACCAGGCATTCCCAGCGGAGTCCCCCTTACACCAGGCATTCCCAGTAGAGTCCCTCCTTACACCAGGCATTCCCAGTAGAGTCCCTCCTTACACCAGGCATTCCCAGTAGAGTCCCTCCTTACACCAGGCATTCCCAGTAGAGTCCCTCCTTACACCAGGCATTCCCAGCGGAGGCCCCCCTTACACCAGGCCTCCCCAGCGGAGGCCCCCCTTACACCAGGCCTCCGCAGCGGAGGCCCCCCTTACACCAGGCATTCCCAGCGGAGGCCCCCCTTACACCAGGCATTCCCAGCGGAGTCCCGCCTTACACCAGGCCTCCCCAGCGGAGGCCCCCCTTACACCAGGCATTCCCAGCGGAGGCCCCCCTTACACCAAGCATTCCCAGCGGAGTCCCCCCTTACACCAGGCCTCCCCAGCGGAGGCCCCCCTTACACCAGGCATTCCCAGCGGAGTCCCCCCTTACACCAGGCCTCCCCAGCGGAGGCCCCCCTTACACCAGGCATTCCCAGCGGAGGCCCCCTTACACCAGGCATTCCCAGCTGAGTCCCCCCTTACACCAGGCCTCCCCAGCGGAGTCCCCCCTAACACCAGGCATTCCCAGCGGAGTCCCCCCTTACACCAGGCATTCCCAGCGGAGTACCCCCCTTACACCAGGCCTCCCCAGCGGAGGCCCCCTTACACCAGGCATTCCCAGCGGAGGCCCCCTTACACCAGGCATTCCCAGCGGAGACCCCCCTTACACCAGGCATCCCCAGCGGAGGCCCCCCTTACACCAGGCATTCCCAGCGGAGGCCCCCCTTACACCAGGTGTGATGCCCCAGCAGCAGAGACTCTCTCCGCCGCCATTACGCAGAGGGGACAGTGGAGGAGCTGGCCGGGTGGCTGGCAATAGGAATTAAGCTGCGGCGCCGCTGCCCACCCCCGCCCCTTCCCACATTTCACTCACACACAGACAGACATTAGCGGGGCGGGAGGTGGGCGGTGCCGTAGCTCAATTCCTATTGGCAGCCACCCTGACCCTCCTCTTGGTCTACAAGAAAATGAAAATTGTCTCCGCCCGGCCTGCGGACCTCTAGTGGCGGCGGCGGCGGTGAAGATTCGGGGGCCCCTAGTAATTACTCGGGGCCCTATGCAGCTTGCCTAGCAAGCCTATAGGGCGGATTGGCCCTGGGTACAGGCACCTATTCCAATGAATAGACTGCTGTGCCCACATAAATGAGGCACACAGGAAACGTATAAATCTAGCCTTAGAAAGGAGCCACAAGCTGAGTAGAAAAGCCTGTCCTCTGCCAGTATGCTGAAAAGACAGACTGTTGCTCTCTGTATGTCAGCAGTGGTCTTCTCTGTAGAGGCCTGACCTGCCCACTGCTGAGTGACAGCTAAAACTCTCCAATCACCGGGCAGATTCCTGACCTGACCTGGAACAAGCATGCAACAAGTGAAAAACAGGTCAACTCCCAATCTACAAGGCTTAAAATGTATTAAAGCCACAAAATCAGCACGGCAGTTGAGATTTTTGTTAGGTGAATGTGCCTTTAAGCTTTGTAGAAATGGTTTGCATGGTTTCAGCTGCACGATGACCTCTTGCTATCAAAATAACATGCCTCAGACTCAGATTAATTACTTTTTATTTTTTTTAATGAGTGTTGTTATAACACAAAAGCTTCTGCCAACACCATCTCATATTTCTCACTGTGACATTGTATCGTTCCAAAGCCATTTATTCTTATTTTGTAGCCTTGATATTCCTGGAAGATCGTCCTTTGTGTGAGACATATTCCATAAATGTAATGAGGACATGCAGTGATTTATGGCAAAAATTAATTTCCTCCAGTACCCCCTCTCCCCAACGGTCCATTTGTGTCTTCAATAATCCCAGCCTTTATTGGTCATTTGTGAATATCTGATACCTAGTTTCTTTCAGATTCAATATAAATTAATGTTTCCTTTGGAGGGATTAACAAATTGAGGGATATCCAAAGCTCGAACCGCTGTTGAACAAGTTCATATTCTCACGTCCATCATCCAAGAGACTTTTGTTTCCAAGCTCAAGATTTGCTCAAGGCCCTCTCATAAATAAAGAAATATTTGCAATTTAAGGAATATGTAAGCCAAATTAATAAAATCTCAGAATCACTTTTACATGTATACTGTATCCCATTTCAAAAGTTGTTTTCAATCTTTTTACATTGGCAGCTTTCATTAACCACTTTATGACAGTGTTAAGCCCTGTATACATGATCGGATTTCCTATGGATTCTAATCCGATGGATTTTTCCATCGGAAATCCGATGAAGCTGACTTCCATCAGTCTTGCCCACACACCATCAGTCAAAAATCCGACCGTCCCAAACGCTGTGACGTAAAACACTCCGACAAGCCGAGAAAAATGAAGTTCAATACTTCTGAGCATGCGTCGACTTGATTCTGAGCATGTGTGGGGTTTTTTGTCTGATGGAGTTCCACACAGACGATCAGAATTTGCTATTGTTTTTTTTCCCATCGGATAAATTTAAAACATGTTCTATTTTTTCTCACTGATGGAAAAAAGACCGATGGGGCCCACACACGATCGGTTCGTCCGATGAGAAAAGTCCATCGGACTGTTTTCATTGGTAAAACCGATCGTGTGTACACGGCATTAGGCATAGATGTGGCAGCATGATGGGTGCGTCTTATGTGCGTGGCCAGGGCTGCTTTTAGAAATCACAGGGCCCCATACATAGATGTGCGCACAGGGTGTGCCAGGTGTGCCCAGGCACACCCTAATCACCCTGTGCAGCACAGATTACCCCTACTGCCCTGGTTCCCCCCTCCTTCCCCCTCTCCCGCAGCGCTTCAGGCTTCCCTACTCTCCAGCTGTTGCTGCGGGGATGTTTTAGGATGAGTAGTGGAAGGGGCCGGTAAATATGTAACTTACTGACCCCTTCCCTTTCATCGTGAGTGGTCGGTACTATATGTTTGATCTTTGGGGTGCACACCCTAATGTGCACACCTATGGCCCCATACAGCCTATTAGATGCCCTCCCCCAACAAAGTGACTGAGGACATACAGTAAGTTTATCAGTCCCTTTCTCTGTAGCCTCAGCTGCACAGATGAGTAAATATAAAGCACTCTGAGGCTTCCTGATCATTCACATCACATAGTGACGAATGGACACAGGAGTGATTGGTACCGGTCACTCACTGTGTTCATTCAGGAAATGAAGGGGGCGGGGCTGGTAAATTACATATTTACCAGATCCTATCCCCGCTCTCCATCTGGAAACATCTCCCTGTGTGCCCACAGCATCTGCCTATAGGAGAGGAAAGAAGCCGGCAGAGTTATAGAGGAAAGGGGGACACGGGGGCCCTGACAGCAGAGGAAGGGGCTTATGTGCTAGAACCAATTTCCCTGCAGTGCAGCCAGGGGGAGAAAGAGGGGAAGAAGCTGCCAGCATTGCAGGGCAGGCAGAAGATGATCAGTGTCTGCAGTAGGACAGTACAGCCAGCTCTCCTGCTCAGAAGATGCCCGGGCCCCCCCTTTTGAACTGATGGGGCCCAAGCCCAGTACAGGATGGCTGGCTGTACTGCCTTATCAGCAGCCCTGTGCATCGCTGTGCTGTTCTGGGGTGCCCTCAGAACTCTGACCAACCTGCCATCTTCAGTTCACAGTAAACTACCCATGATCGGGAGCTGACAGGATGGGCTACCATCTCCTGATTGCATCTAGCCCTCCTACCAGTCTCTGGGGTCACAGCCCACTTAAAGGGCCATCAAGGGGTTTAAGGGGTTGTAAAGGTTTGTTTTTTATTTTCTAAATAGGTTCCTTTAAGCTAGTGAATTGTTGGTTCACTTACCTTTTCCTTAGATTTCCCTTCTAAATGTTTTTTTTCTTTGTTTTCTTTGTCTGAATTTCTCACTTCCTGTTCCTCCTCAGTAAGCTGTTCAATAAGCTGTTCTGGCTGACTCCACACCGCTCGGATGATGGTGTGAAGTTTATTGAGGAGAAACAGGAAGTGAGAAATTCAGACAAAGAAGAAAAACATTTAGAAGGGAAATCGAAGGAAAAGGTAAGTGAACCAACAATGCACTAGCTTAAAGGAACCTATTTAGAAAATAAAAAACAAACCTTTACAACCCCTTTAAATATTACCTGGCGATCCTGCAAACATGATCATGGGAGATATACTAAAAAGGATGAATAGTAAAAAATGAAAAGTGGTTTAGCAAATTAAGGACTCTTGTACAAGTAAAAGGGGTTTTGCATTCCCATACAAGTCTAGGAGAATGCAAAAACCCACTTAGGCCCCTTTCACACTGACACGTTTTTCAGGCGGTTTAGCGCTAAAAATAGCGCTGCTATACCGCCCGAAAAAATCGTGCCCTGCAGTCTTCAGTGTGAAAGCCCAAAGGCTTTCACACTGAAGCGATGCGCTAGCAGGACCGCTCCAAAAGTCCTGCTAGCCGCATCTTTACAGCAGTGAAGGAGCGGTGTGTTCACCGCTCCTTTACCGCGGGTACCCATTGAAAGCAATGGGAAACCACGGTAATACCGGCCGCAATACGCCTCTGCAGAGGCGCATTGCGGGCGGTATTAACCCTTTTTCACCCGCTAGCGGGGGTTAAATTCACCCCGCTAGCGGCCGAATACCGCGGTAAAAACGAAGGTATAGCGGCGCTAAAAATAGCGCCGCTATACCCACAGCGCACCTTCCCGCCCCAGTGTGAAAGGGGCCTTAAAGCAAATCAAATTCGAGTCAGAAGGAGGTCAACTGCAGGTCGCGTGTGTCTGGCAACATTTTTTAAATGACTTCAGAAGCATCTCAAACTGAAGTGAAGCTGATGCCATTAACACAAGCCCAAGGTCAGTTGATACAGGCCCCAAATTTCATACACTAATGCCGCGTACACACGATCATTATTCACGGCGGTTAAAAAACCGCCGTGAATAATGTCATTTAAAACGGGGGAACAGCTTGTTCCCCACACACGGTCAATTTTCACGTCATTTTTTCTCTTGACGAGAAAAACGACCGTCTGTGGGCTCCGCGGCAGTGTTTCCCTATGGGAAACATCGCCGCGGAAAACATGTCGAAAAAAACGACGAGAAAAATTAGAACATGTTCTAATTTTTCTCGTCGTTTTTAATGCCGTTTTTCTCGTCGGAAAAAACGACAAAGCCCACAGACTATCGTTTTTCTCGTCGAATGGGAAAAATGTCGTTTTTTTCGACGAGAAAAACGGCCGTGTGTACGCGGCATTAGGGTTTACATCTATTATAAAGGCGATCTCTATGCATATATAAAACACCACAAATTAACCAGGTTTTGTACTGTTTAAAATATGCTATTAAATATATTTTTAAAATACAGCTAGAATAAGCACCCAAATCTGGCTTCCTATGTGCTTCCTTTTACACTCCCACTGCATATCAGGATACAGATTGATTCAGACCAAGAGAGGACAGACCAGCTCCATACGCCAACCAGACTATAAAGCATTCCACAATGCTGTCAGTCTAAAAGCCCATACACACGATCAGACTTTTTGACAACAACGGTCCGACGGACGTGTTTTATCGGACAATCCGATTGTCTGTATGCTCCATCGGACAATTGTTGACGGTTTTTCCATGGACAAATGTTTGCTGTGCATGCTCTCAAACTTTCCGACAACAAATGTCCGAAGGAGGATCATCCGATCGTGTGTACACAAGTCAATCGGACTAAAATCCAAAGTACAAACACGCATGCTCAGAACCAATGCTAAACATCAGACAACAATAGCAGAAGTTGCCCAAAGGGTGGCGGTAAAGAGCTGAAAAAACACGTGATTTGGTGAATGTTGGCTGAAAATGTTCTGCCATGTGTATGCAGAACAAGTTCATGACCAACGCCCTTCGGACCACAATCCACGGAAAACTCAGATGGAAGTCCGATCGTGTGTATGAGGCTTAACATTGGGACCTTTATGAGAAGAGAACAGAACAGACTGATGACCTCATGTGGAGATTCTTCTACACTGTCCAATTAGCAATCTCAGGGTGGGTCGCTGACCAACCCGTTTTACTCCAGTGCACTTGGTGGTGTTGTCTTGTACAAGTGCTTGGATCCCAATAATGGTTAACAGAATTACAAATACCTTGGCAGTTATGTCTTTACATGCAGACGTTCATCAACATTAAGTGGTTTAACCTCCCCGGAAAAACGTGCAATACCGTTGCTTTTTTCTTCAAATGCACATTTTAAGCCTTATAATAAATTAATTAAACTACAAAAAGTATCTATTTTCTGAAAAGCAGAGAACTTGCAGAATAAAATGATGGTGGTTGCACATTTTTAGGTTGCACAATATTTAGGCAGCTGTTTTTCTGTAAAAATACATTCAAATTTATTTTGGTGTACACAAACACAATATAATTCCCAATTTGTTACAAAAAATTTAAATACAAGACTGTGTCAAATAATTAGATACCAAATATGTTAAGCCTTAAAACTGCGTGCCCATTTCTTGTTAAAAAACAAAACAAAAACTGCGTGCCCATGAAATGCCAACACTTTAAAAACCTTTGCAGCTCAGCAGTTTAGCGCTAATCCAAATGAATGGCCCCTGAATTTTTCCACTCACAGTGCAGTGATACCTAATATGTGTTACCCGATTGCTGTTTGCATATAAATGTGCGTTGGGAGGGTTGGGGGCCTCAATTTTTTTTATTTTTTATTTATTAGATTTGAACACTTTTTTTTGTTCACTTAATGTTATTTCTTCCACAAGAGGGCTGACAAGCCCCTATATGTTATAGTAAAATTAAGCAGGACAGGTCCTCTTTATGGAGACATCAGGGGTTTATTAGACTCCTGATGCCTCCCCTGCACTGCTTCCAAACAGAGTACAGACAGTACTTGAACTGCTAAAGTAGCAAGGATCTGAAAGCTGTGAACCCTGAAGTATTTTGAACAGAGGGCTTCCAAGTTCACAACAAAGTGGAAAGAACAACCCCCCCACTATGCCATCAGAAACTTCCCCAGCCTCCTTGGCATTAACCCAAGCATTATTCAGGCTCAGAAGTGTATGTAACAACTGTCAAGCCTTGTACACACGACCGATGTTCTCGGCAAGAAACAACAAGAAAACTGTTGGGAGAGCTTTCTTGCCGAGAAAACCATTCGTGTGTATGGTTTCTCGTCGAGAAAACTGTCATGAATCTCGACGAGAA